>CM053030.1:299084543-299684543 GCA_028564925.1 Lithobates sylvaticus | reverse complement strand
AAAAAAAAAAAAAAGAAAGGGTCCATACAGTACCCACGGATGTACGTGGGGGAAAAAATAAATAATAAAAAAAAGAAAAAATCAGCCCGCGAGACAGGAGACAGTTAGACATGCTTTACAGACTAGCAGAGTCCCACATTCTGCATGTATAGTGGCCCTGGTGCCTCGTGTCCGTCCATAGCAGTGGATGGCTAATGGCGTGAGGTGACATAAAATGGCGGATGGGATCCTGCAAATAACCGTAGGCCATATATGTGAAAAGTTAACCTTATGGACCTAGGAGAGTTAGGGAAGGCCTATTCCTGAGAAGGGGCATACAAGGGTTAAAGAAACCTATTGCCGGAAAAGTTGCTTGTTCCGTCCAGGGTATTAGGATGAAAGGGGAATTATCTCGGGTGCGGGCTCTGAGGGATAAGCATGTCCCTGGATTAAGGAAGGTCGGCCGTGTCGTACGGGGGGCAGAATTTGAGCTACTTATCTGGATCATCAGGTGCATCAGACCATCCGACGGGAAGGACTAGTGGTCCCGGCGAGTTCTTCTATGGTGCGGAGAGATGGTTGGGCTATTTTCCGGATCCCGACCCGAGGCTGAAAGAGCTGACCGTTGAACCGAAGGCGAGCGCCGTCGTCTCGATCTGGTGTCTTGCGTCTCCATGAAGTCATCCTCCGGTGCAGGTCTCCTAGTGGCTGGCGGTCGGTACTCAGCGTACCAGTCAGGTGCATCGGTGAATGGAATCTCCAGTACCGCGCAGAAGTGGCGGAGGTCTTCGGGCACTCGGAGGAGAGCTGTGCGTCCAGACGAGGAGGCAGAGAGGCCGAAGGGGAACCTCCACCTGTATGGGATAGCCTTCGCACGGAGCACTTCCAGGACCGGGCGTAGTTCCCTGCGGCGTTGAAGAGTGATGTTGGAGAGGTCCTGGAAGAGGTGAATGATAGCTTCGTTATGCGTTAGCCGTTCTGTAGCGCGGGCTCTGCGGAGGATCTCTTCCTTCAACTGAAAGTCGGGCAGACAGCACACCACGTCACGGGGGGGGTCGGAATCTTTCCCCCTTGGGCGGAGGGCACGGTGGATACGATCCATGCTGATCACTGTAGTTGGTGGTCTGTTCAGGAGGCCATTGAAGAGGATAGTAACCTCTTGTCGTAGATGATCGTTATCGATCGTTTCAGGTAGTCCTCTGATGCGGAGGTTATGGCGTCTCCCGCGGTTCTCCAAATCTTCCACGTGACGGTTGAGGTCTCGTAGCTGCAGGGTGTGCGAGTCAAGGACTTGGCATGAGCGACGCAGAACTGCCGTGTGGGTCGTAGTAGTTTTTTCTACATCGTGCACCCTGCTTGCGATCGACTGGATGTCAACCCTGAGGTCCGAGATCGCCGCCGTGAGGGCAGCAGTAAGGGTCTCCTTGATGTCTGCCGCTATCGAACGGAGATCGTGTAGACTCGGCTGTTGTTGGGGCATGAGGACAATTCCACTTGCTTCAGATGAGGGCTGAGGGACAGAGCCAAGCGACAGGCCTGGGGTCCGTGAGGTGCCTCGTGTTGGCGCCATATTGCCTGCTTGGGATCGGAACATCTCGGGGATGTTTTGGCTTGTACGATCGTTATTTTCTCTCGGAGATCGAGAGCGTGAGGCAGAGGATCCACGGGAAGAAGTTCCCATCGTTTGTGAGGTTTATCTCGGGTTAAAGTCCTCCGTTCTAGTCAGGGAGTCTCTCCGTCAGCAGGAGCTCTGAAGTTAGGCTGCCATTCTCTCCCGAGGTCAGGCCACGCCCCCCCCACATCGGACATTTTTTACACTATTTTGGGACCATTGTCATTTATACAGCGATCAGTGCTATAAAAATGCATTGATTACTATGTAAATGACACTGGCAGTGAAGGGGTTAACCACTAGGGGGCGATGAAGGGGTTAAGTGTGTCCTAGGAATCGATTCTAACTGTGGGGGGGCTACAACACACATAACAGTGATCACTGCTCTCGATGACAGAGAGCAGTGATCTCTGTCCTGTCACTAGGCAGAACGGGAAAATGCTTTGTTTACGAAAGCATCTCCCATTCTACCGCTCTGTGACACAATCGCGGGCACCCGGCGGACATCCAGCCCGCGGGACCCGCGGTCATGGAGAACGCGGCGTGCGCCCGCAGCGCCACTTCTTAAAGGGGATGTACCTGTACGCCCTTTTGCCCAGCAGCGCTATTCTGCCGATGTGTATCGGCGTGCGCTGGTCAGAAAGCATTTAAAGTGAATCTAAAGCCAAAAACAAAAATGTAATGTTGCAACTTCCCAGTTCTTAGAGTAGTGACTGCATTAATTCTTTTATTTTTTATAGATGACTTTACTTTCACCTAGTTATCCTTCCAGTAACACACTTTCTGTCCTAGGATGATCATGCTTATTCTAGTGTATCTATGAAGAAACCATGCAGGAATGGACTAGGCCATTGGACAGGGAGACATATGCCCCTGAGTCTGTGGCTCTAACTGGGCTGGTATCCAACCACCCTCAGCTGGCACATTCTCCCCTCTAAAGATCTCCTTAAAAGAGGCACCCATGGTTAGTGAAGCCTGCTTGTATTGTTGCCCACTCCCTGCAGATATATGCAGTATAAGCAGTCTGGCACCTGGCATTGGAAGCCTTCATTACTATCTTCCTCTACAAATTACAGGATCAACTGAAGAGCACTGCACAGGAAGTTAAAGTATTTGTAAACCGTGGCTGTTGTAAAAAGCACCTGCAAGACAATGCATAAGTGTTATGCTAGCAAATTATGAAATACTCATCTTCCCTCGGTCTTCGCATGCACCGGACCCACAATGACATCACTGGTGCCCTCAGTTCCGGCACGAAGCTCTGAAGGTCCAGGACAGGTATGCCGTACCTTCAGAGTGCATGTGCCTTTGACGTAATGGGCTGCATCCAGGGTGAATGTCTCCTAAACGGTGGATGTTTAGGAGATATTCATTTAACCTAGGGGTTTAACCTAGGGGTTTACTACAAGTTTACTGAAGAAAGATCTCTGACAGCACTCTATATGCAGGTATGTGTTTCATCAGTAGCCTAGAGCATAGAAAATATCCTGAGAGATGTTCTTTATATAAAGAAGACATCTCGTTTCAAGACTAATGCTGCGTACACACGAGCGGAATTTCCATCTGAAAAATCTTGGAAATTTTTTCAGACGGAATTCCGCTCAAGCTTGTCTTGCATACACATGGTCACACAAAAGTTCTCTGAACTTTCAACCATCAAGAACGCGGTGACGTACAACACTACGACGAGCCGAGAAAATCAAGTTCAATGCTTCTGAGCATGCGTGATTTTTTGCACGTCCAAATTGCATACAGACGATCGCATTTTCGGATAGGAACTTTTCCCGACCGAAAAATAGAGAACATGCTCTCAATCTTTTGCTGGCTGGAATTCAGCCAGCAAAAGACCGATGGAGCATACACACGGTCGCATTTTCGGACAAAAAGCTCTCATCTGAGTTTTGCTGGTGGCATTTCCTATTGTGTGTACGCAGCAGAAGAGACTGTAATAAGTATTCATAAGCCATAAGGGGGATATCTATGCGTAATCTAAATTGGTAAAAAGGAGGGTTTTTCAAAGCAACTTCCCAGGTATGGAAATCGTATGCATAATCGTGCACAAAGATACGAAGATGTGCACTTGCTAATAAGAATTCTCGAGTGACAACTAGAGGTTCCGTGACTATGTTTAACCCTTTATTACACTGTCCTTAGTGTGTTGATTAGCTATGATTGTTTAATCACTTCAGCTCTCACACCTGTTTACCCCAGATGGACCACAGTTTTTTCGATGATAATTTTGTCATTACTTAGGATAACAATGCAATACATACAGTACATTGTTTTTTTAAGGACAAACAAAGCTTTCTTTTCATGAATGTTGTCCTGCAAACAATATTTTTTTGCAATCGTTAGACAATTAAACGTAATAAAATGTAACAAAAGGCATTTTTTTAACTCCTTAAGCACCTTCCACCTGGCCACTGCACATAAACGGCCGGGTGGTCCTTCCCTTGTTCTGAGTGGACGTTCAGGAATGTCCTTAGAACAAGTGCTCACAGCGCGCCCCAGAGGCCATGCTGCGGCTGGATCCTGTGATCATTATGATCACAGGATACAGCCGAGCAGAGATCAGGATATGGGTGCTGTGATTAGCCCTCCCGATCATGTGACGGCTGTGACAGGTCTCCCCCGCCAAGCTCAGTGAGAGCTCAGTTTGGGGGGGGGGGAATCTACAGATCTGTGACAGCTCTCTATGTGAGGATGATTTTATACAGAGAGCTGTCACAGATCCCCCCACAAATAGTCCACCAAGCACCACTGATACCCCTGTCCCCATACACATGTCAGTGCCCCCATAAAACATCTGTCACAGTGCACAAAAACATCTGTCTGTCCTCATCACATCTGTCACAGTGCACAAAACAACTGTCTGCCTCCCATCACATCTGTCACAGTGCACAAAACATCTCTGTCCCCATCACATTTGTCACAGTGCACAAAACATCTGTCTGTCCCCCATCACCGCCAACACCAAATAAACCCTGATTTGGGTTATTTTTACCAACGAAATGTAGTAGCATAATTTTTGGTCAAAATGTATGAAGAGAAATTACTTATGTGCTAAATTTTATAACAGAAACGAAGAAAAATGCTTTTAAAAAAATAAATCAGTCTTTTTTAACCATTTAAGCCCTGGAAGGATTTGTACCCTTCCCGACCAGGCCATTTTTTGCGATATGGCACTTCGTCATTTTAACTGACAATTGCACAATCGTGCAATGTGGTACCCAAACAAAATTAATGTCATTTTTTTCCCACAAATAGAGCTTTCTTTTGGTTGTATTTGATCACCTCTGTGGTTTATATTTTTTGCGCTATAAACAAAAGAAGAGTGCCAATTTAGAAAAAAACACACTATTTTGTATTTTTTTTATTATAAATATAGCAAAAAAAAATTCTTCCTCAGTTTAGGCAAATATGTATTCGTCTACATATTTTTGGTTAAAAAAAATTGAAATAAGCGTATATTGATTGGTTTGTAGGGATGGGCCCGGTGTTTGATTCGAACCCGCGTTCGAATCGAACATCGGGCGTTCGACCGCTCGTCAAGCCCAGAACTATTTGGGCCGTTCGCATCAAATTTGCGTGATGCGAACGGCCCACAATGCACTGCGCCAGTCGCAGTGCATTGCTGGCTGATGATTGGCCAATCATGCACTGTGACCCCGCATGCTTGGCCAATCAGAGCCAGTGGCGAGGAGAGCAATAATTGGCCACAGGCAGGAAGGAAGGAAGACCAGAAGAAAGAAGATTTTAATAAAGGAATTGTCAAAGACCGTCTCCTGTAATTTTTACAGTTTTTGACACTTTTTTGGTGAAATGGTAGGGGTACTTTTGTACCCCCTTACCATTTCACACAGGGGGGGTGGGATTCTGGGGGTCCCCTTGTTAAGGGGGGCTTCCAGATTCTGACAAGCCCCCCACCCGCAGACCCCCACAACCAATGGCCAGGGTTGTGGGGATGAGGCCCTTGTCCTCATCAACATGGGGACAAGGTGCTTTGGGGGGACCCCAAAGCACCCTCCCAATGTTGAGGGCATGTGGCCTGGTACGGTTCAGGAGGGAGGGGGGCCGCTCTCGTCCCCCTCTTTTCCTGCGGCCTGCCAGGTTGCGTGCTCGGATAAGGGTCTGGTATGGATTTTGAGGGGGACCCCACGCCATTTTTTTTTGGCCGGGGTTCCCCTTAATATCCATAGCAGACCTGAAGGGCCTGGTAATTGAATTTGGGGGGACCCCACGCGTTTTTTTTTGTCTTTTGTTTTATCAATGACTTTCAATGAATGACTGTTCTCTGTTACGGGAGCCGTCAATTCATTAGCCGCGAGTGATTTTAAATAGTTTTTTTCCTGCAAAAATGACACTTTGTGCAGGGACAGTTTTAAGCATGGGAAACATGCGCCCCTTCACAGGCATACTATAGACACCCCCCAGGTACGAAATTTAAAGGAATATTACTTTTATTGTTTCACTTTAAGCATTATTAAAATCACTGCTCCTGAAAAAACAGCCGTTTAAAAAAAAAAAAAAAATTTGCATCGATACATGTCCCCTGGGGCAGGACCCAGGTCCCCAAACACTTTTTATGACAATAACATTAGCCTTTAAAATGAGCACTTTTGATTTCGAACGTTCGCATCCATTGTAACTAATAGGGTTCTTAAATTTACACTGACTTTAGGTCCGTTCGTGAGTTCTGGTGCGAACCAAACCCGGGGGTGTTCGGCTCATCCCTACTACCCACTACAATGCCTGGAAGACCGACAAGGAGAGGCAGACAGTCCCGAGGCAAGAAAACAGGACAAGTAGGCTCTGTGTCTAGAGACAACAGTGTTGGTCGTGGACGTGGTGCATCGTCATCAGCACGTGGCCATGGGACACGCTTGTCCTTCTTTTCGGCAGCTGGACATGTTGAGCCGCATCATGCCGAAGGCTTGGTAGAGTGGATGACCAAGCCCTCCTCATCCTCCTTATCCTCTCTCACCCAGGCTCAGGGTACTGGCAAAGCAGCTGCCAACGCATACTCAATGGCATCATCAGGCACCCCTTCCCTAGACCCACCATGTCCTCCTGAGGAGTCCCCCGAACTGTTTGAGCACAGTGTTGGGTACGTGCTCCAGGAGGATGCCCAGCGTTTTGAAGGCTCGGATGATGATAACCAGCTAGAGGAAGGCAGTAGCATGAGCGCAGAGAGAGGGGATGCTCAAGGACAGCAATCTGGCAGTCATGTTTCACCAGCTGCAGCTTACTGCCAGGTTTGCTCCAGTGGTGAAGAGGGAGGGGATAATGAGGTCACTGACTCCACGAGGGTGCCTGAAGGGAGAGAGGAGAAGGAGGAGGAGGAGAAGGCGGCACATGTCCAACGAGGCAGGATGCCCTCCGGGTGCCAGCTTGAGGCCAGCACACCAACTGAATCACACCGCAGAGCTCCGCCTGTGCAGGGAGCTGCCTCTGCACGTTATTACAAAAGTTCTTTGGTGTGGGCTTTTTTGAGACGAGTGCATCAGATCGCACCACTGCTATTTGCAACATATGTCTCAAGCGTATCTCACGTGGCCAAAACATCAGCCGCTTGGGCACCACAAGGATGACCAGACATATGTCGACCTGCCATGCAGCTCGTTGGCAAGTGCACATTAAAGACCTACACCAAAGAACAAAGCGGACCTCTCCTTGCTCCTCATCAGCTGGGATCTCCAACCCCACTATACCTTCAGTCCTCTCTGAAAGCTGCACTGAGAGGAATGAAGGTGTAGAATTAGGTGTGTCACAGCCAAGTATTTGCGGGCACTCTGCTAGCAGTACACGTCCTGCTTCTACCAGGCAAATTTCCCTGCCCCAGCTGCTTGACCGTCGAAAGAAGTTTACTCCCAGCCATCCACATGCCCAGCGGTTGAATGCTAGCTTGGCTAAATTGCTAGCACTTCAACTGCTGCCTTTTCAGTTGGTAGACTCGGCCCCCTTCCGTGAGTTTGTTCAATGTGCGGTTCCTCAGTGGCAGGTTCCCAAATGCCACTTTTTCTCACGGAAGGCGATTCCGGCTGTCTACTGCCATGTGGAAGGCAATGTCCATGCCTCGCTGGACAGGGCGGTCAGCGGTAAGGTGCATATTACTGCTGACTCATGGTCCAGCAGGCATGGACAGGGATGTTACCTGTCTTTCATGGCCAATTGGGTCACTCTTTTAGCAGCTCGGAAGGATGCAGGACAAGGTGCAGTAGTGTTGGAGGTTGTTCCGCCACCACGCCTCCAAAATGCTACTACTGGTTGTGACACACCTCTCTCCTCCACCCCCTCCTCTTCTTCTTCCTCCATGGCCTCTTCGAGTGCTCTGTCCTGAGAACCAGCGGTGCTCCGTAGGCGTCCAAGGGGCTACGAAAGTACGCAGGCAAAAAGATGCCATGCCGTGCTTGCGCTGGTGTGTTTGGGGGACAGGAGCCAAACTGGGGCAGAGGTTCTATCAGCTCTGCAGGGGCAGGCCGAGAGGTGGTTGACGCCACGCCAGCTTAAGCCAGGAATGGTGGTTTGTGACAATGGCACCAACCTCCTCTCTGCCCTGTGACAGGGACAGCTGACCCATGTGCCCTGTATGGCTCACATCCTTAACCTGGTGGTGCAGTGGTTCTTGGGCAGGTACCCAGGATTACAGGATGTCCTGAGGCAGGCCAGGAAAGTCTGTGTGCATTTCCGCCGATCATATAATGCCAGTGCTCGGCTGGCTGAGCTGCAAAAGGAGTTGAACCTGCCCAAGAACCGCCTTATATGTGACATGCCCACCAGGTGGAACTCAACGTTGGCCATGCTGCAGCGCCTGCACACGCAGCAGAGGGACATCAATGAGTACCTGTGCGACTACGGCACCAGGACAGGGTCAGGGGAGCTCGGATTTTTTCCCCACGCCAGTGGAGCATGATCAGGGATGCATGCACTGTCCTGTCACCATTTGAGGAGGCCACAAGGATGGTGAGCAGTGACAGTGCATGCATCAGTGAGACTGTACCTCTTGTCTACCCGTTGGAGTATACGCTGCGTGGGATAATGGACAGGGCACTTGAGGCAGAACAGAGGCAGGAAGAAGAGGACTTCCTTGCCTCTCAAGGCCCCCTTTATCCAGACAGTGTTCCTTCTCTCCCACTCATCACACAGGAAGAGGATGAGGAGGAGGAGGAGGATTGTGTCAGCATGGAGGTGGAGCCTGGCACTCAGCATCAGCAGCAGCAGTCTTTTAGGGATGATTTACAGTCCCAACAAACCAGTGGAATTGTACGTGGCTGGGAGGAGGTGGCTGCGGATCATGTCGTCCTCAGTGACCAGGAAGACTCAGGACCAAATGCCTCAGCTAACCTACGTTGCATGGCCTCCCTGATCCTGCAAAGCCTGCAGAAGGATCCTCGTATTCTTCGGATCAAGGAGAGGGTCCATTACTGGCTGGCCACTCTCCTTGATCCACGGTACAAGGGTAAGGTTGCGGACCTTATCTTGCAGTCGCAGAGGGAGCAGAGGATGAGACATCTCTGGGAGGCCTTGCAGAAAGGACTGTGCAACGCGTTCCCAGAGACTGTGAGGTTACAAACTCCTGGTCCTGGATGACGAGTTGCTGAGGCTTCGGTCAGCAGCAGAAGGAACGGTGGGGAAGGTGGACGTCTGACCGAGGCGTTCAGAGAATTTTTTAGTCCGCAGCTCCAAGGTATGATCGGTTCCAGCAACCATCGCCAGCGTCTGATATACATGGTGCAGGAATACCTAGGGGCAAGGTCAGACTTGGACACCTTTCCCACCGAAAATCCTCTGGCTTACTGGGTCTTGAGGATGGATCACTGGCCAGAGCTTGCACAGTATGCAATTGAGCTACTGGCCTGTCCTGCATCCAGCGTTCTTTCCGAACGCACATTCAGTGCTGCAGGAGGCTTTGTCACCGATCACAGGATGCGCCCGTCCACCGACTCGGTTGATCGACTGACCTTCATAAAGATGAATCAGTCTTGGATCACCACCAGCTACCAGGCACCTGAAGCTGATATAACTAAATAATTTATAATGCCACATCCCTTCAAGACTGCCTATGCTGATGCTGAGTGACTGTCCTGTTATGTTGACTGACTATCCTCTTCCTTCTCAATGATCCTGATGATAGCTTGGAAGAACATTTTTGTTTCTGGCTGCCACCACCAGTGGCTAAGGCCCAATTTTTCAGCCCCTGTTTAACAGGGGCATGTAATTACAATTTTTTAAGCAATGCTTCGCAACAGGTATGACTGCTGTGCTCCAAGTACGGTATCTGTGAGGGGTTGTCGTGTTGTCTGTTGTGGCACCAGCACCAGTGCCTAAGGCCCAATTTTTCAGCCCCTGTTTAACAGGGGCTTGTAATTAAAAAATGTTATGCAATGCTTTGCAACAGGTCTCATTGCTGTGCTCAGAGTACAGTATCTGTGAGGGGTTGCAGTGTTGTGGCACCAGCACCAGTGCCTAAGGCCCAATTTTTCATCCCCTGTTGAACAGGGGCGTGCAATTACAATTTTTTAAGCAATGCTTGGCAACAGGTCTGACTGCTGTGCTCCAAGTACAGTATCTGTGAGGGGTTGCAGTGTTGTGGCACCAGCACCAGTGCCTAAGCCACACTTTTTCAGCCCCTGTTTAACAGAGGCGTGTAATTACAATTATTTATGCAATGCTTTGCAACAGGTCTGACTGCTGTGCTCCAAGTACAGTATCTGTGAGGGGTTGCAGTGTTGTGGCACCAGCACCAGTGCCTAAGGCACAATTTTTCAGCCCCTGTTTAACAGGGGCGTGTAATTACAAATCTTGATCTAATAATTCTCAGCAGGGCCCATTTCTGCTCCCACCAAGAGTAACTGTGAGGGCTTACAGTGTTGTGGCAACACCGTCCACCACCACCACCAAAGGCCCAATTTTTCTGCCCTGTTCAACAGGTGCATGCAATTACAATTCTTGATCTAATAATTCACAGCAGGGCCCATTCCTGTGCCCACCAAGAGTAACTGTGAGGGCTTACAGTGTTGTGGCAACACCGTCCACCACCAAAGGCCCAATTTTTCTGGCCCTGTTCAACAGGTGCATGCAATTACAAATTTTGATCTAATAATTCACAGCAGGGCCCATTCCTGTGCCCACCAAGAGTAACTGTGAGGGCTTACAGTGTTGTGGCAACACCAACATCTAATGAGGCAAATTTCTGCAGAGTATATATGGCAGGCCCCTACTTTCAAACATCCCACTTACAAACGACTCCTACTTGCAAACGGAAGGAGAAAACAGGAAGTGAGAGGAAATCTACCCCTAAGAAGGGAAATTCTATCCTGTTAGATTTAATTTGGGAAAAAAGGTATCTCCTCTCTACTGATGCTTTATCACCAATCCTTGTTTCAATAAAAACCCTACTTTTCCAAAAACATTTGTCATTGGGACGGAAAGTGAGGTGAAATGTTCTGAACATGTGCACAGACAGCAAAACAAATGTTACAGGGGTGATAACCCTTCCCTATGTTCTCCAAAAAGCTTAAAAATAGATTTTTTTGGATGGAGCTACACTTAAAAATGTACCTGTTCAAAATTACAAACAGATTCTACTTAAGAACAAACCTACAGTCCCTGTCTTGTTTGCACCGCCTGTATACTGCTGTTCAGAGTATATAGGGTTGTAGGTATAGGGTTTTATTTTGGATGTGGGGTTCCCCTTAATATCCATACAAGACCCAAAGGGGCTGGTAATGGGCTGGGGTGGGGGTGGGGCGGTGATGGGGTAACCATGCCATTTTTCTCAAATATTTTCATCCATATTGCCAGGACAAGACATGACATTAAAGCCGCAAGCAGTTTTAAATGGCTTTTTTTTTTTCCTTTACAAATGTCATTTGTTGCAGGGACAGTTCTAAACACGGGAAACACATGCCACTTCACAGGCATACTTTAGATACCCCTAGGTACCAGATTTAAAGGAATATTTAACTTTTTTTTTTTCACTTTATGCATCATTAAAATGACTGCTCCCGAAAAAACTTCAGTTTTTAAAACTTATTTTTGCATTGATACATGTCCCCTGACATTAACATGCATATTGGCCGTTATAATAAGCACTTTAGATGTTGAACATTTGTGTCCATTGTAACTAATAGGGTTCGAATATTCGCGCAAACTTTTGGTCCGTTCGCAGGTTCTGGTGCGAACCGAACCCAGGGGTGTTCGGCTCATCCCTATTGGTTTGCACAAAAGTTATAGTTTCTACAAAATAGGGGATATATTTATGTAATTTTTATTATCATTTTTTTTTTTACTAGTAATCGCGGCGATCTGTGATTTTTATCAGGACTGCGACATTGTGGTGCACAGATCGGACACTTTTGACCCTTTTTTGGGACCATTGACATTTATACAGCAATCAGAGCTAAAAATAGCCACTGATTACTGTATAAATGTCACTGACAGGGAAGGGGTTAACACTAGGGTCGATCAAGGGGTTAACTGTGTTCCCTATGTGTGTTTCTAACTGTCGCGGGGTGGGAGTGACTGGGGGAGGAGACATATCGTTGTTTCTACTTAGTAGGAACATACAATCTGTCTCTACTCCCCTGACAGAACCGTGATTTGTGTATTTACACACACAGATCCCCATTCTCATTCTGTCAGGAGAGATCGCGTGTGCCGGCAGACATCGCGCTCACCGAGCACACGCATCAGCTCAGGGGACATGCTGCAGGCACGCGTGCGCCTGCTATAGCATCTTAAAGAGCCAACGTATAGATACAGTGATTTGCGCAGCCATGCATAACTATGGTGGCTGGTCGGCTAGCGGTTAATTTGTAGCATCAAAAATAAAAATCCCAGTGGTGATTAAATGCCACCAAAAGAAAGCTCTATTTGTGTGAAAAAATTATAAAAATTAAATTTGGGTCCATTGTTGCATGACTGTGCAATTCTCATTCAAAGTGCGACAGCGCTGAAAGCTGAAAATTGGTCTGGGAAGGAAGGGGGTAAAAGTACCCAGTATTGAAGTGGTTAAGGATCGGAAGAATTTTCCCCTTAATGACCAGGCCATTTTTTCAATACGCACTGCTTCGCTTTAAATTGCATGGTTGTGTGATGTTGTACCCAAACTAAATTTATGTCCTTTTTTCCCCACAAATAGAGTTTTCTTTTGGTGGTATTTGATCACCCCTGCGTTTTAAATTTTTTGCGCTATAAACAAAAAAACTGTGACAATTTTGAAAAAAATATAAAATTTAGTTTTTGCTATAATAAATATCCAGAAAAAATGTAAAAAAAAATGATTTTTTCATCAGTGTAAGCCAATATGTATTCTTCTACATGTTTTTTGTAAAAAAAAAAAATCGCTATACGCCTATATTGATTGCTTTGTGCAAAAGTTAAAGCGTCTACAAAATGTCACTTCGTCAGTTTAACTGACAATTGCACAATCATGCAACGTTGTACCCAAACAAAATTGATGTAATTTTTTCCCCACAAATAGAGCTTTCTTTTGGTTGTATTTGATCACCTCTGTGGTTTATATTTTTTGTGCTATAAACAAATAAAGAGCTCCAATTTAGAAAAAAAACACAATATTTTGTACTTTTTTTATTATAAATATAGAAAAAAAAATAAAAAATGTCTTCCTCAGTTTAGGCAAATGTGTATTCTTCTACATATTTTGGGTTAAAAAAATTTAAATAAGCGTATATTGATTAGTTTACACAAAAGTTATAGGGTCTACAAAATCACAGCCGCCGGCCAGACACATCAGCTCCAGTGTCGTGTCCCCTATCGCTCTAAAGCCCCATACACACGGTCGGACTTTTTCATGGATTCTGTCCGATCGGACAATGTTGTTGAAAAATCAGACCGTGTGTATGCACCATCGGACAGTGTACGTCGGATTGTCCGACGGACAAAGTCTTATCTCCTGCTGGAAAGATTTGCCGACAACACGGTCCGATCACACCAAATCCGATCGTGTGTACGGTTGTCCGACCGGACAAAGTGCTACGCATGCTCACATCACATTACAAGACCAAAGCTATTGGCTACTAGCCTCTACGTAGTCCCGTCGTAGGCAACAAACGTCACCACGTTCAGAATGATCGGATTTTCCGACAACTTTGTCCGACCATGTGTACGCAAAACCAACATCAGACAAAGTATGACGGACAGGATCCGACCGACCTGGTCCACGGATTGTCCGACCGTGTGTATGGGGCTTAAAAGTGGCCAACATACACCTACGGCAATTCGTGCAGCCATGCCAATCTGCCGCAGTATATAAATAGTATTACTGCACATAAAAAGTGTGCATTTTATTCTGGAATTTGTCCTGTTTAAAACAACACTAAAATTATGGTTTTGGTACAAAGCATTGCAAAGTTATTTACAAATAAATAAAGTTTTTTTTTTTTTTTTTTCAATTTTGTGCTTTTTTCAGTGTGATACGTGTAAATTTATATAAAAGGGGTAAAATTAATATTGAACAAAGCAAACAGAAAAAAAAGTTTAACTATTAGTTAATAAAATAGAAAACAAAATCACCAGGAAATGTACAATTGACTAGAGAAGGAGAATACAAAAGTTTATTAGTACTGATTAGAGTAAACTAAGGGATTAATAAGGGGTTCAACAGAGAAACATTTAATTAGAAAAAAATAATAATAATATTTAATTTTTTTACTGGTCAGGTTGCTTTAACCCTCTTTATCTGCAGATCAAAGTTCATCCCCTTGATCTGTACATGAAAAACACAGAAAGTTACAATGTTGCAAATGTAACTTTTTGTATTCACTGCTGAGCAATGTTGTTGACTGCTTTTTTTTTTGACTGCTCCTCCTGCTGTGTACTTGGCAAGGCAGATGTGATTATTCAGAGCTGAATTACTGGGACAGGGAGGGATCATGGCAGGAGAGCAGAATGACTTGATGTAATAGACACGCCCTGTGTACAATGATGCCATGTTTTTGGGTGTGTCTAGTACGCCCAGAGTCTGCAACTGCTTATTGTATTGGGAAGATAACAATTAATTTAGCTAGACTTGTATATATTCACCAATTCAAAGTATTCATAAAGAAAACAGTGTAACATTATGCAAGTAAAAGGATGGAAGCAGTATTTGGACAAATAAAGTTGATCTAATTCTCTTTTAAGTGTTGTATAAATGAAATCTATTATTTTGTTTGTATAAAAAGGAACAATTATGTTTGCAGACTGCACTGTGGTTCGCATGAGTCTAAGTTTTTGTGAACATGGGTGAAGAGGGAACATTAGAACATTAGAAACGTTATTCCCAAGTGCAGGTTTTTCAGCAATTGCAATGCTATTGCTCCTTATTAGGGATGGGCCCGGTGTTCGATTCGAACCCACGTTCGAATCGAACATCGGGCGTTCGACCGCTCGTCGAGCCCAGAACTATGTGGGTCGTTCGCATCAAATTCGTGTGATGCGAACGGCCCACAATGCACTGCACCAGTTTCAGTGCATTGCTGGCTGATGATTGGCCAAGCATGCACTGTGACCCCGAATGCTTGGCCAATCATAGAGCCAGCGGTGAGGAGAGCAATTGGCCTGTGGTCAATTATAGCTCAGGGGGTTTAGTACACGCCCCACACTATATAAGACCACCCGTGCCGGCGGCCTCATGTAGTGTGTTCCGGCATTAGGAACAGTGACACTGTACAGTGTCTGCGCTTGTGCATTATTATCATTATTATCTGCTGTGATTATTCTGCTGAGTGCTGAGTCTGACATTATCTGCTGTGATTATTCTGCTGAGTGCTGAGTCTGACATTATCTGCTGTGATTCTGGGGATTAGTGTAGTGTGTGCATGCTGTTAGTACAGCATTGCAGTATCACATTAAACCACCTTTACCCTTCTGGCCTGTTGTCATCTAAGGCAGCCAGCCAGCCATCGCAGGAGTTAGCGTGTGTGTGTACTGTGTGAGTATAGCACAGCACACAATAAACCACCTCAGCCTGTATCTGCCCTAAGGCCCTGTTGTCATCTAAGGCAGCCAGCCAGTCATCGCAGGAGTTAGCGTGTGTGTGTGCTGTGTGAGTATAGCACAGCACACAATAAACCACCTCAGCCTGTATCTGCCCACCTCAGCCTGTATCTGCCCTAAGGCCCTGTTGTCATCTAAGGCAGCCAGCCAGCCATCGCAGGAGTTAGCGTGTGTGTGTACTGTGTGAGTATAGCACAGCACACAATAAACCACCTCAGCCTGTATCTGCCCTAAGGCCCTGTTGTCATGTAAGGCAGCCAGCCAGTCATCGCAGGAGTTAGCGTGTGTGTGTGCTGTGTGAGTATAGCACAGCACACAATAAACCACCTCAGCCTGTATCTGACCATCTCAGCCTGTATCTGCCCTAAGGCCATGTTGTCATCTAAGGCAGCCAGACAGCCATCGCAGGAGTTAGTGTGTGTGTGTGCTGTGTGCGTATAGCACAGCACACAATAAACCACCTCAGCCTGTATCTGCCCACCTCAGCCTGTATCTGCCCTAAGGCCCTGTTGTCATCTAAGGCAGCCAGACAGACATCACAGGAGTTAGCGTGTGTGTGTGTGTGTGTGCGTATAGCACAGCACACAATAAACCACCTCAGCCTGTATCTGCCCACCTCAGCCTGTATCTGCCCTAAGGCCCTGTTGTCATCTAAGGCAGCCAGCCATCGCAGGAGTTAGCGCGTGTGTGTGCTGTGTGCGTATAGCACAGCACACAATAAACCACCTCAGCCTGTATCTGCCCACCTCTGCCTGTATCTGCCCTAAGGCCCTGTTGTCATCTAAGGCAGCCAGACAGCCATCGCAGGAGTTAGCGTGTGTGTGTGCTGTGTGCGTATAGCACAGCACACAATAAACCACCTCAGCCTGTATCTGCCCACTTCAGCCTGTATCTGCCCTAAGGCCCTGTTGTCATCTAAGGCAGCCAGACAGCCATCGCAGGAGTTAGCGTGTGTGTGTGCTGTGTGCGTATAGCACAGCACACAATAAACCACCTCAGCCTGTATCTGCCCACCTCAGCCTGTATCTTCCCTAAGGCCCTGTTGTCATCAAAGGCAGCCAGACAGCCATTGCAGGAGTTAGCGTGTGTGTGTGCTGTGTGCGTATAGCACAGCACACAATAAACCACCTCAGCCTCTATCTGCCCTAAGGCCCTGTTGTCATCTAAGACTGTCATCTGCAGGAGTTAGTGTGTGTGCTGTGTGACTCCAGCACAATATACACTACCCACTACAATGCCTGGAAGACCGACAAGGAGAGGCAGACAGTCCTGAGGCAAGAAAACAGGGCAAGCAGGCTCTGTGTCTAGAGACAACAGTGCTGGTCGTGGACATGGTGCATCGTCATCAGCACGTGGCCATGGGACACGCTTGTCCTTCTTTTCGGCAGCTGGACATGTTGACCTGCATCATGCCGAAGGCTTGGTAGAGTGGATGACCAAGCCCTCCTCATCCTCCTCATCCTCTCTCACCCAGGCTCAGGGTACTGGCAAAGCAGCTGCCAATGCGTACTCAATGGCATCATCAGGTACCCCTTCCCTAGACCCACCGTGTCCTCCTGAGGAGTCCCCCGAACTGTTTGAGCACAGTGTTGGGTACATGCTCCAGGAGGATGCCCAGCGTTTTGAAGGCTCGGATGATGATACCCAGCTATAGGAAGGCAGTAGCGTGAGCGCAGAGAGAGGGGATGCTCAAGGACAGCAATCTGGCAGTCATGTTCCACCAGCTGCAGCTTACTGCCCGGTTTGCTCCAGTGGTGAAGAGGGAGGGGATGATGAGGTCACTGACTCCACGTGGGTGCCTGAAAGGAGAGAGGAGGAGGGGGAGGAGGCGGCACATCTCCAACGAGGCAGGATGCCCTCCGGGGGCCAGCTTGAGGCCAGCACACCAAATGAAATCACACCGCAGAGCTCCGCCTGTGCAGGGCGCTGCCTCTGCACGTTATTCCAAAAGTTCTTTGGTGTGGGCCTTTTTTGAGACGAGTGCATCAGATCGCACCACTGCTATTTGCAACATATGTCTCAAGCGTATCTCGCGTGGCCAAAACATCAGCCGCTTGAGCACCACAAGCATGACCAGACATATGTCGACCTGCCATGCAGCTCGTTGGCAAGCGCACATTAAAGACCCACACCAAAGAACGACCTCACAAAGCGGACCTCTCCTTGCTCCTCATCAGCTGGGATCTCCAACCCCACTATACCTTCAGTCCTCCCTGAAAGCTGCACTGAGAGGAATGAAGGTGTAGAATTAGGTGTGTCACAGCCAAGTAGTTGCGGGCACTCGGCTAGCAGTACACCGACGTCCGATTCTACCAGGCAAATTTCCCTGCCCCACCTGCTGGACCGTCGAAAGAAGTTTACTCCCAGCCATCCACATGCTCAGTGGTTGAATGCTAGCTTGGCTAAATTGCTAGCAATTCAACTGCTGCCTTTTCAGTTGGTAGACTCGGCCCCCTTCCGTGAGTTTGTTCAATGTGCGGTTCCTCAGTGGCAGGTTCCCAAACGCCTCTTTTTCTCACTGAAGTCGATTCTGGCTCTCTAACGGAATGTGGAAGGCAATGTCCATGCCTCGCTGGACAGGGCGGTCAGTGGTAAGGTGCATATTACCGCTGACTCATGGTCCATTAGGCATGGACAGGGACGTTACCTGTCTTTCACGGCCCATTGGGGCACTCTTTTGGCAGCTGGGAAGGATGCAGGACAAGGTGCAGTAGTGTTGGAGGTTGTTCCGCCACCACGTCTCCAAAATGCTACTACTGGTTGTGACCAGTGTTGGTCATCTTACTTTAAAAAAGTAATTAGTTAAGTTACAAATTACTTCTCCCAAAAAGTAATTGCGTTAGTAACTCAGTTACTACATTGGAAAAGTACCGTATATACTCGAGTATAAGCCGAGTTTTTCAGCACATTTTTTTGTGCTGAAAGTGCCCCCCTCGGCTTATACTCGAGTCAAACACATTTCTGCAGCAAAAAAAAAATGTCCGACCCGACTTTGGGGCCCCGTATCTTGGGGCCACTTGGGTCTAGGAGTCCCAATTTGGTGTGCCAACCCAGTGGACCTAGAACTATAACATATCCAAATATGGGGTTCCTAGCACTAAGTGGCCCCGAGAGACGGGGCCCCAAAGTCGGTTCGGAAAATGTAATTCTGTGCTGCAGAAAAGTGCTTGACATTTTCTGACCCGAATTTGGGGCCCCGTATCTCGGGGACACTTGGAGCTAGGAACCCCAAATTTGACATTAAAACCCAGTTGAACTAGCACTACAACATATCCAAAGATGGGGTTCCTAGCACTAAGTGGCCCCGAGATACAGGGCCCCAAAGTCGGTTCAGAAAATGTCATTCTCTGCTGCAGAAAAGTGCTTGAGATTTTCTGACCCATATCTCAGGGTCACTTAGTGCTAGGAACCCTAAATGTTGTATTCCAACCCAGTGGAATTAGCACTACAACATATCTAAAGATGGGGTTCCTAGCAGTAAGTGACCCTGAGATACAGGGCCCCAAATCGGTCAACTGTGTCCATCTGCATGGGCACAGTGAGGCTGCAAATGGGCATCGTTGACCCTCTTTTCCACTTACAGTAGCTGCGCATTTCTCACCCTAGGCTTATACTCGAGTCAATAAGTTTTCCCAGTTGTTTGTGGTAAAATTAGGTGCCTCTGCTTATATTCGGGTCGGCCTATACTCGAGTATATACGGTAATTAGTTACTCAGCAAAGTAACTGACTTTTTTTTAATATTCTATACGTGTAACTAAGGGGCGGGTCTAGTATTACTGTAAGCAAGGGGCGCATTTATTATTATTGTTATATATCGTGTAACCAAGGGGCTGCTCTATTAATACTCTAACCAAGGGGCAGATCTGTTATAGCGTGTAAGCAAGGGGCGGGTCTATTATTATTATATAGTGTAAGGGACGGATGGCTACAGAAGAGCTTGACATATAACAATAATAATAAATGCGCCCCTTGGTTACAGTAATACTAGGCCCGCCCCTTAGTTACACGATAGACGCCCCTTGCAGAGTAGCGCGAGCATTGCCTTGCACAATTACATGTTAACCGTGCCTGCGCAGGGTAGAGTTCACTCAGAGCTGTTTAGGTTCGTCAATTTTCGTAAGCTCCGTAGTCCTTCGTACTGCGCAAGCGCTGCACCTGGCGGGGGAACTTTTTTGGCAGGACACCGGAATTACATTACTGCCATGTAATTGAGGTAACTCCGCCCAAGTAATGGGAACTGCGTTACCATGAGGGGAAAAGTAATCAGTTAGATTACTCGTTACCCTCTAAAGTAACTGTGTTTATTTTAACTCAGTTACTTACATCACTGGTTGTGACACACCTCTCTCCTCCACCCCCTCCTCTTCTTCTTCCTCCATGGCCTCTTCGAGTGCTCTGTCCTCGGAACCAGCAGTGCTCCATAGGCGTCCAAGGGGCTACGCAAGTACGCAGGCAAAAAGATGCCATGCCGTGCTTGCGCTGGTGTGTTTGGGGGACAGGAACCACACTGGGGCAGAGGTTCTGTCAGCTCTGCAGGGGCAGGCCAAGAGGTGGTTGACGCCACGCCAGCTTAAGCCAGGAATGGTGGTTTGTGACAATGGCACCAACCTCCTCTCTGCCCTGCGACAGGGACAGCTGACCCATGTGCCCTGTATGGCTCACGTCCTTAACCTGGTGGTGCAGCGGTTCTTGGGCAGGTACCCAGGCTTACAGGATGTCCTGAGGGAGGCCAGGAAAGTCTGTGTGCATTTCCGCCGATCATATAATGCCAGTGCTCGGCTGGCTGAGCTGCAAAAGGAGTTGAACCTGCCCAAGAACCGCCTTATATTTGACATGCCCACCAGGTGGAACTCAATGTTGGCCATGCTGCAGCGACTGCACGCGCAGCAGAGGGCCATCAATGAGTACCTGTGCGCACCAGGACAGGGTCAGGGGAGCTCAGATTTTTTTCCCCACCCAGTGGAGCATGATCAGGGATGCATGCACTGTCCTGTCACCATTTGAGGAGGCCACGAGGATGGTGAGCAGTGACAGTGCATGCATCAGTGACACTGTACCTCTTGTCCACCTGTTGGAGCATAAGCTGCGTGGGATAATGGACAGGGCACTTGAGGCAGAACAGAGGCAGGAAGAGGAGGACTTCCTTGCCTCTCAAGGCCCCCTTTATCCAGACAGTGTTCCTTCTGTCCCACCCATCACACAGGAGGAGGATGAGGATGAGGAGGAGGAGGATTGTGTCAGCATGGAGATGGAGCCTGGCACTCAGCATCAGCAGCAGCGGTCTTTTAGGGATGATTTACAGTCCTAACAAACCAGTGGACTTGTACGTGGCTGGGAGGAGGTGGCTGCGGATCATGTCGTCCTCAGTGACCCAGAAGACTCCGGACCGAATGCCTCAGCTAACCTATGTTGCATAGCCTCCCTGATCCTGCAAAGCCTGCGGAAGGATCCTCGTATTCTTCAGATCAAGGAGAGGGACCATTACTGGCTGGCCACTCTCCTTGATCCACGGTACAAGGGTAAGGTTGCGGACCTTATCTTGCCGTCGTAGAGGGTGCAGAGGATGAGACATCTCCGGGAGGCCTTGCAGAAAGGTCTCTGCAATGCGTTCCCAGAGACTGGGAGGTTACAAACTCCTGGTCCTGGACAACGAGTTGCTGAGGCTTCGGTCAGGAGCAGGAGCGGAGGGGAAGGTGGACGTCTGACCGATGCGTTCAGACAATTTTTTAGTCTGCAGCCCCAAGGTATGATCGGTTGATGAATGAATGACTTGTATATGAATGAATGACTTGTATAGCGCAACCTATGCGAACTGAATCGCCTCAGGGCGCTTTTTGCCACTGGTGTCCATCTGTGGTATAGTGCGGTCCTTGCCCTGTGGGGTCCTGACACGCTTACAAACACATACAGATACAACATATACATATTTGGCCAATTTTATTGACAGGATCTAATTAACCTACAAGCATGTCTTTGGAGTGTGGGAGGAAACCGGAGTACCCGGAGGAAACCCACGCAAGCACAGGGAGAACATGCAAACTCCAGGCAGAAGGTGTCATGGTCGGGATTTGAACCAGCGACCCTATTACTGCTAGGTGAAAGTGCTAACCACTACACCCCTGTTCCAGCAACCATCGCCAGCGTCTGATATACATGGTGCAGGAATACCTAGGGGCAAGGTCAGACTTGGACAGCTTTCCCACTGAAAATCCTCTGGCTTACTGGGTCTTGAGGATGGATCACTGGCCAGAGCTTGCACAGTATGCAATTGAGCTACTAGCCTGTCCTGCATCCAGCGTTATTTCCGAACACACATTCAGTGCTGCTGGAGGCTTTGTCACCTGTCCACCGACTCGGTTAAACGACTGACCTTCATAAAGATGAATCAGTCTTGGATCACCACCAGCTACCAGGCACCTGAAGCTGATATAACTGAATAATTCATAATGCCACATCCCTTCAAGACTGCCTATGCTGATGCTGAGTGACTGTCCTGTTATGTTGACTGACTATCCTCTTCCTCCTCAATGATCCTGATGATAGCTTGGAAGAACATTTTTGTTTCTGGCTGCCACCACCAGTGGCTAAGGCCCAATTTTTCAGCCCCTGTTTAACAGGGGCAGGTAATTACAATTTTTTTATGCAATGCTTACTGTGAGGGCTTACAGTGTTGTGGCAACACCGTCCACCACCACCACCAAAGGCCCAATTTTTCTGCCCTGTTCAACAGGTGCATGCAATTACAATTCTTGATCTAATAATTCAAGTAGGGCCCTTTTCTGTGCCCACCAAGAGTAACTGTGAGGGCTTACAGTGTTGTGGCAACACCGTCCACCACCAAAGGCCCAATTTTTCTGGCCCTGTTCAACAGGTGCATGCAATTACAAATTTTGATCTAATAATTCACAGCAGGGCCCATTCCTGTGCCCACCAAGAGTAACTGTGAGGGCTTACAGTGTTGTGGCAACACCAACATCTAATGGTAGAGGAGGCAGCATGAACAAGATTAAGGCCCATTACATGTGGAATAGGGGGTGTGGCCTACGCATGGCGCTGAGCAGACGTGCTTGAGGAGAGCTCCGTCCAGCCACCGGCCTAATATCTCCTAACAATGCCTTCTAAAGCATCGGGATCTCGCTCAACTTTCGGTATGCACCCCGGGAAGTCCACGGCTCCACACCAGTCCTCTGTCGGCTCCATTAAAATATTCCTTGCCGCGGGAAGAGACAGACCCAGCACGCGGAGCGGACAGGCCAGAGCCTCGAGGTCGATTATCTCACCAGGCTCGTATGCCGCCTCCCCTCCTGAAAGCTCCCCAGCTTCCTCCTGCTGCTCAGAGCTGATGGATGACCCTGGATCTCCTCCGGGCTCCGAGATGACCTCTCTGGTGAGTGAAATTAAAAAAGAAATGGCAGGCATGTTCCGCAGCATGGAAAAGTCCATTAAAAAGAACATACTGTATCTGCGGTGAGAGCTGACATGTCTCATCTCCTGGGTAGATTGGAGGAGACAGAGCAGCATCAAGACTCCCACGCGGCAGCCATTAAAGTACTTCAAGACACGGTTACTCAATTAGCATTTGCTCACAGGGCCTCATTATACAAACTCGAAGACCTCGAGAACCGTAACGGTAGAAACAACCTACGCATCAGAGGTTTACCAGAGGCAACTAGGGACAATGACTTAGAACCCTCGATCCGTGGCATACTCAATACTATTTTGGGCAACCCTGTTACAACCGCACTGAGATTTGATCTGATACACCGTGCCAGGGGCCACGCAACACCGCTTCCGACCAGCCTTGGGATGTTATATACCGCCTTCACTATTTTGAGGACAAAAATGCAGTCATGCTCAAACTACGCAGTACTTCTAACATTGACTTTGATGGGGCTGACCTTAACATATATCCTGACATATCTAAGGAGACACTTGATCGTCGCAGGGCTCTGAAACCTCTCTTAGCTCAATGGAGAGGAGAAGGAATCACTTACAGATGGGGGTTCTTTGCGAGCCTCATAGCCACCAAAAATGGCTGCTCTTTCACATTGCGATTCCCTGAAGAGCTCCCTGCCTTTTTGCATGACTTGAACTTGCAACCATTAGAGCTCCCAGGGTGGCCAAACCCCATTCCTACCTTCTCGGCACTCCAGACACCTCAATGGCGCAAGACCCCATCCAAACAGAAGCGCACTGCTCCTCACAGAAAAATGGGTGAGATATTCCCCCTGCATAAGTCGATACCATACTTTACACTGACTGCAGCTCTCACCCCAGTTTTGCTCCTCTGCATTTCTCACTGATGAACCTATACCCTGATTCTCTTTAAGGTCAGTCCCATACCACAAAACTGCTACCATTTTCAAGTTGTATTAGGTTCCCTGTTTTACTCTTCATAATATGGTCGCACCTTGATGCTCTTTACCCTGCTCTGAAAGTTATAACAAGGCATTTTTGTTTTTCTTTAATGTTATGCATTTTTAGAGTTTAAGTTTAAATATGTTATTGATGCTCTCTAGAGGCCATATGCTGGCGGAGGATACTACTCCTGGTGTATGACCTCGGAAAGGCATACGTCCCCTGCCCCCTCCTTTTGGGGTGGGTGAGTGCCAGCAGCTTACACGCTCTTATCATAGGTCTCATTATCGAGTCCATGATGGCTGCTTGCTCTTCCTCCCCCCACTGGGACCACTGCAGATTTCTGAGTGCATCTCCTCTTCTCTCTACCGAAGTGATGTATGATATATGTTTTTTCTTATATAACAAATGTTATTTCTTCTCTCTCTCTCCTTCTGTATTCTTCTTCTACCCCCTTTATCTTTCCTCCCCCTTACCCCCCCACCCCGCTGGCTTGCATGGTTATGTAAATTGAAGATCCACTCACTTCTGACGCAATGGCTACTCTAAAGATACTCTCATATAATTTAAGGGGCCTTAATGTAGTGGCTAAGAGACATCGAGTCTTATGAGAACTGAAAAATTCACATTGCTCAATCGATTTCCTGCAGGAAACTCACCTGACGCATTCTACACCTGTTAAATTGTACTCGCAACAATTCCCTCAATGGTACTACAGTTTACCTGATACCAACAAAGCTAAAGGAGTAGTCATTGGGTTCAGTCCTAGTGCGTCTTTTCATCTCACTACTATGTTAGTGGATGATCATGGTCGTTTTCTCTTTCTCAAAGGGTATGTAGGCAACACCCAATGCATTCTAGTGAATGTATATAGCCCTAACCATAACCAGCCCTCTTTCCTCATCCAAATTCTCTCAAAATTATGCCAATTCGCAGAAGGTCTGGTTGTTCTAGTGGGGGGTATAAACATGCCCTTAGATCCCAGTATCGACACCTCACAAGGCCGCTCTAACATTCCATTCAAAAGAATAGCACAAGTAAAAAAAAAGCTTTTGGACTTACAACTCCTTGAATCCTGACGTATTCTTCACCCCAAAGATAAAGATTACTCCCATTTCTCTAAAACACACCACTCCTACTCCAAAATGAGATCACTACACAAAATAGACAATATCTTTCTTGACCACTTTCACCTCCCCCTCCTCCGGTCTGCCACCATAGACACTGCCTCTATCTCATACCACGCACCAGTTTCCATATGCTTGCCCATGCCCTCTCTACCACACAGCCCCAATAACTGGAAGCTAAATGATTCTCTCCTCTCGAATGAAACTGAAGCTTCTATATTTTTTGCTTCTATGTCCCAATACTTCAAGGAAAATGCCTCCCCAGAAACCTCTCCCTCAGTTCTGTGGGAAGCCCACAAGGCTTCTATGAGGTGCTGTTTCATTGAGCTGGGTGCGAGGAAAAAGAGAGAGCATGGCCAACAGCTTAAACAGATCCTAGGTCAAATTGCTGAACTTGACAAACAACATAAGTTATCGCTACAAGTCAAACACGTGGAAGCTCTTACTCTCAAAAGAGAAGAATTAAAAACTCTTTTAGACCTAGACACTAAAAGGAAATTTCATTGCATCTCACAAAAAATGTAGGAATGGGGTAACAAACCAGGTAAACAGCTTGCTAGATGCCTTATGCCACGTACACACGATCACACTTTTCGGACGGACTGAATGCCTGGGAAGGAAGTTGACACCTTGCTAGCCCCGTCACCTGGTATGGATTTAAAGGGGAATCCCTACGCCGAAAAGACGGCGTGGGGGTCCCCCCCAAATCCATATCAGACCCTTATCTGAGCACCCAGCCCGGCCGGTCAGGAAAGGGGGTGTGGATGAGCGAGCCCCCCCTCCTGAGCCATACCAGGCCACGTGCCCTCAACATTGGGGGTGCCCTGGGGAAAGGGGGGCTCTGCGGCCCCCCCCACCCCAAAGCCCCTTGTCTTCATGTTGATGAGGACAAGGGCCTCTTCCCGACAACCCTGGCCCTTGGTTGTCGGGGTCTGCAGGCGGGGGGGCTTATCGGAATCCGGGGAGCCCCCTTTAAACATAGGGTCCCCCACCCTATGTGAATGAGTATGGGGGTACGATGTACGCCTACCCATTCACCTAAGGAAAAAAAGTGTAAATAAAAAACAGCACAATTTTTTAAAATACTTTATTGCACAGCTCCGGGGGTCTTCTTCCATCTTGGGGGGTCTTCTTGCCAGACTCCTCTGCTATCTTCTGCTAGCTCTTTTACTAGCTTTTACTCCTTCGTTGCCGCCATCGTCTGGGGGTCTTGTTCCGACTTCTGTCTGTTCTTCTTGCCGGGCCTCCGCTATCTTCTTCCAGTTCTTTTACTAGCGGTGGCCAGGGCTTCTGTCGCCGTTGCCTTCTGCTTCTGCTTCTTGTTCTTCTTCCGATGTTGACTCAGCGCTGTCTCCTCTTCTAATGGTTCAGACGCGTTGCGCTGCCAGTTATATAGGGACATAGGGACAAAGGGGCGGGTCACCGGCTCATGTCACATGGTGACCTGCCCCCATATGATGTCACAGTCCCAGCATCCTCCGGGACTGTGAAATCATAAGGGGGCGGGGGAGGAAGAAGAAGAAGAAGAGGACAGCGACGGCAGCTCTGGCCACCGCTAGTAAAAGAGCTGGAAGAAGAAAGCGGAGGCCCGGCAAGAAGAACAGAAGAGTGGGACAAGACCCCCGAAGTCAGAACAAGACCCCCAGATGGCGGCTCCTCCGCTAGTAAAAGCTAGCAAAAGATAGTGGAGGAGTCCAAGGAGAAGACCCCACAAGACGGAAGAAGACCCCCGGAGCTGTGCAATAAAGTATTTAAAAAAATTGTGTTGTTTTTTAATTACACTTTTTTCCCTTAGGTGAATGGGTAGTGGTACATCTTACCCCCCATACTCATTCACATAGGGTGGGGGACCAGTATCTGGGGGCCCCTTATTAAAGGGGGCTCCCGGATTCCGATAAGCCCCCCCCGCCTGCAGACCCCGACAACTAATGGCCAGGGTTGTCGGGAAGAGGCCCTTGTCCTCATCAACATGGGGACAAGGTGCTTTGGGGTGGGGGGGCCGCAGGGCCCCCCTTTCCCCAGGGAACCCCCCATGTTGAGGGCACGTGGCCTGGTACGACTCAGGAGGGGGGCGCTCGTTTGTCCCCACCCCCTTTCCTGACCCGGCGGGATGCGTGCTCGGATAAGAGTCTGATATGGATCTGGGGGGGACCCCCACGCCGTTTTTTCGGCGTAGGGATTCCCCTTTAAATCTATACCAGGTGACGGGGCTAGCGAGGTGTCAATTGACTTCCTTCGCTAGTCCCGTCTACCTGGAGTCACGCGGACTAGCACACAGACGGCCGGATTGTCCGCCGGACTGCCGAGTCCAGCGGACAATTTTAAGTCAAAACTTCTAACTAAGTCCGCCAGACTTTTGGGAAGAAAAAGTCTGCCAGAGCCCCACACACGGTCCGAAAAACTGCCGGAAAGTCCGATCGTGTGTACGTGGCCTTAGAGCCAAAAAGACCCTCTCTTTCATACCAAAAATCAAACTCCAATCAGGCAAAATAGCTACTCCTCTTATCACTAAAGCCTTCAGAGAGGACCCTACCCTCTGTGCTAGTTATAGGCCCATATCCCTTGTCGACACTAAACTCTATGCTAAGGTGTTAGCAAATAGACTACTACCTCTACTCTCCCGTTGGATAACGGCTGACCAAACCGATTTTATCCCAAACAGGGAAGCCAGGAATAACTCCCTGCGCACCCAGTCCCTGATTCATTATGTTCTTAGGTGCTCCCAGCCCACCCTCGTTCTCTCCACAGACACTGAGAAAGCATTCGATAGGGTGGACTGGGAGTACCTTAAACGAACCCTCCGATATTTTTCTCTTGGCCCTAAGATGTTTCACCGCTTTTCCTCTCTCTACTCCAATCCTTCCGCACAAGTCCACATAAATAGCTCATTAAACAAACCCTTTTTATTACACAATGGGACCAGACAAGGTTGTCCCCTTCCCCTCCTCCTCTTTGCCATTTCTCTTGAACCTTTCTTGGCCACAATCAGACACAATAGAAATATTCATGGTATTCAAATTGGAAATAGACTCCACAAATATGCTGCTTATGCTGATGATATTCTATTTTTCATCCAACAGCCTTGAATATCACTCCCAAACCTTATGTCAGCTTTTTCAGATTTCCAATCCATAGCTAACTTTAAAATGAATCTATCAAAATCTGAGATAATAAATATAATACTTGCTGATCAACTAATGCCTCTATTTCCTTTCCGTTGGGAAACTAATTGTATGAACGATCTCGGAATTTATTTAACTCCCAATATCCATTCCCTCTTCAAACACAACTATATCCCCCTCTTGAACAACATCAGAACAGATCTCAGAAAATGGTCCTCCCTCTCACATTCCTGGTAAGGAAAAGTTGATATTATTACGATGAACATTCTGCCCCGCATTCTCTTTATTTTCCAAATGAAACCCCTAGGAGTCCCCATAGGTTTCTTAACTATACTCCAGATCATGATCGCCCGCTTTGTTTGGAAAGACGGACACTCTAGAGTGTCCAGAACAGTTCTTTTTCGCTCCAAGGGTTCAGGGGGACTGGCTCTACCCAACTATAAAGCTTACTATCATGCAGCAATATTATCCTGCATTGCAGACTGGAAATATGCCTCCACCTCCAAACTCTGGGTTCAGCTGGAACATTCCCTAAGTGACTCAGACCTCTCTATCATCCCCTGGATACCCCAGTCTTCTAGAAAACTCTCTAATGATACATCACCCCTCACCACTTCTTCTCTAGACATTTGGGATGGTCTCCACAAGAAACTCTCTTGGTCCTATGACTCCGCTCTAATGCCACTCCTACATCACAATCACTTTATGCCTGGAAAACTGGACTCTGGATTCAAAGCATGGTCCTCAGAAGGTCCCCTTCTATTACATCAGGTGCTTTCCTCCAACACCCTTAAGCCATTGTCTGAAATTCTGGGATACAAACCTCCCACATTTATGGACAATTGGAGGTACAACCAACTGCAACGCTTCCTTCGATCTCTCCATCAGCCCTTATGAATCAATCCAAGATCTCAATGGAATTGAATCCGTGTTCAGTTATGTGGACCCCCCGGAACACTGCATCTCACAATTTTACAGAGCCCTGATTGAGCTCCAAAGTCCTCAATATCCTGCTTACTTGGCCAAATGGGAATCTGACCTTGAATCTACCATAACGGATAAGAAAAAAGACAAAGTACTTCAACTTGCACATGTCTCCTCTCTTGCTTCGTCTATTTCGGAATCAAACTATAAGCCCCTCACTAGATGGCACCACACCCCAGCTAAACATCATTGAATGTTCACTACCAACTCCCCATATTGTTGGAGAAACTGTGGAGACATAGCTACTCACACCCACATTTGGTGGTCCTGCCCCCTCATACGTCCATACTGGTCTAAGGTGATAGACCTAATCCATCATATAACCAAAATCACACTCCCCCAAAGACCCCTGGACTATTCTCTTTCATGCCACCCAAATACCAATTGGCAGATACAAAAGATCGCTAATTCCCCACCTGCTATATACAGCCAAGGCCCTCATTCCCACCTTATCGAGCCAGTCCACAATCCCTTCCATGAAATCTTGGTTCCAAAAAGTCTCCGAAGTAAACCTCATGGAAGAGCTCACGCACCTTGCAAGGGGAACTTCTGATCACCATGCCCTAACTTGGGCCCCATGGTCCTTTTTTCTCACCTCATCCTGCTACAAGGAGAAGGACTCACCACTTTATCCTTGCCTACATAAATGTGACCACTTCACCCATCTAACAATTTTTTTTTTTGATATCTGCACTTGTCTTAATTGTACATATGTTATCATGCGTGCCAGCCTTCCACTCCCTCCCGTCCCCCCACCCCCCCTTCCCTCTTCAACCCCCTTCCTTCTACTTCCTCCTTCTTTACCTCACCTGCTATGTAACTCTTTTCTTATAACCTGCAGTATTTTCTCATTGCATTGATTAACAAGTTGTTTGTTCCTCAGATCAATGCCTACTTGTGCACCCCTCTGCTCCCATTTATGCTTAAGGACCTGGGCCTACACTTTTTAGCAGTTTGATATTTTTTGTCATCGCTGGTACCTGGCTATGCCCCTCCTCTTTGCTACTGTGTGGGAGCGCGGGGGGCCTCAACCACTCGCTTCTATTATGTGATGGAATAATAACTTATTTTGTTAAGGTTTCCTCCTTTTATATGTATTCCTTCTGTTTAATAAAAAGATATTGAAAAAAAAAATACATGTAGAATAACTTGATAGGTCGAGATCTTCAATAAAACTTTGAGGTCTATATTTAAGATGGAGTTAGGGTGGTAGCTTGTGCAGGAGGAGGGGTCTTTTCCCTCCTTGGGGATAATTTTTATATGTGCTCTTAAGAAATCTTGGGAGTAGCATGAATGTTGAGTAAGTGAACTTAAGGCCTTGATTAGATGTGGTAATAAATAACAGAGAAGAGTTTTGTATAAATGACCAGTGAAACTATCAGGGATAGGTGAGTTACCTGTTTTCTTAGAGTTGAAAGCTGTCTAGAGTTCCTCTTATGTAATAGGGGACTCTCAATCAGAGAAAACTGAGGTATCTAATTTATAAAATTAGACGAGGCTATGGAGTCTTCAGTTCTGCGTTTGCAATGTTGTACAAAGGGGGTCTGAGAAGGATGCTTGGAGGTTGTAAAGGGATGAATAGAAAAAAACAAAAACATTTTTCAACTGAGTTAGAATTTCAGCAGGAATTGCCCAAACTTCAAACTGTACTTGTTCATACCCAACAGATATTAAACAAAAATAACTTGGCAAGGATAGGGTATTTTCATTCAGCTTCAATATCCACTGGGTGGCCAGGAAAGGAAGGAGAGTAAGCACCCCCCCCTTGTGCAACAAACAAGGCCACATGCCTGTCATCAGTTGGGGGGGGTATGGCAAAAATAGTCCCCTAAGCTTCCACCCCCTTGACATGCACCTTGTCACCATCATCAGGAGACAAGGTTCTCATCCCCACACCTGCCCATCCTGTCCCCAGTAAGGATGTGGGGGTTTGCAGGGGTAGGATTAGCAGAATATCGATACCCATTTTAGAATAATGGAGGCAGCAGATCTCCCCAAAAAATTTCAGTTTCTGCAGCATAGGATTTCTCTTAATCAGAGCACCGTACAATTGTAAGCCGGAGGGCATGACATCACTGTCAACATTTTTTGCATGCATTCATAAAATACAAAGTATTCTCTGGTGCCCACGCTGAGCAGTAAACCTTAACCACTTGCCGACCGGCGCACACAGATGTACGTCAACAGAATGGCACGTACAGGCAGGAGGGCGTATATATAAGTCCCTCCTTTCTGCCTGTCCGTGCCATCGGGAGCGCGCCGGGAGCGGCGCGCTCCCGCGCCAGGAGCGGCGCGCTCCCGCGCCAGTCGGGACCCCCGTGAGTCCGATCGCGGTCCCCGCGGACTCGATCGCCGCGGGGACATCCGCGATCGTCTCACGGGACGGCTGAACGGGGAGATGCCGAGATAAACAGCATCTCCCCGTTCTGCCTAGCAACTAGTGACGCCGATCTCTGCTCCCTGTAAATGGAGCAGAGATCAGCATTCACTAGCTGACAGCCACGCCCCCCCACAGTAAGAAACACACCCCTAGGCCTACTTAACCCCTACACTGCCACCTTGTGGTTAACCCCTAAACTGCCAGTGTCATTTTTACAGGAATCAATGCATTTAAATAGCATTAATTGCTGTAAAAATGACAATGGTCCCAAAAATGTGTCAAAAATGTCCGATGTGTCCGCCATAATGTCGCAGTCACAAAAAAAATCGCAGATCTCCCCCATTACTAATAAAAAAAAAATTATTAATAAAAATGCTATAAAACTATCCCCTATCTTGTAAACGCTATAACTTCTGCGCAAACCGATCAATAATCGCTTATTTCGATTTTTTTTACCAAAAATATGTAGAAGAATACGTATCGGCCTAAACTGAGGAAAAAAAATGTTTTTTAATATATTTTTGGGGGATATTTATTATAGCAAAAAGTAAAAAATAATGCATTTTTTTCAAAATTGTCGCTCTATTTTTGTTTATAGCGCAAAAAATAAAAACCGCAGGGGCGATCAAATACCACCAAAAGAAAGCTCTATTTGTGGGAAAAAAAGGACGTCAATTTTGTTTGGGAGCCACGTCGCACGACCGCGCAATTGTCAGTTAAAGCGACGCAGTGCCGAATCGCAAAAAGGGGCCTGGTCCTTTGGCTGCAAATTGGTCCGGTCTGAAAGTGGTTAAATAGTAGTGTCTGCTTTAGTGATTTACAGTTTTCAGGAGCATCGATGAATTATGATACATACATAATATAAGGATCTGGACCTGTTTAACTATGTATAAAATACCCAAGCCTGGAATTATTCTTTAAATCCAATAACTGTAAATAGTATTATGCTTATGAAGCAACTAATTCATTCATCATTAGTGTTTTAAAATTACATATGATTAAATAAGACAATGACCCTGCATAATCCATGTCAGATCTGTAAGACATATCAATTTAAGACATATCAATGTACATAACTTACATTCATATACTAGTGTTTTATTGTTAACTGTAAGTCCATTTCAAAAGGACAAGGTATCTAGGTCCCAATCCATGTGAAATTCCAGTTTGTAACTAATGCAATTCATTATCATTGTTTTTTTAACTCATTTTTGCGCCTCGCTGATCGCCTCCAGATAACAAAAACAAAGTTTAGCTTTTTTCCCCAATCACGCTCGCTAGAATCGCAAACGCCTGCAACCAGTGTACATAATCCAAATCTTTTAGACAGTTTAAAGATTTTGAATTGCTCAATTAAACATAATGTAGCTGAAAAAAATTCTAAATATATTTATTGATTTTTATTGTTAACTGTAAGTCCATTTCAAAAGGACAAGGCCCCTCAAAACACACATACACCTCGCATTTAGCCGCATCCGCCAAACGCACCCTACACTCTAATAGAGGGGCGCACTGCCTTCCGCTGACGAAATTGCTCGTCATCCCTAAGCCATGCCAAACCCCCGTATACTCTATGCGCCTCGCTGATCGCCTCCAGATAACAAAACAGTGCATAGCAGTTCTCAGGGGCTTTTTTCCCCAATCACGCTCGCTAGAATCGCAAACGCCTGCAACCAGTTTGCAAACGTGCGCGGGATTAGCCTGTATCTTCTCTTCTCCTCCTCCTCTTTTTTGCTCGCATCTGGCTTTACTCTATCCAGATTAAACTTTTCTAACGGAAGTAGGAAAAAAATCTCCAACGTACTCATCCTTCCAGATTTTTTTTTTTTCCCTCACCTCCTTTTTTAAATGGGCCCCCAATGGCCCCTCAAAAACACATACACCTCGCATTTAGCCGCATCCGCCAAACGCTCCCTATCCGCGTCCTTGTCCTTCGCCGTCTGTTCCTCGGCTCCCTTACTGACCTCCTTTTCCGTCTGCGTCTCCGCCACCATCAACGCTACCGATGGGCCCTCACTGGATCTGGAGGTAGGGGCCTGTAAGTGGCGTGTGTCACTGCTGAACAATGAGCTCCCTCCCGGAAGCGTAACTGAGCCTGTGCAGGGGTCCGCCGGCCGCTTCAGGGACAAGGCCGCCGCCCGCCGACCCCCGTCTCCCTCGCCGAGCGGCCAATCGCCGCGCTCGGCGTGACGTCATCATGCTGCGCCGGAACGGTCCCGGCTGGGACCGGCATGGAGGGTGCCGCCGCGCCCCTCCCCCCGGGGCCGCCACGTGAACGGGGGTTCCTGCCCTGCCCTCTACCCGCCGACCGAGGGGTACGTCTATCAGGAGGGGGGGGGAAGCAGGGGTCCGGCTGGGACTCACCCTCCGCCGCCGATTCCTTGGGGTCATCTCCGGACTCAGGCGCTCCGGAGGCCTGGGGCGCCTAGTCCGTGTGGCAGCAGGCCGCACCGCCGCTGGGCCCTGTCCAACGCTAGCTAAGGTGCTGGCAATCTGGGTCTGCAACCAGTCTGAGCCATGCACCTCTGCCGCCTGTCTAATGTGCTCCCACAGATGCTCTAAGCCGCTCATCTTCCCTAACTACTTCCACCCGCTAACCACAATCTCTTCTCCCCCTGCAGAGTTACCTGGCTAACGTCCTTTCACCTTGCTGCCCAGACTGCATGTGACTACCTACTTGCTAATTGCCACGAGGGATCTACTCCTCCCCCCCCTTTGCTCCCCACCAACCAATCTGGTAAGTGCAGAACAAAATCTTTTACCCCTCCTATCTTTAACCATTTCATCTCTCTGTTCCTTGCACCCTGTCATGTTTGTACTTCGCCTCCATTGCACTGCTGCTCCGTACATGTCTTCACTAGTGTCTAGTAACTATCTACTGAATTCAAGATCTGCCCAATCCATGTGAAATTCCAGTTTGTAACAATGCAATTCACTTATCATTGTTTTTTTAACTCATTTTTACAACCTTTGTGACAAAAACAAACCTTTAGTTTTATTAGAGATTACACATGTACATAATCCAAATCTTTTAGACAGTTTAAAGATTTTGAATTGCTCAATTAAACATAATTATATTTATTGATTTTTATTGTTAACTGTAAGTCCATTTCAAAAGGACAAGGTATCTAGAAAGTACACTCAATAGCACTATTAGATTGCCTCAAGAGCTCAACCTATGTCATCTGCTATGTCGAGTGAGTTTAATACTTTTAAGCTGATATATGTGACCTCTCTGTCTAATTACACCATCAGTTGTTGACCTGTGACTTGAACTTTGTATCTTTGCTTCCATTGTAGTTAAAGCCACTTTATGATGGATCAGTTAGTGCAAGTTCATCATAATTACCAAAGGCATTTCACTCTTTATAACTGACAGGTTCAAATGTAGATATCATGCTGTAAGCTAACAAACCTTGTATTCTTAATCAGTTTATTTTTAGATATGTATACAAATAGTGGTTTAAATTGTGCCAAGAGATCTACAGTCTTTTCAGATTTCCATTATATATATATATATATATATATATATATATATATATATATATATATATATATATATATATTATATATATATATATATATATATATATATATATATATATATATATATATATATATATATATATATATATATATATATATTATAATATATAGTGATCATCCCCCCCAAAAAAAGGTCTTACCAACATGTGTTCTATTTTTAGAAACCTTGTCTTAAGCTGACCATAGATAAGTCAGTTATTTTTGTCCCACAACCAGATAGAATGAAAAAAACTGACCTGATTTCCCCATCTACGAATTCTGGGTGGATGGAGGAGTCCTCCTACTGTGTGTGTGTGTATGTATATATGTCTATGCTATTGTTTGGCCTTGTTTACACAGGCAAACTTAAACATACACCTATGTGAGGGCTGTGTTTGCCCACACGGGGATGCAGATGTGTACCATGCATACCCATGTGGGCAGTCCCATTCATGTCTATTGGGATGCAGCAGCTGAGTGGATACAGCTGCTGTTCCCAATTTGACATTCATGTGGGTGTGGGTCCCCAGTGTACATTCAGAGACCCGTACCCACTGATGTTAATTGGGAGCAGCAGCTACTGTATGTCTGTACAGACGCTGTTTCCCAATAGATATGAATGGTACTGCCTGTGCAGGAATGCATCCTTATGTGGTCAAACACGACCCTTGCACTAGGTTTGCCACCTGTCCAGGACTCTGAGAGATATATATCCAGAGGAAACCCATAAAGGAACAGGGAGAACATGCAAACTCCAAGCAGGTAGTGTTGGGGTTGGGATTTGAACCAGCGACCCTAGTGCTGCTAGTCAAAAGTGCCAACCACTTAGCCACTGTGCTGCTTTTATCCTGTTTCCTTTCATGATGTGCATGTAGAGAAATCTTTTCACTAAAAAAAAAAAACATCAAGACATAAACAAAAAGAGGTTATACATTAACCATACTTCCATATATTAGATGACTACATCCTCTGCTGTGCTCTGTGGATCCTCCCATTGGCCTCTGCATTAATACAGGACAAAAGTAATGGCACAAGGGCTCCCTGGAAGAACCACAAAGTGCGGTGGAAGACACAAGTATACTACATACCCAGAAATATGTCAAATGATAAGATACTTTGGACAGCTGTGTGGTGCAACAGCGTAAAAAATCCCTGAATAGGTGCAGCCTTTTTTATAGCCTCGGCAGTCAACAAAACAAAATCTGTTTTGCTAAACACATTAAGCTCTCTCAACTGGAGACTGTAGTTGACCCTCTGGGACGTTACGTTCTGTTTTTTGGCCACACCGATGGGGAATTATACACCTTCGTCTCATACTACGCCCCTAATAAGGGGCAGAAAATCTTTTTCGACTCCCTGATCCACAAATTACAACCACACTTAAAGGGAACAATCTTTATTGGCGGGGACTCTAACACGGCCTTTGATTTATCTCTTGACAAATCTGCAGAAGGGAAACCGAAACCTAGGCGTCCTTCTAGACAGAGCGTTAAAATAGCGAAGTTGCTTCATGAGGTGGGATTGATCGACATCTGGAGAGAAACTAACCCTCACACTAAAGACTATACCCATTACTCGGCACCTCACAACTCCTTTGCCAGGATGCCCCACTACGATTCCACTAATCAGAGGGTCCAAGATAGTAGATACCCCCTTATCTGATCACTTGATGGTCATGCAGATTACACAAAGAACTGCAGGAGCTGGAGGCCCCCCTCGCTGGAGCTTGCAGGAATCCTTTTTGAGTAAATCCAATACAATGTTCCTTACTGGAAGAGGCCATCAAGGAATACTTCCATATATATATGACGAGCGACGTTTCACCTGCGACCGTTTGGGCGGCGCATAAGGCCGTGATAAGAGGGAAATTTATTCAGTTGTCATCTAAACTTAAAGCGGAACACAGAGCAGACACAATTAAACTTTCTGAGGACTTCCGTTCTTTGGCAAAGGCACACAAACAACACCCCAGGCCCTAGTATCTAGTAAATTTAGACAAAGCCCGGGCCCTCCTTAATCTAACATTGACAACGGCCGCTGAACAGCACCTTAGGTGGACTGGGGTGAAATTCTACTCCCAAAAGGACAGGATCGGTTCGAGACTAGCGGTTAAGCTGAGCCCCAAACCCAGCTCCCTGGCATTCCCAAAATATAGATTACCCTTGGGGTACTTGACTCAGAACCCAGCCAAGATTATGGAAGCCTTCCTTCAGTTTTACTCCGAACCTTATAAATTGAACCCTCCACTTTCCCGACTGACACAGAATACATTTCTATGTGTTGTTTTTTTAAGCAAAATTGCTAATGTGATTTAGAATAAAATTCAATGCCGTTTACAAAACTCAGTTTTAAAAATCAGTGACATCTCTTTACACCAAGTTTTCTCTATCCCTGGGATCCAGGAGTAGATATCTCTGAGGTAGCAACATAATTTCCTGTTAGTATTTGTTACAACATACCAAGACTACATGATGCTCTAGGATTTACAATCTTAATGAGTGGCAGTGTGGGTGGAGCTGTGGGTGTATATGGGATAAATCAGGCTTCTGGCTTGTCCATCTAACTATGCTGTACAGTAGGCGGACATGAAAGTATCAGACTCCTAGTCTGATCCTCCCACTGTACAGCATAGTTAGATGGACAAGCCAGGAGTCTGATACATCCCATAAATGCCCACAGTCCCACCCACATTGCTGCCTATACTGTCTCAGTCGTTTTTCAGAATGGTTTACTGTCCCTTGCTGCAGAGGGTGGACCAGTCCCAGTCTGATCTGACCTCAATCTGAATGGGCGAGACTGTGGGCATGTATAAGATGAATATGTGTATGGAATGAATCAGACTCCTGACCTATGCTGTACAGTGGGCAGATCAGACCATCATTGAAATCATCATGTCCACCCACTGCATCAAGAGCTTGCTTTACTGAAAACTACAGGGGGAAAGTACAAGACCCGGGGCCAGGGAGATAGAGGGCACAGAGGCCACTGGTCTATGAACAGGATATTGTGGTAATAGAGGGATCCTTATAGAGTAAAGAAGGCTATATTTCTAACTTCTAAGAGGACTATGCACTTTAATAAAATATATACAAAAATGTGAGGGGTGTACCCACTTTTGTGAGATACTGTAAATAGCATAACATTTCTGCCCGGAGATCAGCTTTGCAGAGAATACCTAATCACGTGCAAGGAACATAAATAAAAATAAAAGGATTTTTGCATTCACGTGATTGAACGATTGAAGTCAGCACCACTGCACCTCATAAAGTGTGTGAACTTTCTTATTGCAAAGGTAATTTTCACTTAGCTTAGCAAATGAGGTAAAGTTGAGCTGAACGCACATTTTATCTAAAAACGGATGATGACTTTGGACTTAAGCTGCATGTTATCCACATTTTTCCCCCCTATAGTCCTGCTTACTGACTATAACTAAAATCCCTCGGGCTTTACTCCCTTGGACCCCTCCACCCAATAACTATCATACAGACCCTACACTAATGCGGCGTACACACGATCAAAATTTCCGATGGAAACAGTCCGATGGGAGCTTTTCATCGGATTTTCCGACCGTGTGTATGGCCAACGGTCTTTTTCTGTCGGAATTTCCGACGGACTTTGAATTGAGAACCTGTTCTCAATTTTTCCGACGGAAAACCTTTCTATCTGATTTTCCGATCGTGTGTAGGCAATTCCGACACGCCAAAAATCACGCATGCTCAGAATCCACTACGAGATGGAACCGCTCGGTCTGGTAAAACTAGCGTTCGTAATGGAGCTAGCAGATTCTTCACACTGGATTTTTTTTAATTCTTCAATGCGCCGCTCATTCTCTTCTTTATAATGCTAGAAGAATGAAGTGGTTTTGCTGCTCATATTCACACAGAGTTTTTACAAACGTATTTCTTTATTATTTCTAGGTCTCTCCAGAATAATATTTATATTAGAATTTAAGCCAGATCTGCATGAAATAGATATAATTTTTTAAAGTGTTTTTTTTTCTTTAATAAGAATATTTGTATTGTATTATTTTCTCGTGCTCTCCTTTTTTTTATGTTATGTTTCCACAACACCATTATTATGTATTATTTGTAAACCTGTTTGTTGGTGTCCCTTGTTAATTTTGACATTGTATTTTTGAAATGTACCTGCCTACTCCCCCAAAATAAGTTGATTTGCTATTTGTAGAAAAACACATAGGCAAGTATTTTCTGAAAAAATAAAAATAAATTTATTTCACATCATAATTACAAAATAAAGATAAAGGCAACACTGGAGAAATTGCTTCAATTTGTGCAGCCTTTGGCCCCCAAGGCAGACATCAAATAAATTGGTAGCTTCAAAAGTCCCTAGAAAAAGGAGTACAATGAGGTCCAGGAGTCCCAGAGAACCGGAGCAGCAGCAGATGGTATATGTACCCAGTCTGTGGTCCTACAACACGCTGTGGGTTCTTTGAGACGTGAAGGCAGGGGATCACTTCCTGGTCTTCCGTGCAGCCTTCCCTGCAGCCTTCCCTGGAGGCTGTGCCTCTGGAGGTGGCATTGTGGCAGGAGGAGGAGAAGGAGGAGGAGGAGGAGGATGGGGGAGAGAACATAGGTGTTGGTTGTCCGACATTTCCCCACTCAACCCCTTGTGTTTAGTATCAAAAATTATTCTTTCACACTTTCGCTGTTGGCCCTCCTCCATCTGTTGCAAATTAGAGGCAATATAGATGCCATAGGCCTCTGTAGCATCAAGGGGGGATCTGAGGGACTCATTAGCCTCCCTGATCAGGGCCAGTGCTGCCTCCTCTGCTTTTGTGCCCTTCCTCTGTTGTTTGTAGGGAAGGATGAGGGGAGGAGTCTGCGATTGGGTATTACTGGGCCCTGCCACCTCCTGGGTGACACTTCCCCCTGCCTCCTTCTGTGTGCCACTAGCCAGAGCCTCGTCCTGGCTGAGGTCATCCTGTGTATGAAAAAGGGACATAGTTTTAGTTTTTTGTTCATCAAACACACACAATTTTCAGCTCATGACTGTTGCAAATTTAATGTTAATAAATAGAAAATACTATCATTGTGAGCCCAGCATTTTTCCTTCCTGTCCTAATCTTTTTTGGCCACTTCTGTCTATTGATATGTGAAACACTTTTTGTTACTTCATTCATTTATTAGAAATAATAACATCTACTTACCAACAATCTTTTTTTTGCACAGATAAATTATGTATAAAAAACCTATACCTGGCTCCATCTGGGCTCCTCAATCTCCTCCTGTATGGCAGGCCCAGGTTGGTCCACAGATGCCTCAGCTGGGGTAGAGGGAAGGCTGGATGGAAGGCCAGTTGGAAGGCTGGAGGGAAGGGGTGCCGGAAGAGTAGAAAGTGATTCCCTGCCCTCCATCTGGTCATCTATAAACCTCATCCTGCTGTAGTACCACAAACTGAGTACATACACCTTATCTGCTGCTACTCCGAACCTCAGGGACTTCTGGACCTTCTGGTACTCCTTCTTATAGGTGCTTCTCAAGCTACCAATTTTTCCCTCAACAAATTTGATGTCTGCATTGGGGACCCGGGTCTTCACAAATTGAAGCAATTTCTCCAGCGTTGCCCTCCTAGCTGGTTTATTGTGGTACAAGGGGTTTTTCACCTCCCAGAGATTTCTCATTTCATGGTATTTATCTATGAATTTCCCAAGGAATTCGGGGTCCTTAAATGGCAGCATTTTCTCTGCAAGACCAAACAAAATACAAAAAAAAAAAAAAATCTCAGGATAATCTTTCAAACACAATATAGGCATCAATCTAGATTCAGTATAGGCCGCGCATGACTCCAAAAAGTTTCAAATCTTACCTTCGTTGTAACGTTCGTCGTTGTTCGACGTTCTTCGTGGCGTCCGTTCCTCCTTCCCGTGCACACAGAACGTAGTTACGACACACACGTGTTTGAAGCTTTATATACACTGCGCATGCGTGAATCTCCGCCCACGTCACCCGCCCCTGACGTTCTTTCTAGAATATTCGCCGCCCAGTCTCTTTCATTGAGGTGGGAGCGGAACATGGCGGACACACAGCAGGTGCATAATAAGAGCAGTAACGAGGAGGAGGATAGCCAGGAGCCTGAAACGTCACGATCGAGGAGGAGATTTAAGGCCTCAAATATGGCCTTTGTGGAGATGTTGGAGATGGTGGACATCTTGAGGAGCAACGACTATGACGGGAATTATGGTCCATACCCCAACCCAAATATGAGAAAGGCCAAGATCATGAATAAAGTTGTGAAGAGTCTGTACAGTAATTTTGGGGTACGACGAACGAAGGATCAACTGAGGAAACGATGGTCAGACCTCAAATTAAGGGAGCACGATCAGTACAGGAAGATCAAGAAAGTTCTTCGAAAAAGTAAGTATATTATGTCGTGTGTACCTATTATTATTAATATTGCATGCTGTACCATGTGTTTTCCCCTAATAAGGTCTTGTACACTCCAAAATGGCTACTTTCATGGTCATATGCAGTAATCGTTTGTTGAAAACCTTGTTCGTTATCCAAAATACGATGTTTTCACAGATAAATGCTTAAATACTGTAGGGCCTTCAATTTTTAACATTTATCCAAAAGAGTTTTTAGGACATTGTTGTCTAGATGTGTTTGAACCTAGAAAGAATATCAATCTTCATTCAGTGTAATGTATGTAGAGGACACTCTGCAGCTGTTTACACATCTGGACTCAGGTGCACATTTTAGGGTGTCAAACACAGGTACCCCAGTGGATACATTGGGGTGTCTCCAGGTGGGAAAATTATCCAAAAAAGGTAAGTATTCCAGCCTGAGGAATTAAGGGAATAAATCATGTGTTCAGCTTGGAATTCTGCCCAAACAGACAATTGTCCCCCACTTCCAAGCAATGTTTATCATTCATATTTGTTGGCTCAAATATCTGTGTGCTAAGTATACCTTTTGTTTTATTCTCATATGGGAGCAAAGAATCGGAAAATATCATATCCCCAGGGACCGGCCATCTCCGGAACAAAGGGAACCAAGGTCACCACCAGAGTATGAGGATGTGGAGGAAGGAGAAGTGATTGAGACCACAACAGGTGAGTGTCTGACACCCCAGATTCAGGTAACACATGTATGCCTGCCTATTTATAATACATGGTGTGTTTTTTTTATTTTTAGGTGAAGTACAGGTTGTGGAAGAACAGTCACAGTAACATCATTTCACCACTGACAGTGCCCAAAGGCTAATCCAGGACATAATGTTTTGTAGTCAGGATTTAGAAATGATTCGGAAAAAAACTAGGGATATTGAAGTAAAACTTAAAAACATGATTGATGTCCTTGGAAGAATCTAATTTTTCCCAAAATGTCCAACCTTTTATTTTTGCTGTTTAAAAGTTTACCACATTTTCAAAAGCCTAATTTTGAAGATGCACACAGTATGTCAACATGTGCTATCTGCCATCAGGGGATATCAATGTACGCGTTTTGTGCCTGCAACCCCTTCCTCAAAACTAAAGTCGGTGAGAGGAAGGGGTTGCACCCCCAAAACACATACATTGATCCCCCATGATGGGAGATAGCACATGTTGACATTAGGCATGGGATCAGGATGTCAATCCCCAGTTTGCCAGAAAATTTGTGTGCATCTTCAAAATTAGGCTTTTACAGGGGTGACTGCACCCCATCTGATGAAGGCAAGATCCACACATTTTTGGACAATGTAATGTGTGATCTTGGCTTCAAAAGTTTTTCTACATAGAACTTTGTTATGCACCAGAGTTGTGTATTTTAATTTTGGAAACATGGCTGTTTATGTAACGTAACCCCATTTTTTGGGGGGAAAATGCAAAACTTGTTATTTTTGTAAAAAAAACAAAAAAAAACATGTGAAAATATTTTTTGCTCAACAATGTGTGCCTTCTTCTTTCAATGATCAATACCATTTCGTTGTGTTTAAATTGGTGTTTACAGTGACAATGGGTGTTTAGATAATAATGTGCAAACCACTTGGCACTATAAGTGCACTATAGGAGACACAAAAAAAAAAAACACAAGCAGGAAATTCAAAGCAAGATTTTGAAAGATAAATAAAGGTAAAATTTATTGAATCACTGCTGCAAAGCAATGGCCCCCCTCCCCGAAAAATAGTCTGAATAATTTTGCCGCACTTCACGGGCACTTTGGGTGGGCAAGCCAGGACGGGCCGCTTCCAGGGACGTGAGAGATTGTAGCCCAGCATCAGGCCCAAGTGTTACCACATAATTTGGGTTTGTCCGTTTGAAAAATTTGTGCAAAATGCAACATGCTACCACTATGGTGTTCAGTTTATATTTCGCCATATTTATGGCCGTTTGGAACAGGCAGAACCGGCTGGACCGAACACCAAACGCATTCTCCATGACTCTTCTGGCCAGCCGGTAATTAAATACCCTCTTCTCCGAGGGTCCTCTGGGGGAACGGTCGCATCAAATGGTTAGCCAAACCAAACACCTCGTCTGCCACGAACACAAACGGGAGTCCCTCGACATTCTCCTCCGGGGGTGGCAATCCCAAGCCACCACTCTCGAGACGTCGGTAGAACTCCGTCCGGCAAAAGACTCCTCCATCCGACATCCGACCATTCCGCCCCACGTCCACATATAGGAACTCATAGTTCGCCGACACCACCGCCATCAACACGATACTATTGAACCCCTTATAGTTGAAATAGTATGACCCCGAATGGGGTGGTGGGACGATTTGGACGTGCTTCCCATCGATTGCCCCATCCACAGTTCGGGAAATCCCACCGCTGGGCAAACTGGGAGGCCACAGTCTGCCATTCCTGTGGCGTGGAAGGAAACTGTGGAGTCAAACAAGAAAAATATAATTAGTACATTTGATAATAAACATTACAAGCAGATTCTACACAAACATTGTTGGCAAACATCAGTATAACATTTCTTGTAGTATTTCAAGGCTAAAATATAAGGTCCACTTATCAGATTCCTCCCCCCTCTGATGGCCACTTGAAAATATTTTAGGGGGAGGTATGTTTTGGACAGGTAACCACCCTCTCCACTACGTAATGGAGTAACAAAGTAATGTGTGATAGTTTGGCCAGCCCCTCCTTAATTACACTATTGGCAGCCCACTGGACAGGTAAAAAAAAAAGGAAAAATGGAAGCACATTTTTGGATTCTGCTATTACCTATCACAATAATAATAATAGGAGGAGAAGAATTAAAACAGTAGCATTTGAAAGTATTGAGGCAGGCCCTGGCACTACATGCTTTGAAAAATGCATCCATAAATATGACCACTATAGGAGGTAGGTATAGTGTGTATTGGGTTTGGCAAAGTCAGCAGATAGAGGATTGGTATCAGCTGACTGAGCAGTTGGGGGAGGGGGGGTTCAAAAAAGATTTGGGGCACCACAAAACAAAGCCTCAGGCACTCTGAAGGAATTTAAGGACAACTATAACATTTGTACACATTTTAGGGGGTGTTTAGGGTAAAGCATTACAATGGAGCTGACAAAATACATTGTAAAGTAACTAGACTATAGGTATATATGGGCCCCGGATAGCATGCTGGGGGGGTTAGTGAAGGCAAATATGCATGAAGGACAAAAAAGGAGCATACAAAAATCCAACATGCATGAGGACAAAGGGGCACAGCATATTACAGCATATTACAGCATATTGAAGTCCTGGTAATTAGGGAACGAGGAAAGAAATACAATACATTAGCAAACAGTAAATACATAGAATGTGATGTTAAAGGAGAAAACTTACCTTAATATAGTCCTTCTGCAGGACCTGGATGATGGCAGAACAGGTCTCTGGAATGATGATCCCCAGAGCCTGGGGGGAGATGCCTGTCGAGAACTTGAGGTCCTGAAGGCTTCTCCCTGTTGCCAAGTACCTCAACGTGGCAACTAACCTCTGCTCCGCAGTGATGGCTTGCCGCATGCAGGTATCCTGCCTGGTAATATAAGGGGACAGCAAAGCCAACAGACGGTGAAAAACGGGGTCCGTCATCCTGAGATAATTCCTGAAATCATCAGGATTATTCTCACGGATGTCACGAAGCAGAGGCATGTGCGAGAATTGGTCACGCTGGAGCAACCAATTCTTGGTCCACGAACTCCTCCTCGCCCTGTTCATGGACCGGGCTTGTGTCAAAGTAAGAACCCCAACACCAAGCCCCCGCACAGCACGAACTCTACGACGAGTATGTACACGTAACATCGCTTCTAAATGGTCGGCTAATCAGAACGGCCTAAAGAAAGCACTGATAAACAGCAAGGCCTGAAAGAACGAAATGCAAATCAAGCAACGAGCGGACAATAAGCACTGAAAATCAAAGCGTACTATATATAAATATATAGGCTGCAAAGACAAACAAATGCGAACTGACTACACGCACTCATAAGCAAATACGCACCGACAAGCACAAACTGTAGAGCAGGAACGATCTGAAGCACAAGTCTGAAAAAACACGAATCGTCTATAGCGAAACTCCTACTAACACGCGATAAACACGAGATCAGCAGAAGGAGCCCAACGGGTGCCAGACATGGTACTGAACTTTCCTTTTATGGTCTCGTCGTACGTGGTGGATGTCACCGCATTCTTGGCGGTCGGAATTTGGTGTGATTGTGTGTTGCCTACAGCTTGAGCGGAATTCCGTAGGAAAAACCGACACAGTGTTTTCCGACGAGAATTCCGATCGTGTGTACGCGGCATTAGGAACCCCTGTGTACAGATATCTTCCCCCATGTTGGAAGTGATTGGTCTAACGCATACACCCCCTTGCCCAGACACAGCTAGAGCCCGAAAGGGGTGTCTGAATGTTAAGGCGCAATACACAATGACATTTCTGTCCCCAAAACACATCAACCTGTGTCGAATCAAATACACCCTCAGGTCGCTCAAGAACTATAGAGAACCTTATCTCACCCCCTTTATAAATTGTTTATGAGTAAATGTGCAGACAACTGTAATATAATAGAATTCTTATGTTAGATATATAAATCTTGTCTTACAGGTTAACAAATACTTGCATTTCATAAATCTCATCTATGCTTTTATTGTACCATTTCAAAAGTTCAGTATGTTTTATCGTGTTCTACTTGTCATGTTGCTATTCTCAATAAAAAAATTGAAAAAAAAAAAAAATACAAAAAAAAGTTGAGCTGATTTCAATCTTGCAATTATAAGCAAGCAAACATTTTTTTTTCTTTCATATAAATTTAAAATGTTTTACTTTCTTCTACCTCATTCACTTAGGAGACCTTTATTAACTGCTTGCCAACCAGTGCACGATGATGTATGTCGGCACAATGGCACGGCTGCGCAAATGGGCATACCTCTACGTCCCCTTTAAGATGTGGCTTAGTGGGCGCGCACACCTGCCGCATGCTCTGTGAGCATGCCTGTGTGTTCTATGAACTCGATGTCCACCAGGGGCCCGCGATCATGACACGGAGCCGCAGAACGGGGAGATGCCTATGTAATCAAGGCATTTCCCTGTTCTGCCTAGCAACATGACAGGGATCTGCTGCTCCCTGTCATCACGAGCAGTGATCTCTCTCATGTTGTAGTGAGCCCATCCCCCCACAGTTACAATCACTCCCTAGGACACACTTAACCCCTTGATCGCCCCCTAGTGTTTAACCCCTTCCCTGCCAGTGTCATCTACACAGTAATCAGTGCATTTTTATAGCACTGATCGCTGTATAAATGTCACTGGTCCCAAAATAGTGTCAAAAGTGTCAGATGTGTCTGCCGCAATGTCGCAGTCATGATAAAAATCACAGATTGCCGCCATTACGAATAAAAAAATAAATAATAATAATAAAATTGCCATAAATATATCCCCTATTGTATAGATGCTATAACTTTTGTGCTTATTGCGATTTTTTTTAACCAAAAATATGTAGAAGAATACATATCGGCCTAAACTGAGAAATACATTTATATATATATATATATATATATATATATATATATATATATATATATATTTTTTTTTTTTTGGGGGGGATATTTATTTTAGCAAAAAGTCAAAAATATAGCTTTTTTTCAAAATGTATGCTTTTTTTGTTTATTGCGCAAAAAAATAAAACTGCAGAGGTGATCAAATAACACCAAAAGAAAGCTCTATTTGTGGGAAAAAAAGGACATCAACTTTGTTTGGGTGCAACGTTGCATGACTGCGCAATTGTCAGTTAAAGTGATGCAGTGCCGTATCGCAATAAATGTTCTGGTCAGAAGGGGCTAAATTCTTCCGGGGCTGAAGTGGTTAAATCAGGGCCAATACTCTATATTTTTGTCTGATATCTTATTTCAACAGCCCTTTAACAGAGAGGTGTTGATTGCCATCATTGAGACTTGACTGTTGTGGATAATTTATTAATCTTAACATTCAATATTAAATAAATATATCCACTTGAAGACTGAGTCCTTTTGGCACTTTGTTTACAAGTTAAAATCAGTATTTTTTACTTCAAAATTATTTATAACCCTGAAATATTATATATATATATATATATATATATATATATATATATATATATTTTAGCAGACACCCTAGGGGATAAAATGTAGCTTGTTGCAACTTTTTATGTCACACATTATTTGTGCAGCAGTTTTTCAAACGCAATTTTTGGGGAAAAAATACACTTTAATGAATAAAAAAAAAAAAACACAATACATACGCCCATTTTTTAGTAAAATATGAAAGTTGTTTAAATGATGTTATGCCAAGTAAATAGATACCTAACATGTCCTGCTTTAAAATTGCACACGCTTGTGAAATGGCGACAAACTACGGTACTTAAAAAGCCCCATAGGCAACACTTTAAACATTTTTTACAGGTTATCTGTTTAGAGTTAGGCTGCTTTCACACTGGGGCGTTGGTGGTAAAGCGCCACTATTTGTAGCGGCGCTTTACCGTAGGTTAAAGGAGTTAAAACGACCCGCAAAGAATTGAAAAAAAAAAAATACAAAAAAAAGTTGAGCTGATTTCAATCTTGCAATTATAAGCAAGCAAACATTTTTTTTTCTTTCATATAAATTTAAAATGTTTTACTTTCTTCTACCTCATTCACTTAGGAGACCTTTATTAACTGCTTGCCAACCAGTGCACGATGATGTATGTCGGCACAATGGCACGGCTGCGCAAATGGGCATACCTCTACGTCCCCTTTAAGATGTGGCTTAGTGGGCGCGCACACCTGCCGCATGCTCTGTGAGCATGCCTGTGTGTTCTATGAACTCGATGTCCACCAGGGGCCCGCGATCATGACACGGAGCCGCAGAACGGGGAGATGCCTATGTAATCAAGGCATTTCCCTGTTCTGCCTAGCAACATGACAGGGATCTGCTGCTCCCTGTCATCACGAGCAGTGATCTCTCTCATGTTGTAGTGAGCCCATCCCCCCACAGTTACAATCACTCCCTAGGACACACTTAACCCCTTGATCGCCCCCTAGTGTTTAACCCCTTCCCTGCCAGTGTCATCTACACAGTAATCAGTGCATTTTTATAGCACTGATCGCTGTATAAATGTCACTGGTCCCAAAATAGTGTCAAAAGTGTCAGATGTGTCTGCCGCAATGTCGCAGTCATGATAAAAATCACAGATTGCCGCCATTACGAATAAAAAAATAAATAATAATAATAAAATTGCCATAAATATATCCCCTATTGTATAGATGCTATAACTTTTGTGCTTATTGCGATTTTTTTTAACCAAAAATATGTAGAAGAATACATATCGGCCTAAACTGAGAAATATATATATATATATATATATATATATATATATATATATTTTGGGGGGGATATTTATTTTAGCAAAAAGTCAAAAATATAGCTTTTTTTTTCAAAATGTATGCTTTTTTTGTTTATTGCGCAAAAAAATAAAACTGCAGAGGTGATCAAATAACACCAAAAGAAAGCTCTATTTGTGGGAAAAAAAGGACATCAACTTTGTTTGGGTGCAACGTTGCATGACTGCGCAATTGTCAGTTAAAGTGATGCAGTGCCGTATCGCAATAAATGTTCTGGTCAGAAGGGGCTAAATTCTTCCGGGGCTGAAGTGGTTAAATCAGGGCCAATACTCTATATTTTTGTCTGATATCTTATTTCAACAGCCCTTTAACAGAGAGGTGTTGATTGCCATCATTGAGACTTGACTGTTGTGGATAATTTATTAATCTTAACATTCAATATTAAATAAATATATCCACTTGAAGACTGAGTCCTTTTGGCACTTTGTTTACAAGTTAAAATCAGTATTTTTTACTTCAAAATTATTTATAACCCTGAAATATTATATATATATATATATATATATATATATATATATATATATTTTAGCAGACACCCTAGGGGATAAAATGGAGCTTGTTGCAACTTTTTATGTCACACATTATTTGTGCAGCAGTTTTTCAAACGCAATTTTTGGGGAAAAAATACACTTTAATGAATAAAAAAAAAAAAAACACAATACATACGCCCATTTTTTAGTAAAATATGAAAGTTGTTTAAATGATGTTATGCCAAGTAAATAGATACCTAACATGTCCTGCTTTAAAATTGCACACGCTTGTGAAATGGCGACAAACTACGGTACTTAAAAAGCCCCATAGGCAACACTTTAAACATTTTTACAGGTTATCTGTTTAGAGTTAGGCTGCTTTCACACTGGGGCGTTGGTGGTAAAGCGCCACTATTTGTAGCGGCGCTTTACCGTAGGTTAAAGGAGTTAAAACGACCCGCAAAGCACCACTGCAGTGGCACTTTGCCGATGGTTTGGTGGTGCTGCTGATTCATTTCAATGGGCCGGGGCGCTTTAGGAGCGGTATATACACCGTTCCTTCACCACTCCAGAGATGCTGCTTGCAGGAGTTTTTTTTAACATCCTGCCAGCGCATCGCCTCAGTATTAAAGCATAAGGGCTTTCACACTGAGACTGTAGGGGAGCCATTTTCCAGGCGCTTTACAGTATTATGACTAAGCATTGTTGCGAAAAAAGGCATCAAGGCTTTTCTTCTATTTTAACATTCCGATTTTAATAAAAATCTCCCTGTGCTCCAACCTGCTTTCGGACATACTCTTCTAGCTACATGCACGATTTTGGCAGTGTGTTAAAAAAAAAAAAAAAATCATAAAAAAAAGAACAAATTATAATAAAAAATAAAAAGATCGAAAGTATAATATTTTCTTTTTCGTGCTATCACCAGTCAGTGTCCCTGATCACTGACACACCAGTTATATGATAATGCTGTTGACAGTATGTAAACATTTATATATATATATATATATATATATATATATATATATAACAAATTACAACTTCTAAAAACTTGCCATTCCTCTTACTAAATACTTTGGACTGTCTATTTTCCAAAAATTGGTCATTGTCATTTGTACTGTCCTATCCATCAGTACGTCAGAATTGATGAATTGTCAGGTATACTGTATACCATAGTTTGTGGACTCTATACCTTTCACACAGACTAAATTAAATATACACCAATTTGGGTTATTTTCACCAAAGAAATGTAGCAGAATACATTTTGACCTAAATTTTTTAAGAACAATTTTTTATTTGCAAAATTTTATAACAGAAACAAAGAAAAATGAATTTTTACCACAATTGTCTGTCATTTTACGTTTATTTAGCAAAAAGTAAAAAAAAAAACAATGGTGATTAAATGCCACCAAAAGAAAGTTCTAGTTGTGTGAACAAAATGATACTCAGCTTGGGTGCTTTGGTAATAGAACCTAGCACCCTAGTGGTCAAAGCTAGATTTAGAGCAAGTCTAGTTGATTCCATTCTGGAAAGTGTCTCCAGATTGGGTTTATGTTTATGAAGTTTGCTGTAGTTCCAAATTAGTTTAACAATATCAGCTTGATGTTCTCTTTTATAATATTCCCCCAAACACCCACCTTATGGGCAATCCATAGGATCTCAGGTGTCACATCAGGTGTCATTCACTGAGAAACACATTTCCAAATAGAGTGCTTACTTTTACTACATCTGACGGGGTCACTGAGGGGTGACTGATTAAGATGCCAGCGGAAAGGCCCCTGCGGACCCTGAGGTTGAGATAGCACAAGATAGACAATAGAATGGTCTGACTTAGCTGCTAAGTCAGTGCAGCAAAAGCAGAGCACAAGCTTGTGGAGCCACATGTGCCAGCAGACCTACAGCAGCAAAAGTGTGGAGCAGTGCTTAGACATGGAAAAAGGCCCCGGCTGGATATTAAGCTATAGGCGTACATTGACCCCCTATAACAAGGGATCAATAGGAGCTGGTAAGCAGTTCATACAGCTGGTGGTGGATTCACATTTGTTTGGTGATGGAGGGTGGATTATGACACCAATTAGATCAATTTATTTCATCACATCACTAGCGTGGACACTTTTGCATTTGCACTTTCAGAACAATTCGATTTTTCAGGATTTTTGCTCACTTATCAATTAAGTGTATTTTCATTATACATTTTTATGGACTTTACGTTACTTGCACAATGTATCTATTTTATATACACTTTATTACTAATTTAGCCCAATTTTTTACTTATTTACATTATTGTTTGTGTTGCACATATTAATTGGTGCTTTCCTTATTTATTTGATAGATGTTTTTTTTAGCACAGTTGTCATACTTATTTTTATTCTAGGTTTGCAGTTGTGCCATACTCTTTCCATTTTCGGATGATGGATTGAACAGTGCTCCGTGAGATATTCAAAGCCTGGGATATTTTTTTATAACTCACCCTGCTTTAAACTTCTCCACAACGTTATCCCTGGCTTGTCTGGTGTGTTCCTTGGCCTTCATGATTCTGTTTGTTCACTAAGGTTCTCTAACAAACCTCTGACGGCTTCACAGAACAGCTGTATTTATACTGAGATTAAATTACACACGGGTGGACTCTACTTACTAATTATGTGACTTCTGAAGACAAATGGTTTAACTAGCATTTAGTTAGGAGTATCAGAGTAAAGGGGACTGAATACAAATGCACGCCATACTTTTCAGATATTTATTTGTAAAAAAAAAAAAAACATTTATCATTTTCCTTCCACTTCACAATTATGTGCCACTTTGTGTTGGTCTATCACATAAAATCCCAATAAAATACATTTAGGTTTTTGGTTGTAACATAACAAAATGTGTAAAATGTCAAGGAGTATGAATACTTTTTGAAGGCACTGTATGTAACCCCCAAAAAAACAACTTCAAAATATGTTGTATATAATAATATGGTATTGGTACAACACCTTCTTCACAAACTCTTCCCTTTTTGAGATAGTTTACCCTGGAGATGCCAAGAAGAGGTGGTCATCTTTATCCACATATGGTGAAACATATGGTGAAACTTCACAGTCATACAAAATGTCTGGCAGGTACTCAAACGGCAAATCCCCGCAATAATTGGTGATACACCAAACCTGACTTACATTTAGGATGACCGTCTACTACAATACACACTCACCTGTGCCTGTTGGCTAAACTTTAAAACAACCCTAGCATACACCTAAGTAAAGTCCACTCCCTTACCCCAAAATCAAACCAAGTAGCAATCATCCTACATTTGCATTAGCATAATGTAACTACTGATATCTCCTACTCAGGTTAAATATTTCCTCCCTCCCCCTTTTTTGTCCTCCCATCCCCTCCCCCTTTACCTACCCCCCCCCCCACTACCTCTTTTCGCCTGATCCTATACCTACACCCCAACCCCTCCTAAAAACCATAGGCCCACACCTTGTTCTGTACCCTGAACCCTAATACCATCTTTTCAAGTTAGACATTTTCCTAAATACACAAAATAAAGCTGGATATCAGCATTTGGTAATAACACCAGGGATTGTTGATTTAGGAAATATTAAGGAACAACAAATTGCCTTCTGAGGGGATCAGGAAAGATATCATGTTTTCCCTGCTGAAGAAAATCGGAGCAAGCTTTATATAGCGTTTTTTTGTCTTCCAAATCATGAAAAATACTGGCACTACAACCCCAATGTATGTTCATGGCGGGCTAGAGCTTTCTTCACTCACCGTGTCTGACCTGCAGTTTTGATAAAATTACCCTTTATTCAATCAAAAGGAATGCACATGCTCCAAAACACATCCAACACTGATGCATTTCAGTCTACAAAAGGCCTTACTTTTTTGTCTTCCCCTGGATTAATTGTGGGTAAAGGGTTCTGTATATGGAGGTACAGTATATGGGGCGTAATATAAATATACTGTATATATATAAAAATAATATTTTTACTTATTCTGTTCATTTTTTTTCTAGTGGTTGAACTATATGGACTTATGTCTTTTTTTCTAACTATGTATAAAGCCCTTAGGCATGGTTTTGTGAAAACTGGCCAGCACCATGACAGTAGGTGAAAATAAAGTAACAGGTAAAACAGAAGAAAATGTGGAATACAAGTCAGGTGTTAAAACATATTGTCAAAGATATACTTTAGAAAAAATTGACCAGCAGCAACATTGGCGATGTAAAAACTCAGGCTCGTTCATACTTGTGGTCAAAGCTATGTGTTTATGCGTAATTTACTGTATTCAGCATTTCTAATGCCTCATAGCCACCCGTCAATGAATGGCCTTGAATATTTCAATGGTACCACCCAGTGCTGTTCACACAGGGATAGAAGTGTTGTGTCATTTCAAAATTTTAAGCAGCATGTCACTTTCATAAGGCTCGACGCTTGTCAACAACTTCCATTGGTTTAAATAATGATGCCTAATAACCACACCGTAAAGTGTTACTAAACCCATAAATGGAGAAAATAATATATTCTCACCCCTGCACACTTTAACAGCACCTACAGCATTTATGTGTTAGTGAAGCATTAATAAAACGTTAGCTGGGCATTGAGGGAGAGACATTTGAGGTTCCTGGAATGCATTGGGAAATAATAAAGAACTACCACAGAGCAACTCCAGCCACTTCCTGGTTGTACAGAACAGCTGTGTGGTAAACATCAACCAGCCAGCAATACAAACAGGTAGGAAATGTCAAAATTATAATATGTCACTGTGCAGCCAAGTGTTAAAATTATATATGCTAAGCAGCTGAACACAAGATAATTAAAACACAAAAAATCCTAACACCAAATAGATATAAAGATAACTGCCCAGCACTAGAAGGGGGGGGGGGGGCTTTTTTAAACAATTAACATATGTTTCAACACAAATATACATGAATAGTACAATGGTATTCAAAAAAATAGTGAGAACACCCAGACTTTAGAAAATTATGCACATGCAAAAAACCTACTTTGTGGGTGGCCACCTCTAATTGGTGGTGTGCAGTGACACCTTCCTGGCAGGTATGTTAGCTGTGCAGCACGAGAAGTGATACTCCCATACCTAAAAGTGTTAATATTTATGCATTTTTAACAATCAACATGTGTTTCAACACAAATAGATATGATGAAGCCCCGCCTAAGGCATAACATGTAAGGCGTCATCACTCCTGTCAGATGCACTAGGAGAGCCACTGCTACACGGCTGTTATGAAGGAGAGAAGGTTCGCTGGGCACTCTGTGCATTCTTAAAGTGATATATTGTGATTTATAATGTGAGCATATATTACATGCTATTTTTAATAAACTATTAATGACCCATGTATACCTATGGTGACAAGAGTTGAGCGGACACCTGGATGTTCGGGTTGGACATGTTCGGCGGAACTTCAGAAAAAAGTTTAAGTTCCAGTTGAAGTCAATGGGGACCTGAACTTTTGAGGACTTAAATGGCTCTAAAAAAGTAATGGAATGGGCTAGATGGCTGCAAATGGCAACAAAATGTTGTTAAGAGCATGGCAAGTGCTCTTTAAACAAATGTGGATAGGGAAATAACTTAAAATAACATAAAAAAATAAAAATAATATGCTGGAGGCCCCCTTCTCAGCAGAAGAGGTACAGGAAGTCATTAAGAACCTCAGAAGCTCAACGGCAGGATGCCACACATATGGTGGGAATGCCCCAAAATACGCCCTTTCTGGAAAAAATTATTCCATTTAATGGATAAGCTAGTGGGAAAATAAAACACTTTGAAATAAAAAAAATAAAAAATTATAATCTTGACCTAGGAGGACGAGGTCCATATGAAGTAGGAGGTTGAGGTGGCGGTGGATGTGGAAGCGGCGGTGGAGGAGGACAAGGTAGCCAACACTGGTTCAAAAGTACAACAATGGCTGGGTAAGGCCGGTGATGTGTTGAATTCTGTCCCCCGTCGGATAGTGTCCACCCTGTACTGCGCTTGCTCAGTACGTAGGACAAGGGGGTTTTGAAAATCTCGGAAGACGAACGACGCCTTCGCGGTGAGTCCAGGTTCAAGCGACACCATCCGAGGTTGAAGCCGAACCAAGCGAGGCCGCGCCCAAAGTACGAGGAGCGAAGCGAGCCCGTGGGAGGCCATGTTACTATGTGCTACCGTATGTCCACTTGGATGGTGGGGCTTGAACCTGCACAGCGCAGGCGCCGTTCATTTTCGGAGATTTTGTGAATCTCCTTGTCCTCCATACTGCGCAAGCTCTGCGCAGTAAGTGGCCAGACACTATCCGATGGCCGGACAGTTTTTGTCAGAACACCGGTATACATGTCTATTCTGCACAAGGTGCGGACAAGTCCTGTGGGATCCATGCCTGGTTCATTTAGTGAACGTGAGCTTGTCCACATTGGCTCTGGACAGGTGGCTGCGCTTGTTTGTGATAACGCCCCCTGCTGTGCTAAATACACTTTCAGATAATACACTGGCTGCAGGGCAGGCCAGCACCTCCAAGGCCTAAAGGGCAAGCTCAGGTCATGTGCCCAATTTGGAGACCCAGAAATTGAAGGGGGCAGACCCATCATTCAGTACGTGTAGGCGTGTGCACACATACTGCTCCACCATGTTGGTGAAATGCTGCCTCCTGCTAAGACGTTCCATCTCAGCTGGTGGTGCTGGTTGTTGTGGCATGCTGACAAAGCTTTTCCACATTTCGGCCATGCTAACCCTGCCTTCTGAGGTGCTGGCGCTGCCCCGGCTGCATTGGCAACCTCTTTCTCCTCCTCTGCCTTGTGCTTCCACTGTACCCCCTTTGTAAGGTGGGAATGCCACCAGCAACGCGTCTACCAGCGTGCACTGGTATGCTCCAGTGAGGTATTTAAGGACCCAGAAGTTGAAGGGGGCAGACCCGTCATTCAGTACGTGTAGGCGTGTGCACACATACTGCTCCACCATGTTGGTGAAATGCTGGCTCCTGCTAAGACGTTCCATCTCAGCTGGTGGTGCTGGTTGTTGTGGCGTGCTGACAAAGCTTCTACCAGCGTGCACTGGTACGCTCCAGTGAGGTAATTAAGGACGGAACGTTGTCCTTGTAATGGGGATCCAGCAGGGTGGCCACCCAGTAATCAGCACCTGTGGGCAACTCGGCGGACGTTGCGGAGACACTGCAGCATGTAATCGCTCATGTGTGCCAGGCTGCAGCATGTGTTTTTGCAATAGAGGAAAATGTTTAAATTGGGTATGTCACACCTGCAGATATGCAGAAAACACTGCAAATTTAAAAAAAAATTTGCACTAAATGTGTGTTTTTGCAATAGCAGAATACACCCAGAGTATGTAAACGGTTTATCTCAAAACCTGCAAAAATGCAGAAAATGCTATTCAAAAAAATCTTTTTGCCCTAAAATTTTTTTATTTGAATAGCACAATAGAAGAAAAATATCTAAATGTAATATGTCACACCTGCAGATATGCAGAAAACACTGCTAAATATATTTTTTGCCCTAAATGGGTGTTTTTGGAAGAGCAGAATACACCCACAGTATTTACAAGGTGTATCTTACAGTAACATATGCAGTGCTGGTGCACTGAGCTTGCAGATAAAAGTTATATTTTCTCTGGCACTGGGCTCATGGCAGTGTAAAAAGACTGTGCACTGCAACCCAACCAGATAAATCTATGTAGATTGCTGACTTATTAGAATAGATTTCTGAATCTGGACTCCTAGATAATTCTCTCTCCCTCAAAGCAGCCACAGGAACCTTGCCCTACACTCTCTATCTTTCTCTCAGTGCAGTGTAAAAATCTTGTGCACTGCACCCACACAACTAAATCTATGTAGATTGCTGACTAATTAGAATAGATTTCATGAATCTGGACTGACTCCTATCATGTAATTCTCTCCCTCACAGCAACAGCAGCCAGGAACCTTTCCCTACACTGTCTAAAGCAGAGTGACGTGCTGTGTGCCTCTAGCTTATATAGAGGCTGGGTCACATGCTGCACTGGCCAATCACAGCCAAGCCATTAGTAGGCATGGCTGTGATGGCTTCTAAGGGCACACCAGTTAAACGAATGTTGATTGGCTGCCCTGCAGCTTTTAAAAATGTGCCATTACATCGCCGAACACCGGACCCGAACCCGAAAATACAGTCAATTGTTCGTGTTTGGGTCCGGGACCCAAATACCCAAAAGTCCGGTATGGACCCGAACTTTACAGTTCGGGTTAGCTCAACCCTAATTGTGACGCATACAAAAAAAAAATGATCTGGGTCTTGGTAAGTCACCAAGCCGGTATTATCCTTAGAAAAACTGTCCTTCAGGGAGCAGGGGAGCAGGAGAGCAATAGTGAGTATGATTACATGGCTGTTTTTTTCATATATATAATTGCTGTGATACATCCTAAATCAAGATATCAAATTAGATAACTTCCTCTACATCACTCTCCCTTTAAAAGAGAATGTAAAGTGCTGCCTTGTTTTTGTTTTCCCTAACCTGCAAAGTAAAGGCATAATGTGCATCGTATACTAGCACATTATGTGAACCTTACCTGCAAATGAAGCCCTCATTGTCACTGCTGGAGGCCGCATGCATCTTCACCCGTCTTCCTTCCGGGTCCACGGACTCGGACTGTGTGACTGGCTGGGTGCTGTGTGATGTCACTCCCATGCATGCGCGCAGGAGCAGCCGGTCATAGCACAGGGCTGTAAAGAAACGACTCGGGTGGCCATTCCTTCAGAGCGCATGCGTTGATGACATCATCTGCTGCATATGCAGTGAATATCTCCTAAACAGTGCACGTTTCAGAGATATTTACAGTACCTATAGGTAAGCCTTATTATAGGCTTACCTAAAGGTACAAACAATCAATTGAATTTTACTTCCACTTTAACCACGTGACCCACTAGAAAAGCAGTCATGGGCATTTATTAAACATTCTTAAAGCATGTTCTTCTCTTTTGTTTTTTAACTAGAACTCTTTATTAAAATTGAGAAATCAAGTAGTACAAACAATGTTTTTTTTTTTCCGAAAGGCAAATCCACTTTGCACTGCAAGTGCACTTGGAAGTGTAGTCACTCTAAATCTAAGGGGTAGATCTGAAATGAGTGGAAGCTCTGCTGATTTTATCATCCAATCATGTGCAAGCTAAAATGCTGTTTTTTTTTTTTTCCTTGCATGTCCCCCTCAGATCTACAGCGACTTTACTTCCAAGTGCACTTTCAGTGCACTTTCAAGTGCACTTGCAGTGCAAAGTGGAGTTTCCTTTAGTACATAACCCCCAATGTGTAAGTACAACATTTGAAGTAAGTCACAGAAAACCATTACACGTAGAACAGATAAGGAAATCAGGATTTAACATAAAGGGATATTGGGGGAGAACCCAAACTACTACAACTAATACAAGGTCCTCAATCCATTCTAAAGCCCCATACACACGGTAGGATTTTCCGATGGATTCTGTCCTATCAGACAATGTTGTCGGAAAATCAGACCGTGAGTAGGCACCATCGGACAGTTTCCATCAGATTGTCTGACGGACAAAGTCCTATCTCCTGCTGGATAGATTTTTTGACAACAAAGTCCGATCACACCAAATCCGATCGTGTGTAGCGAATTCCGACCGGACAAAGTGCTACGCATGCTCAGATCACATTACAAAACCAAAGCTATTGGCTACTAGCCTCTACGTAGTCCCGTCGTAGGCAACAAACGTCACCACGTTCAGAATGATCGGATTTTCCGACAACTTTGTCCGACCGTGTGTACGCAAAACCAACATCAGACAAAGTATGACGGACATGGTCTGACGGACCTGGTCCTCGGATAATCCGCGCGTGTGTATGGGGCTTAAGTGTTGTTCCAATCTTATATTGTGGTAGATCTAGGGCAAATCGCCACATAATGGAATAAACATAATTGCACGCAAGTATCTCAAGCACAGGATAAGTAGGTTATGGTGCTATAGAAGCCTGTGGGTGCTCCAACCAGAATTTCCAAGAGCGGAGAAACGTATCTGCTCTGTGGTCTTTGTAGGCCAATCGTTTCTCAAATTGGCTTTGGGTATTGAGTCTCAAAACTACCATGGATATAGTAGGTACCCCTGCCGATTTCCAATTTTTGAAGAGGGAAATCCTTGTGACATATAAGATATGGGCCACTACGGTTCTCTGGGATAAAGGGTACCTGTCCAATCCAATGCCCAGTAAGGTTAAAGTGGGGGATAGTGGAATCCTGCTGTCTGTTAAAGATGAGAAGAGGGATGAAACAGAATTCCAAAATTTACGAATAAGCTTACATCCCCATAGGGCAGTGATGGCTAACCTTGGCACCCCAGATGTTTTGGAACTACCATAATGCTCATGCACTCTGCAGTGTAGTTGAGCATCATGGGAAATGTAGTTCCAAAACATCTGGGGTGCCAAGGTTCACCATTACTGCAATAGGGTGTGAAACAAATTGCCAATTTTATTACAGTTCTGCCAACATAATGGGCTGTTGAAGGGGTAAATGTTATGAAGTCTGTAAGGAGTTAAAAACCACCTGTGCAATATATTTTGTGAGTTGTCCCAATGTTCCATACTAGCTGTATATTTACCATGGACAGAGAGGGCCTTGAACCATTGCTCAATCAAGAAAGACTGATAGATCGGATTCCCATTTTAGCATTGTTGATAGTTTCTTATGCTGCGGTGAGAATTGCAGAACCCAAATAAAAAGGAGATCCCCTTAACGTACCTTGTAGTCCGATTGATCAAGTATTGTCAGACCGGCAGAGGGATGTCTATCATACGTTTGGGGTGAGGATGATAAGAATGCATTATTTGGTTTAATGGGCAAATGTCAGACCCCGAAATGCAGAATTGCACTTCAGTTATAAAGTCTAGGGCCCTTTTATGCCCAACTGTGGGGTAAGAATAAGGGAATCAGGAAAGTATAAGCATTAAGGGGAATGCTGACCTTATAGTTTTGCTCTGAGTGGGAATGTAAGTTCATTAAGGAGGACCATGCAGTTAATGTGGTTTTATTACTAGAGTAGTCTGGCCTGGAGGCCTTATATGAGAGTGAAGACACCAGAGTTGGAAGATCGTGGCCCGGGGTAATTGCACGCTCAATAGAGACCCATAGATTCTCCTCTGTGGGAGAAAACCACAGCATCATTTGATCTAGTAAGGCAGCTTGGTAATCCAGACCTCCAAGATGTCTAGGTGCTATCAAAGATGAAATAGCTACCAGGGGATTATTACCTGCCCAAATATAGTTCCTGATCATAGACCTCAGGCACTGGAAGTAAGTAAGAGGAATTGGAATGGGAAGAGCCCCAAACACAGAGCATTTTGAATGCAGCTATCCTGCGCAACCACGACAACTGTCCTTTATTGAAGCTAATTGGTCTTAAAGGGGAAGGAAATTTGCATGGTATAAGGTGTTTGTTGAGGATGTCCACTGGATGCCTAGATACTGTAGGTGATTGAGGGTGGATTCCAATTGCAAGGGAACATTGTCATTAAAGTTTGCAGCTCTGGGTTCAAGAGGCTTATGGAAAGAGCATAACATTTGCTCGTGTACAAATCTCTGTATGATATGCTGTACTACTGCTAGGGAGAACTATCATCAGGATGATGTCCTTAAATAATTTTTTAACGCTTTATAAACACAATGAAAACACATCATAAACACATCATAAATGCCATAGGAGCATTTAGTGAGCATTACTTCGTTCCTCATAATCAACAAACCTGTGAACAAGCCCTTAGGGCTCTTTCTCACAGGCATTGGAAATAGCGGGTTGGGTCGTGTTTTTAACACTTTCCAAACACCTATCAATGCCACTCAAAATTGTTGCAATAGGAATCAGATTTAGGTGTTCACACTGCAGCGTTAGCATTGCTTCACGTTGTGGCGAGGCAAAAAGAATGATGTAAAAATTACACTGGCAGTGAAGGGGTTAACCACTAGGGAGCTAGGGAAGGCTTAAGTGTGTGCTAGGGAGTGTTCCTAACTGTAGGGGGGAGGGGCTGTGTGTAACACTACACTGATCAGTTCTCCCGATTGACAGTGTCACAAGGCAGAACGGGGACATGCTTGTTTACTTTAGCATCTCCCCATTTTTACTCTCCGTGAGACGATCGTGGGTATCACGCAAATGGCATGGTGGCAAATTCAAAGGGACGTACCTGTATGCCCATATGCCTGTCCGTGCCATTCTGCCGATGTATATGTACATGTGGCGGTCGTAATGTGGTTAATAAAAAAAATAAATCAGAGCTGTTCTTTAACAAGTCTTATAAAACCTTTTCACTTTTTCGTCTCTTGCCAACCTTTCTAAACTCACTGCAACCTTCTAAATACAAAGCTTAGTCCTAAATGCCAACAAATCAACTTTACGACTGCATTTCTTTTCAACTCTATGATTGCTCACAAGAGACGTAAACAAAAAGAAACATCTTTGTTTTCTGTAATGAAAGATAATCTTCAGTTTTAGATGCAAAATCATGCTAAGCTCAGAAACCTTGCTTGTAATTGTATAAATTGGTAATATATATATATATATATATATATATATATATATAATATATATATATATATATATATATATATATATATATATATATATATATATATATATTGATATCACACATTCAAACAGAAACAAACATACACATACATGGTATATGTATGAATATGTAATGGAGGTGTGAATATATGACATGCCACTATAAATTTATTTTATTATTGATAATGAAAATATTAATAAATATTCTGTAAAATGTACATGAACAAGCAGTATTATGATTCTTCTCTGGTTTTACATTCTTTTTATCCCTGATTTAATCATCGGTTAGTGAATCCAGCCCTCAATGTTCTGAAACAATTTATGATCAGAGAGTCAAAAGGGCATGCTTAATATAGAGCAGCATTACCAAAGGGCTACTGCAATAATTTGCAGCATTGAAGTACAGCCATTGATTTATTCTTTCAGCTTTACGCTAATCTTTTTGAAGTTTGCATTTTCCCAGAGTAATATCTTAACTCATTTATTATACATAAGCCATATATTAAGTTATAATATATTTTGAGTACCTATTGTGCAGGCATGTATTTATCAATATAAAGTGTTAATATCAGTATTTAGTTTTTAGTTTCAAGATAGTTTTTTTTTAGTTGTCTAATGTCTATATGTCTAATGTCTATATGTCTAATGGGACTTCCCTGTGCATCTATAGTTAACTTATTTATTTATTACTGGTATTGATGTTAAACAACATGGAGCTATACTTAGGATGTAGGGTAATATTAAGCACCAAACTGAAAATAATACTTATATTACACTGTATATTTGAAAAGAAGCACAGTTTTTCCAATCATATAATTTCAGCACATGGCATGATATATGTCTTGAACACGTAAGGTCTGGTTGGTAATTGTATGTTATCTGAGGAGCACAGATAGCCACTGAAACGTGAAAAGTCCCTTGACAAAAATACATTTTATACCAAGTGAATATTAAGAAGAGACAATCATAATTGTAATATTTAGGTTGTAAACAGTGCAACAGGTAACACATGAATATATAAATGGAAGCTCATAGATAAAATATCAGTGGGAAATTATGATACTGACAACAATAATAATTATAATATTATTAAAAACAATTATATTGATCATTTGTTTAGAGGCCCAGTCAACCTGACATTACTTGAATGAATATGGTAACAAAACTTCTTAGTAACAATAAAATGAATACAAAGAGTGCCACTGACCTAAAAAAAACAGGAAGCCATTGTTACTTATGGGATAAAGTCACACATATTATGACACACAGATTATGACCGCTAGATGCACATTGCTGGGAGAACCTGCTTGGACTATGGGTTTTGGAAAAGGAAGACTGCAGTATAAATGCAATCAAACTCTGCAGTCTGCATTTATTTTAGCATAATTCAGCTGAGCAATGGAGTGTATTTGGTCCTGCAGTTTAATATATTTGTATTCAACATATGTCAGGAATCCATTTTTGGTGCTTACATCCTGTAAATAATTCCTAAAATCTAACAGGCATCTCTCAAAATGCAATGTTCTTCTTTAATTGAGTCATTTCTGCTTAAATTGGTGATACCTGCTGTACCAAATGTCATTAGTTGTCATTAGAATCTGGAAAAAGTAAAATTGTGTCCTATCCAGACTTAAAAACAATGTTGCTGACGAGTTCTTTGCAACTCTTAATCTGCCCAAACTATCACCCTCCAATTTAGCTTCCCTTAATGCAGCTATCTCCCCTGAAGAACTTATGCAGGTGGTCAAGGACCTCCCGCTTCATAAATCCCCTGGGCCAGATGCGCTCCCCTATTCTTATTACAAAACATTCTTTCAAATTTGAATCCCCCATCTGTTACACCTTTACAGTTCTCTGCTCCAGGGGAACACACCTCACCCTTCTTTTCTATATCTCTGTCATCCCCAAGCCTGGCCATGACCCCTCTATTCCATGACAGTTTTCGGCCCATAGCCCTTCTAAACTCGGATTATAAATGTTCACAAAGATATTGATTCTGCTACTCCCGAAACTGAATAATAAAGACCAGGTTGGTTTTGTACCAGCCAGACATGCTGGTGATAATACTACAGTAGATAACCAATAGATTTCATTGATCTCATAAATAGATTACCCTGCCCTACATTGGTCCTAAATCTTGATGCCCAAAAGTAGGGATGAGCCGAACACCCCCTGGTTCGGTTCACACCAGATCGGTTTAAATATCGTGCCTGGGGGTCCCCTCAGTCTGCCTGTAAAGTGGCGCATCTGTGTAAAACAGTGCCGCAGCAAAATGACATTTCTAAAGGAAAAAATGTCATTTAAACTTGCTCGCGGCTGTAATGGGTTGCCGACTCCTGGCAATACAGATGAAAAATCAAGGAAAAAATAGCCAAAAAAACTGCATGACAAAATTTAAAGAAAAATTGGCGTGGCAGGCCAGGAAAGGGGGGGGCGAGCAAGCGCCCACCCCCCGAACCATACTAAAGCCGCTTGCCACTTCCCCCCAAAGCAACTTGTCCCCATGTGACAAGGGCCTCTTCCTGACAACCATGGCCATTGGTTGTCGGGGGCTGCGGGTGGGGAGCTTATCAGAATTTGGTAGATACCCAGATCCCACCCCCCCTATGTGAATGGGTATTGGGTACATTGTACCCCTATCCATTCACCAAAAAACGTGTCAAAAAGTTAAACCACAATAGACAGTTTTTGACAGTTCCTTTATTAAAAAATTTAAAAAAGTGTCCCGCGATGTACATCCATCGTCAATCACGCCACCAGATGGACCCGAAAAATAGAAAAAAAAAAGAAAAAAACTCTACCTCCATGGGAGGCCTCCCAGCTGCTACTTTCTTTTGGCTTTGACAGCTGTTATATAGGCAATGGCGGTGCCACCCATTGACGTAACCTAATTACCCCACACCGTCTGACATCATATGACGCATCCATCCGGTGATGTGATTGAAGATGGATGGACGTTGCTTGACACTTTTTTCTTTTTTAGTAAAGGAATTGTCAAAAACTGTCTATTGTGGTTTTTACTTTTTGACACTTATTTTGGTGAATGGGTAGGGGTACAATGTACCCACAGACCCCAAAAACCAATGGCCAGAGTTGTTGGGAAGAGGCCCTTGTTCCCATCAACATGGGAACAAGGTGCTTTGGGGGGACATGTTGAGAGCTCACCCCCATTTTCCTGGCCTGCCAGGCTGCTTGCTCGGATAAGGGTCTGGTATGGATTTTGGGGGGGATCCCACTCCAATATTTTTAGAAAATTTGGCATGGAGTCCCCCTTAAAATCTATACCAGACCCAAATGGCCTGTTATGGATTTTGGGGGATCCCATGCCGTTTTTTTTCTAAATTCTGCCATAGGGTTCCCCTTAACCACTTCAATGCACTGTATTATATACTCTGTGTATATATATATATATATATATATATATATATATATATATATATATATATATATATATATATATATATTTATATATATACACACACACACATACAAGACTGCCTGCACTGTATATAGTCTACTAATGTTTTTCTAAATTCTGTCATAGGGTTCCCCTTAACTACAATGTAATACTGTATTATATACCCTGCACTGAATATATATATATATATATACATATATATATATATATATATATATATATATATATATATATATATATTATATATATATATATATATATATATATATATAGTAACCTGGGGGACAGGTAGCAGGTATAAAGCTCCCTGGGATGAGCTGTTTATTTAGGCACCGATACCAAATCCACTTGAGGTAGTGAAAACAGTGCTGGGTTTATTTGTTTTAAATACAAGTTCATACACAGGTGCTGCACAGTCTTCCAGAAAACATATCAAAACAGAAATAACAAAACAAAAGTCCTAGCCATGTCTCGGCTCTAACTATACCATACACTGGCCCTCACTACCAGGCTGAGCAAGCCTACCGCTTGTCAGTTTCTGTAAAGAGTTTTAAAGCGTTTTACCCACCTTTTAGCTCCTCACAAACCATCCATGTTTGTGTGTCCCAGGCAGAGAGCAAAGGCTGTCTGCTCAGGTGAGTTTAAATTAGCCTGGGGAAAAAAAACTAAGATCCAAACTGGATCTTATATCAGAGACCTCTGAATGTGTATGAGAGGAGCCTGGGAGACGTATAAATCCCGAACAAGACTTCTCCTGGCTCTCTCTGGGACGCTCTGCTACAATATATATATATATATATATATATATATATATATATATATATATATATATATACACACACACACACACACAAACACAGTATCTCACAAAAGTGAGTGCACCCCTAACATTTTTGTAAATATTTTATTATATCTTTTCATGTGGCAACACTGAAGAAATGACACTTTGCTACAATGTAAAGTAGTGACTGTACAGCTTGTATAACAGTGTAAATTTGCTGTCTCCTCAAAATAACTCAACACGCCATTAATGTCTAAATCGCTGGCAACAAAAGTGAGTACACCCCTAAGTGAAAATTTCCAAATTGGGCCCAATTAGCCATTTTCCCTCCCCCGTGTCATGTGACTCGTTAGTGTTCTCAAGTGTGAATGGGAAGCAGGTGTGTTAAATTTGGTGTTATCGCTTGGACTTTCTCATACTGGTCACTGGAAGTTCAACATGGCACCTCATGGCAAAGAATTCTCTGAGGATCTGAAAAAAAGAATTGTTGCTCTACATAAAGATGGCCTAGGCTATAAGAAGATTGCCAAGACCCTGAAACTGAGCTGCAGCATGGTGGCCAAGACCATACAGCGGTTTAACCGGACAGGTGGCATCTCAGAACAGGCCTCGCCATGGTCGACCAAAGAAGTTGAGTGCACGTGCACAGCGTCATATCCAGAAGTTGTCTTTTCTAAATAGATGTATGAGTGCTGCCAGCATTGCTGCAGAGGTTGAAGGGGTGGGGGCGCCTGTCAGTGCTCAGACCATACGCCGCACCCTGCATCAAATAGATCTGCATGGCTGTCATCCCAGAAGGAAGACTCTTCTAAAGATGATGCACAAGAAAGCCCGCAAACTGTTTGCTGAAGACAAGCAAACTAAGGACATGGATTACTGGAACCATGTCCTGTGGTCTGATGAGACCAAGATAAATTTATTTGGTTCAGATGGCGGCAACCAGGTGAGTACAAAGCCAAGTGTTTCTTGCCTACAGTCAAGCATGGTGGTGGGAGTGTCATTGTCTGGGGCTGCATGAGTGCTGCCGACACTGGGGAGCAACAGTTCATTGAGGGAACCATGAATACTGTGACATACTGCATGATCCCCTCCCTTTAGAGACTGGGCCGCAGGGCAGTATTCCAACATAACGACCCCAACCCCACCTCCAAGATGACCACTGCCTTGCTAAAGAAGCTGAGGGTAAAGGTGATGGATTGGCCAAGCATGTCTCCAGACCTAAACCCTATTCATCATCTGTGGGGCATCCTCAAACGGAAGGTGAAGGAGCGCAAAGTCTCTAACATCCACCAGCTCTGTGATGTCGTCATGGAGGAGTGGAAGAGGACTCCAGTGGCAACCTGTGGAGCTCTGATGAACTCCATGCCCATGAGGGTTAAGGCAGTGCTGGAAAATGTATATATATATATATATATATATATATATATATATATATATATACACATACACACACACACATATATATATATATATATATATATATATATAACATGTACAGTATATATATTTATAGTATATATATTTATTAATACATTGCCTGCACTCACTGTATATATATATATATATATTCTACATTGACTGCACTGCATTTATATATATATATATACACACACACACACACACACACACACACACACACACACAATATACACACTAAACTGCCTACACGCCACTAACTAACCTGCCTAATCTAGCTCAAGTTCTCTCAATCTCCTCCATGTATCACACTACATACGGCCATTGTGTAAGCTGCCTTATATAGTGTGGGGTGAGGACTTAGCCCCCTGAACTATGATTGACCAAAGAAACCCTGCCTTTGGCCAATCATGGCTCTCCCAGCAGATTGCACTGTGATTGGCGACTGCTGATTGGCCAAAGCATGCACCTGACCTGCATGCTTTGGCCAATCAGCAACCGTCAATGGGCACTCCGCAGTGCTCAAATTTGCCGTGAACACCCCATATGTTCGGTTCGTTTGTGGACAAACATTGACAAAAACATGTTCGAGGGACCATCCCTACCAAAAAGGCTTTTGATCGCCTTAGCTGGCCATATATGTTTGCAACCCTGTCCTATTATGGCCTTAAAGCGGAAGTAAACCCATCAATTTAACAGTCTAAAAAAAAAGGCATGCCGTGAATGCTAACTGCACATTGGCTGTGCTCTCAACCAAACAGTCAAACCATCCAATGGCTGGTGTCATAACGGATCACATGTGCAGCACTGTGGCAGTTGAAGATTAAACAGAGGCAAAGATGGCAGCTTCCTTGGCTGAAACCGATAGGGGGGTTTACTTCCACTTTACAGGTCCCCTTTTCAATGCATTAACTGCCTTATACTCCCACCCTTCTGCCCAGGTTCAACTGTCCTCTTTTGTGTCACCCAAGTTCTTCATGGCTATAGGCATTATGCAGGGCTGTCCATTTTCTCTTTTGCTTTTTATCCTCTGCTTGGAACCCCTGGCTGAGGCCATTAGATCACACCCAGATATCCAGGGAGTCCTGATGCGACATCGGGAATATAAATTGTCTCTTTGCAGATGGCATTTTGCTGACACTAACCCTCTTTTCTCCCTAGCATCGCTACATGAACTCCTGTCTTCATTTGGAGCTCTGTGAAGGTATAAAGTCAACACTACCAAAACAGAAGCTTTAGGCTACTTTCACACTGAGGCTCTTTACAGGTGATACAGTGCTAAAAATAGCGCCTGCTTAGCGCCTGTAAAAAGCCTCTCCTGTCTGTCCAGTGTGAAAGCCCAAGTGCTTTTACACTGGAGCGGTGCGCTTGCAGGACAGAAAAAAAAGTCCTGCAAGCAGCATCTTTGCAGCACTGTAGGAGCGGTGTATACACCGCTCGTAAAGCACCCCTGCCCATTGAAATGGGGCAGCGGCGTCAAACCGCCAGCAAAGCACTGCTGCAGCGGCACTTTGTGGGTGGTTTTAACTCTTTTTTGGCCATTAGCGGGGGTTATCCTTCCTGAGTACTGGTGCCCAGAACTGGATGGCATACTCCAGGTGCGGCCGGACCAGAGTTTTGTAATTGGAAAAAATATTCCTTTATCTCTGGATTTAATCCACTTTTTAATGCATGCCAATATTCAGTTTTTTTTTTTGCAGCAGCTTAGCATTGCATGCCACTGCCGAGCCTATCATCCACTAGGACCCCCAGGTCCTTTTACATCCTAGAAACCCCCAGAGCTTCTTCCCCCAGTGAGTAGATTGCATTTATATTTTTGCCACCCAAATGCATTATTTTACATTTTTCTACATTAAACCTCATTGTAGTTATCCACCACATTAATGTGTTCAAATTATCTTGCAAGGTTTCCACATCCTATGGAGAAAATATTGGCCTGCTTAGCTAAAGCTGGCCATACACTATACGAAAAATCGGCCGAAAATCGATCATGCACACACTTCGTTCGGTTTTTGGCAAGTTAGTGGGCACAAATCGTTGGTGACGTTTTTTGTGTCAAAAAATCGAACCACAAGTTTGGAAAACTTCTGCCGAACGATCGATAAATTGCAAGGTTAATGCGTTATTCGTCCGTTAAAAAACGAATGTTTGCTACTGCGCATGTGTGAAAAACATTTACCCCGGAAGGTTAATATTCATGTCAAAGAACGTTCACGTCCAAATGTCAGGACAAATCATCCACAACAACTATATAACCTGCAACCTGGTGAATTGTAATATACCCATCTTGTAAAAAATAACACAACAAACCAAATATGCAATATATAAAACTTTATTGCAAATGTATTTTTTTTTATTAAAAGTACAGAAAACTTCTTACAAACTTTTTTTTATCAAATTATTTTTGTTTAATAATCTGGATTTTTGTTATTTTGCCCTGCATCAAAAACCTGGTTGGAGTTTCTGTTGGAAGTTTGTGATGGCAGTCACCCCTATTATAAGTGTATGTCCACATATGTCATATTTGTGTGCATGAACACACTACCATGTGTGCACATACTGGTAGTGTGTTCAAGCACACAAATATGACATATGTGGACATGCACTTATAGTAGGGGTGACTGCCATCACAAACTTGAAAGCCAGATTTGCTCCAACCAGGTTTTTACATGTCAGGCCTGAAGTTTAAATGTTCATGAAGTGCCTACATTACAAATACAGTAGAAGGAAAGGGGAAGAGTTTTCTAAGAACCCCCCTTTCATCATGGGATTATGTCAGGAGGCAGTTTCAAGGCTCCCCCCTCCTGTGTGAATGAGTCACACAGGTGCCTTGTTAGCTAAAGTGCACTGAGGTGAGATCACATGGCCTATAGGGGTTAGGCCATGTGATCTCATGTCAGAGGTATACAGGCAGTTAGCCCATGTGTATTTCAACAATAAAGTGCTTGTCCTCAACAGTAGAACTAGCTGAATTTGTGCAAACAATGACCACATGAAGTGAACTAGACAAACAGGAATGAACACCAAAACATGGACAAAAGTGACACGTGTTAAATTTTACACAGTGTGTCCACTACAACCAGAAAGCTTTTTTGGACAGAGGTCAGGTGATCTTTGAGTTTCTCTAATTCTGATGAGCACTTGAGAATATCAGCTACCAATCTTTAGGCAGTGAGGGAATTGAAGCCCTGTTCCTGAGACAGATCATGTGCTGTTGAAGATAAGAAGAAAAAAAGGAAAATCAGTAAACTGTTTGGGAAATGGAGTTGATGCTAAAGTGTATGTGTAGTGCATTACCTGTGCTGCTTGTGATGGTCTGAGAGGAATGCTGGGCCTGGTCTGCTTCAACATCTGTTATAGTTTGGGATGGTTCTGCATCATCATCATCTGGTCCTATAGCAGTAGCTGGAGCTGGGTCATCAACCACAACAATATCCAATTCTGTTGTCACTGTTCTGCTTTGAAAGTATGTTTTCTTGGGTCTTTCTAGGTGGTAAAAACAAAAAAAACATGTATTAAGCATGCATGCTAAAGAATCTAGTTTGCATTGATGAAGACATTACAGAGAGACTGCATGGATTGCATGCCTAGCTAAAAGAGAAGAAATGTCAGAAAATAAGCAAAAATACCTTTTTGGATTATTCTGTGTATTTTATGCAACTGGTCTTCCTCCCTATGCTTCAAGTCAGACCATCTCTTGCACAGCTGGTCCTTTGTTCGATGCACACCATACTTCTTCTCCAGCACATGGACCACCTTCTCCATGATGGTGTCTTTTCTTGTATTAGGCCTGGGGTAGTTTTTGCGCCTCCCATCATAATCATTCTTTTCCAGAATCTTCACCATAGTTTTCATCTCCTCCAGGGACATAGGTGAAGCCTTTTTTTTTTTAATTATCCAGGTTAAATGGTTCTGGAACGGCATGGGCGTTTTCTTCAAACATCGTTCTGTTGGTAAAGATGGCCCCGAAGGAAGAGGGGCGGAGCTTCTACAAATGAAGAGGTGCGGAGCTTCTACGAATGAAGAGGGGCGGAGCTTCTACGAATGAAGAGGGGCGGAGCTTGGAAACTACTATAAAGCACCCTAAAGCACCATGCTTCACTCTTTCCCGCCACACAGACCGTTGTGACGTACGAACACAGACCGTACCCTCGCAGATTCGTTACAACTGAAGGTAAGCAAACCATTATAATATTTCTAGGGCAGGGGTGCCAATTTCAATGTCATTGTGTGCCAAATCAGCATTATGATTGCCCTCCAAAGGGCCGGTTGTACCTGTAAGATTACATGCCCCCCTTACACTATATGTCCTGAGTCACCCCACCTTTAGAAGTTAAGTCCCCCACTCTCCCTTACCTAACATACATGTCAGTGCACCCCCCCCCCCTTCCCAGGGCTGGTGCAAGGTCTGCCACTATGGCTACACCCCTGACTACACCCCCTTTGCCCTGCCCATGTATACCCCACCTTTTTATATATTGGTAACATTTTGGGGGGGGGTGGAGTCAGTCACTGAGCTTAGGGGTGGTGGGGGGCATTGTTACGGCGCCCCTGACTGATGTGTGCTCTAGGCCGGCGCCTACCTTGTCTATAGGTAGGGCTGGCCCTGCCCCTTCCTTATGCTGCTGCTGAGAAGCATTGCTGAAAAGCAGAAAGTAGGGGTCTGGAGAAGGACCAGAGGAGGCCTAGAGCTCTCTAGCAGCTGCAGGAGAGGTGTGAGGGCCACATGAAATGGCCTGGAGCAGTGCTGGGACAAGGCCATTTGGTGCCCAGGGCAAAGATGGCAAACTGGGCCCCCCCCCTTTTTATTAAAGATTCAATGTCGTTTCAAAACAAGGATATACCATATTTCTCGGCGTATAACATGCCGTTTTTCCCCCTTTAAAATCCGGCGAAAGTCGTGGGTGCCTGTTATACGCTGATCCCCCCCAAAAAAGTTACCCAAAAATGGAGCGGCGCCGAAAAAGACCCGCCTCCCTGTGCTCGCTCCAGAAACAGCAGGGAGGCGGAACAGCGTGCGGAGCCCAACGTTCAGCTCTGTCTTTTTCGGCGGCGGGAAATTTAAATGTGGGCAAGGCTGCAAATGTAGTTTAAAGGTATTTTTGGAATTGCCTAAACTTCCCTCATAAAAATGTTTGTAATTAAGATGCCATACTCAACTTGGGGTGCGTGTTATCCGCCGAGAAATACGGTACTTAAAACAATACAAATTCAATGAGTTTTTATGCAATAGTAACAGAGTTAACCCACACAGTATTGCCCCCATTCCCTTGCTTCCCATCCTTCACAGTTCCAGATATTTTACTCCCTTCACTCTCCCAACTTTCACAGAGCAGAGAGCAGGAGGTGGGAGCCGCAGGACAATCCTAAACTGAAGGCGGGGCATGGGAGCTGCTGGGTTGCCTTTTCATATTAGTGAACTGGTGTTTGTCTTATAGCACCGCCTCCTAGCAGCCAATCACCTCCTAATTAATGTGACAGCCAGCTACTGCTCTCCACGCATTGTTGGTCCCACCCCCAGTGCAGAATTGTCCCGCCTCCCGCCATCTGCTCCTCTCTACTCCGCTAATGATAGCGGAGGAGGCTGAGAACAAAAGAGGCGATTAAATGGCATGATCGCAGCAGGCCAGAAAGAGAGCAGCAGCTCAGTCTGGATGCGGCTCGCCATTTAGTGATGGCCAGCATAGGATAAGGATTAGGAAAATTATACTCTTTTTTTAGGCGTGCTAACAACCCACCCCCTCTCAGACTCCGCCCAGGGCACCCTTTCCTCCTGCCCACCCCTTGTACCGGCTCTGGCCTGGAGGGCCCGATTCAGCATGCGGCCCTTGTGTTTGACACCTGTGATGTAGGATATTAATTGTTAGGTGTAGTTTGTCAACTGAACATTGATGCATTTTTATTTTTTACAGGTGCAATGGTGGACAAATTTACCTCACCACATTTCCTGCCACAATTCCTGGAAATGTATCGAGATCTTACATGCCTATGGAAAGTATGCTCTAAAGAGTATTCAGACCGTCCAAAACGTCTAGAAGCATATACAAAATTAGCGTAACTATGCACGGTTGTGTATGCCAAAGCAGATGTATCCTATGTCAAACATAAAATTGCTAATCTGAGTACTATTTTCAAAAAAGAATTAAATAAAATTGCAGAATCCAAAAAATCTGGTAAAGGTGCAAATGAAGTATACGTGCCACGCCTGTGGTATTTTGAGAGTCTTCGTTTTCTAACTGACCAGGAAGAAGCACGACCCTCTGTGTCAAGTTTAGACAGTATCACTGTAAATCCTTCAGGCGATGAAGAAGAAGGAACATTTGAGGAAATGGCAAGCAGTCAGGTAAGTCAGCATATTTATTGAAATACACTTTTAGATGTACAGATCCAAACTTAAAAACTTAAGAGATTAACCAAAAAAATGCTAAACACATCCAAAGCACATGCACCTTTGTACTTTAGATAATTTGCCAACAGAAACAATTAATTTACCACTGTGTTTAATACATAAATAATATATAAATGCAACCAGGCAATTATACATATATCATTTATAGATTATTTTGCCAATCTACTGCTCCACGACCAAGAAAATAGTCCATAGAATCCTGGCGATTCTGACGAGCAAGTTGACTGGAGAGACGTGGTGGGGCACGGCCTAGGTTTACTAGGCCTTCTGTATCATTACGCCACTCACCAGGCATAACATCCCCAGACAGAGTTTCCTCACGGTCCACCAGGGATTGTGGCATGTAGGTGGAGCTAGTACGCCTTAAGAAATTATGTAACACACAGCAGCAATGAACTATAGTGTCAATTTTGTGGGGGGCTACATTTATTGCTGTATGGAAGATAAGAAAGCGGTTGGCCATAATGCCAAAAGCATTTTCGACAACTCGTCTAGCACGAGATAACCTGTAATTAAATATTTTTTGATCAGGTGTAAGGTTTTTAAGGGCGAATGGTTTCAGCAAATGCGTCATCTGCAACAAATATGAAATTTAGGCCTTCCACTGTGTCCTCTTGGGATGGTAGATTTAGTAGTCCATTTTTTAAACGGTGAAAAAAAAGTGTTTTCTCAATTACTCCCCCATCGGAATTTCGGCCATTTTTGCCAATGTCCACAAAAATAAACTTTGGATTCACGATTGCCATTAGTACGATGCTAAAGTAGCCTTTATAATTATAATAGAAGGAGCCAGATTTTGCTGGTGGCGTTATGCGAACATGTTTGCCGTCTATGGCACCACCACAGTTGGGGAAATTCCAATAGTCATTAAATTGTTTGGCTGTTGCTTTCCATTCCTCCACAGATGCCGGTAGCTGTGCAAAGGTAAAAAGATATTGTTAAAAACGATATAAGGGTTCATTTGAAAGACTATTTTTTTTATTGGCTTTATTCTACAGGATCTATTTGGCAGTGAAACCCAAACTGGCACATCACCACCAGTAAGCAGGAGCAAAAAGCGAAAAACAAGGCAGGATTCTACAGGCAACTTTCTACTCCAAGCATCTGCAGCATTAAATCAGAAGAGGGGATGAATGTGATGACCTGGGTTCATTTGCTGCCAAGAAAATGTGCAGGATGTCAGAAGACCAAAAACAATTACTGGAACCATTACTTATTCAGCTTCTTAATAAAGGGCTAAGGGGTGAGCTGACCACAAATACCCACTTAGCTGAGCACAGACCCAAACACACCCAATCATCACAACTACATCAACAAATGCATCAGTGGCACGGACCATACACAAAGCAGGATCGACCACCAAGCAACTGGGGACAGGATTATCAGTACACATCTTTGTGAACCCCATACATTTTGTTGTAAATATGTACATTTTGTTGTAAATATGTTATCTTTGTCAGTTTGACATGTTATCAACTAGTTTGTTTATTTATATGTTTATAGTTAATAAATTGTAAGTTTAGCAAAGCAAGCTGTACAGTGTTTGAGATAAAAAACTAAAAGCACTGGGTCATTACCTTTAAGTATTCGTCTTACATGCTTGTTATGATGGCTCGGCAGGTCTCAGGTATGATGCGGCCAAGCGACTGGGCAGAGATTCCAGTGGTAAATTTGAGGTCTTCATAACTTCGTCCAGTTGCGACAAAACGAAGTGTTGCTACCAGTCTCTGCTCTGCTGTGATGCTAGGTCTTAAGACTGTGTCCTTTTTTGTTATGAGGGGTGACACTTTACTGAGTAGTAGCTGAAAAGACTCATCAGGCATCCTCAGATAGTCCCGATAATCATCAGGATTGTTTTCCTTCAGCTCTTGAACCAATCTCATATGAGAGAAGTTATCACGGTTCTTCAGCCACTCTTTACTCCATAACCTTCGCCTTTTACTTCTAGGCTCCTCTGCTTGCTGTATAGCCATCACTCCAAGCATTACTATGGCAATGCTCCTCTCATCCACATCCATATTGAAGGTTGGGCAGTAGATCTCTACTACGCACAGGGTTCGTTACGTTATGACGAACGGACGTTGAAGGTTGCACAGTAGATCTCTACTACGCACAAGGTTCGTTATGTAGCTCTCTACTACACACAATGACGAACATACGTTGAAGGTTGCGCAGTAGATCTGTACTACGCACAAGGTTTGTTATGTAGATCTGTACTACGCACAATGACGAACGTACGTTGATCCTCTGGGCGTATACGTGAAACACAGAAAGCCACAGAGCAGAGGTCAAAATCAGTTTTTGATCACTTCCTTTTTCTATGCTAAAACCGCACGAAAAAACGATACGCTGATGTTCACAAACGATTTATTGTTCAAAAATCGTTACATACCTGATGGCGGGATCGTTTGCTCTCTCGAACGTATGTTCGTTTTTCGAAAGTGCACTCGGCCGATTTTTCGACTAGTGTATGGCCAGCATTAGTATCATCTGCAAATAATGAGATTGAGCTGTTTATCCCATCCTCCTGTCAAGGAAGATGTTCTAGCAATCTGGCTGTCAGTGGAAGATCTGTGCAGAGGATTACCATCAAAAGAGCTGTGCCGCGCGCGCATGCGGTATAGCGTGAACGGCACACGCATGCCGTGTAACAGCACTTGAAACCAAGAAGCCTTATTTAAAGGAGACTGTCACCATGCCTTCTTGCTGTCCGGTCTACATCGTTTCCTGAGACCCTTGCTACCTGTTTATCTATTTACCTGATTCCTGTCATCCGGGTTGTTCCTGACTACTCCTGCCTGCTGCCAGTCTCCAACCCTGGCTCGTCCTGACTACTCTTCTGCCTCTCTCTTCGGTCTGATTGCTGCCCGCCTGTTACCAACCCGGCCTGCACCTTGACTACTATCCTGCTTCCGTTTGGTACCTGCTCTGCCCGCTAGTGTTGATGCAGGCTGCCTGACCTTGCCTGTACCCTGCCGAAGTACGGAACACCTCCTTGGAGCCTGCTGTTCCAGTTGTTCCTGCTGAACTACAGAGCATCTCCTTGCTGCCTGCTGTTCCAGTGTTCCTGCCCAACTACAGAGCACCTCCTTGCAACCAGCTGTTCCAGTTGTACCTGCTGAACTACTGAGCACCTCCTTGCTACCTGCTGTTCCAGTGTTCCTGCTGAGCTACAGAGCACCTCCTTGCAGCCTGCTGTTCAAGTTGTCCCTGCTGATCTACAGAACACCTCCTTGCAGCCTGCTGTTACAGTTGCCCCTGCTCTGCTACTGAACACTTCCTTGCTGTCTGCTGTTGCCTGTTGTTCCGGCTGTGCTACAGAACTCCTCCCGGCTGTTCGCTGTATTCCAGTCACCTTTTCCTGTCTGCTGTTTCCTGCCAGACTCTCTTTTGCCACTTTGGAGGTCCAGACCAGCCCCAGCACTAGCCACCTGTCAGGCACTTGTGCTCCTTTGCACTCTTGAGCCCCTGTCTCCTCTACCAGGGGTTTTCGAGCCAGAGGCATATGAGAAGCCCTCCCTGCATTCTGGGCTCTACCACCAGGTACGTGACAGTACCGGACAGCCATGTCCGAGCCCACGCAGGGAGCCTCTCCAATGGACGAGCTCCGCCGCCACCTTGCTGGACTTACTCAGGCTGTAAAAAATCTGCAAGAGGGTTATAATCGACTGGAGGGACGTGTCCAATTTCTGTCTACCTCCACACCTTCCTTATCTGGGACTTCTGCTGTACCTTCAGTGGTGCTGATGCTGCCAGAGCCCAGAGTCCCCACACCTGAAAGATTGGAACCTTGCGTCAGAGGGGGGTGGGGTCACCGGGTGGCCCCGCCCTCCATTATAAAAGACCCGTCAGAAGAAAAGAAGCGTCACACAGCGGGAGCCTCCCATTGCGAGGATCGGCCCAGAAGAAGAGACGCCTTGGAGGAAGATGCCGGACGAGAACACCGGACCAAGAAGAGGACCGGAAGAAAAAGAAGAAGAGAAGCATCACACAGTGGGAGCCTCCCATTGCGCGGAGCGGCCCGATAACGAAGAACAGACGCCATGGAGGAAGATGCCCGACGAGAACACCGGACCAAGAAAAAGCGGATCGAAGGAAGAAGAAGATGGAGGAAGAAGATGAAGAAAGGAAGAAGGAAGAAGACCAGAAGAAAGAAGACTTTAATAAAGGAATTGTCAAAGACTGTCTCCTGTCATTTTTAACTCTTTTGTCACCTTTTTTGGTGAAATGGTATGGGTACTTTTGTACCCCCTTACCATTTCACACAGGGGGGAGGCCGGGATCTGGGGGTCCCCTTGTTAAAGGGGGCTTCCAGATTCCGAAAAGCCCCCCACCCGCAGACCCCCACAACCAATGGCCAGGGTTGTGGGGACGAGGCCCTTGTCTTCATCAACATGGGGACAAGGTGCTTTGGTGGGGACCCCAAAGCATCCTCCCAATGTTGAGGGCATGTGGCCTGGTACGGTTCAGGAGGGGGGGCGCTCCCCTCTTTTCCTGTGGCCTGCCAGGTTGCGTGCTCGGATAAGGGTCTGGTATGGATTTTGAGGGGGGCCCCCACGCCATTTTTTTTTGGTGCGGGGTTCCCCTTAAAATCCATGGCAGACCTGAAGGGTCTGGTATGGATTTTGAGGGGCACCCCACGCCATTTTTTTTTTTTTTAGCGCAGGGTTCCCCTTAATATCCATGCCAGACCTGAAGGTCTGGTATGGATTTTTAGGGGGGGGTTTTAGGGTGACCCTCCATTTTTTTTAAATTAAAGTCGCCTGGCCTGGGGGCAACTTCAAGTCATGTTGGAAGTCGCCCCAAGTCGTGCTGTGATTCACACTCAAGTACAAGTTGTCTCCCAAAGTCGCGCTGGAAGTCGTGTTGCCCCTGTGTGGATGGACTGTATGATACGGCGTGCGCTATTATCAATGGGAGATCATTTTTAGTGGCTAGCGTTGGCTTTTAAAGGTGAATTCCACACTACAGTGCTCTTGTGCCCTTATAATGCATAGTTTTTAGCCTAGACAAATTTTAGCTTTTAAAGGTGAACTCCACACCCCATTCTCCAAAGGCTGTGAGCTGCCTTCAGCAATCCAAAACAAATACTTTTTCCCTCGCATACAACAGGGCCAGCTAGGAAAGGGGCGAGAAGAGCGATCACCCAACTCTCTCCCGAACCATTCAAGGCCACATGCACTCAACATAGCTGGCTAAATTAAATTTGTATGCATATAAATTCTGTCCAAAATTCAAAATTTCCTCTTCGAATTTTGTATCCTAAATCATAAGTAAAATTTGTAATTGTTACGAAAAGTTAACTCACCAAAAAGCTATCAACCAAGGAAGTCAGCAAAGCACAGGGATGGTGGGAACCCCTCATAATGGGCACAGCGGGTGTACACACCCGGGAACTCAGCACATGGATAATGGGAACCCCTCATAATGGGCACAGCAGGTGTACAGACCCAGGAACTCGGCACAGGGATGGTTAGAACCCCTCATAATGGGCACAGCTGGTGTACAGACCCGGGAACTCAGCACAGGGATAGGGGGAACCCCTCATAATGGGCACAGCGGGTGTACAGACCCGGGAACTCAGCACAGGGATGGTGGGAACCCCTCATAATGGGCACAGCGGTTGTACAGACCCAGGAAATCAGCACAGGGATGGTGGGAACCCCTCATAATGGCCACAGCGGGTGTACAGGCACAGCGGGTGTACAGACCTGGGAACTCAGCACAGGGATGGTGGGAACCCCTCATAATGGGCACAGCGGGTGTACAGACCCGGGAACTCAGCACAGGGATGGTGGGAACCCCTCATAATGATAAATTCATCATAACAAACTTTCGTTATTTTAATGAAAAGTTTACTAATCAAACGAAAATGCTAAGATCTTAGAAATAAACATTCAATTTCAAACACAAATGACAACATTTTTCTGGTTTATTCACAAGAAACCCAACAAAATTTTGTTACGCGCCCATGTCTACCAATAACTAGAAGATAAGCCAGCCAAGTGGGGACTAGCAAAATTACCAAGTCAGTTCCCTTAGACTGCAATGGTATTTGTTGTTGTGCTTAATTGTGGACAGGGGGGTGCCTTTTTTTGTGCTAGCTGCATTTGGTTTGTTCTGGGCATGCTCAGGGACTTAGCATGTGTTTTGCTGCTTTTTGTGTGTGAACAACACTTGGATGTTTCTGGGCATGCTCAGAGTGTGTTTTTTTGGGGGGTTAGTAATTTAAAGACATCATTTACAGGTGTACCCACTTTGAAGTTCTGTCTCTACATTGGGTGAACTTGCATTTTGTGTGTTTCATGGACTGTGCATGTGTTTGCAATTGCCTCATTAGCACACAAACCTATGTTATATAAAGCTTGCAGATAGCATGCTTTACTTTGCCCTGAAAAGAGCCAAGATTGTGTGTTGCGGCGGCAAGAGAGCACATTTCAGTGCCCTGACCACTTTCTCGTTTCAATAGTTTTTATTGAGTTTTCAAACAGAGAGAAATACAGGAAACATGAATACAGTAAATAGCATCAGTAAACAAGAACCATAAATTTGATACCCTTCATAGTCAAAGTGTTGAAACCAGGACCTCTAGGTCGAGTCCAAAAGATTGCACTCAAGATGGGCGAGCCGACCAAGAGGGGCCACCCCCTCCACCCAGCACCCCCAATGGGAACTAGCTGTGCCGGGCAGAGGAGAATTGTCCCCCCCAGGCGGGTCGGGCCATAAGGTATTTGTCAACAGATTTAAGGAATATTCAAAAAAAAAAAAAAAAAAAAAGGGGGCAATTTAAGTACACAACCCAAGTACGTTGCCTAGTCAGAAGTGTCTAGAGTAATTATAAAAGAGAAAACGCCAGTCTATCGAGACACGTAAAGTAGTAAAGGCTAACTGGTTGTCAAGTTAGTAAATCAATACGTTAAAGAATCAGTCAGAACAACATGAGGAAATAGTCCAACACTAGAGATGTAACATTCGATGAATGTAACAGCTCTAAAACATATTAGTAAAACATTGCCTGTATTACAGGTTTCCGGGGGTAGAAAAAGAGAAAAGAAAAGACAAGGGGAGAGAAAAAAGGGGTGAGAAAAGAGGAGAGAGAGCAAGCGTTCGAAAGTGCGAAACTCCTTCACCGACGGCACCCGACATAAGGCTAGTCAGTGGTTGGTAATGATATGTATCTGATCCAGGGATCCCAGATAGCATCATGTTTAGCGGTGGAGTCAAGAAGAATGCTAACTGTCTTCTCCTGGGCCATTATCCAGGAAATTTTCCTCTTAACCAGGAGGAGAGAAACAGTTGGTGTTTTCCAAGCCCGAGCTATCGTGAGTTTAGTTCCAAGGAGCATGAACATAATGAGCCTTTGGGTCAGACGAGGAGTGTTTGGACAAGGAAAATTCAATAGGGCAATGTGAGGAGATTTATGGATCGGTAAATCCGTAATTTTCCTAATAATGTTAAATATTCTATTCCAGAGAGATCTAATCTTAGGACAGTCCCACCAGACATGTAGCATAGACCCCACATGTCCGCAGTTACGGAAACACAAAGGAGAAGCAGTCGGGTAAATTTTGGATGACCACTTTCTAACACGTGTATATTTTGTTTGCTATGTCTTTGCAAAACAGATGTGTTTTCTGCAATTTATTTGTTACTTTGGTTTATTGTTTTTTTTTGGTGGTGGTTATTTTAACATGAAATATGTTTGATGTTGGCAATGTTTGTTGTTTTTACGTTCACTTTGATTTAATTGTCTGTGCTGCATTATTTTAAAAACTTTCTCAAGATGTGCCTAATGTAGTTTTAATCCTTTTTATATAGATAGTCCATGTGTGTGTGTGTGTGTGTGTGTGTGTGTGTGTGTGTGTGTGTGTGTGTGTGTGTGTGTGTGTGTGTGTGTGTGTGTGCGCTCCTTTCAACTCCTGTTAATTAACAATGCAAAAGGGTCAAACCTCTAACATATTCTGTTAGTGTCTCAAATTAACATGTATGTGTGTATTTTGATTTCCTTGCTGCTTTTCCAAGTCCTGTTGTTTTTTTTTTTTTTTTTTTATTTATTTATTTTGGACCAATAAAGTTGTTTGCAATGTTTTATGTGGTGTTCTTTTCATGCAATGGATTTCCCAGCTGTAGCTTAACGAGGCTGATTGCCATGTGTTAGACAAATCCAGACATTTCAGAGCGGTAAGTCTTCAATTAGATTTTTGAGCAGTGGTTTTCAGCCTCAGTGATCAAGTACCTCCACCCCCCCCCCCCCCCAGGACATGTTTATTATCTAAAAAATGTTTTTGTGTCCAAAATACCAAGCCATTAACTTTGATTTAAAACACCTGTGCAAGATGGAAAACCTGCAAACATGGCCTGTTAGGGGTACTTGAAGACAGATTGAGGTGCTAAAATCAAGCGCAAAACAATCCTATTCTAAATTGTGGACATTTCAGAGAAAGCCCAGACTATTTTTATTTTTTTTGTTTATTTTTTTTTTTTTGGGCTTTGTGTCTCTTTTCCTAAATTAGCTTTGCTTCCTGTCACATAGCCAAACTGGAAGTGAGAGTAAAACCATAACACTATTTTTAGTTCTTGGGGACACAGGTTAATCTAACTAAGTAGTGTCCCCATTAGGCAAATTGCAGTCTAGCACTTTGTTGTGTGCACCCCAAATTATTGGGTATTTTGTGGTTTAGGAAAGGCAAATTTCCTAAATGCAATACAAGTGTAGTTGCTGAAAATCAGAGGGGAAGTACTGGTGATTTTATCATCCAATCATGTAGAGGCAAAGATGCGGTTTTCTTTCCCTTGCATGTTGCCCTCGGATCTCCAGCAAGTGCACTTGTAGTGCAAAGTAGATTTCCCTTTAGTAAAGAAACCTCAAGATGCCTAATAATTTGGGATGTACATAGCAAAATGCTAGTGTGCAATTTCCCGAATGGGCAAACTATTGAAATTGGCTTGTATGTCCCCAAAGACACTGGTAGTGTTTTATCCTCACTTCCTGTTTGGCTTTGTGACTGGAAGTGAATAATTTTGAAGGACAAATTGTCAAAATTTGGGAGTTGTCTTCACCCTATCAGGGGTGTAGAGATCCCTCAACACTTCAAATCCCTCTGCACTCTATCCCCAAGCAAAAATCGGAAAAAAATTTCTTTAGTTTAACTTTGCAAAGACACATTCCTAAAATCAATTGAGATGCATGGAAGAATTACTTATAATTGTAGAAAATCAAACAGGCTTGTGCACTGAATCGAATTTTTGAAAGATCTGATTGCCCAGTGTATGGTCCCCTTTAACCACTTGCCGACTGCTCACTGTATATATACATAATTTATTTGCAGAGGGATATCTCGGTAACGGCAGCAGCTGCTGCCACAACCGAGATATCCATCTTTACAGTGAGCGGTCGTGTTTACGATAATGGTGGTCTCTGCGGCAGGTTCGCTGCGAGATCACCGTTATCGGCGGCGGGAGAGGTGCCACCCCCCCCCGGAGGGTTCTGCTGTGTGATGGGTATGGAGACGAGTGAGGCTAAGATGGCTATATTGTCTCTAAACATCACTTCTGCCCATACGTCTTAAAGGAAACATTTTTGTCAATGTCATTTTTTTTTTTATTCCATTTAAGTCTAAATATGAGATCTGAGGACTTTTTGACCCCCCAGATCTCATATTTAAGAGGACCTGCCATGCTTTTTTCTATTACAAGGGATGCTTACATACCTTGTAATAGGAATAAAAGTGATCCATTTTTTTTTTTTTTAAACAGTGTAAAAATGAATAAATCGAAGTAAAATAAATAAGAAAACAAAAAAATAACATTTTTGAAAACACGCCGTCCCGACGAGCTCGCGCGCAGAAGCAATCACATACGTGAGTAGCGCCCGCATATAAAAACGGTAGTCAAACCACACATGTGAGGTATAACCGCGATCGGTAGAGTGAGAACAATAAGTCCCCTTTCACACTGGGGCCGTTTGCAGGCGCTATTGCGCTAAAAATAGCGCCTGCAAACCGAGCCGAAACAGCTGTTGTTGTGTCTTCAGTGTGAAAGCCCGAGGGCTTTCACACTGAAGCGGTGCGCTTGCAGGACGCTGGAAAATGTCCTGCAACCCGCATCTTTGGTTCGCTGTAGGAGCAGTATATTTACCGCTCCTATAGCGCCCGTTCCCATTGAAAACAATGGGGCAGCGCTCCGAACCCGCCCGCAAAACGCCGCTGCAGCGGCGGTTTGCAGGCGGTATTAACCCTTTTTCGGCCGCTCGCGGGGGTAAAACCACCCCGCTAGCGGCCGAAATGCGTCGCTAAAACGATGGTAAATCGGCGCTAAATATAGCGCCACTTTACCGCCAGCGCCCCCAACGCCCCAGTGTGAAAGTAGCCTTATTATAGCCCTAGATCTTCTCTGTAACTCAAAAGATGCAACCTGTAGAATTTTTTAAATGTCGCTTATTTCGATTTTTGAGGGTAAAGGTTTGACGCCATTCCACGAGCGGGCGTAATTTTGAAGCATGACATGTTGGGTATCAATTTACTCGGCGTAACATTATCTTTCACAATATAAAAAAAAATTGGGATAATTTTACTGTTGTCTTATTTTTTATTCAAAAAAGTGATTTTTTTCCCAAAAAAGTGCGCTTGTAAGACTGCTGCGCAAATACGGTGAGAAAAAAAAGTATTGTAATGACCGCCATTTAATTCTCTAGGGTGTTAGAAAAAAAATATATAATGTTTGGGGGTTCTAAGTAATTTTCTAGCAAAAAATGTTTTAAACATGAAAACACAGAATCTGAAAAACAGGCTTGGTCCTTAAATGGTTAAAGATATGAAAACATGAATTTCTGTTGTTTATAAACACTTCTCTGTTCTTTGTATTGTATTGAAAGATTTGGATACAAAAAGAACCAACATTCAAAGATATATTAGAAGAACAGGAATTAGCTTAGTAACAAAAGGGGATAATTAAATGATAACAGATACTAAGGCCGCGGGACAATCCGCCCGTGTGTGGGCGCTGGCCGACTTTTTCCTCCCAAAAGTCCAGCAGACTAAGTTTTAAGTTCAGACTTAAAATTGTCCGCTGGACTCGGCAGACCGGCGGACAATCCCACCGTCTGTGTGCTAGTCTGCGGGTACTTTAGTAATGAACATACTTTCCTCATACACGGAGGAAAGTCCGTTCATTTAGAACGTGACTCCAGGTAGACGGGACTAGCGAAGGCAGTGAACGCCACCGCGCTAGCCCCATCACCTGGTATGGATTTAAAGGGGAATCCCTACGCCGAAAAAACAACGTGGGGGTCCCCCCAAAATCCATCTCAGACACTTATCCTAGCACACAGCCCGGCCGGTCAGGAAAGGGGGTGGGGACGAGCGAGCACCCCCCCTCCTGAGCCGTACCAGGCCGCGTGCCCTCAACATGGGGGGTGCCCTGGGGAAAGGGGGGCCCTGCGGCCCCCCCACCCCAAAGCACCTTGTCCCCATGTTGATGAGGACAAGGGCCTCTTCCCGACAACCCTGGCCGTTGGGGTCTGCGGGCGGGGGGCTTATCGGAATCCGGGAGCCCCCTTTAATAAGGGGGCCCCCAGATACCGGCCCCCCCCACCCTATGTGAATGTGTATTTGGTACGATGAACCCCTACCCATTCACCTAAGGAAAAAAGTGTAAATAAAAAAAAACACACAATTTTTTAAAATATTTTATTGCACAGCTCCGGGGGTCTTCTTCCATCTTGGGGGGTCTTCTAGCCGGACTCCTCTGCTATCTTCTGCTCTTTTACCTAGCTCTTTCACTAGCGGGGGAGCCCGGTTTTCTTCTTCGTCGCCGCGTCTGGGGGTCTTGTTCCGACGTCGGGGGTCTTCGGGGGTCTCTTCTGTTCTTCTTGCCGGGCCTCCGCTTTCTTCTTCCAGCTCTTTTACGAGTGGTGGCCCGGGCTTATGTTGTCGCCACTTTCGCCGCTGGCCCCGACGCCTTTTGCTTCTTCTTCTGCTACTTGTTCTTCTTTCTTTTTCCGATGTTGACTCATCACTGTCTCTTCTTCTTATGGCTCCAACGTGTTGCGCTTCCAGTTATATAGGGACAAGAGGCGGGTCACCTGGTCATGTCACATGGTGACCCCGCCCCCATATGATGTCACAGTCCCAGCATCCTCCGGGACTGTGACATCATATGGTGGGCGAGGTCACCTTGTGACATGAGTCAGTTGGCCCCACCCCTTGTCCCTATATAAGTCACAACACCGCTTGTCTCTGCCATTCGGCCAGAGAGAGCAACGAGTCAACATCGGAAGAAGAAGAAGAAGAAAACGACGCAGAAGGCGCACAAGGCGGCGACAGCGGCTAGAACAGAAGAGACCCCCGAAGGCGGAACGAGACCCCCAGACGATGACGGCGGCGACGAAGAAGAAAGCCGGGCTCCTCCGCTCGTGAAAGAGCTAGGTAAAAGAGCAGAAGAGAGCCGAGGAGTCCGGCGAGAAGACCCCCCAAGACGGAAAAAGACCCCCGGAGCAGTGCAATAAAATATTTTAAAAAATTGTGTGCTTTTTTTATTTACACTTTTATACCTTAGGTGAATGTGTAGGGGTAAATCGGCTGTTAACTGTATTCCAGTCACCTGTTCCTGTCCGCTGTTTCCTGCCAGACTCTCTTTGGAGGTCCGGACCAGCCCCTAGCACTAGCCACCTATCAGGCACTTGTGCTCCTTTGCACTCTTGAGCCCCTGTCTCCTCTACCAGGGGTTCTCGAGCCGGAGGCGTACGAGAATCCACTTCCTGCATTCTAGGCTCCACCACCAGGTACATGACACCTCCAGGTCATTTATGAATAAATTAAATAGGATTGGTCCCAGGACAGAACCCTGAGGGACCCCACTTTCCACATTGGCCCAATCCGAGTACTCCCCGTTTATCACTACCCTCTGAACTCGCCCCTGTAGACTTTAGTTTGTACAGTAATGTTTATGGGGAACTGTATCAAATGCCTTTGCAAAATCCAGATGCACCACATCTGCAGGCCTTCTTTTATCTAGATGACAGCTCACCTCCTCATAGAAGGTTAATAGGTGGTCAGGTCTATATTGTTGGTAATCAGTAGGTCTAGTAACACTTTGTTTCTTGTTGGTGAATTTACCATCTGCCCCATGAAATTTTCCTGCAAGACATTTAGGAAATGGCGAGCTTTAGATAAATGTGCGGTTCCTTCCGCTCTCTATATCAATGGACCACCTTTCCAATTTCTCTCCTAGGTAAGATAAATATATTTAAAAATGTCCATTCTGTCTAGGTTACTCTACTACTTTGAAACCCTCCCAGTGGTGTCTCAACTTCAAGTTTTTAAAATTGATATGGACTGGTAGGTCTCATCGTATAGCCAGTTCTGTGCTGTTTTTGTTAAAATCACGTGGTGGCCTAGGAGCACCCGATATTATAAAATATTATTGCTTCTATGTCATTTACTCTAGCAATATGGAAAAGTGTTGTAACAGGTATCTCCTCACCATGCCCTCCCCTTTCTAATATACATTTTAACCCGACTTTGCCTGACAGTCTTTCTTTGAAAGTATCTATTCAGACAAGCTGTGTGCTGAAAAAGTCACGTGTCCAGTGACGCAACTAGTCGGGAGGAGGAGCCTGTGACATTACCAGCAGTGTTTTGTGTGCACTGTCAGAGTATGAGGAGATCCCAGCGTTATGCTGTAGGTAACTGATCATTTCATATGTGATCTAGCCTGCGGGTAAGCGTGAGTGAGGTTCACCCTAACTAAATAGGGATCACTTCGTTATACTATCTGCACAATGGTCTTGTTTGTTCTTTGTTTTTCATGTTATGGAAGCCTGCTGAAAGTTGGAAGTTCCCTCCATGGGAATCAGCAGTGAAATCTCTGAATGAACCATCTGTTACTCAGAAGACTCATTAAGGCTTGATTATCTAGTCCCACAAATGTGAATTTATTGGCAGAGACTTCAGTTTGTACACTGTGGAATGTGATATTCTTTTACCTGTGGCAAACATTTGCTCTATTGTTACCATTACACAGAAGGAATTTTATATATTTAATATATTTCTTATATTTTGTATGGTTCACTATATGCTCATAATTATTCACTTAATTTGATGGTACACTGTGCAATATTAGTAGGTTAATATTAGCGCAATTATTCATTTAAAACTATTTATTTTTGTGTATCAGTTCACATATATAATTGCAGCTATATTATTTAGTTATTTTTTAATATTTATTTCTCACATATTTTAATATTTATTCACATCAGCGCTTTAGTATATTTTTACACATTTGTTATGATTGCAATTCATAAATTTGTAAATTCGAAAATTCGTTCATTCGAAAATTAAAAAATCCAAAAATAAGAAAGAAAATCCGAAAATTTGAAAGAATAACTTACTAATAATAATAACTATTAAATTATAGGTATTTGAATTTTCTTTCAAATTTGGCTGAACGTAACAAATACTAATTTATTCAAAGTTACGAATTATCTGAAATAACGAATGCCACATGTGAACGAATGGAACGTAACAAATTAATAATAAAAAAGGTTTATATTATTGTTATTTATTATTATTAATTTGTTATGTTCCTTTCGTTTAGATACGGCATTAGTTTTTTTTTCGGAAAATTCATGACTTTGGATAAATTTATATTCGTCATGTTCACTAACAGCCACATTTAAAAGGAAATTACAATACCTATAATTTAATAGTTAGTAATAATATGAAATATTATTTCATATTTTCACATTTTCGAATTTTGAAATTTATGAATTTTCAAATTTACGAATTTACGACTTTTCGAATATTCGGAAAAATTCAATAAACAGGTTTTCGTTATTTTGGATATTTCCAAATTAACAAATTTGTCGAAATTTGTTAAATAAACAAATTCAGAACGAAATGAATTGCACATGTCTACTATGTACTGTGGGAGACCAGATATAATGAATGCAGGTTTCTTGGTTTAGTAACACTTTAAGTTATGCCTATAACAGAGTAGTAATGTAAAAATTATATTTGTAAATCAACTTCCAATTTTTAGCTGGGCGTGGGAAACCAGGCGATATGGATGGTCCAGTGTGGCAAGCCAGCCGTGGCTTGTGTGAAATCCTGGAGGAGTCTAATACGTGTACACATGGTGTACACGTATTGCTGAGCTGCTGTGTGTCAGTGTGTAGTAGGGATGGGCCCGGTGTTCGATTCGAACCCATGTTCGAATCGAGCACCGGGTGTTCGCTCGCTCAGCGAGCCCAGAACTATTGGGGCCGCTCGCATCAAATTTGTGTGATGCGAGCGGCCCCGCAATGCATTGCGGCCCGCACAGTGCAATGCTGGCTGATGATTGGCCAAGCATGCACTGTGACCCCACATGCTTGGCCAATCACAGCGCCGGCAGCGAGGAGAGCCATAATTGGCTACAGGCAGGATGCCTGTAGCCAATTATAGCTCAGGGGCTTTAGTACACGCCCCACGGTATAAGAGGCCGCGGCGCCGGCGGCCTCGCATATTCTGTTTCAGTCAGTGTCAGCGTGTCAGTGTGCTGCTGACAATATGTGCTCTATTTCTGGGGATATGTGTGTGCATGCTGTTAGAACAGCATTGCAGTATCACATCTGGGGGGTGTCTATAGGTGGCCTGTGAAGGGGGGCAGGTTTCCTGTGCTTAGAACTTTCCCTGCAAAAAAGTGTAATTTTTGCAGGAAAAAAGCTATTTAAAAGCACTCGCGGCTAATGAATTGATGGCTCCTGTAACACAGAGAACTGTCATTCATTAAAAAAAAAAAAAAAAAGCGTAGGGGTCCCCCTAATTCAATAACCAGGCCCTTCAGGTCTGGGATGGATATTAAGGGGAACCCCAGCCAAAAAAAATAAAAAAAAATGGCATAGGGTCCCCCTCAAAATCCATACCAGACCCTTGAGGTCTGGTATGGATTTTAAGGGGAACCCTAGCCAAAAAAAATGGCGTGGGGTCCCCCTCAGAATCCATACCAGACCCTTATCCGAGCACGCAACCTGGCAGGCCGCAGGAAAAGAGGGGGGGATGAGAGCGCCCCCCCTCCCGCCTGAACCGTACCAGGCCACATGCCCTCAACATTGGGAGGATGCTTTGGGGGTCAAGGTCCTCTTCCCCACAACCCTGGCCATTGGTTGTGGGGGTCTGTGGGGGGGGGGTTATCGGAATCTGGAAGCCCCCTTTAACAAGGGGACCCCCAGATCCCGCCCCCCCCCCTGTGTGAAATGGTAAGGGGATACAAAAGTACCCCTACCATTTCACCAAAAAAGTGGCAAAAATTGTAAAAATGACAGGAGGGTCTGGTATGGATTTTGAGGGGGACCCTACGCCATTTTTTTTTTTTTTTTTTTGGCTGGGGTTCCCCTTAATATCCATCCCAGACCTGAAGGGCCTGGTTATTGAATTTGGGGGGACCCCTACGCTTTTTTTTTTTCATTTTTTTTATTTTTTATCAATGACTTTTTTTTTATGAATGAGTTTCAATGAATGACTGTTCTCTGTATTACGGGAGCCGTCAATTAACATTAGCCGCGAGTGATTTTAAATAGCTTTTTTACTTTCAAAAATGACACTTTGCGCAGAGACAGTTCTAAACACGGGAAACATGCGCCCCTTTACATGCATACTATAGACACCCCCCAGGTACGAAATTTAAAGGAATATTACACTTTTATTGTTTCAATTTAAGCATTATTAAAATCACTGCTCCTGAAAAAAAACGGCCGTTTTAAAAAAAAAAAATTTGCATTGATACATGTCCCCTGGGGCAGGACCCAGGTCCCCAAACACTTTTTATGACATTAACATGCATATTAGCCTTTAAAATTAGCACTTTTAATTTCGAACGTTCGCATCCATTATAACTAATAGGGTTCTAAAGCTCGCACGGACTTTAGGTCCGTTCGCGGGTTTTGGTGCGAGCCGAACAGGGGGGTGTTCGGCTCATCCCTAGTGTGTAGTGCAGAGTGAGCTGTCGGAGGGCGAGAGGGTGCCACTAGTTGCTATTACAATGCGTTTCAGAGTACTGCTTCCTTTGTCAAGTCAATATGCCAGCAGAAGGGGAGCTCATATTTATAGCTGAAAAAGTTTAAAATATAACTTTTAACACATTTAAACCAGGGAATTTTTAGGTTGATTATCAGATGCTCACTAATTTATATTAAAAACCGGAATAATTAATATAGTCCTAAAAATAATGCCAACCAGGTGCAAAGCATGGGGGAAAGGGTAACAAAAAAGTATGCAAGATTCCTATTGGGATGCTGGGGAATGTCCAATACATACAAAGGGTCACAAAGCGATAACATAACCCTAAAAAAAAAATATCAGATATCAAATTGGTGTACACTGTATTTAAAAAAAATCATAAATTAAATTATTAAAATAATAAAAGCTGGCATGCGCAAAGCTCGACATGACAGACGTCTTCCACTAGAGCTCCGCACTCCCCGCTGCACTCTCGGGACTATTAAGGCAGACTGAACTGTCCTTTCTCCGCCCGCACGTCAGGGCAGCTCGGTGAACCACCCCAGCACACCCCGATATAGTTCTCACGGCACACAGAGGGAAAACCAAGCCGAAACCGATTAAAGAAGCTCTGGCCTGCGCTTCTTCCAAAATGGCGGCGAGGGCCCTGGCCAAACAGCACGCTGCATCTCCCCTCCTCCCAGACCCTCCGGACACAGATGAGGAAGACGACACAGACTCCAACCTCGGAGGCTCCCCAACTATACCATCATCAGGTATGTCACAGTATGCCTTCCTAAAACACATGGAAAACATGTTGCAGAAAGCCCTTAAAAGTACCTCGGAGCAAATCACCAACAGGCTCTCACGTGAGATACGCGAGATAGGCCAACGCACTGCGGACCTTGAAACCAGGGTGGAAGATATAGAACTCACCCTCCAGGAACATGCCCAGGAGCATGCTGCACTTAGGGATGAAAATGCCACCCTACTTTCCCGTTTAGAGGATGCTGAGAACCGCTCCCGCAGGTCCAACCTACGCCTACGTGGCATACCTGAAATAATTGATGATGTTAAATCCTTCACAACTGCCCTTTTCCAGGAGCTAGCACCCTCTATACCTATCGAGAGGTTAGAATTTGACCAGGTCCACAGGGCCTTCACTCGCCGACAAACGGATGCCCCCCCCCCCGGGACATTATAGTGAAACTTCACTTCTTCCGCACCAAAGAGCAGTTACTTACTGCAGCCCGCAAAAAAGATGAGCTTATATTTCAGAGCCACTCATACCAACTGTTCTCGGACTTGGTCCCCCTTACAATTGCCAAAAGGCGAGCAATGAAGCCACAACTGCAGATACTAATCCAGCACCAAATTAAATATACCTGGAAATTCCCGTTTGCCATGCAATTTACTTACCAAGGCCAACAGCACTCCAGCAATACCCCAGAACTCCTGCAGCGCCTGCTGGAAAACCTCCACCTAGCACCTCCAGCCCAATCCTCAGAGACAGCGCTACCACGCACCCCAGCCAGGCTCCCGCCTCAAGCATACTCCGCCACCCCGAATCATCACCCTCCAGGACCCTCATCAGTTCGGAAAGGGACCCCGGCAAGATACCAAGAAGAAGCACAGTTTCTCAGCCTGAAGTCCCGCACAACACGCTGACATCTCAGCTATAACTCTCTCTTTTTCCCTTTGTTCCGTTTGTGTCCTCTCTAGGTCGTCGGTGACCCTCTACGAACGCTATGCTGAGTCGCAACATCACTTCAAGTGATCGTTTGTTTGTCTACTCTCCAGCTCCAGGTTTGGATGCTACGCTGCGCTGACTTTCCTATGACACCGACCCCTAGAAGACTGCAGCTGGGTATGTAAACTACACTCCCAGTAGGACAGTCCTCGACACCCACTTACCTCTTCGGAGGCCTTCTGATGGTTCAGTCACTATGCCCATTGTTGCCACTTTATGTTCTCACATGTTCTCACTGTACTTACCTGATATTTAAGCTTGTTTTTTTATTCATAATGTTTGGTCATTCTCTCGTTTCATGCTTCTAGCATGGTTAAACTCCATGTTGGAAACATGACACCCACTGTAATTGTGGACCCATTACTGGATTTACATTAGCGTATATCATATATTACATGTTAATGTAATGTGTACATTTACACCTTTCACAAATAGCCCTGCCCCACCCTTCCCTCCCCTCCAACCCCCCCCCCCCCTCTCCCTCTTCTCAGTCCCCTTCCCAGTCCCCTTCCCCTCCTCTCCCCCCCCTCTCTCCCTCTCCCCTCCCACAATTTCCATCCCCCCTTCCCCTATCCTTCATCCCCTCCTAATCCCCGCCCCCCCTTACCCTGCTGGGTTGATTCATATTGATACGCTTTTTCTAGGGACCCGACCACCGTAAACCACGCATTAGAATCCACAAGCTCCTCCACATAATTTTTTCTTTTTTTTTTTCTTTTTCTACCATAAGCTGTACTGATTTGATCTAACTCTTTCATCATGTGAGCTTTAACCCTAAGTGTATTGTAGCTACGTCCCACCCATATGCAGTGGGGAGCAGTCACTGCCCCCCCGTTACTTGGTACTCCCACCCTTCGGCTAGTTCCCCGGCCGCAGAGTCTGAGTGCCCCCCTGTCGGGCATATTACTGTCCCACAGTTACAATTTTACATTTAATGTTTTGCCCTACAACCAGTAAACCCCCCTCTCTTGTCCTCCCCCCTTCTCTCTCTTTTTTCCTATCTTGCCTTACTTCTTTTCTTTTTCTCTGCCTTGGTCAGGTGGCTCGCTGGATTTGCACACATGATTATATTGACCCTCCTTGCCCACCTAAATGGCTCCTTTAAATATACTCTTCCTTAATGTTAAGGGGTTGAACTCCCCTAATAAAAGAGTTAAAGCTTTCCAAAACTTTGTCTCATTAAAAGCTGACATTGTAGCTTTACAGGAAACCCATTTCTCTGCTCGCAATACCCCGACATTTTTTAGCTCCTGCTATCCCAGAATGTTCACGGCTTCGGCTGAAACCAAACATAGGGGAGTCCTTCTGGCCTTCCACCACACTCTCCCATTCACCCCTACAACGGAAATAAAAGACCCGAATGGTCGCTACATAATTCTAGTCGGACTCCTACAGGAGGTAGAAACAACCTTTGTCTCATATTACGCCCTGAATGTCAACCCGACCCCCTTTTTCTCTCACCTCCTAAAGGTCACTAAGGAACACTGTAAAGGAACACTCTTTATGTGTGGAGACTCAAATTTAGTCATGCATTCCTATCTAGATAAGTCCCCTTACACTCCCAAACAATTCTCACCCTCCGCACGGTTTCATAAGCTAATTCAACAAGCTTCCCTTCTTGACTCATGGAGGGAATGCAATCCCCTCAGAAAGAATTATACCTTTTACTCCAACCCGCATAAATCTTTCTCCAGAATTGATCACATATTCATCCCAATAGCTTCTTCTCCCATTCTACTCCACTCCTCCATTCACCCAATCACTTGGTCGGATCACTGTGCAGTAATCACCACGATCGCATCCCTAATTCCTCAAAATGGGAATAGGTCCTGGTGCTTGAACGAATCCCACCTTACGAACCAATCTTACTGTCTGGACATACAGGTAGCTCTAAAAGACTATCTCCAGCACAACGCAACACCAGATATCTCACCAATTCTACTGTGGGAAGCATATCAGTAGCCACACACCTCAAAAAGATTAGGAAGCTTAAACTCCAACAACTCGAATCTGACTTCCAAAACGTATTCCTACAATTTCAACTTTCCCCCACAGATACCAATAAATCCCTTCTGGAAAAAACTAAATTAGAACTTGACCTTCTTTTAGCTGAATCTGCAGACAAGTATATCCGTAGATCTGGCCACAAAATGTACACCAAGGCAAACAAGCCAGACACGTTCCTAGCTTTACGCCTGCGCCAAACAAACCGAGATCATAACCCTATTAGACTCAAGCTGGCTTCTGGTATCCACACCAGCAACCCACTTAAGGTTCTCTCGGAGTTCCGCAAGCGTCTCGCCAAATTGTACGAGGCGAAGGGTCCCCTACCTTCCAGTAAGACGGAAGCGCTGTTTCACGACCTTCCAATCCCAAAATTGCCAGAGGCCAGCCGTGAGTCCATAGATGGTTCTATCTCAGTTGACGAGGTCCTCATGGCCATCAAAAACCTCAAACCTAACAAACCCCCAGGCCCAGACGGCCTCCCGGGCATATATTACAAAAAATTTGCCCCCACCCTCGCCCCTTTACTCCCCAAATCCTTCAACGCCCTATTGAAACAACAAACATTTGGTCGAGACACATTGACAGCCACGATTGCAAGCCCTACACCCTAAGCCCAACACAGACCATACCCTGTGGTCCAATTACAGGCCTATATCCCTCTTGAATGTGGACGTAAAAATCTTAGCTAAAATCCTAGCCCTGAGACCCAACCCGATTATAAGAAGCCTAATCTCCAAGGACCAGGTCGGCTTTATACCCCGTAGACACATCCGCTGTATAACTCTCCTGCAACTCTTAGCCAAATCCCGCAAAATCCCAATGCACCTCCTGTCTCTCGACATCAGGAAAGCTTTCGACACAGTCTCATGGCCTTATTTACACTATATCCTACAGAGGTGGGGCTTTGGCCCCAATTTCCTTAAATGGATAGACGCCCTTTATACTCGCCCCCAGGCATATGTACAATACTCTGGATTTAAGTCAGACTGCTTCCCGATTCAAAGAGGTACCAGGCAGGGATGCCCCCTATCCCCTCTGATATTTGCCCTAGTAATAGAACCCCTGGCTGCCCTGATCCGATCCAACCAGAATATCCAAGGCTTAGAAATAGCTGGCACTTCCCACAAACTATGTCTCTTCGCAGACGATGCGCTGCTATTTATCACCTCCCCACACACCACCCTACCTAACCTCTTAAATTTTTTGGATAAATTTGCTACAATCTCAGGGTTAGAAGTCAATCAAGAAAAATCAAAAGCTCTCAATGTGTCTCTTCCTCAATCCGATCTCCTCCTTCTACAATCAAACTTCCCCTTTATGTGGTCCTCCACCTCTATCCCGTACTTAGGGGTCAAACTAACAAGTGACCCCTCCCACCTATTTCAGGCCAACTACCTCCCAATGCTGAAAAACCTCTCCTCCCTTCTTAATACCTGGCTTCCACTTTGTGTCTCGTGGCTAGGCCGAATAGCTGCAGTAAATATGTCTCTCTTACCTAAACTTCTCTACCTGTACAGAGTCCAACCAACCGCAATCCCCTCTTACTTCCACAGAGTGTTACAACATTGTGTATTTAAATACATTTGGGGCACCAAAAAACCCAGAATCCCGAGATCCACTATGCTTCGCAGCAAACTTTGGGGAGGTCTAGGAGTACCTAATTTTGTGCACTACTTCCATGCAGCCCAACTAGCCCAAATGACCCTATACCACGCGGAAGCGGAAATCCCCCTTTGGGTAGCAATAGAAGCGGTAGATTCCCATCCCATCCCCGTCTCTTATTTGCTTTGGATTTCCAAATCAAGTCGAGGCCCCATCCCGAATCCGGTCACATTACACTCACTGAAAATTTGGGATAGACTCTCCAAAACATTCCGCCTAATATCCCCTCACCAACCACTCCTTTCCTTCTTGGGCCACCCACTTTTTTACCCAGCCTACACTGATCCTTCCTTTTTCCAGGCCTGGGGACAGGCGGGTCTGTCTCGCATCCGTGATATACTCTGTCGTGGTACTATAAAATTATTTCCTGACCTGCAGACCCGTTCACATCTTCCTTCTAAGGAGTGCTTTCGTTACCTCCAAATCTCTCATTTTATCCGAACCATTTTGGGTTCGAATGTTGCTGGCACAGGTCTTACCATATTTGAGAATGTATGCGACTCGGACCTGCATGCCCCAGGCATCATTTCCCAACTCTATGCCCATATTACATCCCCCCCGGCCTTCCCACCCCTATATGCGAATGCATGGTCTAGGGACCTCCAAATAGACCTAGACTCGGAAGCTTGGTCATCAATATGGACCAACACGAAAATAGCAACCCAAAATATCATTGCCTCCGAAACCAATTATAAAGTCCTCATGAGGTGGTACTTGGTCCCTTCCAGGATCGCCAAGTTCACCCCGTCCTGCTCCCCTGACTGTTTCAGAGGATGTACGGAAAGAGGCACCCACCTCCACATATGGTGGACCTGCCCGATTTCACAGGGCTTCTGGGCTACGATATTTCACATGGCCTCGACCCTCTTTGGCTGTGACATCCCCCTTGATCCTTCTCTTGCCCTCCTGAACCACCCCCCACAGGACTTCCCAAAGTTGCGCCTCCTTCTCCAACTCACTACTGCTGCCAAGCAGACACTAGCAAGAAGCTGGAAAACCCCGAATCTAAACGTTACCGAAGTCAGAAACAGAGTCACACAAGTGATGATACACAGTAAAATTGAAGCTACGATTCTTGATAAAATCCCCCAACATCATAGGGTATAGCGCCCTTGAAAAGAGAAATTTCTTCCACCCGACTTTGACACTACCTTATTGGAACCCTGAGCCCCCTTCAACCTGGTATTCAACAAAGATAGAAACTTACCATTTCTGTGCGAGCCACCTGGCCAACTACTCTTCTCTTCTCCCCCTCTAACTTTCCTTCACTCCTAACTCTAACTACTATTGCTGATTCTTGCCCTTGACCCCCCTCTTCTTCCCTTCTACCATCTCTCTCGCTCTTCCCCCCACCTGATGAACCCCCCTTATAAGGTAACCTATGTTTACGTAGCTATAACCCTTGCTGTTACCACCCCCATTCTAGCAGAGCTCATTTATATCCCACTGTTATACTCTAATTGGACATTTAGCCCTGGTTTGCATTTGTTTCTGCACAGTTTATATTGTTCTTGATACAGAGTTGTGCCTGCCGGCGCAACGAATTTGGCTAACTCCTTTTGCCGTTTTGCACTATTTTTATCTCTATGCTCTGTACAACAATGTGTTTTACAACTAAATGACTTGTAACAGTAAATGTTCCTGTATTCTGTACCTTGTTTGTTACCAATAAAATATTTGAAAAGGAAAATAATAAAAGCTGTAACAGAAAAAAAAACTGAGACATCAAAGGAAATTAATATACTATAGGATAGTGTTAGCATTCAATTCCTCATTAGGATCATTGGGACTGAGTGTATCCAAGAGATATATCCAGGAAATCCAAAGAATTGTCCGATATGTTCAAGGTAATATAGCAGACAATTCTTTGGGGCCTGCTAATGCACACTTTTCCTCCTCCTCCTCTTCCTCCTCAAGTAACAATTGTTTGAGCTCGCTAATGTGTCTTTTTTTATCCTCTTCCTCAAGGGTGCATAGCATTCATTTATTTTAGGTATACTAATGTGCCATTTCACTGCTCCTCCATCTCAAGAGTGCATAGAATTCACTTAATTTGGGCCTACTAATGCACCCTTTTTCCTACAGAAATATTATGGCAGAATACAGAATGTTACCTGACCCCCTCCCCCCAAACAAAAAATCTTTGCAACAATGAAAATGCTGAAGAAAAATTGGAGTTTGGGGTGTTAGTAATATTATTGTGTGCTAAAATACTCTAATGCTGCATACACATGATCCGACTTTCCGGCGGAGTCTGCCGGGCAATCTGACCGTGTGTGGGCTCCGGCGGACTTTTTCTTCTAGAAAGAAGTTTTGACTCAAAATTATCTGGCGGACAATCTGGCTGTCTGTGTGCTAGTCCGCTGGACTTTTGAAATGAACGGACTTGCCCCACACACGGAGTAAAGTCCGTTCATTTAGAACGTGACTCCAGGTAGACGGGACGAGCGTCGGAAGTCAATGCTGCCGCCTCCCTCAGCGAGATTGACACCCCCCTGAGCCATACCAGGCTGCACGCTTTGGGGAAAGGGGGGCCCTGCAGCCTCCCCACCCAAAAGCACCTTGTCCCAATGTTGATAAGGACAAGGGCCTCTTCCCGACAACCCTGGCCAGTTGGTTGTTGGGGTCTGCGGGCGGGGGGGCTTATCGGAATCCGGGAGCCCCGGTTGTGGTGCTGCTGGTGGAGCTCCTTTTGCAGGGAGAGGACATGGTCGATCTGTGCCAGCTACACGTACAAGTGAAACACCTTCCTCAGGTACGATTAGGCGACAGAGCCTGCAGCGGTATTTGGTCACACCTAATGAGGCTGTAGGAATGTTGAGGCCAGGACAAGTACAGGCGATAGTAGATTGGGTTGCTGACAGTGCCCCCGGTTCCATCACATTGTCTCCCACCCAGTCTCCTGATGAAAGTTCAGAGTTGGCACCTGCAGCCGATGTCCATCAGTCTTTCACCTCACCCCTTGCAAATCAGCCAAGCAGTCTGAGCCCCAAATCATGCAGCAGTCTCATCTGCTTTTTGATGACTCTGTTAGCAGGGTTTCCCAGGGCCATCAACCTAGCCCTGCCCCAGAAGTGGAAGAGATTGTGTGCACCGATGCTCAACCACATATGTTTCATGATGAGTACATGGGAGGACCATCACAGCACGTCTCGGATGATGACGAAACACAGGTGCCAACTGCTGCTGCTTTCGCAATTGTGCAGACCGACATGGAGGGCAGGGGTGAAGACTGGGTGTAAGATGATGTGGAGGACGATGAGGTCCTTGACCCCACATGGAATCAACGTCATGCAGGTGACCAGTGTGGTTCGGAGGAAGAGGCGGTGGTCGCACAGAGCCACCAGCACAGCAGAAGAGGGAGCAGGGTGCAAAATCGGAGCGTCCGTCCCCTAGACAGTACGTCTGCTACTGCCCAACGCAGCAAGGGACCGAGCACACCAAAACCAGGTCCAAGGAGTTCATTAGTGTGGCAGTTCTTCAGACAATGTGCTGATGACAAGACACGAGTGGTTTGCACGCTGTGCAATCAGAGTCTGAAGCGAGGCATAAACCTTCTCAACATGAGCACAACCTGCATGACCAGGCATCTAAGTGAAAAGCATGAGCTGCAGTGGAGTAGACACCTCAAAAAACAAGAAAAGTCTCTGGCTCCTCCTGCTTCCTCTTCTGCTGCAGTCTCGGCCTCTTCATCCACCTCTGTAGTGACAGTGGCACCTGCCAACCCGCAAACAGAGGATCTGCCAGCAACACTACCACCTGGGCAGTGTTGGTCATCTTACTTTAAAAAAGTAATTAGTTAAGTTACAAATTACTTCTCCCAAAAAGTAATTGCGTTAGTAACTCAGTTACTACATTGGAAAAGTAATTAGTTACACAGCAAAGTAACTGACTTTTTTTTTTAATATTCTATACGTGTAACTAAGGGGCGGGTTTAGCATTACTGTAACCAAGGGGCGCATTTACTATTATTGTTATATATTGTGTAACCAAGGGGCTGCTCTATTATTACTCTAACCAAGGGGCAGATCTGTTATAGCGTGTAAGCAAGTGGCGGGTCTATTAGTATTATATCGTGTAAGGGGCGGATGGCTACAGAAGAGGGCGAATGTTAAATTAATGGGCAGAGCTTGATATATAACAATAATAATAAATGCGCCCCTTGGTTACAGTAATACTAGACCCGCCCCTTACTTACACGATAGACGCCCCTTGCAGAGTAGCACGAGCATCAGGAGCGTGCGGCATCGCCTTGTACAATTACATGTTAACTGCACCTGCGCGGTGTAGAGTTCACTCAGAGCTGTTTAGGTTCGGCAATTTTCGGAAGCTCCGTAGTGCTTCGTACTGCGCAAGCCCTGCGCCTGCGCAGTACAGGGGGTCCTTATCCAGCGGGGGAACTTTTTCGGCAGGACACCGAATATACACGATGTAATTGTGTATGTATATGTAATTGGGGTAACTAAGCCAAAGTAATGGGAACTGAGTTACCATGAGGGGAAAAGTAATCAGTTAGATTACTCGTTACCCTCTAAAGTAACTGCGTTAGGTAACTCAGTTTATTTTAACTCAGTTACTTACATCACTGCACCTGGGTCACCAATTATCTCCACAATGTCCCATGGAAGCGTTCAGCTCTCTATCTCCCAAACACTGGGAGCACTTTGTCAGCACGCCACAACAACCAGCACCACTAGCTGAGATGGAACATCTTAGCAGGAGGCAGCAGTCTGCCCCCTTCAACTTCTGGGTCTACAAATTGGGCACATAGCCTGAGCTTGCCCTTTATGCCTTGGAGGTGCTGGCCTTCCCTGCAGCCAGTGTATTATCTGAACGTGTATTTAGCATGGCAGGGGGCGTCATCACAGACAAGCGCAGCCGCCTGTCCAGAGCCAGTGTGGACAAACTCACGTTCATTAAAATTAACCAGGCATGGATCCCACAGGACTTGTCTGTACCTTGTGCAGAATAGACATGTATACCGGTGTTCTGACAAAAACTGTCTGGCCATCGGATAGTGTCCGGCCACTTACTGCGCAGGCGCAGCGCTTGCGCAGTACGGAGGACAAGGAGATTCACAAAATCTCCGAAGATGAACTGTGCCTGCGCAGTGAGTGCAGGTTCAAGCCCCACCATCCAAGTGGACATACGGTAGCACATAGTAACAGGGCCCCTCACGTGCTCGCTTCGCTCGCCGCGCTCCGCTGGCCACGCTTCGGACACGGCCTCGCTTCGCTCGGCTTGAACCTTGGATGGTGTGGCTTGAACCTGGACTCACCGTGCAGGCGCCATTCGTCTTCAGAGATTTTCAAAATCCACTTGTCCTACGTACTCAGCAAGCGCAGTACAGGGCGGACACTATCCGACGGGGGACAGAATTCGACACATCACCGGCCTTACCCAATCCACTTGTTGCAAGCTCTGAACTGCGCAAGTGAGTCTTAGAGCCAGCAAAATAGTGAACTGCTGTGGTTGGCCTCAGATCTGGCAGTGGGGCATGTGAATAAAAGCCATACTTAATGTGTGCCATATCACGGCACAGGCACACACCCAGACCTGCCCTGCTGCCTGATCCAAGGCCGGGCTCAGCAGTTCACCATTCAGCTGCCTCTGAATGGCCACAAGTGGATTTTTCACGGGCATAGGATTGTTAGATCGACTTCTGTTTAGCTGCAGTAGGCACAAATGAAACATACAGTATACATACACGGTATACGCGGTTGGAGCTTCAAATTTTTGGGGGGGGTGCAAACAAACTGAAAAAAAAATCAATTGCAACCACTGTGCCCAGCAAGCGCAGCCACTGTGCCCATCAAGCGCAGGCACTGTGCCATTAAGTGCAGCCACTGTACCCATTGCCACCACTGTACCCATAAATTGCCCCCACTGTGCCCACCAAGCGCAGCCACTGTGCAATCAAACATAGCCACTGTGCCATCAAACGCAGCCACTGTACCCATAAATTGCCACCACTGTGCCCATCAAACGCAGCCACTGTGGCCATCAATTGCTGCCAGTGTGCCCCATCAAATGCTACCAGTGTGCCCCATCAATTGCCACTACTGTGCCCCATCAAATGCTGCCACTGTGCCAATCAAATGCCGCTACTGTGCCCAATCAAATTCTGCCAGTGTGCCCATCAATTGCTGCTACTGTGCAGGAGAGGAGGGGACTGTGCCTGTGTAAACTGTGTTTACTATGATTCAGCTTGTGAATGAACACAAAGCCATTCAGCACAGAGCACTTCCTATTCATTCACTGCCACGTGCAGCTGAGGCTGTAGAGAAAGGCATGTGTGTTTGAGCTTTGAGTGCACACCCTAATGCAATAGGCACCTATGGTACAATGTGTAGGAGAGATTGCAGCAAAAATTACATTCAGAAAGTATTTTACATTTCATTAATTCACATTTCACTGCTGGGGAATGGGGGTGAGGACCTCTTGGGGCCTCCCAAAAACAAACCAGATCTTAAAGGGTCTGGTATGTATTTTGAGGGAGTCCCCATGCAATGTTTTAATAAATAAAAAAAAGGCGGTGGGGAAATTTCAACTGAACACTTTTCTCTATAAAAGTGCCTTTTCCTGCAGTTAATTCTTAAGCAAAAAAAGACAAAAAATGCTAGTATGCATTTAAGGGGAGGTCCAAGCCAAAAAAAGGATCTGAGCATGCAGCCTGGCAGGCTATGAAAAGGGAAAGGCAGCTATGCCCCTTCCTGAACCATACCAGGCACCCCAGTCCACATGCCCACATTGCGAGAATGCCTTACTATGGGTACATAGGTTGTGGATGTGTGGGAGGTGCCTTATCGGAATCTGGGAGCCACATGAGGTAAAAAAAAAAAAACACTTTAGAAAAAGCCCTTTATTAAAAACACACACACACACACTCCTGACTTTGACACTTCCTCTATTAAAAAAAAGTAATTTAGTATTGCCAATGAAGGAGGCCAGAGGACATCACTGGTTGCCAAGGACATGCCAAGCACCTATTGCTTCCCTAACAACCATTGACAAGAGAAGAAGGAAGTGGCCCTATATAGTAACAATAGAAAAAAAACAATCAAATAATTATATAATACAGTGTATAAAACCTGTAAGAAACAATGACAATTCATGAAGTTAGTGTGGTACAAAAAAAAAAAAGAAAAGGAGAAAAAAGAAAAAGAGGAAAAAAGAAAAAGATGCAGCAAGGTGTCTTCAAGTGCTTGGCACTTTTCTTTCTCTGGGGGAAAAGAGTACGGAGTGTACATAGTGGTACGCTCATCAAGGACAAAAATGAGGCAAAATAGTGCAGGGTCAATGGCACAAAGTTTCCAAGGGGCACTTGCTGGAGTATAGTAGGAATAGGTAGTCTTTACCTGCGGGTGGAAGCAGGATTATGGCGCCTGGGAGTTGAGGAAGATGACTATGGCGGGGGTCGCTGAGGCAGCGGTTCTGGAGGTGGGGTGGTGATTAGGCCCCAGTTGATCATGCACTTCATGCCATCTTTGGGAGTAAAGATGGTGGTGCTTTGATTCTGGTGCGTGACTATCAGCTTGGTAGGAAAGCCCCATTTGTATGGGATGTTGTTTTTCCTGAGTGTTGCGGTGGTTTGTGAGAACTCTTTTCTTTTTTGAGCAGTGGCAGCCGAGATGTCAGCGTATAGGGACACAGAGGAGTAGGGATCCGGAAGCAGAGAGGCGGATCTGGCAGCTGCCATGATCTTCTCTTTCACTTGGAAGAAATGGATGCGTGCTAGGACATCTCTGGGTACAGATGCAGGGAGGTGATTGGGCTTGACAAGTCGATGTGCTCGATCGATGGTCATGTCATGTTGTCGCAGTTGAGGTCTAAGTGTGAGGAATAGCTGTTGTATGTAGGGGATCAATTCTGGGGGCTTAACCGATTCTGGTATCCCTCTAAATTTGATGTTATTCCTCCTCGAGCGATCTTCTAAATCTGTGACTTTGGCTTGCAGATAGTGAATTTCTTCAGTATGGTGATCCTGGGCATCCACCATTTCGTTATAGGCCGCAGTGTGTTCAGTAAGTTGTCGTTCAATAGTATCTGTGCGGTCTTCTACTTGATCGATTCTGGAGTGGAGTATGGAGTATGTAATTCATTACTTATGTCATGTTATAATGATAGCAGCATGAGCTTGAGTGTATGCTCAGAGGCTGGCTAGTCAGATGCAGGCAGTGCAGCTAAGGAGTCAGGGTGTGTCAGTTCAGGGCCTGCAGTGGCTGGGGTGTCCCAGTGCTGCTTCTTAAGCAGAGGATCTTTGGTGGGTGAGAGGGCTGGAGATTGTGCAGCTCTCTTACCTCTGTCAGCTGGCGAGGGCTGAGAGGAATCTTCTGCTGGGGTTGAGCTGTCCATCTCATTAGGGATGTGTTCGAGAGGGCTCCCTGGTTAATTCAGGGGGATGTGTGGCGGCGCACCGGCGCCATTTTGGGCAGTCATCATGTCATCTCTTTTAAAGTAGTCTGTGAGGCGGTGGGGATGGTGGGGGCCGATATGTACTCTCCTGGACATACCGATCGGGTGCCCGATGGTTCCGCTCCTCTCCGGTGAAGCAGAGAGGGGGGATGAGCTGGTTGGAAGTGCTAATAGTTGCTTAATGTCCTTAGGCTGAGCGGAGCTGAGGGATCAAGCGGCCATCTCAGTCCGCGGCTAGCCACGCCACGCCGGAATTTTTCATTTTTCATTTTTATTGTTTAACTTTAAGCACTATTAAAATGACTGCTCCTGAAAAAAATGTCCATTTTAAAAACGTTTTTTTTGCATTGATACATGTCCCCTGGGGCAGTACCCTGCTACCCATACACTTATTATGGCAATAACTTGCATATAAGCCTTTAAAAATAACACTTTTGATTTTTCACGTTCGTGTCCCATAGACTTTAATGGTGTTCGCATGTTCAAACCAATTTTTTGACTGTTCACAAATTCTCATGCAAACCGAACCGGGGGGTGTTCGGCTCATCCCTATTGAAAAGAGGTACCTGCAGGTGGCGAGGAGTTGGCTAATGGATACTGGTAGTAGCTGTGCTTGTGCCTGGAGGTAAATTGAAGGATTCTTCCAGGTAGATTTAGCGGTGCCATTAGGAAACTTAGGAAAGTGGCTGAGCTCTGCTCCATGGCTAGGATTCACAGCAACTACCAGCTACATTCTGCATTCGGCTTCTGTGCAGAGACTGGTGTGGTTTCCATTCAGTGGTTCAGGTGCTATTCAGGTGCAAATTTGACACTTAAATCACACCTGAACCGGCCTGAAAAATGCACAGGTCCCTTTTTTAATTTGCACCAAAACTGGTCCACGTATATGTGAACTGGCTCCATTGAAAGCGAGTCTGGTTCACATATTATGCAAATCAGATGTGGTTCGAAACACATCCAATTTGCATATATGTGAACCACGCCTTACAGGGGGGGGGACTCTGGGACCCATCTCAGCATGTCTAGGAGGAAGTTTAAGCCACCATCGCTGCACTGCCTCACACACTAATTCGGATCCACAGTCATGCAATCTGCTTAAGATTGCACTGGCTCCAGCACTAACCTCACACAGCCCCACTCCTCTCCTCTACTGAACACAGACATGTAGACACTTTTGGGACCCATGAGAAATCTCAGCTGAGGATGCACAGGAAGACATGGACAGTCTGCCACCCACTGAGACAGCCACAGAGCATTCTACAGCTACCTTAGGTAAGCACTTAGCTCTCTCCCCAGCAAATTCACCCAGCAAATCTTCACTAACAAAAAAAAAAAAACATCACTGGGCCACCTCCTTCATTACTAATGCTGGCCCTGAGACTTACTTTAGTCTCAATGCTTGTCACTGACAGCCTTTATCTCAGAAAGCTAAAATCCATGCTTCTGACAATGCAGAAAGATTTCCACAGGGGACTGCAATCTCCCTCCCAGATTCATGACAGCTCGGATTGTCTGGAGGAGCACACAGCCATCCTGGAAGAATATGTGGGCAAATAAATTAAATCCCACAATGAGATGCACGTGACCATCATGCTGAGGAGATACAACGTATTAAATTAAAATTAGCAGATTTAGAGGATCGAGCTAGGTGCAACAACATTAAATTCAGAGGTATCCCTAAATCAGTGAAACACAATGAGTTACAATCTTTCCCACAACAACTTTACACTATTACACTGCTTCTGCACCTTTCCTTCAATGACCTCATCATAGACCAAGCCCATAAGATCACAAAACCAGACCACATTCCAGCAGAGGTACCAAGGGATGTCCTGGCCCGGATACATTTTTTTCCACATTAAAGATCAGATCCTCTCGGTGGCAAGACCCTTACCGATGCTTTACTCCAAAATATCCCTCTTTACAGATTTATCTCCTGCCACAATGGAATTACGCAGAACCATTGTTCCAATCACTTTGATCCTCCAGGAAAGTAAGATGACTTACCGATGGGGTTTCCCCACTAAATTACTGCACACTTACCAGCAGAAGAGTATACCCATCCTCAACCCAAAGGATGAATACAAATGGTTGGCAAATTAGGGTATTTTTCTTGTTGCTGTCCAATACCGCAACTCCTCGCAGCACCCACATTCCCGGATCCCACCCTTGAGCAAAAAAATGCGGACACGGGCTCACCCTCTTTTCCTTTGCCGAGATCTCACGCAAGATAATATCCTGCCTGGGTGATAATTAGAGTTTACCTTTCACTCCCCAGGTTTATAGTGTGCTATACCCACCCCAATATTTGTTACTTGTTTCTTTTTCATACTGATACTGTTTAGTTTATACTTGTGTATTTTCACGAGATATTATCTGTTAGCTGCTTTCTTCGCTTTTTTATTAATAATGTTATAGTTATCATTTAAGACAGTCTACAATTGTGATTTTACTATAATTGTGAAAACAACAGTAGTCTCATTCCACCTTCATACCCTCCTAGTTTACATCTGCCAACATCATGCTTAGAAAAATCTGCCTCCACCTTTCACTGACACTGAAATACTTAGTGCCATCAAGACACTTCCTCCTTCACAAAGCCTCTGGCCCAGATGCCTTTTCTAACAAATATTAGAAACACTTTTCAAATATTCTAGCCCCTCACCTTTTTGCCACTTATAACCAGTATTCACCCACGAGTAAAATACCTAAAAAAATACTTAGAATCATTGGTATTTACCATACCTAAACCAGGCAAAGCAACAGATAACCCAGAAAACTACAGGCCCATATCCTTATTAAACAATGACACTAAACTATTCGCAAACTATAAACTAAACTATACTCTTACACAACATCTCTCTCTGGTCATTCCCCACATAAAACACATAGTCCAAGTCAGATTTGTGCCAGGCAGACAGGCCTCAGATGGCACTCACTGCTTTATTGACCTTATGCAGTGGACAGAACACTGTCAAATGCCTTCTCTGCTCCTCTCCTTGGATGTGGAGAAGGCATTCAACCAAATACATTGGGCCTATATGGAGGCTGTACTTCACAAATTTGGACTTTCAGGAGTATTCTTATCCTCTATCCTAAGCATATACTTCTCCCTGAGAGCACAATTAAGGATGTCTGGTATAATCTCAGACTCTTTTAAAATCACGAATGGCACACGACAGGGTTGCCTACTTTCCCCATTAGTATTTGCTATGGCCATTAAACCATTATCTCAGGTGACCCCTCATTAATGGGCATAACAGTAGGAGAAGTGGAACTTAAAATTGGTGCGTATATGCCGATGATGTTCTCGCATTAACAAATTCAGCACAATCTCTCCCTGCCCTTCAAAACATTTTAAATCATTTTAGTGCAATTTCCCTGTACAAAGTAAATCATAGTTAGTAATTTATGTTGGCTGTAGGCCTGGATAACCAAACTATACGGTCTTTAACTGCCTGCTCCCCCTTCTCATGAGCGCCAGATTCCTCCTGGTCATACTTAGGCATTCGCTTAACTTCACCAACTAAAATCCTCCTACATACAAATTTGAAAAACCTTGTAAAAAAGCTCCAAAGACTCTCTTGAGATTTAGCCCACACCACTACTTCATGGGCTGGTAGGACAGCTAAAACTAAGATGTACTTATTACCACATATCCTTTACTTGTTCCGCAAAAATTGTTGTACCACTTCTTTCGTATCCATCTCTGGAAATTACAGACAATCCTCACAACCTTCATCTGGCAACACAAGCAACTTAATGCTGGAAAAACTATCCTAAGTACCAAGGAGGAATGCGTACACCTAATCTTCAATTATACTATCATGTAGTACTTATGGAACAACGTAAAGCCTGGTAGTCTTCTGTCTGTCAATCAAATTGGCAACAAATAGAATTGGTGGCATTAAATGTCAATCTGCAATTACTCCTCAGTGCTACACTCATGAACTTTAAATCCTGTTGTTACCCCTTGGACACATTACCGGCCATTCTCAGAATGTGGATGGTGATTATACAATTGAATAAAGGCATATCCTTCACTATATTGTAAATGCTGCCTCTCTAATCACTTGTACTTATTTTGTCAGACCTCTCCCTGTAATCTTGGATTTCTTCGAGCATCTCATATATAGGAAATCTATACTCGCTCACTGGAATTCACACCTTTTCACATCTCAGAAATACATATGGCTTATCTTCTAAAACCTTCTTTGTCTACCTTCTGATCCATTTCTGGAATCCAATGGTCCAAAGGAAACACGCTAATATGAACTACCGTATTTATCGGCGTATAACATGCGCTGGCGTATAACACGCACCCCAAGTTTAGGAGGGAATTTTAAGGAAAAAAACTTTTAGGAGGGAAGTTTAAGGAAAAAAATAAATGCCCATCAATGCAGCTTTATCAGTGTCCATCTGCAGCCTTGTCCATCATTGTAGCCTAGCCCAGTGTCCATCTGCAGCATTGCCCAGTTCCTTTGCAGCCTTGCCCAGTGCCTTTGCAGCCTTGCCAGTCTCTTCAGCATTTCCCTGATTTAAATTTGGCGCCGATTTCCACTGACTGTGAGCGGAGAGGAGCGAGCGGAGCCGAGATACAGAAAGCCGAGAGTACTTCGGCTTTACTCGGCTCCTCTCGCAGTCCCGCCCACCTCCACTGATTGCGAGAGGAGCGAGCACCGCTGACATACAGAAAGCCGAATGTACTTCGGCTAGACTCGGCTCTGCTCACAATCAGGGGCGGGACTGCGAGAGGAGCCGAGACTAGCCGAAGTACTCTCGGCTTTCTGTATGTCAGCGGCGCTCGCTCCTCTCGCAATCAGTGGAGGTGAGCGGGACTGCAAGAGGAGCCAAGTAAAGCCGAATGTACTTCGGCTTTCTGTATCTTGGCTCCACTCACTAATTTTATAATCAGCGGGGGATCGGTGGGGATCGGCGTATAACACGCACCCACGATTTTCCCCTGATTTTAAGGGGAAAAAAGTGCGTGTTATACTCCAATAAATACGGTATATTGAAATTTTACACAACACCTAACTGCTCCTGGAGAGGAATATCACTCATTTATAAACTACCTCATCCCAGGACTCTCCCTACCCTCCAATCAAATACTGGTCCTCCTTTACAAACAGTACTCCTCCAATTGAGCAATGGCATAAAGCTCTTATTATGCCACTACGGTTATCTCATTGTAATAACCATTGGGAATTATAGCAAAAATTATTCCTCAAATGGTACTATACCCCGAACAGATTGGCTGCCATATATCCCAAATCTTTACCCCAGTGTTGTAGAAACTGTGGTTTCCCAGGAACACAAATTCATATCTGGTGGAACTGCCCCTCTATAAAGCCCTACTGGCTACAGATCTTTGGACTCATCACATCTCAGTCCACTTCTCTGGTTATGACCTTCTGATGGGTTTGGCAACTCCCACCTGGCCGAAAATCTTTTATACCCTGGCTACTCATATATTAATCACAGCCTGTTTGGCACTAGGGAGAAATGGAAATCTTCCCAGCCCCAACTCTATATGAATATCACAAACGGCACGTACCTGACAGATGAGTCCAATTGGGCAGGAGGAGGTCTCCCGTACGGATCCGACTGACGGCCCCTGGAGGTGGGTACAGGAGGCACGGAAGTCAGGAAGGGTAAGGGAGCCTGATGTAGGGGTCCGGAAGTTGGTGATGGCGGTCCGCTGTTGATGAGGTGAAGTGCAGGTAAGCAGGGTTCACAAATAGTAAGGTGAGGTTCCGGTATGTAGAGTTCACTGACAGCAAGGTGAAATAACGGTAGGTAAACTCACGTCACTCAGCAGGTAAGGGATGGTGATGGGGTTCCCAATACAGGTGGTGAAACTCACTGTAAGCCGGATATAATACAGGATAAGCAGATGCAGGTCCCTTGGGCAGGAGATATAAGAAGTCCAAATCCAAGCAGAAGTCGGCAACGTTCAAACAGCAAAGTACAAAGGAGTTGGCAGGAGAATGGTCGGTCAAGCAGAGGTCTGGGGCAGGCGGAAATCCGGATAGTCCAAAGGGTTAAGCCGAGGTCTTTACAGGTAAGCAGGTTATAACACAGGAACAAACAGATCACTGAGAGATCACAGGAACAAGGTAGTGGCTGGTGCAGAGTATCAGGTGTACTGAAGATCAGGCAGCACTAGCCAGCAGGTGCTGCTTGATTAAATAGCCCCATTGGCGCCAACAGTCCATACAGGTGTATGTGAATCACAGGGCGCGCGCCCTTGGACGCCAGCGTGCGCGCGCACGCAAGCCCGCGCTCACGGGAACGCGCACACCACCATGCGTCGGCGCGCGCCAATCAACCGCCTGGAACCACGATTTTCCTGACAGTGCCCCCTCCTTAAGGGCAGCCTCCGGATGCCCAGTTGCGCCAATTTGGAAGCATGAGAGTCTTTGAAAGTTCGTAGTAACTCACTGGCATGTAGATTTTCCTCAGGCTCCCATGAATTGTCTTCGGGCCCATATCCCTTCCATTTGATGAGAAACTGGATCTGACCACGTCTTTTCCTACAATCTAAGATTGCTTCCACCTCAAATTCCTCTTCGTTGTTGATAATGACAGGTTTGGGGGGACCGGTCCTACGGCCCACAAATGAATTTGGAATCACGGGTTTCAAGAGAGTAACATGGAAAACTGGGTGGATCCTTAGGGAAGTGGGTAGATCAAGTTCATAAGCGACATTGTTAATTTTCCTTTTTACAGGAAAGGGCCCTAAAAATTTTGGACCCAGTTTCCGGGAAGGGCATGCCAACTTCAAATTGATGGTGGACAACCAGACCTGGTTACCGGGCTCTAGGATAAGTTCCCCACGTCTCTTTTCATCAAAGGTTCTTTTGTAAGTTTCCTGGGCTTTAGTCATGGTCTCCTGCAGTACTTTATTGTTAGTGGAGAAAAAGTCCAAGGTTTTGGATACTGCGGGCACCGAACATTCAGGTATTGATTGAGGTAGAAAAGATGGATGGTAGCCGTAGTTGGCAAAAAACGGTGTCTGATTGATGGATGAGTGTAGAGAGTTGTTGTATGAGAATTCGGCAATGGGAAGCAGAGGAGCCCAGTCATCTTGAGAGAAAGTAGAAAAACAGCGTAAATATTGTTCTAGGGTTTGATTAGTTCTCTCAGTCTGACCATTTGTCTGTGGATGATATGCCGAGGAGAATGCCAATTCAATTTCCAAAGATCCACAGAGGGCCTTCCAGAATCTGGAGGTGAACTGGACACCATGATCTGAAACAATATTTTTTGGAATTCCATGTAATCTTACCACTTCTTTGATAAATGTTTTGGCTGTTTCCATGGCTGACGGGGTGCCCTTCATGGTGGGCCATCTTTGATAGTCTGTCTACTACGACAAAGATAGAAGAAAACCCCTCCGATGGGGGAAGTTCGACAATAAAGTCTATTGAAACCATATTCCATGGCCTTTCTGGGACTGGTAGAGGTTTTAATAGACCCCAGGCTCTTGTCCGGCTGGTTTTGTTTCGTGCACAAACATTGCATGACTCAACATATCTTTTACAATCCCGGGTCAGATGAGGCCACCAGAAAGTACGTTGCAGCAGATTGGTTGTTTTTTGAGTGCCGAAGTGCCCTGCCAGTTTGTGGTCGTGGCATAACTCTAGTACACGCACCCTTAATTCTTCTGGTACTACAATTTTGTCTTCATGCCAGAACAGACCGTCCTTAACGGACATCCCATCCAAAGGACGCATCCCAACGGAGGCTTGTTTGATCTGAGAAATGAAATCCCCCTGTAAGAGCAAGAAGTTCCCAGAAGGTAAAATGGTGTCGGGAAGTGGAGCCTGTTCGGTATCCAAAAACATTCGGGAAAGGGCATCTGGTTTGGTATTCTTGGAACCTGGTCGATAGGTTATGTGGAACTGAAACCGTGAGAAGAATAGAGCCCACCTGGCCTGCCGAGGTCTTAATCTTTTGGCTGTCCTCAGGTACTCCAAGTTTTTATGATCGGTGTAAACCAGAACAGGGTGCGCAGCACCTTCGAGTAGATAGCGCCATTCCTCCAATGCCACCTTTATGGCTAGAAGTTCCCTGTCGCCCACATCGTAGTTTCGTTCTGACGAGGTCAGTTTGCGAGAGAAGAAACCCACAGGATAAAGAAGGGCCTTGGCACCCTGTCGTTGGGACAACACGGCACCCACTGCAATCTCGGAGGCGTCAACCTCTAATACGAAGGGCAAAGCTGGGTTTGGGTGTTTGAGAATGGAGGCCGAAGTAAAAAGTCTCTTGAGCTCTTCAAAGGCCAGTTGTGCTTTGGGAGTCCAGAGAAATCGAGTCCCCTGTTTGGTGAGTTCGGTAATAGGGGAAATGATGGAGGAGAAACCTTTAATAAACTTTCTGTAGAAATTGGCAAAGCCAACGAAGCGTTGTACTCCTTTTTTGTCCATGGGTGCTGGCCAATCCAGGATAGCGGATACCTTTTCAGGGTCCATTTTTATTCCATCAGCAGAAATAATTAATCCCAGGAATTGCACAGTGTGGATTTCAAAACTGCACTTTTCAAGTTTGGCGTATAATCCATGCTGTCTCAGGCGGGAAAGAACATTTCGGACATGCCTGCGGTGATCATTCAAAGAAGTAGAAAAAACTAAGATGTCATCTAGATAAACGATAACGTACAGATCCAGATAATCGTGGAAAATGTTATTGACAAAATGTTGGAACGTAGCAGGAGCGTTACACAGGCCGAAAGGCATGACAAGATACTCATAATGTCCAAATCGAGTGCGAAAAGCCGTTTTCCACTCGTCCCCTTTTCGGATGCGGATTAAGTTGTAAGCCCCGCGAAGATCCAGTTTAGTAAAGATTTTGGCTGTCCCCAGTCTTTGGAAGAGTTCTGGCACCAGTGGTAGAGGGTATCTATTTTTGATGGTAATTTTATTTAATTCCCGGTAGTCAATGCAAGGGCGTAGGGAGTGGTCCTTTTTCTCAACAAAGAAGATGCCCGCGCCGGCCGGGGACGTGGAGGGGCGAATGAAGCCTTTTGCTAGATTTTCATCTATATAGTCTTTTAGAGTGCCCAATTCCTGTTCCGTTAATGGAAAAATCCTTCCAAAGGGGACTTCTGTTCCAGGTAGTAATTCTATGGGGCAATCATAAGGCCTATGGGGAGGAAGAGTTTCTGCCCCCTTTTTACTGAATACATCCACAAAGTCCCGGTAGGGTTCAGGAATGGACTGGTGGAGTTCAGCATCAGACCCCATACAGAGAAGAGGAGCCAGTTTGACAGAGGTTTGACATTGACAATTCTGCCGACAATATTCAGAAGAGAACTGGACTTCCCCTGTGGCCCAGTTGATATTGGGGTTGTGGGCCCGCAACCAGGGCATTCCAAGTATGATTGGAAAAAGTGGAGATGGTATGACGTCCAGACAGAGAAATTCTTGATGTTGAAAGTCTATAGTGGCTAATAGGGGCATGGTTTCTTGGGTTACCGGACCGGAACTAAGGGTGGATCCATCGGCCAGGTGTACTGAAAGACCTCGGGTCTTGGGTTGAAGAGGAATGCCATGGCTGGTTGCGAAGGCTTGATCAATGAAACAGCTGCATGCTCCTGAGTCAATGATGACCGATACTGGAATGCTCCGGCCGGAGATCTGTAAAACAATGGAGATCGCCAGGTGAGTGCCAGTTGGAAGCAAGACAGGTGCACACAAGGAAGAAGAGGGCAGGCAGAAATCCGGATAGTCCAAAGGGTTAAGCCGAGGTCTTTACAGGTAAGCAGGTTATAACACAGGAACAAACAGATCACTGAGAGATCACAGGAACAAGGTAGTGGCTGGTGCAGAGTATCAGGTGTACTGAAGATCAGGCAGCACTAGCCAGCAGGTGCTGCTTGATTAAATAGCCCCATTGGCGCCAACAGTCCATACAGGTGTATGTGAATCACAGGGCGCGCGCCCTTGGACGCCAGCGTGCGCGCGCACGCAAGCCCGCGCTCACGGGAACGCGCACACCACCATGCGTCGGCGCGCGTCGGCGCGCGCCAATCAACCGCCTGGAACCACGATTTTCCTGACAATGAAGTTATTCAGATATTGAATACTCACTTTGATATGGAATTTTATTTTGCTAAAGCTAACCTTTGCGGGGGCGTGGCCTGACCTCAAGGGAAGATGGACACTTGAGAGATGATTTCCGGCAGCTATCCATCCTCCCTGCTCCTACTGAAGCCCCAAATCACTCTACCAGCCGCCGAAACATGGGGACAGTGTCCTGGAACTCCTCCGCCTTCCGCTCCTGCTCTCCACGGAGGCCCTGGATATTCCACTGACGGATGCACCGAACTGGTACGCTGAATTCCGCCACCACCCGCAGCACAGCAGAGACCACCGACGCAAGGAACCGATGGAAGCCCAAAGCACCCAACACCGCAGGCATCTCGGTATCCAGATCTCATACCTCCAGGAGGTATTTCCATGATGACGACAGCCCGACCGAATTGCCGCGTTCCAGGAGGGCCAGACGTGACTTTGGGCCAAATCCCGGCCAACACCAGTGACGTTGAACCGACTACCACCGCAAATTCAGATAAGCCATTGACACGGTCTTTCACTTATCGTTTTGGTTTATTATTTTTCTTCTCATTGTTCAATCTTTTTTTTTTTTGGTCTTTTTTGGGGGGGGGGGTTGTTTCTGATGCCACGTAAAGAACTCATGGGTCTACATAGACCCCCAGAGGGGCCGGCTACCTCACACAGCCTCTTACTACAGCGGCCTCTTCGGCATGCCTCTGTAACCCAGGGGTTTCATGATGACTCTGTAAGGGATTTATAAGCAGTGCTCACTCTAAGATAAGGATGTTGAGTGGGAACAGACTCCTGGTTCTTGTTTTTAGGTTTAATGGTTTAAAATAGTTGAGTCTGGGCCTGGCTTAGGTCCTAGTGTTACACAACCAGAAGGACACTGAACTTGGTGGAATAAGCTTCCTAAGTGGTTCTCCCCCTTAAGGGGCTGATTGTTTGTTATTCAAGTGTAAGCACTAGATGATAGTTACATGAGGCTCGGCAGGCCTGCTGGCGCTCCCCCCCTCCTCAACCTCACCATGTGCTCGTACCGGGCAGACTCTGCAGAATGTGTAACCCCATCGGCACCTAACTGCACAGCGCAGGGCCCCATGTTGGGCTTTTGAGACTTCCAGCCCCATCCCCTTTTAACCGGGGTTTCCCCACAAATGACGTCCCTACGCAAACCCCGGAGCGCCAGCAGGCCTGCAGGAGTCTCACCACGAAGTTATGTTGCAAGTCCCCACCGCTTCCTCACAGGATCACCCAAGGGTGGTCGCGGGCTTTCCAGCAGTGTGTGGCTTACAGAGGAACATTGTTCTCCCCTCTCACCGGGGCGGCACAGAAGGCCCACGCCTTCAACAATAAAGCCGCTGAACATAAGGCTAGCACCCTACAAACCCAGGAACAGAAACCAGGTAGCGCCTAGATAAGCCTGCTCGCACCCTGGAAAGCTAGTGACCAGGGACAACCTAGGATTATCTTAACCCCCCCACAGTCCCCACTGTAAAAGGGCTTGAGTTTACTAAAATCTCTATAGTTTCATGATAGACGTTAGACTGTTATGACCGTGAATTAGGTTCTTCTTTATTTGTGTATCTGCTTTTACTTAAACTTCACAGTTTCCAATCTTAAGCGTGGTCACTTAGAGGCAAGTCATTTAGACACTCTTAATCCCTGACGCGCCCCCCTCATAATTGACGTGCTCTATCCCATGTGCCGTTTGTGACACCCCCCCCCCCCCCACCGACAGCAGCATACCCTATGTCGGACTCTTTTCTGTTTAAAATTTAGACATACCGTACCGACCATTAATATTATACACTCGGATCGCTGGTAGAATCATAATCATATTCTCTCATTTTGCACGCTTCCCAAATGTATTTCCCATATGCCGGTTACTGGAGGAGATAGTAACCAATCTTCTGACTACCCATTTCGATCTTCCCTGAATAGTCACTCTCAACCCCCATACAGTGGTGCAGATTACACGGCGCCTCCCTAGGGCTGGTTTTCTCCGATCCCACTCTGTACCTCACCGACATCTCATACAGAAGTAAGGACTAGTGCCCTAACTTCTCGGTTGACTACTTGGGAGGACGACCCTCCTACCCCTCTACACATCCCGAGCTTCCTACCCTCACCCCCTGTACCTACCCCTCCCTCACAACCCCTCTGCCTTCGCATCAGACAGGGACCAATACCCCCACCCCCCCAACGCCATGGGCCACCCCCCGGAAGGGGCCCTCCCCCCTCAGGTCAGGCTATATTCTCTAAACATCAGAGGACTTAACAATCCGGAAAAAAGATCTCAACTATTCATCCTCTTAAAAAAGGCCAAGGCTGACGTGGTGTTTCTCCAAGAGACACACTTCAGATCCGACAATATCCCCAAACTCTATAACTCCTTCTACCCCACAATGTTTCATGCGACCAACGCGGAATCCAAATCTAAAAGAGTATCTATCCTAATTTCCAGAAATTGTCCCTTTCAGGTACAAGACACAATGCTCGATGCCAATGCACAATACCTGTTTCTCAGGGGGAAACTACATAACAAACCTGTTACGCTGGCTAACCTCTATGCCCCCAACAGCCAACAGGTCCCCTTTTTCCGCAACACCTTACATAACCTGACCTCATTCTGTAGGGGAATGCTGATTGCTGGCGGTGACTTTAACCTAGTCCTTGCACCTCTACTGGATTCCTCTTCTGGAACCTCGGCCATAACCTTTAGGGCACTGCGTGCAATCAAGACACAGCTAGCTAACATAACACTGCACGACACATGGCGCACACTATATCCCAATACAAAGGATTTTACCTACTACTTTGCCCCCCACCACAAATATACGAGGATTGACTACTTCTTCGTGACTCAAACAGACCTAGAGTCTCTTCTGACGGCTACCATAGAACCCATGATCTTATCGGACCATCATCGCATCTCCATCACCATCTCTACAGCCCTCGCAAGGCCCTCGATCTGGTGTCTGGATAACTCCCTCCTCACTGACCCAGAACACACTTTGAGAATAAACACATGCCTACAGCATTATTTTCGAGAGAATGTATCTTTCGATATTCACCCGATATCCCTTTGGGTGGCACACAAATGTGTCATCAGAGGTGAACTCATCTCTATTGCCGCAAAAAGACGAAAAGCCAGACAAAAACGAATCACAGAATTATCGGAACGTATCCTCTCTCTGGAGAAGAAACACAAACAATCTTTAGCGGAAAGCACTTTCCAAGAACTTTTGACAGCCAGGGAAACCCTTCTCGATGAACTCGGGAAATCAACCAGACGCAAATATGCCCTCACAAAATGACTGTACTACGAATTTGGCAACAAAACGGGCTGCCTCCACCATTCATACTATTGTGGACCTCTTTTAACGCTTCGCCAACCCCTCCCTCTGCCAACCCAGACATCTTGGAGGCCCACATCACCATGATTCCCAAACAAGGGAAAGACACGACCATCGTCTCAGCTACAGACCAATCTCACTCAAAAACGTGGACGTAAAGATTTACGCGAAAATCATTGCGAAACGCATACTCCTCTTACTCCCCTCCTTAAACTCCCTGGATCAGGTAGGCTTCATCCCCGGCCGAGAGGCCCGTGACAACACCCTGAAAGCCATTAGTGTACATTACTGGCTATCCTCATCCAACACTCCAGGCTTTCTCCTTTCCCTCGACGCGGAGAAGGCGTTTGACAGGGTGGCCTGGGACTTCATGATGGCAGTTCTACGCAAAATAGGCTTTCGAGACCGCATGCTTCAATATATACTGTCGCTATACTCGTCCCCTACGGCAAGAATCAAGGTCAACGGTCACCTTTCGGACGCCTTCTCCCTGTCAAACGGAACTCAACAGGGGTGCCCCTTATCTCCAATTATCTTCATCCTCTCCCTGAAACCCATGCTACACAGGCTTAGAACCAACCCATCTATTAAAGGTGTAACAATCAAAGACGAACAGTATAAACTTGCCGCTTATGCGAATGACATCCTTATGTTTCTCACAGACCCCATAACCTCAATCTCCAACCTTTTTTCCTTGTTTAAAACTCTTTCTAACCTCCAAATTTCCAAATTAATTTTGTGAAATCTAAGGCTCTCAATGTCTCGCTACCCAAATCCCTAATGTCACAATGTCAGGCCAATTTTCCCTTCGGGTGGGAACCGCGGGCCATTACTTACCTGGGCATACTGTTGCCGGTTAACCTAGCAGACCTATACACATGTAATTTCCTACCCATCCTTCAGACAATTCAAAATGACCTCCAAGTCTGGAATAGGACCACTTTCTCATGGTTTGGGAGGGCAGCCATTCTGAAAATGAACACTCTTCCCAGACTCCTATACCTGCTACAGACGCTTCCCATTAATCTTCCTCCTTCATTCTTCGCCACATACAAAACACTATGCCTGAAATTCATATGGGCCGACAAACACCCCCGCATAGGCTGGAACAAACGAGTGACCCCAAAATTAAAAGGGGGAATTGGACTCCCCGATGCACAAAAATACTACTGGGCATGCCATTTGGCCAGAATCGTGGACTGGCACCTCCACGACAAACTGAAGGCCTGGATAGGCCTGGAGGGGGCATTTTGCTCCTCCACTCTACATTATCTCCCGCAGATAAGCCCTGCCGGGATACCATGGGAAAGTAAGACACACCCTCTAATTGGTCAGACTCTACTCATTTTTCGAACCATCTGTAACAAGCTAAAAGTAGCTTCCTCACCCGGCCCGCTAACCCCACTGGACCGAAATCCAGATTTCCCGCCAGGTGTACCAGCCCCTCGTATGGAGGGCAGACCCATACAACACGCAGAAAGGACAGGGTCCTTCTTCGACAAAGGGAAGATAATCCCCTTCCAAGTTCTCCTGTCTAAGTTTCCAAACTTAAACATCCCCTTCTTTAAATTTCACCAGATCAGACACTTTCTGACTAACCCCACCCAGCCTACTCACTGGGACAGAGAACTAACTCCTTTCAAAACTCTGTGCACCACCTCTGAACCCATAAGACATGTTATATCATGCATCTATGCCTTACTAAGTGCCAAACCCTCCACCTCCAGTGACATGGCCTGCCAAAAATGGGAAATGGACCTACAGACCAACCTGACTCAAGAAGAGTGGGACCACATCCTTACCCATGTTCACAAAGGCTCCCTGAATGTATCCGCTCAGGAAAACGGGTACAAACTCTTCTCAAAATGGTACAGAACCCCTGATAAAATTCACAAACTCCATCCCAGTGTCTCCCGCAGTGCTGGAGGTGCATCGGTGCACACGGATCACTGCTACACATCGGGTGGGAATGTTCCCTTATCCAACCCTACTGGAAAGAGATCCACCGTCTCATCTCCCAAGTCACTACCTATACTCCTGATTTCTCTCCAGCCCAATACCTAATCCATCACACTTCTATACCACAAAAGGTATACTCAAAATCCCTGATTCTGCACATGATAAATGCGGCGAAACTTTGCATACCCACACACTGGAAGACATCTCCCCCCACCATTCCGGAATGGCTGCTCAGAGTAGGTAAGTTAGCGGAAATGGAGGACCTCATACACCAAGCGAATGACACCCCTTCCAAGTATTATGCCACTTGGGCATGCTGGCTACACTTCAAAGAAACCGCAGAATATCGCAACCTCACATCAACATCCCTATAGCCTGACCCGAGGGGACTCCCCGGTCACACAAAGAGCGACATCTGGCACCGTGTTCATGTAAAGATCTTACGGACAGACCCTTTATTTTCCACTACCGCATCGCAAACAGACACGGGTGACTGACCTGGATTGTAATAACGAAACCAGATTATTGACTCACACATTCCAGAGATCGTTACCACGATGACCACAGCTGTATTGGACGACCTCCCACCCAGGCACAGTTAGATCCCAATAGAGGTGCCTGGGCGGGATGGCCTAACCCCTGATCTTCTGGTATAACAAGTGCAGTGAAGGAACCCTGAGCACTTTCCGCAATTGAAACACTCCACCTCCATCATATGACTCCTCGATGCCACTGCTGTTACTGTTGAGTTTTGTTTAACACGAGTTGAGTTTACTTTTAAGCTTTTGTACTTGCATGCTATGGCGCACGGTGTATTCCAATTGTGTTTGACTCACTTCTCCCCTGTAAGTTTGTTAATATAATTTATCTAATGTTTTATTGCATGCACTGTCTGTAATATGCAAAACCTCTAATAAAAACTTTGAATAAAAAAAAAAGCTAACCTTTGCACCGAATAGGTTTATACCGCATGAGGGATATGGATCGCCTATCCCAGAAGCATGGCTTTAGCCCCCGTTTACACCTGTGCGAATTCGATGCGGCCTACCACGCAGCGAATTCGCAGGACATTTCAAAATACATTGATTTTAATGAGGCATGTTCACATATCTCCGGTGCATGCGCACTGCGCATTGCAGAAAAACTGTGTGTGTTTTTTGGGCAGTGCGGTGCGGCTCAGGTGCAAATTCAGGCCCATTATCTTCTATGGGCACGCATCTGATTCGCAGCTGGCTTGCGTTGTGAACAGAAATTCGCGCCACTCCAACACCTCCCCCTCTTCCTGTTCCTCCCCTGTGTGTTTTGTAATCCGGACTAGAACCAGCATGGCGAAAAGAGGACGAAAAGCGGCATTAAGGGCAAAAGAATCCATGGATTGTGAGGAGTTGAACAGACTTGTGAGGGAGAAACCGATGATTTATGACACCCGCATATGGTCACCCCCAAATATGTACCAGGCCACATGCTATAAACATTGTGCACATAACAGCTTTATACAGTGATGGTGGAGTCCCTAAATAAATGCATATTCTTATAATTTGTAAGGTTAGCAATATGATATACACCACAAATGTTAGAATAAAAAAATGTATTTGTCATGGCCAAAATTACAGCAAACATTTTTCATACAGCACACTTAGCATTATATTATCATGCCTTTACAAAAAGAAAACAAATACATATTTTTTTTTATTCAATAAAATTCATCTGCCAAGGCACCTCCCCAGCTGGTGACAATTTTTTTTTATTAAACTCCTCACGAATAAGTGTACCAGTAGTGGTGCCCCTAGTAACATTCCAATGTGCTGCCTCCATGTTATGGCTCAGGGAATCCTCAAAAAGATAGCCATCTCGTTCACGCACATAGTTGTGCAGTGCACAGGCTGCTTTAATCGCACTGATCGCATGATCAATACTGAGGTTGATAGAAGTATGCATAAATCTCCACTTATTGCAAAGAATTTCAAATGCACATTCTACAACTCGTCGTGCCCTAGTCAGCCTATAATTAAACACACTTTTTTCTGTTGTCAGAGAGCGACTTGAAAAAGGCCTGAGCATGTTCTGGGAAAGTGTGAATGCTTCATCTCCGACAAATACATGTCGGAGGAGAGGCTCTGTAGTCCCGGGCAGGGGAGAATCATTGGGCAAGTCTAGTGTATTCTCACGCAGCATGCGGCCAAATGAGGAATGTAAAAATACACTAGAATCTGAGCTGCTGCCATAAGAACCTACATCAATATAAATACATTTATAATTTGCGTCTGCCACTGCCATTAATACCAACGAAAAATATTTTTTGTAATTAAAATATTGGCTCCCACTAGCTGGTGGCTGGAGCCACATGTTTGCCATCAATGGCTCCAAGACAGTTGGGGAAGTTGCATCGCTCCCAGAATAGGTCTGCTACCTTCAACCATTCTTGTTTTTTGGGCTTCTTCATAATCATATCCTTCAGTTCTTCCCATATGCTTAGGCAGGTATCCTGAACAATGCCACTAATCGTTGATTTTCCAACCTTGAATTCATAGTGCAAACTTCCAAATTAATTTCCTGTTGCTAAGTAACTAAAAAAAAAAAAAATTAATTAAAATTATGTTGTTTAATATTTTTCAGTGCACTACTTACAGACAAGATGGCGTAGCATGCGTGATGCTTACAGAAAATATATGCGGCACCTCAAAGAAACAAGGAGTGGTTCAGGGGCAGCACCTAGGGTACCCTATATGTTTGCCAGCGACTTGGATTTTCTGCAACCCATTGTGGAGATGAGGGAGTACGTTTTCATCTAGATCATCTATGTATCGCACAATCTGTTAACAATGAATATGCCTATGCCTAGTAAATTGATTACATTTTTACAATTTAAAACAGGACAGTATCTAGTTGGGAGGAGCAAGATGTTTTTGATGAAGAACTAGAACAACAAACAGACGAGGAAGCACCCATTGATGTTCCAGAAGACACAGAGGATTTATCACTAATCCAAACATCTTCCAATCTCTGGGAAACTAATCCAGATGAACAATGTGCAGTGGCAGAGGCTGTCCCTGGGACATCCTCTGCTCCTGCACACATTGTTCTGCCTGGCAAAGTGTCACAGAGGCGAACACCACTATCCCAAACTGACCTAAGTGAGCACTTATTAGAAATGTTAAACAACATGACAGAAAAGGTGGATGCATTTTTATGTCCCGATACAATCCTGGCGCTCAGTTTTGTCCCACTAATTAAAAAGGTACCCCCAGAGCGTTACTATGAAATGCGAAAAAATATTGAAAAAATGCTGCACTCCTTCTCCCAGCCACAGGAGGAAGCTGCATTTAAATACCTAAATGTGCCCCAACCAAGACCTCCCCTTAACTACCCAAGATACATGCACTACCCTGAGCAGCAACACCATCCTTACCCCTATAATCCACCATCATATCCCTCAAGTTATGACAAGCCAATCTCCAGATATGAAGTGCCACACAGTAACCTTCCCTATCCCCTCCCATCCCCACTTCCTTCAATTAGCCCCCCCCCCCAAACTCAAGGTATGTATGTGCCAAGTCAACATGGGGAGGCTAGGCCTGCTCCCCACACTGCCAGTGATGACCCAGCTTCCGCAACTCAATACTCCTATGAGGCCCCTTTCCCAAAAACATATCAGAATCTCTGATAAGGTCTGTTCAAGGTTAAGGACCAACATGACACATTTTGATCAAAAAACATGGAAGAGGCCTACTTGACAGGCAAGTTTATTTTTTAAGTTATTTCAGAGTTAATTTATGTTTTATACATGGGTAATTTTTTTTTTTTTTATATTTTATGATACGTGAATAAATACTTATTCCACCATTTTTTTGTGGCGTCATATATTTGAAAATACACAAGTTATAAAAATTAAAAAGACATTCGATTACATGGTCAATAAATCACATGACAAAAGACATCAGTGCTGAAAATTACCTTAATGTGATCAATAATCTTTCAGCAGGCTGGATACTTGTTCGGAAGCATGTGTTCTGACGCTCCAAGCGAGGGGAGATTAAGTCAAGCAATTGTCAAAACTAAGTAAAAAAAAATATTAAATTAATACATACATGTGTGCAAAACATTTGTGCCTACTGTATAAAAAAAAGTAAGGTAAGTGGTTAAGGTCATTATTTATGGTAACAAGGCATGCAGCCTTAGTTACAATATAATTAGGGTTAAATAAGTGGCCAAAAAAAAATGCATATGTGTCGTCATTTCAACAGAGAATAAGCCACTGGCATTTGAATTTAACAATAACAATTGTCTGATCCAAAAATGCACAACAAAGCTGCGTGGCAACACCACCACCCACAAAGCACCTTGTCACCAGCAAATTGGGGCCAAGGTGTTTGGGGGGTAAAATATCCCAAAACACATGTTAAGGGCATATGACCTGGTTTGCACCAGGAGGGGGGTGCTAGCTGACGCTCATTTTGTGCCCTTTAGGCTGCATGCTCAAATAATGTACAGTTTGTATTTTGCGGGGGGGGGGGGGGGGACAACGCTTATTAGGTACAATAATCTTACAATGACACAATCACACATAGGTTAGACTGGATAGACTTGTGTCTTGAAAATATAAAACATACTATACATCAATGGCTACAAATAAATGGATGAAAAATTACTCACCTACATATTGACATGCGTGTGAAATTGAAAAATTTTTCTTCATGCCCACGGAGGTCTCCATACAAGATCACCAACTGGCCTCTCTCCTCACGATTTGCAATGATGGGATGAACCCAGTATCTTCTTCTTCTCCTCATCCTTCTCCTATTCTCTTCTTCAAGCAAGATTGCTGCTGTTGCAGCAACAACTGTTGGCATTATCATAGGCAGAGCAGCACACATTTTGCAAAGAAACACAAAACACACACTACAGACTCCTGGACAACCAGGAAGTGTACAAAAACATCCCAGGTTTTATTAGCAGCCAGACAATCAGAAAAAGTGCTTGGCTAGCTAAAAATTAGCAACTCTAATTAGACATGAAGGGTTACTAATGAATTTGCAGCTGATTCGCACCTAAAACGCTGACAAACCGCTAAACAACTGACGTTTTAGTGCGCAGTCACGCCGGACTTTAAATTCGCACCGCACTGGTGTGAACCCAGGCTTAGTCTGTATAACCTGTATCCCGACCTCTATAGTCTCGGCCCACCTTCTCACTTCCCACACACCTTCTGTGCTTGTTCCCATCAGGATCTTTAGTGTATGCATTTATAGCATAGTTACATTGCATTTCTAATTCAATACTTAAAGTTTGTAATAACACTTAGGAATTATAATGCAACATATGGCGACTTAGTAGCAGTCATAATAATGTATTTCACACAGCACTGCCAACTGTAATGTTAGTTACTGTTTAACGGAACCAATGTCCTTTCTCCTATGATATGCAGACAGTGTCATTGTTTTGTCTTTTACTCATGTACAGTATATCGATTTTGGTTTCTTTTTTTCTTCTGGTTTCAGAGCACAATGCTAAAGCCCCTGCCAAAAACACATACACGTTTGTTTTCTAGTTAGCCGTTATAACCCCCAGCTGTACTGTTGTTGGCTACTGTGCAAACATCAGAGCTTAGCCACGAGTAGCCTGCCCCAGCCCGCCTGCCCTCATCCTGCCTTTCTTTCTGGCCATCTGTGCGTGTGTGTCTGTCCATGTGTATGTGTCTGTAAACAAAAGCAGCTTACTTGCTACTGCAGCTGTGGTGCTGTTAAGGCAAACAACAATTTAGGCGAGCATCACCAACTACAAACGTTAGTTCCAGAAGGGACGGTCTATCTTTCACTGTTCACGCCCACCAGGAAATGACATAGCTAACCGGAAAGGGACACGCCTAGGCCCCGCAAGGAAAAGAAAAACCAGAGGGATTAAGAGCACGTGACAGGTGGGCTGTTAAACAAAAGAGAGGTACAAGGATGCAAATGTATGACATTTTAACATTGCAGATCTAATAAATGGGTGGATTATGGTTGATTGGTACCTATTGAAGGTGAAACCTGTCCTTCCACTTTAAGTCCCATTTTCAATATTTGCCTTATATTCATATTTTATAAGCAAACCTGTTCATCTAAGATCTTAAGATCAATAATCTAGACTATGTATTTTAGTTTAAATAATATTTATGCACACAGTATGTTTGTCACCTGCGGTTGACCTTTATATGTTATAAACTGTTATATATAGTGTATATGCATATCCAAGGTAGACATATAGTATGTGAAAATAAAGCAAAGAATCTGATTATAGGACAAACCATATATATTTCAAACATTTGAATGGATTATAATGGTAACCATGCATATGGAAGTTAGTTATACTTTCATGTAATGGAGATAAATAATTCAAGTGTTTAAAAAGTTCTCTGTCATACAAAATACAATGGTGACAAAGAACACTTGTGAGTGCATTCATGTGTCTCAGACAGACTAAAATAATTAATAAAATAAAATGTCAATTTTTTTAGGATACACTGTTGATTTCATCTTCAGGAGGAGAGAAATGTATGTTAGAGGGACTAATTACCATTACCCAGCTTGACATTTTAGTGTTCGTATGTTTAGGAATATATGAATATGAAAACATAATCTACAGATTGTGTTAAAAATGATTTCTAGTTATTATAACAAAATCATAAAGCTGGCAATTGTGTGCAAGGTTATGCAAGTATAAAATGGATCATATTACAAACTGGTTTAATATTAGTGAATACAGTAACTTTACAAGTTAACTCTAAAGCCCCATACACACGGTCGGACAATCCGCGGACCAGGTCCGTCGGACCATGTCCGTCATACTTTGTCCGATGTTGGTTTTGCGTACACACGGTCGGACAAAGTTGTCGGAAAATCCGATCATTCTGAACGTGGTGACGTTTGTTGCCTACGACGGGACTACGTAGAGGCTAGTAGCCAATAGCTTTGGTCTTGTAATGTGATCTGAGCATGCGTAGCACTTTGTCCGGTCGGACAACCGTACACACGATCGGATTTGGTGTGATCGGACCGGGTTGACGGCAAATCTTTCCAGCAGGAGATAAGACTTTGTCCGACGGACAAACCGACGAACACTGTCCGATGGTGCATACACACGGTCTGATTTTTCAACAACCTTGTCCGATCGGACCAAATTGATGAAAAAGTCCGACCGTGTGTATGGGGCTTAAGGAATCTTTTGGTCGTTTTCGCACAATCATCTATTCTTTTATTTAAATCAGTTTATTGGTTTACTTGGTTTCATTACACTGACAATGCGTTGGTGGTGTTTCAAATTGTCTTAAGTATTTTTCCTACAATTTCTTCACATATGACCTTTATTTAATGGAGTAACATGATATAAAAATGTGTTTCAGGTGGCCAACGAAGAACCTATATTAAAAAGAATGCAATTTAGTCCTCTACAAACAGAACCAAAAATAACAGTAGAGATATATCTTAACATACAAATGTATGTGTTGTTTTCCCTCTTTATTTTGTATCTGTTATCATGTTACATGTGACAGTATGAGATGCTGTCACTTGGCCCTTTGCCTGCCCCTTTTTTTTTTAATTGTTAGCCACAGTTTTTCTGCAACATTGCGGTTCCCCCTTGTTTAGTAATATATATATATATATATATATATATATATATATATATACAGGCATACCCCACTTTTAAGTACACAATGGGGTTTATTTACTAACGCTGGAAAGTGCAAAATCAGGCTCACTTCTGTATAGAAACCAATGAGCTTCCAGGTTTTATTACCAAAGCTTAATTGAACAAGCTGGGGTTAGAAGCTCATTGGTTTCTATGCAGAAGTGAGCTTGATTTTGCACTTTCCAGCTTTAGTAAATAAACCCCATTGTGTACTTAAAAGTGGGGTATGCCTGTATATATATATATATTTATATTTATTGATTTATTTTAAGGGTGTGGTCTGTCGTTAGGCAGGGCACGTTTGTCTCTGTTTAGTGCTGTTGCCCGTGCTATCCAGCCAGAGCATGCAGAGGAGGTGGTAGACTGGCTTACTAAACCATCCTCATCTTCTATCATCCAAGCTGACACTAGTTCACAGTCCACCGCAGCTGCCAGAGTGGCCTATTCTGCCTCCTTGTCCACAGCTATGCCTGCCATAGCCCCAGCATCATGAATGGAGGAGTCAGCTGAATTATTTGACCACACTGTCAGCCACTTGCTTCTTGAGGATGAAGAGACATTATTTGATTCTGATGTTGGTTCTGAGGTAGAGGAAGGGAGTAACATGAGCCTACAAAGACGGGAGAACATGGATAAACAAATTGGCAGTCATGTTCCCCAAGCCACAGTGTATTGCCAAGTTGGCTCAAGTGATGAGGATGGAGGGGATGATGATGAGATCACTGACTCAATAGATATAGAAAAGGTGACATGTCATGACAACTATCATCAAGTTCACATTGGCATCATTCCATATTGGAAAATTGGTAAGGTATAGAGTAATGGGACTTTAAATATGCCAAATGAGAACATAAACAAAGTAAAAAGACCATACATGTATGTGTTATTCATAGGGAGCTTACTATTGATAAAAGAAAAAAGATAAAGAAATATAAATCACTTAGTATAAACAATAGCACATGTTACAAAACATAAATGCAAATTCATATTACCCTCAATGATACTAACAGAGAGGGGGAGGAAGGAGGCAAGGAGGAATACAAAAAAAATTAAAAAAATTAAATAAAATGTATTAACCACTTGCCGACCGCCCCATGTAGATATACGTCGGCAGAATGGCACGTACAGGCAGAATCACGTACCTGTACGTGCCATTCTTTAGGCGGTTGGGGGGTCCGATCGGACCCCCCTCCGCCGGCGGGGACGGTCGGCATCGCTTCAGGAGCGATCCGGGACGAGGGGACGGCCAGTGGTTTCTGGCCACCCCCTCGCGATCGCTCCTGGCGAATGAAAAGCTTCCCCTTCCTGTCTATTGTATAGACAGGAAGGCGGAAGTGATGTCACGCTCGGTGCGCCGGTCTATGTGACCGGAACGCCGAGCAGAGAAGATGTAAAGGTTAGTGCACAAACAGTACACTGACACCAGTACACATAGGCACACAATCCACCCCCCTGTCACCCCCAGATCACCCCCCAGATCACCCCCTCCCCCCCCAGTCACAGTGTCACTAATTGCAGTGATCATTTATTTACTGATCACTGCATTTAGTGTCAGTGTGACTGTAATAACTGTCAGGGCAGTTAGTTTTAGGTCCTAGGTAGCCCCCTACCCCCCCCTAATAAAGGTTTAACCCCCTGATTGCCCTAGTTAACCCCTTCACCCCCTTTTGCCAGTGTCACTAAGCGATCGTTTTTCTGATCGCTGCATTGTGTCGCTAGGTAACCATTTTTTTTTTATTTTAACCGCCATGTTTTATATAGGTTCATAAATAGTTTTATAGGTCAGGTACCCCCATATTACAACCTAAATAAAGGTTTTAACCCCCTGATTGCCCCTAGAGTTAACCCTTTCACCAGTAATCACCGTATAACTGTCACTGGTGACGCTGGTTAGCCAGTTAGTTATTTCGTTATTTAGGTTCCCCGTCAGGTTTTTATATAGCGTCAGGTACCCCCCATATATTACCTAATAAAGGTTTAACCCCCTGATTGCCCCTAGTTAACCCTTTCACCCCCTTTTGCCAGTGTCACTAAGCGATCGTTTTTCTGATCGCTGCATTAGTGTCGCTAGGTAACCAGTTTTTTTTTAGGTTAACCGCCATGTTTATATAGGTTCATAAATAGGTTTATAGGTCAGGTACCCCCATATTACAACCTAAATAAAGGTTTTAACCCCTGATTGCCCCTAGAGTTAACCCTTTCACCAGTGATCACCGTATAAAATGTCACTGGTGACGCTGGTTAGCCAGTTAGTTATTTCGTTATTTAGGTTCCCCGTCAGGTTTTTATATAGCGTCAGGTACCCCCATATATTACCTAATAAAGGTTTAACCCCCTGATTGCCCCTAGTTAACCCTTTCACCCCCTTTTGCCAGTGTCACTAAGCGATCGTTTTTCTGATCGCTGCATTAGTGTCGCTAGGTAACCAGTTTTTTTTTGTATTACTGTTACGGGTGACGCTGGTTAGTTAGCTTGTTTTTTATACTGTCAGGGCACCCGCCATTTATTACCCAATAACGGTTTAACCCCCTGATCGCCCGGCGGCTGATATCAATTAGGTTTTAGGGTCAAATAAGGTCTGCGTCGCCCCAGGTTAGTGCCAGTACCGCAAACACCCACGCGCAAAGCATACACCTCCCTTAGTGGCACAGTATCTGAACAGATCAATATCTGATCTGATCAGATCTATACTAGCGTCCCAGCAGTTTAGGGTTCCAAAAAAAAACGCATTGTTAGCGGGATCAGCCCAGATACCTGCTAGCACCTGCGTTTTCCCCCTCCGCCCAGCCCAGCCCACCCAAGTGCAGTATCGATCGATCACTGTCACTTACAAAACACTAAGCACACATAACTGCAGTGTTCGCAGAGTCAGGCCTGATCCCTGCGATCGCTAACATTTTTTTTGTGGTAGCGTTTTGATTCAGTCGCTAACAGTCAGGAGCTTTTTTACCTGTGAATCTCAAAAAAATAAAAAAAACAAAAATAGTTGTCGTTTTATTGTTCTCTCTCTCTCTCTATTGTTGCTCTTTTTTTACTCCATTCTATTCTGCAATGTTTTATTATGTTTTATCATGTTTTATCATGCTTGCTTTTCAGGTATGTAATTTTGTTTACTGTGTTTTAGTGTTAAGCATTTTTTTGTTTTCAGGTGCGCCATTCAGTTGCAGCGCGGATTTATTTATCTTGACAGCAACAGCGTTTGCTCCCACGATACATAAAGCCGCGACTCCAACGCTGTAGGAGGTGATTTCATCACCACAGTTAAAAAAAAGAGCATATGTGCCGAAGCATGGGGGCAGCAGGGGGGGCGGAGGAGCGATTGGCTCCTAATGCCACGTACATACGGTCGAAATTCCGACCGTGTGTACACGGCATAACTTTTGCGGGAGGATGCCCCCATGCATCGGCATATATAAATGGTGCATGTATGCCCATCATTAGAAGTGGGTGGATGAAGGGAGGTATTCTAATGGTGGGCATACCCACCAATCAATCTCTTTTTTTCGTTCAGCCAAGAGGCTGCATGAAAAAAAAAAAGATTACAATATATGTCCAGTATGTTGCTGGACTTTGAATGGTTATACCAGAATGATGCCTGCAGGTTTAGGTATCATCTTGGTATCATTCTTTTCAGCCAGTGATCGGCTTTCATGTAAAAGCAATTCTAGCGGGTAATTAGCCTCTAGACTGCTTTTACAAGCAGTAGGAGGGAATGTCCCCCCTCCCGGATATAAAACCGCGCCATTGGGAAATTGGGAAAGCATTTTATCACACCAATCTTGGTGTGGTCAGATGCTTTGAGGGCAGAGGAAAGATCTAGGGTCTAATAGACCCCAATTTTTTCAAAAAAAGAGTACCTGTCACTGCCTATTGCTATCATAGGGGATATTTACATTCCCTGAGATAACAATAAAAATCATAACAAAGAAAAAAAATGGAAGGAACAGTTTAAAAATAGAATAAAAAAGCTAAATAAATAAAAAAAAAACTAAAAAAAAAAAAAAAAAAAGCACCCCTGCCCCCCCTTCTCTTGCGCAAAGGCGTACACAAGCGTTGGTCTGGCGTCATATGTAAACAGCAATTGCAGCATGCATGTGAGGTATCACCGCGAAGGTCAGATCGAGGGCAGTAATTTTAGCAGTAGACCTCCTCCGTGAATCTAATGTGGTATCATGTAAAGGCTTTTAAAGGCTTTTAAAAATGTATGTAGTTTGTCGCCACTGCGTGTTTGTGCGCAATTTTAAAGCATGTCGTGTTTGGTATCCATGTACTCGGCCTAAGATCATATTTTTTATTTCATCAAAAATTTGAGCAATATAGTGTGTTTTAGTGCATTAAAATAAAAAAAAGTGTATTTTTTCCACAAAAAATGCGTTTGAAAAATCGCTGCGCAAATACTGTGTGGAAAAAAAAAATGCAACACCCACCATTTTAATCTGTAGGGCCTTTGCTTTAACAAAATATATAGTGTTTGGGGGTTCAACGTAATTTTCTTGCAAAAAAAAAAAATATGTTTTCATGTAAACAAAAAGTGTCAGAAAGGGCTTTGTCTTCAAGTGGTTAGAAGAGTGGGTGACGTGTGACATAGGCTTCTAAATGTTGTGCATAAAATGCCAGGACAGTTCAAAACCCCCCCAAATGACCCCATTTTGGAAAGTAGACACCCCAAGCTATTTGCTGAGAGCAATGTTGAGCCCATTAAATATTTTTTTTTTTTGTCCCAAGAGATTGAATAATGAAAAAAAAAAAATATATATATTTTTTTTACAAAAAGTTGTCACTAAATGATATATTGCTCAAACATGTCATGGGCATATGTGGAAATACACCCCAAAATACATTCTGTTGCTTCTCCTGAGTACGGGGATACCACATGTGTGGGACTTTTTGGGAGCCTAGCTGCGTACGGAACCCCAAAAACCAAGCACCGCCTTCAGGCTTTCTAAGGGAGTAATTTTTTTATTTCACTTCTCACTGCCAATCACAGTTTCGGAGGCCATGGAATGCCCAGATGGCATAAAACCCCCCAAAATGACCCCATTTTGGAAAGTAGACACCCCAAGCTATTTGCTGAGAGGTATTGTGAGTATTTTGCAGATGTCGCTTTTTGTCACAAAGTTTTGAAAATTGAAAAAAGAAAAAAAAAAATTTTTTTTCTTTACTTTCTTCATTTTCAAAAACAAATGAGAGCTGTAAAATACTCACCATGCCTCTCAACAAATAGCTTGGGGTGTCTACTTTCCAAAATGGGGTCATTTGGGGGGGTTTTGTGCTATTTTGGCATTTTATGGCCTTCGAAACTGTGATAGGTAGTGAGGAGTGAAATCAAAAATTTGCACCCTTAGAAATCCTGAAGGCGGTGCTTGGGTTTCGGGGCCCCGTACGCGGCTAGGCTCCCAAAAAGTCCCACACATGTGGTATCCCCATACTCAGGAGAAGCAGCAAAATGTATTTTGGGGTGCAATTCCACATATAACTATGGCATGTGTGAGCAATATATCATTTAGTGACAACTTTTTGAAGAAAAAAAAATTATTTTTTATTTTTGTCTTTATTCAATCACTTGGGACTAAAAAAAAAAATATTCAATGGGCTCAACATGCCTCTCAGCAAATAGCTTGGGGTGTCTACTTTCCAAAATGGGGTCATTTGGGGGGGGGTTTTGTACTTCTCTGCCATTTTAGCACCTCAAGAAATGAAATAGGCAGTCATAAATTAAAAGCGGTGTAAATTCCAGAAAATGTACTCTAGTTTGTAGACGCTATAACTTTTGCGCAAACCAATAAATATACGCTTATTGGCATTTTTTTTACTAAAGACATGTGGCTGAATACATTTTGGCCCAAATGTTTGACTAAAATTGAGTTTATTAGATTTTTCTTATAACAAAAAGTAGAAAATCTCTTTTTTTTTCAAAATTTTCGCTCTTTTTCCGTTTATATCGCAAAAAATAAAAATCACAGAGGCAATCAAATACCATCAAAAGAAAGCTCTATTTGTGGGAAGAAAAGGACGCAAATTTCGTTTCGTTACAAAATTGCATGACCGCACAATTACCAGTTAAAGTAGTGCAGTGCGAAATTGAAAAAAGACCTCTGGTCCTTAAGCTGACAATTGGTCCGGGGCTGAAGTGGTTAAAACAAATTATGTACATATTAGAATATGTAGCAATATAGCAATCAATTACCTAATGTCCAAAATGGTTGATTATTCGTCACTACTACAGAAGAGAGGAGTAAAAGAATTGTCTCAAGATGTTTTGCCTACTTGGGAACAACTTGGGTGCCTGACAGAGCAGAAGAGGAAAGTGAGGGGGAGGCACAACCCCAACGAGGCAGGATATCCTCCAGAGGCAGCCATCATGGAACAGTAGGGAGCAGCCACCCTATTCCATCAGATTGTTGAGCTGGTATCTCCCAGCCCACTTCCCACAGCTCAGCTGTGTGGGACTTTTTTAGCACATGTGCAGCCGATCACACTGTTGCAATTTAAAATCAGATCAAGCGGGGAAAAACACCAGCCATTTGGGTACCACATGCTTGAAAATTAATTTAACCTCCCACCACACAGCCCATTGGTAAGAGTACCTGAAAGCCACACAAAAGGGACACACTTCTCCTCCTCACCTTTCATCTGTATCCCCACTCTCTCTCATGATGATGACCTCTCAGCAGCCTCCACTGATAGGGATGATGGTATAGCAAAGGGTGTCACAGGTTCTTGCAACAAGTCTGCCAGCAACACACCACCAGCTGAAGAGTATAGCAGGCAAATTGCACTGCCCCAGCTGCTGCAGTGAAAAAAAATACACTCTCTGCCACCCACATGCCCAGTGTCTAAATTCCAGATTGACCAAATTGTCTGGTAGATTCTGCCCCCTTTTGTGTCACTTTTTCTTTACATGTAGGGCCATTCCAACTCTGTACCATCACGTGGAAGGCAATGTTTTGGCATCGTTGGGCAAGGCAGTTAGCAGCAAGATCTGCATTACAGCTGACACATGGTCCAGCAAGTATGGTCAGGGATGATATATTTTGTTCAGAGCACACTGGGTAACTCCGCCTGCAACTAGAATGGATGCAGGACAGGGCTCAGTGCTGAAGCATGTTTTGCCACCAAGTCTCCATACAGCTGATGGTGATAATGCGAGATCCGTCAGCTCCACCCCCTCCTCCTCCTCCCTCTTCTAATAAATTGTCCTATGAACCACCAGTATCCCCTAAGCATTCAAGGGGCTATTCAATGAGTCAGGCTAAAAGATGCCATGAAATAACAGGTATCCGCACTTAGGAAAATAAAAGAACTGCAGCCTCCCTAATTGGGAACACCAACTAGGTGGAGTCCAAAAATAGTTAAACTCTAGAAAGGGAAAGTGGCGCTGTTCCAAATTGAAATTGATCCTATATGCAAATTACATATAGAAAAGAGGGAATCAAATATGCCCTAATGATATGGGTAATGCCAACACTCTCTGTAAAGTGAAATGTGCATACAAAAATAAATAAATAAATCAAATGTAGGTATAAAATACTGTGAACAATAATGTAAAGAATTCCATAGAAAAACATGTATTGCATCAAGAAAAAACACAAAAATAAAGTGACAAGTGCTTTTCCCTGCGTGATTCAGTCCCAAAAAATGTATATATATATATATATATATATATATATATATTTAAATAAGTGTTAAGATAAACAAGTCCCACAAATTGATGAATAACAGTCTATAAACAGTGATCCGTGCAGATGCAAAATAAAGGGGACTCTTCAGTGCTCCCCTCCTTCATCCGCATCCCCCTCTTATGCCTACACTCACCAGAGCGCCTCACCCCTGCAGGGGTAACAGGTGTAATAGCTGTATCCAAATGGCGATGTCCCCCTTGACGAGATATCCCTCTGGTTTACACAGCTGCAATCCTCAGTCACTATCCACCTCACCAGTGCGGTTTAAAAGTCCTCAACAGCGGGCATCCACATGTATATGGAAAAGATGAGCCTCATAGCGTAAATCCATAGAACCAGGCTTTTTATTGAATTAAAATACTGTTTAAAATATAATTTTTTTTAAAGTTAGAAGGTGCTCCAGTGCTCCAACTAGCATGAAACAGGGTACTTCTGTAATTCCAGCGTGATCGCGGCGTGCGTTCCAGGACCGAGCTGGCAAAACGCACACCGGGATCACGCCAGAATTACGGAAGTACCCTGTGACAGTTGCATGTAATCTCAATTTTTTTACAGCAAGGCCAATTCTTGCTTTCATCAAAAGTACCTCTATAAGGTTAAGGTGTGAAGGCACCACCAACACCCAAAGACCAATTTTTCTGCACCTGTTACTTCTATTCAAATGCTGTGAAAAAGACACCAGACTTTATCTAAAAAAAAAAAATGAATCTTAGCCTGACTGTAATTTGGCTTCTTCACATAAGGCTTGCTCACTGTGGTGCAAAATGTTGTCATTTCCATCCAAAGTCTGCCAAAGACACACCAGAATTTATCCAAAAAATTCTCTAATATTGTTCCGAGTGCACTAAATTGTGACCTCATCATACAGACGGGTTCCTCAAGCTGTTGTTTACAAGATACAGAAAGCTTGTAGGTCAAATCTATTTTTTTTCTATATACAGTGTATATTATACACATATATAAAGTAGAGTACACCCCTCACATTTTTGTAAATATTTTATTATATCTTTTTATGTGACAAGAAGAAATTACACTTTGCTACAATGTAAAGTAGTGAGTGTACAGCTTGTATAACAGTGTAAATTTGCTGTCCCCTAAAAATAACTCAACACACAGCCATTAATGTCTAAACCGCTGGCAACAGGGGGGCGTGGCTAGCCGGCGGAGAGTATGGACGCTCACTAATACAGCTCCTCTCCGCCACGGACCAATAGGGGGACATACAGCTGCTAGAAGCCTCGTTTCACATCGCCATCAAGATATTCTGGAGCAGGGACACACCAGGATGCCTTCCCACAAAAGAAAAGAGGGCTCACAACCGTGTAAATTACTCGATTACTTTATGTTACAGCACTGGTATGGGGACCAAGATGGTGGCGGTAAGCAGAGAAAGACAACACACATTGCATCTCATCTGCCCAGAGATAATATTGTCAGGATCCACTTCTACCACACAAAAGATAATTTTATGGCGACCGTCAGGCACCGTGACTCACTACTGTCTGACATGCGTCCTTGCGGACCTGTCAGTCTTCACTATGCGGCAACGCAGGCAATTAGCCACCGTAACGAAGCCCATGAACAACCACAATATAGCCTACCACTGGCTATATCCGGCAAAGCTATTAGTAAGGAGGGAGGGCAACAACCATGTGATCACAAATGTAAAAGAAGGCATCCACCTTCTGCAAGAATAGCAAATTATTGCCCCCGAAACTACGGCTGGTAATAACACCAGTTCACATGTATCCACTCGTGAAAATTCTGATACTGAAACAGGCTGATCATCTTACATGTGCCATGCACACTTGTTTACTCCCTGTTGGCCCAGGAGATTGCCGCATTACTCACAGTTAACCTCTCAATTTGAGCGGTTGTTCTACCGCACAGATTCTCCGTAGAATCGCAAGTTGTTTTCTATTGAATTTATTGTTTTACCTCCTTTGACTTTTACTAACTGTTTCCTTAAAAGGTTTCTCCAACGGATCCAATCCTCTTCACCTCATCACAGAAGGTTCCCTCTCACCCTCCAACGGATACCCACATACTTGGTCTGCACTCACAACTACTCTTGAGCAGGTAAATCCACATAACATCGGCATAACGCCTATCAAACATTAAACTGACATCACCAATATTACAACATGCCGCTCAAAATCTCTTCACTTAACATTAAGGGTCTGAACAGCCCTTTCAAATGGCAGATGGCATGGAAAGAGGCAAATAGACTCCATAGTGATGTAATATGTTTCCATAGACCCACTTTGTTTCTCACAGGCCTCCTTTCCAACATCGCAAATACCCACATATTTTTCAGGCTAATGGCACATCCAAATTAAGGGGAGTAGCAATTGCCATCAAGGACTCAGTCCAGTTTAAAAAATTGGAGATTTTCCTGGATGATACAGGCAAATACATAATCTTTGTATACAAGCTCAATAACTCCAAATACACATTGGTTAATGTATACCTTCCCAATACAAAACAACTGACTTTTTTAAAAAAAATCTGGAAGAAAGTGTCAACATGAGGTAGGGAAATGCGGTGACTTCAACGCAGTTCCTAAAAAAGACTTGGATCTGTCCAGTCATACTAGGCTCCAACAGCGCAGAGCGATTTATACTTTATCGCAACCAACCCACTCAAACCAAATAGGCCAAGCACTTACATAATTTTTTGGTCGATGATCCCTTCTATGGCATACTCATAAAGTCTATATAAGGGGACTGCTCATACAGCTGAGTGCAAAGATCAAAAGACAACGCTCCGAGCGACTTAAAGTGGAGGGCTAACCTAAAAAAAAAAGAGCATTAATATTCTTAAAAAAAATAAAAAATAAACATTTGTAAAAACATCTTTTTTTTACCTTACCAGAAATCCCTGTTGCTAGTCAGTCTTCCTAATCTGCCTCCTTCCTACTCCGCTGTGATCTTTGGTCTTCTCTCCTCCTCTGCGTTGTCTTCTGGGTAATGGGGCACGCTGTGTTCTGGGAACTGTGTGTTCCCTAGCACAGCGCGTCCCATTCACAAAGTGCCGCGTGACTCACGCATGCTCAGTAGGTGGTTTGAAGGGTCCCCCTCAAAATCTATACCAGACCCTTCAGGGGAACCCTGAAGACCCTTAAGGTGAACCCTGCGCCAATTTTTTTTTTAAAAAATGGTGTGGGGTCCCCCCAAAAATCCATACCAGACCCTTATCCAAGACGCAACCTGGCAGGCCGTAGGAAAAAAGGGGGGGACGAGAGGACGCCCCCCCTCCTGAACCGTATCAGGCCACATGCCCTCAACATTGGGAGGGTGCTTTGGGGTAGCCCCCCCAAAGCACCTTGTCCCCATGTTGATGGGGAGAAGGGCCTCATCCCCACAACCCTTGCCTGGTGGTTGTGGGGGTCTGCGGGCGGGGGGCTTATTGGAATCTGGAAGGGGACCCCCAGATCCCGGCCCCCCTGTGTGAAATGGTAATGGGGTACAAATGTACTTCGGGCTCATCCCTATTCATTATTAGACAGGAACTACAAACACATCTGATATCCCAACATGACTATCAAATGCGTTCTTTGAAGGCCCAATCATATAGATGTGGAAACAAAGCAGGGAAGCTACTAGCAAGTCAACTAAGAAAAAAATTGCTAAACAAAAAATCCAGTACATTGTGAATCCCAAAACCAAGTTAAAAGTCACAAATCCCAAAGAAATCGCAGATGCATTTAGTGATTATTACAAGGAGCTTTATAATCTTAACAATGATCCTAATCCCTATCAACCTAATGAGGATATTATTACAAAATTCCTAACCTCTGTGAATCTACCCACATTATCCCAAACTGACCTACACTTTCTGAACCAACCTTTCACAGTACAGGAAATAGAAACAGCAATTGAAAACCTTCCCCACAACAAATCTCTGGGGCCCGATGGATATTCTTCTGAATATTATCAACTATTTAGCCACATATTAGCACCGCAATTACACTGAATCTTTGAAGCAGCAAAGGATACTGCAAGTTTCCCCGAAGAAATGCTAACTGCCACTATAAATACTCTCCCTAAACCAGGCAAAGAACCCAACCTAGTGCCAAATTTTAGACTAATTTCACTATTAAATGTTAAACTATTAAACTCCATAGCACATGGACTAATGACTCTGCTGCCTAAACTGATCGATTACGACCAAGTGGAATTTGTGATGGGCCGCCAAACCACAGATGCCACCAGAAGGATGGTAAATCTTCTCCACATGATGGAGAGGAAAGGAGAGCCTTCTCTGTTTCTTACGTTAGATGCAGAGAAGGCTGTCAACAGAGATCACTGGGGGTATCTCAGCAAAGTTTTGGAGAAATTTGGTTTGTCCGGACCAATACAAAATGCGATAATGGCATTGTACTCATCTCCCTCAGCATTTGTCTTTACAGAAGGAATGTTCTCTAAAACATACCAAATAACCAATGGGACCAGGCAAATGTGCCCCCCCCCTAAATATAAGATCCGATCCGAACATTCAGGGCATTATAACCCACAAATATCAGCATAAATTATCCTTGTTTGCGGATGACATTATTCTATCTCTATCTAACCCACAGCACACAACATATTACAAATGTTTGGTAGAGCATCCTTCTACAAAGTTAATGCTAACAAATCCAACATATTAGGAATAGCCATGGACACAAACACGAAAATATCCCTGAAAAAGAATCTTCCATACCCATGGACTAATGACTCCATCACTTACTTAGGAATAAAATTAACTTCTCCCCTCTCAAGACTATATCACGCAAATTACTGTATTTATCGGAGTATAACACGCACAGGCGTATAACACGCACATTCATTTGAAGAGGGAAGTTTCAGGAAAAAAAAATGAATTTGAAATAAGGAACTTTGAAGCAATATAAGGGTCAGTGCCCATCTGCAGCCTCACCATTGCCATCAATGCATCCTGATCAATGCCCATCTGCAGCCTCACAAGTGCCATCAATGCAGCCTCATTAGTCCACATCAATGCAGCCTCACCATTGCCATCAATGCAGCAGCCACACCATTGCCACCAATGCAGCCCCCCTCCCTGTCCCCTACAAGGCATCTAAAATTGAAGTATTGGCGTATAACACGCACATGCTATTTGCATCCGATTTTCATGGTGAAAAGGTGAGTGTTATACGCCAATAAATACAGTACTTACCACTCATTAACACCTTTCCACAGGAACTCTCTAGACTCCAAAAATATTACTTAACCTGGTCAGGGCATATAAAATGTTGCTACTACCAAAATTGATTTACTACTTCAGAGCATTACCTATTCCTATACCCGCATCTTTCTTCACAACAATGCAGAAGCAACTATCAAAATTTATGTGGGCTGGGAGCAAAGCTAGATGTTCTCCTCTCATACAAAAAAGGCACAAATCTGTTGGGCGTATGGGTTTACCGGTACTGAAAGACTACTATATAGCAGTGGTTATAGATCAACAAAACTTGGTTCCAGAAACCCATCATAAAACCCTGGTGTCAAATAGAACATATGTGGTTGAACAACAAGTCCCCACTCTCCCTTCTAATGGCCACCAAGCTACCAAAAACAGGCAATTTAGTGGATCACCCTACCATACAAGCTGCAGTCCAGGCTTGGACTGCTCTAAGTCCAAAAGGAACTGAAGTATACCCAATCACTAAGATTCCCATGCCTCTCGAGTCTCTTTGGTGGATGATTCCCAACCTAAGGTTGAATACATGGATAGAGAACGGCATTCTGAACTTAACAGATATAGTTAGGGAAAATAAATTACTGCCCTTTACAACTATACAGCATAAATATCAAATTCGGGATACGGAAATTCCCCACGTACACGCAGATATCCTCTTTTTATCAGAGTACATAAACCACCCATGTACCGATAATGGAAAAGGTATGGAACTTTATTAAGTCATGTAACCCCACATTGAAAGGTATCACATTAATTTACAACACACTGAACTCTAAGGATATATTCACTAAGTATGCACCATTACTAAAATGGGAAAAAGAGTTGGAGAAAGAGTTCTCGGATCTCCAATGGAAGAACGCAATCAAATGCAACCACCAATTCTTGAGATGTTAAAATTATGAGAAACTAGCACAAAAACGTACACATAGGTGGTGCTTTACTCCCTATATAGTCGCTAAATTCTCAAAAGATAACTCAAACCTACATTGGAGAGGATGTGGGCAGGTAGGAACCTTACCACACATGGTATGGTCCTGTACCAATCTACTTTCTGGGCAGAAATTTTCACGCCAATTTCAAGGGTGACAGGTGTTTATGTTAAAGTGAATATTGAACAGGCCATCCTTAGTATAAATTTGTCAAATCTTCCTACTGCTGTTAGGCCTATAACAACCAATTCTGAACGCCAAGATCGCGGTGACGTACCACGAAGTGAAGTACAACGGCAGTAGAAAAGGGAAGTTCAATAGCCAGTGCGCCACCCTTTGGGCTCCTTCTGCTAATCTCGTGTTAGTAGAAATTTGGTGAGAGACGATTTATGCTTTTCAGCCTCGTGCTTTTCCGATTGTTACTGCTCTTCAGTTTGTGCTTGTGGGTTCGTATCTGGTTTTCAGTGCATGTAGTCAGTTCGCATTTGTTTTCAGTGAGTATTATTATAGTACGTATTTGATTTTCAGTGCATTCTTGTCCGCTCGTTTCTGATTTTCAGCTCGCTCTTCTCAGGCCTTTCTGAATTTCAGTGCATTCTGTTAGTTCTTTCTGACCGGCCGACCATTTTCAAGCCATGTTGCGGGTACGTACTCGTCATAGAGTTTGTGCTGTGCAGGGGCTTGGTGTTGGGGTTCTTACTTTGTTGCGGGAGATCCGTGAGAATAATCCTGATGACTTCAGGAATTATCTCCGGATGATGGACCCCGTTTTTCACCGTCTGTTGTCTTTGCTGTCCCCTTATATTACCAAGCAGGACACCTGCATTCAGAAAGCCATCCCTCCTGAGCGGAGGCTAGTTGACACGTTGCCGGTACTTGGCGACAGGGAGAAGTATGCAGGACATCAAGTTCTCGACAGGCATCTCCCCCCAGACTCTGGGGATCATTATTCCAGAGACCTGTTCTGCCATCATTCAGGTTCTGCAGAAGGACTATATTAAGGTAAGATTTCTCCTTTAACATCACATTCTATGTATTTATGTTTGCTAATGTATTGTATTTCTTTCATCATTCCCTAATTACCATGATTGGCATATGCTGTGAATGTCCCCTTTGTTCTCATGCATGCTTGAATTTTTTAAACTTCCTTTTTTGTCCTTCATGCATATTTGCCTTCACTAACCTCCCCAGCATGCTATCCTGGGCCCATGCACACCTAGCCTAGTCACTTAACAATGTATTTTGTCAGCTTCACAGTAGTGCTTTACCCTAAAAACCCCCTCAAATGTGTAAAAATTGTATTTGTGTCCTTAAATTCATGCATGCCCTATGCATGAATTTAGGGACACAAATACAATTTTTACAGGCTTTTTTTGGGGGTCCCAACTACTAAGTCAACCGATACCAATCCTCTATCTGCTGAGTTTGCCAAACCCATACACACTATACCTACCTCTTTTGTGGTCAGATTTCTGTATGAATTCATCAAAGCATGTAGTGAAAGGGCCTGCCAGAATACTTTCAAATGGTACTTTTTAAAGTTTTGTTCTTCTATTATCTTGATAGGTAATTGCAGAATGTAAAAAAGTGCTTCAATTTTTACAGTGTGTATTTATATTTTTGTATTATGACACTTCTTTTCTGTCCAGTGTACTTGCCCCTTTAGTAAATAACCCCCATTTCATTGTAAACACCAACTTAGTCCAAAAAATGATATTGAGCATTGAAAGAAGAAGCCACACATTATTGAGTAGAAAACTTTTTACGCTGTGCACATTCAATGGGCGTTATAAAAGGGTTTTTGAACAAACCAACATAATTTAGTAATAACATTTTTGTTTTTGACAGTACAAATAGCCTTTTTTTGTGTTAAAACAGGCATGTTTAAAACCATAAAACAATACACAACTCAGGAACTTACAAAGTTCAACTTTGACAAAGGGAAGGCGATATCAGACATTAGTTTGTCCAAACTGTGTTGATATTGCCTTCATCAGATGGGGTGATGCCACCCCTGTGAAAGCCAAATGTTGAAGATGCGCACAAATTGACAGTCAAAATGGGGATTTTCCTCCTGATCCCATGCCTAATGTCAACATGTGCTAGCTCCCATCATGGGTGATCAATAGATGTGTTTCGGGGGTGCAACCCCTTTCTCTCATCTACTTTAGTAGCGAGGAAGGGGTTGCACCCCCAAAACGCATACCTTGATATCCCATGATGGCAGATAGCACATGTTGACACACTGTGTGCATCTTTCAAATTTGTCTTTCTAAAAAATATTTAAAATGTGTGAAAATAATAAAAATACAAATAAACTAGAAGAATTTTGGGGTGTTTTATATTCTGCCCAAAACATCATTGATGTTTTTGAGTCTTTTTTCCCACATCATTGATGTCTTCCTTGATCTTCTGTAAATCACAATTTCACACCATGATCTCCCCGATGAGGTCGTGTGCACTTGCACTTGTGAAATTAGATTCTTCTTCCAGAACATCCACATCATCTAAAATAAAAAAAACACCATGTATTATAAATATGCAGGCATCCATCTATTACCTGAAGCTGTGGTCTCAGACACTCACCTGTTGTGGTCACTATTTTACCAACTTACTAAACCTCTCCTTCCTCCACATCTTCTGGTTGTGGTGTGGGGATTTCTTTTTCTTTAGGAGTTGGGGGGTCCCTGGTGTCCTCAGCTGTCCCAAGTCTTTTCTCCCCATGTGAATAAAAAAAAAAGGTATACACACAGATATTTGATGCGAGAAATAGTAATATGAAACATTGCTTGGAAGTGTCCTACAGACTAAAGACATAGTTTCATAGTTTCATAGTTAGTAAGGTTGAATAAAGACATCAGTCCATCCAGTTCAACCTGAGCAAGTGTCTACAATTGTCCCTATCCCTGTACATTGCACACTCACATTGGTCCCTACCCTCAAGGAGCCCACAATCCAAGGTCCCCATTCATAACACTAGGGCCAATTTTTTGGACAGAAGCCAATTAACCTACCTGCATATCTTTAGATTGTGGGAGGAAACCGGAGGAAACCCACGCAGGCACAGGGAGAACATGCAAACTCCAGTGTTGTGGTTGGGACATACATTTTTTCCTTTATAAAGCTGGAATACTTACCTTTTTTGTACAAATTTCACACATGGAGACACCCCTAGTATCCACTGGAGCACCTGTGTGATGAAAAAAAAAAGTATATATATCTTGTGATATTGGGGTGGTTAACTCAGTGGTAGATGCGTCTTCACATAGTGAGTCCGTTATCAGGTTTGAGGGCATGGCAGCCCATTTTTATTAACAGGAACAAAATAAAAGTCAGAAAAAATCAGATGGATTTTGTGGTCGGAATGTCCGACCGTGTGTACAAGGCAATAGACTTCAATGAGATTCAGAATTCGGGTCTGAACTGTTCCCCTTTTGGGGCGTTCTGGTGGCAAACCGAACACGGGGTGTTTGGCCTATTACTAGATGACAGCTAGTTCATAAAATGCAATTAAACCAGTTCAAAATCTCAATAAATTAAATTGGAGCCTTCTTACTTACTGTATTGATGTAACTGTAATACACATGGTCGGACATAGCTTTCGTCTTCAAATTTCTTCTGAGCATGCGTGGCACTTTGTGCATCAGAATTCTATACACACGATCGGAAAAAGTCTGAGTGGATTTTTTTGTTGTCGAAAATTTTAGATCTGCTTTAAAATAATTTCCGACGGAAAAAATCCGCTAGAGCCTACAAACGATTGGATTTTCCGACAACATAATCCGATCAGACTTTTTCCATAATGCCACGTACACACGATTGGACTATCCCGTGTATCCTCAAAAGTCCGGTGGACTTAGTAAGAAGTTTTGACTCAAAATTGTCCGCCGGACTCAGCAGTCCGGCGGACAATCCGGCCGTCTGTGTGCTAGTCCGCGGGACTTTTGAAATGAACGGACTTGCCCCACACACGGAGTAAAGTTTGTTCATTTAGAACGTGACTCCAGGTAGACAGGACTAGCGAAGGAAGTCAATGCGACCACGCTAGCCCCGTCGCCTGGTATGGATTTAAAGGGGAATCCCCACTCCGAAAAAATGGCATGGGCGTCCCCCAAAATCCATATCAGACCCTTATCGGAGTATGCAGAGCGGCCGGTCAGGAAAGGGAGTGGGGACAAGCAAGCCCCCCCTCCTGAGCCGTACCAGGCCACATGCCCTCAACATGGGGGGTGCCCTTGGGAAAGGGGGGCCCTGCGGCCCCCCCACCCCAAAGCACCTTCTCCCCATGTTGATGAGGACAAGGTCCTCTTCCTGACAACCCTGGCCGTTGGCTGACTGGGTCTGCGGGCGGAGGGCTTATCGGAATCCAGGAGCCCCCTTTAATAAGGGGGCCCCCAGATACCGGCCCCCCACCCTATGTGAATGAGTATGAGGTACGATGTACCCCTACCCATTCACCTAAGGGAAAAAAGTGTAAATAAAGAGCACAACACAAGTTTTTAAAATACTTTATTACACAGCTCCGGGGGTCTTCTTCCGTCTTGGGGGGGTCTGCTCGCTGGACTCCTCCGCTATCTTCTGCTCTTTTACTAGCTCTTTTACTAGCGGAGGAGCCTGGCTTTCTCCTTCGTCGTCGCCGCCGCCATCTGGGGGTCTTGTTCCGACTTCGGGGCTCTTGTCCCGCTCTTCTGTTCTTCTTGCCGGGCCTTTGCTATCTTCTGCTAGCTCTTTTACTAGCAGTGGCCCGGGCTTTTGTCGCCGTCACTGTCGCCGCCTTCTGCGTCTTCTGCTTCTTCTTCTTTCTTTATCCGATGTTGACACAACGCTGTCTCCTCTTCTAATGGCCCAGACGTGTTGCGCTGCCAGTTATATAGGGACAAGGGGCAGGGCCACCGTCTCATGTCACATGGTAACCCCGCCCTCCTATGTTGTCACAGTCCCGGAGGATGCTGGGATTGTGACATCATAAGGGGCCATGTCTGGGCCATTAGAAGAGGAGACAGCGTCGTGTCAACATCGGATGAAGAAAAAAGAAGAAGAAGAAGCAGAAGCAGGAGCAGAAGGTGGCGTCAGCCACTGCGTCAAAAGCCCGGGCCAGAGCTAGTAAAAGAGCTAGCAGAAGAGGTTCGCGGAGGCTCAGCAAGAAGAACAGAAGAGCAGGACAAGACCCCAGAAGTCGGAACAAGACCCCCAGATGGTGGCGGCGACGATGAAGGAGAAAGCCGGGCTCCTCTGCTAGTAAAAGAGCTAGTAAAAGAGCTAGTAAAAGAGCAGAAGATAGCTGAGGGGTCCGCATGGCCCCCCTTCCCCCAGGGCACCCCCCATGTTGAGGGCACGCGGCCTGGTACGGCTCAGGAAGAGGGGGCGCTCGCTCGTCCCCACCCCCTTTCCTGACCGACCGTGCTGCGTGCTCGGATAAGGGTCTGATGTGGATTTGGGGGGGACCCCCACGCCGTTTTTCGGCGTAGGGATTCCCCTTTAAATCCATACCAAGTGACGGGGCTAGCGAGGTGTCAATCTCGCCGACCAAGGCGGCGACATTGACTTCCTTCGTTAGTCCCGTCTACTTGGAGTCACGTTATAAATGAACGGACTTTACTCCGGCAAGTCCGTTTTCAAAAGTCCTGCGGACTTACGCCAAAAACTCTGGCGGATTGTCCGCCGGAAAAGTCTGGGCGTGTGTGGGCAAGTCCACACGTTCGGAAAGTCCAGCGGACCTCCGCTGGAAAGTCCGGCTGAAAAGTCTGATCGTGTGTACGTGGCATTACAAATACAGGAAACTTAGAGTATTGACCATGTACTGAAGTATCTCAATGTCAGCAGAGATCCTTGACTTTCTTGACCTACATTGTTTCACTTTAAGCATTATTAAAGTCAGTGCTCCTTTAAAAATTATCTTTTTAACATTTTTTTTTTTTTTTTTGCATTGATACATGTCCCTCAGTTCTGGTGTTTTTTCTTCACCTCCTCTCTGTGCCTTGCCAATGATGGGGGATTGGAAATAAAGATTTTACTGTACCTTCCAATGGAAGCTAAGCACCACATTTTGAAACGTTTTAATGAAAGTAAACAGTGGACACTTAGGCTGGGTTCACACTAGTGCAATGCCAGACATTGCATGTAATTTGCACTGCATTGCTGTGCACATCACATGCAATTCGAAATTCAGCCATACAAACTGTATGGCTGAAATCGCATTCACACCAAAATGGTGCAGGACTCTTTCTTTGGTCCGCACTGGAATCGGATCGCTTGGGTGTTCACACCCATGCAGTCCGATTCCTGTACCATTTTACAGTTAACACTGCAATCTGCAAACCGATTTGAGGGATTCATTAACTTTACATTGACACATATAGTGATTTGCAGATGTCAGTTTGAACCGCCTGCGATTCAGGTGCAATGCGTAAACCTGCACAGGAATCGCAGGGTTTGCCGCGTGTGAACCGAGCCAGGAACAGAGGTAAAAATATTTAGGCATCCAAAAGTATAAAAAGTAAGGTGGGAAGGCAGAGTAAAAATCACCACTCCAGGTGTGCTGAGGAGATCCCACAGCAGGTAACCCTACAGGTGCTAGCCCGGCTCGCCACCGTGACAGACAATAAAACTTGTAAGCAGCCGCACACCACAACAGAGTATTTTATTGTAATGTAGACAGATGCAGTCACAGGAATGAACGGAAGGTTAGCATGTTTCACACATCTTGTGCTTAGTCATAACCAGGGGTCAAACTGTGTGGTCGGTGTTAAAATAGTTAAAACTACACTCCATATTCCCCACAACACCACAAACATGCTTCAGAGGCTGTGATTCCCCTGGTTCATACATTCATATATTCTGGGACTGTAATAAGATTACACATATTTGGAAACAGTTAGAAAGGTTCACGTCTATAATCTCAAATAACAACATTGTCCTTACCCCACACAGTTGTCTCTTATTCGCACCTGTTATCGGTCTCTCTACACACAATACTAGATTAGTACATACAATCTGTGTTGCAATTGACTGGTTAATTGCATATCATTGGAAATCCCAATCAGTTCCTTTAGAACATTTAAAAACTAGAATTAACAACATCAACCTTATGGAAAAAATATTTCATACAATTCAGAACACCATCCATTTATATAATAAAAAATGGGATCCGTGGTATAAACATTCCATATCCTTTTTTAATCCATCCTGAGAATGTCTACACATAAAGTACCAGTCTATTCATAATAATGTACTATATACCATAATCAAAACGTTTGTACCATAACTAAGACTACTAACTCATTTGTATCTTACAATGTTACATATGTAAAACTTGTTATTACTGTCAATGTTTCGACATATTTTTGTACTCTTTTTGTACCACCTTTTGCACCTAATAAAATAGTTTGTAAACATAAAATAGTTAAAAACACACCAATTTACAGCCAAATCCAATCAACACATTTGGCCCCCGCCAATCCATAAATACATTTTTATTTATCTTTACACTCTTTATATATGGTGAAGCTCTGTATAGGTGTACATTGCTGTCATTATTCATCTCTCTTTTTTTTTTTTTCTTGTTTTTTGCACAGAATGGGTGCCTTTTATTTTGTTTACCGTCCTTTTTTCCTGTGTTGGTTATTGGCTTTTAACGCATTGATTTCTCTGCCTGGTATTTATTGTCATTTCTGTGCATATGTTTTTCTTTTTCTCTTTATGTGGTGCAATATTTTGTAACATTTTGCATGGTTTTTAATCAATGGATGTTTTTTCATGCTCATCAGTAGGGATGAGCCGAACACCCCCCCGTTCGGCTCGCACCAGAACCCGCGAACGGACCTAAAGTCTGTGCAAGCTTTAGAACCCTATTAGTTATAATGGATGCGAACGTTCGAAATCAAAAGTGCTAATTTTAAAGGCTAATATGCATGTTATTGTCATAAAAAGTGTTTGGGGACCGGGTCATGTATAAATGCAAAAATTATTTTTAAAATCGGCTGTTTTTTTCAGGAGCAGTGATTTTAATAATGCTTAAATTAAAACAATAAAAGTGTAATATTCCTTTAAATTTCGTACCTGGGGGGTGTCTATAGTATGCATGTAAAGGGGCGCATGTTTCCTGTGCTTAGAACTGTCCCTGCAAAAAGTGTCATTTTTGCAGGAAAGAAAGCTATTTAAAATCACTCGCGGCTAATGTTAATTGACGGCTCCCGTAACACAGAGAACAGTCATTCATTGAAAGTCATTCATAAAAAAAAGTCATTGATAAAAAATAAAAAAATAAAAAGTATGGGGGTCCCCCCAAATTCAATAACCAAGCCCTTCAGGTCTGGGATGGATATTAAGGGGGACCCCAGCCAGAAAAAAAAAAAATGGCGTAGGGTCCCCCTCAAAATCCATACCAGACCCTTGAGGTCTGGGATGGATTTTAAGGGGAATCCCACCAAAAAAAATGGCGTGGGGTCCCCCTCAAAATCCATACCAGACCCTTATCCGAGCACGCAATCTGGCAGGCCACAAGAAAAGAGGGGGGGACGAGAGCACCCCCCCTCCCACCTGAACCGTACCAGGCCACATGCCCTCAACATTGGGAGGATGCTTTGGGGGTCTGAGACCCCCAAAGCACCTTGTCCCCATGTTGATGAGGACAAGGGCCTCGTCCCCACAACTGTGCCCGGTGGTTGTGGGGGTCTGCGGGCGGGGGGCTTATCGGAATCTGGAAGCCCCCTTTAACAAGGGGACCCCCAGATCCCGCCCCCCCTGTGTGAAATGGTAAGGGGGTACAAAAGTACCCCTACCATTTCACCAAAAAAGTGTCAAAAATTGTAAAAATGACAGGAGACGGTCTTTGACAATTCCTTTATTAAAATCTTCTTTCTTCTTTCTTCATCCTTCGGTTTCTTCATCTTCTCCTTCCGTCATCTTCTTCCATCTTCTTCCATTTTCTTCTTCCTCCGATCCGCTTCTTCTTGCGCTGGGCTTCTCGTCCTTCTCGTCCGGCATCTTTTTTTTGGCTGAGGTCCCCCTTAAGATCCATCCCAGACCTGAAGGGCCTGGTTATTGAATTTGGGGGGACCCCCACGCTTTAAAAAAAAAAAAAAAATCAATGAATGACAGTTCTCTGTGTTACGGGAGCCATCAATTCATTAGCCGCGAGTGCTTTTAAATAGCTTTTTTCCTGCAAAAATTACACTTTTTGCAAGGACAGTTCTAAGCACAGGAAACCTGCCCCCCTTCACAGGCAACCTATAGACACCCCCCAGATGTGATACTGCAATTCTGTACTAACAGCACGCACACACAAATCCCCAGAAATAGAGCACATATTGTCAGCAGTCAGCAACACCCTGACACGCTGACACTGAAACACAATATGCGAGGCCGCCGCCACGGCGGCCTCTTATACCGTGGGGCGTGTACTAAAGCCCCTGAGCTATAATTGTCTACAGGCATCCTGCCTGTAGCCAATTATGGCTCTCCTCGCTGCCGGCGCTGTGATTGGCCAAGCATGCGGGGTCACAGTGCATGCTTGGCCAATCATCAGCCAGCATTGCACTGCGACTGGCGCAATGCATTGCGGGCCGCTCACATCACACGAATTTGATGCGAGCGGCCCAAATAGTTCTGGGCTCGCCGAATGGGCGAACGCCCGATGTTCGATTCGAACATGGGTTCGAATTGAACACCGGGCCCATCCCTACTCATCAGGCAGGGGCCAATTGTGTTGGTTGAATTTGGCTGTGAATGGGTGTGTTAATACTGTATATATCTTTAACCTTAGCTAAAACTTTTTCAAATTTTTGGGATAGAAAGTGGTGCAGTTTACTTGGCTGTAAATGGGTATTGTACAGGACGCTGTGGCTGGGTCCTGGAAGGACGCTATGTTTCCCCTCTGTTTGGACTGTGGTCCAAAAAGGGTTAACTCACCTGTCAGAGGAAGTGGATCTAAAACAAAGACAGGAGATGGGTGTGGAGGAGTGTGGTTGTAGATGGGTGTGGAGGAGTGTAGAGGAGATTGTGGATGGTGTTTTTTTGATTACAGCGATACAAGTGAAAGGCAGTGTCCTGCCTGGAAGCCTCCTGGCAGGGGAAGCTACCTGCAACAGAAATCAAGGACTATTTAACTGTGATAGCAGTTCTGGACTCTGCAAGTCGGTGAGCCTGAAATCTCTTTCTTTTGTTTTTGCTGCTGTGAAGCTATTTAAATTGAATAAACCTCCTTTTGACTGAAAAGCCTGTGTCCTGCGATCTAGCTGGTTCCCCAAACTTTACAGTATGTTTTCACCTATTTCAACACCAACTACACAGTTTTACTTCTGGTTATAACTAAGTACAAGATGCGTGAAACATGTTAACCTTCCGTTCATTCCTGTGACTGCATCTGTCTACATTACAAGAAAGACGTTTTTATTGGTATCCAATTGTGGTGTGTGGTTGCCTATTCCAAGTTTCCTAAAAATGAAGGTGCCCAGAGCTGATCCTTAAACTATATATTGTTAAACAGCACATTGGGGTAGCTGCCTTCAGCCAACAATGGAATCTTTTTTTCTATCCTAGCTTATTCCTTTCAGCTATTAACTTTTGTTCCACTTGCCCCTCCCTATTAGATTGTAAGCATTTAGGAGCACAGCTCCCCTAAAGTCTAGTACACACAGGCTGAGTGTCGGCTGGCATTGGCCGGTTCAACAGAAACTAGCCGTCATTTGGCACATGTGTACTGCAGCCGGTCCGACAGAAGCTGGCCAATGGCTGAGAGCACTGACTGGAGTACTCTTACGGGCCCCCCCCCCCTGTCAGAACACAATAGCAAAGCAGGGGAGATCAATTTACTAAGTTAGTATAGTTAGTACAGTGGTACCTGGCAGTTTTTTTTTCATTCAGCCCTGCTTTGGTTGAACCAAAAAAAATACTAGTGTGTACTAGGCTTAACCATATTGTATTGTACTGTACTGTCTCCCTGTATAATGTAAAGTGATGAACAATCTGTTGGCACTATATAAATCCTGTATAATAGGAATATTTTTTACTGGAGGAAAATACTGTATACATGTGTATACATGTATATATTTTTTTTCCTCAGAGTATAGCCAATAGAGTGAAGCTTTGCTTATTTAAAATTATGTGCAAGCACAAATTCTGTTTTTTTAAATTTTTAAATTTTTTTTATTATTATTACCTTTCACGTGATTGAGTATTCTTTGCAAAGTGAAATTTCACCACATTTACTAAGCTCTGGGGAATTTCGTTTTTTTTTTTTTTGCAAACTGAACACTGCGTTTGCTTTTAGAAAACTCCACTATGTTTCAGCATAAAAACACATTTATCTGTAGATCAGCTGTGTAAGCAGTAACATACAGTATTATTTATAATTATTTTATATATGGTTTACACAAAAATATTAGACTTAGAGTTATAGGAGTCTTGTGCACTTAGGCTGAACACTTCTTTGCCCATATCAAACTGAATAGATGGACAAGAGCTCTGCTTTGTTAAATGCTTTATTTTTTATCAAGAGAGATAAGGGCAGGATCTTCAAATACAGTTTAGTGTATATCTGTTACAGAAAAGGTCCTGTCTATGCACAGATGTCTCAGATTAAATTGTATCTCACAGTCCTTACAACACTCAGTACTAGATGAACTGCCAAAAGGGCCGTAGGCAAGAACTAAATTGCTTTGGTTTCAGTACACAGTGAATTTGGCTCAGACAAGCTGAATCAGTACATTAAATGTGAATCCCTCACAGATTTGAAAGCAGCCTTTAGCACAATTATTGACTGTGAGTGATGATTATGCCTAATTGAAGGAGACTTTTGCTACCTGTAGCTCAGTTGGAGTCCACAAGAGACACAGCAAGGCATCACATCTTAATTTAATATTCCAGCATGAGAGAAGCAATTGAACTTAAATCTTGAGGTGTGTACATGGTCAATAAACTTTAATAAACTTTAAAGGTTCTCTAATGCTGCTGACTGCAAATAATTCAATATTTTAATACTGAAAAAGAAAATAACAAATCACTACATTATGTCAGGTGAATATTGGATTAGGTTTTCTTAATTTGAAGTCTAGCATGTATAAAATGTATATAACTTTACTTTGTATATGTTTCAGTACCTTAACATGCCATAAATCTCACATTTTCCCAGAGTATTAATATTACATTAATAGAAGGCCACTAAATGTCTTAAATGCCAGGTTAAAAAAATTAAATGTAGCAGTGGTTTGACAACTAAAGATCTACTATTTCACATTTAAACCAGTAAGTCAATTTCCACATTATCAAATCTTTTGCAAGAGATTAAGGTATTTCTGGACTTCTTCATAAATCAATACAGAAAATTCATGCTAACATCTTTATTGAATTTTTTTTTCCTTTGCAAGAAGATGATGAAGCATCATAGAGAATTTTGGACTGTTGTATTTCTAAGGCTGAAAAGCTGTTCAGTCTGTAATTATAAACCAGGATTTTAAAGGCAAGTATGCTTACTACAGGGAAAACTAATCATCCTGCAAATTAATTAGTAGAGTGTTTGAAAGCATTTGGTAGTATTCTAGAATACCATTTACATAAAAACATGTGTAATGTCAAGACCACGTTATTGTATTTTAATTAGAATTGCTATCCACACTAGAGTTCAGGATTTTAAATAAACAGATATATCATTTGCCGTACAAATACGCTTGCCTATTTTTTGATTGTATATTATCTGGTTTTATCTGTAAATGGTATGTGTATAAACAGTAATTAAACAAGAGAACCTGAGCATTTCATCTTCCCTGCTTGTTTGAAAAATGTAGGAACTCCATGTTCCTCAAACTTAATCTTCTCCTTAAATCTTACATCTCTGCGCCTATAACAGAAGGGATAAAATAACTGACATTGATTTAGCTTTCTAATATTTTATTACAAAGGGTTTCAAAATTTGTTGTTGTAACATTGGAAGAATACTATGATTTAAAAAAAGTTTTTTAAACCTACTGTGCATGTATTAGCACACCTTACAGAAAAAAAAAAAGTTACAAAAGCATCATTATTGGCATGTTCAACATGTGCCTGACTACACCATATGCAACTGTATAATTTGATAGGGTTATGGGTTTAGTTTATTGGTTTGTGTGACCATATATTGTAGACATGTTATAGTAATTTATCCCTGCCTTTGGTCAATTACTTTAGTAAATCAGGCCCGATGCATCCTCTGCTCTTAAGTGGGCAATGGATAGGTGCTGAGAACAAAAAGTGGTAAGCAATCTGCATGTTCTCACTCACATTTATGTACTGTGAGGGCATTTTTGATATTGCAATGGGCAGTTTGTGCCCCAGAATTCACCTATGGAACTAATATACCCAGACAACTGGTTTACCTACCATTATACAGCTAGTGATGGCACTCCCTACAATGATTTTCTTGAAATTAAGAAAATCACCTTCTGTAACAGCTCACTTCAGATGATAGGGCCCACTGAGAAACATACAACTTTGGCAGAGTGTGCAGCATATAAGATGTGTAACCTAATGCTCCGTACACACGATCGGACATTGATCGGACATTGATCGGACATTCCGACAACAAAATCTATGTTTTTTATCTGACGGATGTTGGCTCAAACTTGTCTTGCATACACACGGTCACACAAAGTTGGTTGAAAAGTCCAAACTTCAAGAACGCGGTGATGTACAACACGTACGACGAGCTGAGAAAAATGAAGTTCAATAGCCAGTGCGGCTCTTCTGCTTGATTCCCAGCATGCGTGGAACTTTGTGCATCGGAATTGTGTGAACACGATCGGAATTTCCGAAAACTGATTTTGTTGTCAGAAAATTTGAGATCCAGATCTCAAATTTTGTGTGATGGAAATTCCGATGAAAAATGTCCAATGGAGCCTAAACATAGTCGGAATTTCCGACAAAAATCTCCCATCGAACATTAAACGTTGTACACAAGTGTTGATTATAACACATGTATAGCATTTGTACTGTGCCTGGGGAGTGTTTTAGTACTATCTCCAACAAGGGGCAATGACAATAACTTCACAGTAACTGAAGTGAATAGGTACTGAAGCATCAGTGGCCTCAGATAACACACTTTAAAACAGATACAGTGCTACAATATAAGCTAAACTTTTTAGAACAAAGCCAAAGTCATGGCAGGCAGAATGCTAGAGAGGTCAGAACATGCAGGCAGTCAGATCCAGAAAACCCAAGAGGTCAGGGGTAAGAGTGAACATGTTCAAATAGTTCAGGAGCAAAAAATAACAGGGTCTAGGGATCAGAAGTGTCATGAGGTAGGAGACAGAGCCAAAAATACAGAAAGAAGTAACAGGGCAACCAGGACCAAATATGAAAGGTTGATGAGAATGACCACAAAAAGTGAGAACAGGTTCAAAGGATTGTAGGTTATCAAGATTATATATAATCACATCATAGCAAAAGCAAGCCGAATGTGACACCAAACAGAGCATGGATTCTGGTGTCCTTCCAGGGCTCATTTAGATGGCACATTAGTGCTGTCCCCAGTGCAGAGCCACTGGAGGATGCATGTGCATCCACCTTGGAGCTGTGTACAGGCAGCCCATAGGACTGGATGCAAATGCAGCATGGACACAATAACATTTTGACATGTGGGCATGAGAAGGTGAACAGATCAGAATGCAGAGGCACTACATTTGGATCAGTGCACCGGCTTTTGCCTGTATGTAATATTTTGACATGTGATTGTGTCCATGCCAGTGCTGTATGTGCAGCCACTTCAATGGGCTACCTGCACACCAATCCCAGGTGTATGCACATGAATCTCCCAGCAGCTTTGCACAAAGGACAGCACTAATCCACCATCTCAATGAACCCTTAAAGGAGTTTTGACCAATCAGGACATTCATGCTGGGATACAAGAAATGGGTCAGAAGTACAGTTAACACAAATAAAAAAAAAAAGTCAGAAGATGAGGAGAAACCAGTCACACTTCCTTGTCAAGGCCCCTATATATAGTGTAGTGCTAATGGGCGGGCTGATGACATCACGTTTTCTGACTCAGCCAGTTAGAAGAAGCTTTGTATTCATTCACTGAACCAATGTTCTGGATGTGAGATGTTCCGGATGTGAGATGGTAAGTATCTAGCTCACAGCCGGAACCCAGCACTGTACGTAGCTGAAGCTACATGCAGTACATACAGTGCTTACACATGGTGACAGCGCATAGCACGACTGTATGCAAACACTGCAAAATATATTCCCATGGGCAACCAGTTTACAAGGCTAAAATAAAATCTATGTGGCTCACGGACAAAGTAAAAAAAAGCTATAAAGGATAAGAAAAGAGCTTTTATAAAATATAAAAATTGAATAACACTATCGTCATTTAAATGTTACAAATATTAAAAACAAGAATCAGTTTGCAAAGAGAGTAAAACAAACCCAAATAAATTCTCCTGATATATGAATGGTAAAAAGGTCAGGTCTTAGCATGTAGGCCCTTTACAAAATAATCTAAAGTGGGTGACTGGGGACAAAGAGAAGGCAAATTTATTAGATATCTTCTTTAGCTCTGTGTATAGAAAGGAGCATGAAGGAGCTCATGTCCAAAATAGGGATGATATAGACACAGCCCAAAATGATCCACTATGGTTTAAGATTGATAAGGTTCAGAAATATTTTGACAGAATAAAGATGAATAAAGCACCCGTAGGTGGCATTCACCCATGGATCTAAACAAATTGAGCTCTGTTATTTCAAAGTTATTGTTTCTAATTTTTACGGACTCTTTAATGACTAGCATAGTACCACTGGATTGGCGTAAAGCCAACATGGTATCTATATTTAAAAAAGGGTCAAAGTCTTTACCAAGTAAATATAAACTTGTTCTTTTAACTTCTATAGTTGGGACGATAATGGAAAGTTTAATAACAGACCACATCATTTAGTTTTTTTCTAGAAAAAAATTAAAAATTTAAGCAAAAGTCAACATGGTTCATGAAGGACAGAAGTTGTCAGACAAACCTGAATTTTTTGATATGGAGGTAAGCAAAACCTTGCACAGAGGGATGGCTGTGGATGTGTTATACTTTGATTTTGCAAAAGCGTTTGTCACAGTCCCCACACACGGCTAATGTGTAAGGTAAACATAGTCTACAGGCTTGGAAAAATCAGTTTGTAAATGTATAGAAAACTGTTCAAAAGACCGTAGTGTTCCCTGAATGGTCTAGGGTTATTTGTGGTGTTCCCCAAGGTTCCGTGTTGGGACCCTTGCTTTTTTAAACCAGCTTGCACCGAAAGATGGCTACAGCATGGGCCTTAATTGCCGGGAGGGCGTCCATGTATGTCCTCCCTGAAACACGTTCCCTGCGGGCGACACATCAGGGAAAATCTGTGATGGCCGTGTCCCTTTGGCAAAGCCAATCACAGATAGTGGTAAATTGCCAATCACAGTGGCCATTTACCACGTGATCTTGTGTCCAATGAGAGATGATGTAAACATATGAGAGCATCTCTCATTGACGACTCTCCCTCCTCACACAGAGACCACGGGTGAGGAGGGAGAGTGACCTGTGATCACAGTGAGTGAGTTCTTCAACTTATTCATTGCAGATATAGTGCCTATCAGTGTTACAGTGCCCATCAGTGTCAGAGTGCTCACAGTGCCATCAGTGTCAACAGTGCCCATACATGTCAACAGTGCCCATACGTGTCAACAGTGCCCATCAGTACCCAAAGTGTCCACATTGCCATCAGTGGCAATGTGCCCATGAGCATCAGGGTGCCCATCAGTGGCACAGTGCCCATCAGCACCATAATGCCCATCAGTGTCACAGCTTGCTTCCACAAAACTTGTGGAAAAAAAAAAATTCAAAAGACTCATTATGCCTCATAGAATATACATTGGGATGTATGGTTTCCAACATGGGGTCATTTTGTGAGCGTTTCCATTGTCCTGTCCAATTTATGGATTTTGAGGGTAACCCCCCTACACCATTTTAGTTTAGTAGGCCGCTCTTCTTCTTCCGGGGTCTTCTTCCGACTAGAGGTCTTCTTCCGACTTCGGGGGTCTTTTCGTGGTTTCTGGCCTCTTCTCCCGCTCTCCGGTTGTTCTGCCGGGTTCCTCCGCTATCTTCTTCCAGCTCTTTTACTAGCGTTGGCCCGGTCTTCTGGTTCGTCGTCGTTGCCGTCGCCGCCTTCTTCTTCTTCGTCTTCCTTCTCCTCTTCTTCCGATGTTCCTTTCTGTGTCGACAATCCTTAGCTCTATTAGTTCAAGATTATTCTACATAGAAAGAAAATATTTGACATAGAGAGAAAGGATTCGACATTATAGAGACAATAGAAAAAAAGGTCCAATGTGCCTAACCTAACTCTATTAGTCCAATATTATTCGACATAGAGAGAAATGATTCAACATAAAGATTCGACAAAGCAGTTGCCGCGAGCGGACATTTATGGTCAAATGCTCCGCCCATAGGCTATAGAAGAATTCTAATGTTGGTTGAGTAGTAATAATAATTAATAAATATAATTATTACTAGTGTCATACAACATTAGAATTCTACTATAGCTTGTAAGCAGAACATTCGACCGGAAATGTACGATTGCGGCATTGTACAGTTTAGCTACTCCGTCGATTCTTCTTAGAACATTCTACAGACACCATAAGCATTCAATGACAGATTTGACCTTAATTATTTAGGATTTTCGGACGAATGCATTTTTTAACGAAAATAAATTAATAAAAACGAATTCCGGGAGTAACTTAATAAATTTATTTATCGGACGAAAATGAAATTACGAAACTAAATATTTCAGTGTGCACATGTCTAATAGTTACTCTTGGAAACTAAACAATCTATGATCGACCATCCATTGTATAGGTTATCATCAGTAGCAATTACACACATCATTATAATTATCAGCATCACTCAGAACTCTTGTCCCATTATTTTCTAGGACTCTAGTGTCTGTGGAGGGATCATATACAGGCCAGTAGTTACTCCCTATGGGACCTTACCCATTCCATAAGCGACAGTTCTACCAACTGACCTTTTCCAACACATTTTTGTACACACATTTCTGTAATTTTCTTTAACAGAATTCCCACTACTGCCTCATCTGTTCTTGGCCTTTCCTTCACATAAGGTATAGCGAATGAGATGGTATACATGCCATGTACCAACCACTGCTCAGCCGTACTAGCAGGAAGGTATCCCATCACACCATTAGACGGAGAGACTTCTAACGTCTGAAATTTCTGATTTCTCTAGCAGATCTCCCAAGCGCACAAAACAGCCACTGGAAGCACTCTCGCTGAGAACTGTGAGACCACTTTCCACACAAGTAACCAACATTGCTGTAAGGTTGCTGGTACCATCTGTCTCCACTGATTGGCTCTATGCAGTACCAGGCTGTCCATCTGTGATGGATATACACAAGTGTACAGCAAAGGGGTTTTCACCAATTCCAACATTTCCCATAACATCTCAGTTATTCCTAAACATCCGATAGCGAACATATTACAGCGCACACATTCAAGAATGACGTTTCCTGCAGGGCTAGTTAAAAACACCTGAACATATTCAAAAAATATGGGGGTTTGGTCACACTATATGGTTATATAGTGCTAAGCCCACTTACTGCGACAAAGTACCCCGAATTAGTGGGTCCTACCCTAGTAATAGAATGAAAGATCCTGCGTCTCAACCATGGGAGCAAAACTCCTCTATGTGGGAGAACTGAAAGGATTCCTCCTATACACTGGTGGTCACTAAATAAGAGGTAATGAAGAGGGGGAGGGGTGCTCTAACCCAAAAAAACCTGGTCAGGGTTTATTACAACATACAAAGACATATTTGGGAAGCACTCACCAATGCGTTTAAATTCAAGATGGTGCTGCCATAAGACCAACAAGCAATAGCGAATATATTACAGCGCACACATTCAAGAATGACGTTTCCTGCAGGACTAGTTAAAAACACCTGAACATATTCAAAAAAACGGGGGTTTGGTCACACTATATGGTTATATAGTGCTAAGCCCACTTACTGCGACAAAGTACCCCGAATTCCTAAACATCCCACATCTAAACACAGAACTTTAGAGAATCTTCTCTTACTAGCAGATTTGAGGGGCTCATTTGCTAAGGCTCGAGTGGCCAAGAAACTTAAAGAAACCTCCACTTCAGAGCCAACTAACACACCTTGCGGCTCCACTGAAGCACAGCCAACTGCATGTGTCATACTCATTCTCTCATTTTCAGCAACACTGAGCCTTTCAAAGGCATTATCCAGTACACTGTCACTCTGATACTCAATATCACTCATCTGTTTTGCTGTGGACAAAACCTCTGCCATGTGCGTGCCCTTAACCAATCCTTCTAACATGAGGTGGTTAACTTCTGCAACAGCCAATGCACCCATGACTACAGGCTCTGCAGACTCTTCATTTACCACAACAGCAATAGAGTACACCTCATTATTACCTTTAGAGAGTTCTTTCCATTATGCTGTCTGTGCTCCAGTCACCAGCGCTCCCTCCATAGCACTGTTCCATCTGCCCAAAGAGACACAGGTGAACAGAGGGGCTCAACACCATCTGACACACTACACTTGTCAGTAATACGTTTCCCAACATCATCATTATCCACATTCCTGCCTGGTATAAGCTGCCTTAGCACATTAGCAGTTTGAGACTGTAGGATACTTAGTAGATCACTTTCACCTTGTGTGAAACACACTCGCCTGTTGGGGTGGCTACACAGTTGTCCTGGGAAACCTCAAGCTCAGACACATGAACTCCTGTGCGGTCTCCAGGGACACCTCTGTTGCACCTGTCAAGGTTGCTAGGGGCAATGGCACACATCTCTCAGTGGTCCCCCCTGACATATCTGGATGCAGTACCACACTTTCACCACCATGCACTGATGATGCTTCATCAACTTCAAAAGGTTCTGCTGTTTCAGTCTTAGCAGGCTGCTAACCCATTATTTAACTCAGCATTTTTAATCAGCTTAGTGCACCACACATATTCATTTTTCTTACTTGTCATACTGCTACACAGCACAATGCCTAAAGACAAGTTCTTATCAGACCTCAATCTTGCGCCAGACTCAGCATTAACCCATGCTTCCCAACTACACAGCAGCAAGTCTCTCTTGAAAGTGGATCTCCTCACCGGATTTGCCACCACTTCACTGGCCTTAAACACACAGTCTCTCTCACACATGAAATAGGAACAGTCTTACCATTCCAGCTGGCAGGTGTTGGAAGCTTCAATTGAGGGCGTAGTCCCTTCCTGGCTGTGCTTTCACAGGCTAATGCCCCCTCATGGTCGCCTTGGTACTTCTCTGTCAGAAAAGGCTGCACCAATTCATCCCAGTGGCCTCTTGGCCACTCTCTGTAGGAATCGATCATCACAAACTCATACAAATGTCCTCAACGTGTTCAGAAGGCAACATAGGCCTATGAAGTTAGCAGCACAAATTTCTCCCTCATAGCCATTGGTAACCACTCCCATCTGCTCACTCTTGCACTGAGTGGTGGCTTGCTTTCCTTTTTCCCTTGCACCAGTGCGGCCACATGCATGTTGCACTAGTCTTGGGCTTGTTCTGTCAGTAACCACCCCTCCAGTCACAGACTTATGTCTCTCATCTCATCAACTCTTGCTTCCTTTTTGAATGTTGACTGCCCCATCTCTGCCGTCAGGCACACAACAGTTTTTAACACCATGCCTTTTAAGACTTCCACCAGCAGACTCTACTGCATTCACATTAGTTGTTGCATACTGCAAAACTCACTGTTTCTGGTCTGTGAGGATCTGGAACCATTTATGCCCACAGCTATCCTCCACCGTATGTAAGATTGGAGTGATTATACTAGAGTGATGGGTGCGTTTACAATGAGTTGTGCCAGTCCAAAAGTGTATTTTAATGGCATGGCAGCCCACTTTTATTTAAAAGTCATGTCAAAGTTCATACAGATAGCTCTTCCCATGCAGGGGATTCTCACCATCACTGCAAAGACATAACATTCAGCCTCCTGGCTCTCTCGTGAGAGGGTCTTCCTGACCATAAAACATCTTTTGGTCTTCCTGACCATCAAACACATCCCAGTGGTATGCACAGATGCTGAACTTTAGCACTGCATCTTTCCTTGCAGCTCCCTAGTTGCACTTGTCCCTACTGGACTCTCTGTACAGCCTCCTGGCTGCTCCCATCCCACATGGACTTCCTCTCAGGCTTGGGCCTTCCTCTGTCCCAACCAGACCTTAAGCATCTCACGAAGCTCCCCTCAGACACATTGACCTCCCTCAGGAGAGTGGGGCCCTGAGCTCTAACTTTGGCTCTTTTATGATGACAGCACACACCTGAATAATCCATGTGCTTGCTACCCTTAAAATCTGCCATAAACAACTAATCTACCAAGTAGCACAGTATCACCCTGCTACAATATACTGTACATATATTTCTACTTACCTTACAAACTCATAGCAAAATGGAAGTTGTCTGTTAGTAAGTTTTAGGAATCAGCCACTGTGACATCAACCTTAGAGTTGGATCATTTTGCATTTACAATAATACATTGCAGCAGCACATCTTCATAGTAACATCCTACTGCAACTGTAAAATTAGTGGAGAAAATAAAACCGCGCTATTAGCTAGTCAAACACTAATGATTTAAAAAGAAGGCTGCCGCTCAAAGTGGGATACACAAACTATAAACAGTATAAGCAGAGAAGGCGCGCAGTGACGTCACCACGATACCACCAAGGAGGACGGGCTCCAGTATCCGGCCGGCCGGCGGATTATTTTAAAGCGCTCCATAGGAGTTTTCGATGTAAGTTTTTACTGTGTTAATTTAATAAAATCTCAAACGGAATTATGCTATGGTTGGTTTCTGTTTTCTATTCCCCATTTGGATGGCATTGAGCGAAAGGAGGCTTAAAGCCATCTCCACTCCTAAGTGATAGAGCTGTGGATCCGGAGGAGGAGACCAGGGATATCCATAGCACCCTGCAATTTACAGTGCTCTGCAGATTGGGAGCTTCTTTCCGGTTGAAAGTGTGACACCCCTATACCATTACTGCGGGAGGCTATATGAATAAGAGAGGGAGATACCAGGGACACCTGTACCAGTCTGCCGGTTATTATTCATCATAAAGCTTACATGCTTTACCTTTCGGTAAGCGCATATGATATCCATGGTGTCGGGGTCACTTCTTCACTATATGCATTTATGAGTCACCGTGGTGCATATTTTCAAGCTGAATTTGAATGCATGTAGAGTCATATCTTATTTGTGCAATTTTGTGCCATTATGTGGCTGTGACTTTTGTTCTTACCATCATCATAGGACTTTTCTACAGTGTTCCTTTTTGATCAACTTTTTGAACACTCTGTTCATGTATATGTACACCATCCCATATTACTGACATTATTTGAATTCATTTTGATTATGTCTATATATATATGAATTAATTGGGATAGATATAAACTGTAAAATTAGGCCCGGAGGAAAAATCTAAAAGGAATAGATGGAGGGACAGTATGGCTGTGTTAAAAGAGGTGTGGAGGACAGGGGTGAAGAGTTTGGAGCGTTTGAAGGATGCAAGAAGGAGGGGTACTGACCTGATTGGTGAAGTAGACTAGATGGGAGGGGTCAGTAGGAGGTTGTAGGTAGGATGGTCCCAAGAAAGTTTCAGTAAGAAGATGGCAGATATTAGGGAATCTTCCCATCCTAACACCCCTGTATTTATTGGTGGTGTCAGGAAGATCCTGCCAGAAACAGGCGTCCTGAGCTTGCTGTTGCACGATCGCACGCGCCAATGCACACACGCGTGCGCCCATTAACACCAGGTGGGCTATTTAGACCAGACTATCACACTGGGACGTTGCTGTCTGCTCTACAGCATTACGCGTGTCTTGATTTCTGAAAACCTGTTCCAGTACTTTAGAAAAGAAAAAAGTGTATAACCTAAAAAATAATAAAATAAACAGGCGGCAGCTTATAATTGCAAGATATACACAATCCCTAACAAAAAAAAATGGAAAAAAGCTGCGCAAAAAATAAAAAATAAATTGTATGGTGACAATATTAATTAATTATGTATAGTGACAATATAATTAAATCACCCAAATAAACATAAATACACAGTGACGATTGATAGTGCAAATATGGAATAATGAATACAATTTTTAAACAGTAAATTACAGTGATTGAAGTGAAATGAATCTCATCAATATTTCTTCTGTGCAGAAAGACAAAACACCACCAATATTAGTGAGCCTCCACCACACAACCTATGCGCTTACCAGAAGCCAATCGGTGTAAAGCCTGTAGTATCAAACAGCATCCAGACATCAGATCACAAATGGTAGGAATTCACTGTGAGTATAATGAGAGCAAACCAGGGGATCCAACTCAATAGGCAGTCCAGCAGGCAGCAATCACGGTCTCAGTGAGAAAAGAAAGCTCACCATAGTGTGAATCAATTTAAAAACTATTTATTTAGATCAAAAAGTATTGCACTTACAGTTAAAAAACTTTGTAAAAGCTCAAAGGAAAATACATATGCTGGCCGGCTTGCAAACCCCCTGTCTTAGACATCGATGACGTCGGCACTCCTCCCTCCTGAAGTACGTTTCGTCAAAGAGTGACTTAGTCATGGGGAACGGGCAACGCACTGACTCATCGACATAAATACACTAAGGAGACAACCAAGCCTCATTTTGATTTACTCACAACCAAGCCTCATTGTGAACCATGAGTGACCGGATGAAATCGAATGATTCGACACTCGGACAAATCCGGAAATAGGAAAATAGCATACATTCCCGCAGACAGGGTGGATTGGTAACATGAAAACCTATCTCAATTTTTTTTATCATTAAACACTATTAAAAAAGATTATTAAAAATATTAAAATAATTTAAAATAAGAGGACAGACAAAGAAATATAAGAAAAGTGGCAGAACATAAGACTGGAAACACCTTATGTGAACACAAAGGTGATTATCTATACAAACCACCATCAGCATGGTGGAGACAGACTCGCCAGTGACACATAGTGGGGAAAAAGAGGTCTTACCACCCTCAACCAATTATTATAATAATGAGTGGGTAAACCTCCATAAAAAAATACCTCTAAATGGAGAGAAAAGAGATAAGTATTATCTGATTATACAAATCAGAAAATCACTATGGGGCCATAAAAAGGAGCACAAACCTCATACAAATAATTATATGCAAAAAACGGATATTCTACGGAGAGAACATCCAATCTTAAGACACTACCTAGAGGTTCAAGGGAATGGTGTTAAATAGAAAAACAACCCAAAAAATCAGATTGAACTATCCAATAAATTAGACTTGAAATCAATTTAATATGGCCACTCAGGGTACACAACAAGTTTACAAACATCAAAAAATTTAGGAGTTTAAGAATTATCGATGAAAGCGTTGACATCAATACCTACATTTAACCCGAAGGGGGTGTAACATTTTATTTTGTGAATCCAGGCCATCTCAAGTCTTGAGATACCATGAACCAAAGAACTTCCTCTCCAATGGGAGATATACATGTCCATCCCAAGGAAAATAGTCTTGGCCGGGTTCTTGTTGTGAACCTCCAAGTAGTGTCTCGAGACTGGATGTTTGGGAAAACCATGGATGATGTTTGTCACATGCTCATTGAGCCTGACCAAGAGGGCCCTCTTGGTCCTGCCCACATATTGTAGCCCGCAAGGGCACTGGAGCAGGTACACACCCCCTCGGTAGAGCATATGACAAAAAAATTAATGTCAAATTCTTTCTGAGTCCTGGAAGATAAATTTGTGAGTTCTTCTATGCTGACATCCACTCAACGATCATACCCTGCACCTCCTACATTGATAGAACCCAGTAAGGTTCTCGAAAAAAACCTTTTCTGATAGGCGGGGATCAAAAACATTTGTGCTAATCTACCCCTCAAAGAGGAAGCACCTCTAAAAATAACTAGGGGTTTGGCATAATTGGGGTTTGGCAAGAAGAACAGTGCTCAAAACTGGATCGTTAGTCAATATGTGCCAATGTTTATTGATCAATTTACCAATATTCCTGTGTTGAATAAAATATGTCATAATAAAAGGCACAGAGGCATACTAATACTCATATCAGTATTAGGTGGCCTTTCTTTGAGCAAGTCCTTCCTATCAATTGCAGAGACACTTCCTCTAAAGTTCTACCAAGAGAGACTTCAGAGTATCCCTTTTCAAGGAATCTTTTAGTCAGGACATCCTCCTGTGACAGGAACCCATCGAAAGTGGTGCAGTTCCGTCTCAAATGCATGTACTGGCTTTTGGGTCAGACCTCAACCAAGCCTCATGATGACAGCTGTTAACTGGGATGTATGAGTTGCGATCTGTACCCTTGAAAAAAGTGGCACTAGTAAACTGATTCTCTGGCACTCCAATTTTCAAGTCTAAAAAACGAATATCTGACTTCATATTTGAGGACAATGCCCCTAGTGTTGGCATTGAGCTCATCCATATAGGCATCCAAGTCAGCCCGGCTGCCATCCCAAAAGAACAGGCATGTCGTCTATATACCTAGCCCACAAGACCACTTGGGGTCTCATGTGGGCATAGACGACATCCTCCTCCCATAGGGCCATAAAGAGGTTCGCCAGACTGGGAGCATATTTAGCCCCCATGGCTACCCCTCTAACTTGCTTGTAGTACTGTCCCCCAAACCAAAAATAGCTTGTGGATGCTGCAAACCGTTCCAGTACTTTACCCGGCTTGCTTCCTACCATCCCTGTCATCTGCCTGCATCCGAACCCGGCTTGTCTGATTCTCTTCTGCCTGCACCTTCAGTACCTTACCGTCCACCTGATTACCGACCCAGCTTGTTTGACCCTCCAGTTCCAGTATCTGGTTCCAGCTTCCAGCCTGCTGTCCAGCACCAGTTTGTGGTCCAGTTCCAGTGTCCTGGTTCCAGCTTCCAGCCTGCTGTACAGCACCAGTTTGCGGTCCAGTTGTAGTGTCCTGGTTCCAGCTTCCAGCCTGCTGTCCAGCACCAGTTTGTGGTCCAGTTCCAGTGTCCTGGTTCCAGCTTCCAGCCTGCTGTCCAGCTACAGTCTGTGGTCCAGTTCTAGCATCCTGGTTCCAGCTTCCAGCCTGCTATCCAGCTCCAGTCTGTGGTCCAGTTCTAGCATCCTGGTTCCAGCTTCCAGCCTGCTATCCAGCTCCAGTCTGTGGTCCAGTTCCAGTGTCATGGTTCCTCCTTCCAGCCTGCTGTCCAGCTCCAGTCTGTGGTCCAGTTCCGGTGTTCTGGTTCCAGCTTCCAGCCTGCTGTCCAGTTCCTGTCTGAGATACTTTCATACAGTGTTTCCTGAACTCCAGACCAACCTCCTGCTGTTGATCCTGCCAGGCACTCGTGCCACTCTTGATTCCTGTGCCTCCTGTTCATGCTACCAGGGGCCACAAGTCGGAGCCTCACGAGAGGCCATTCCCCTGCAGATTGGGCTCGTCCACTAGGTACATGACAGGTAGTTTGTGTCCTGTCATGGGTAAGTTGCTCAAGGCCCTAGAAGTTAGGCAGTTGTGAAGGTCAATAGGTTGGGGACCCGTCTTGGGTACAGCTTCACTTAAGGTAGTACCTTTTATAGCAGTAAATGGTGTACTTGATCCTGTCTCCAAGTCAGTGGTATGCGGCTGGAGGCCTACTTTATGGGTCATAGGTATTACTTGGTGGCCTACAAGGGGCCTTAAAACTCCAGTATACATTCAGTCTTTTGCAGGTATTCATATGGTTATTTAATTTGTTATTTATATTGATAATTTTGGTAAATAAAGTGGCTGCGGTGTCAGTGTCAGAGTCTTATTTTCGTGGTAGGGTGGTTAATGGATTAAACAGGCAGCTTGGGGGAAGGAGTGAACTTTATCTTTTATACCCTAGTCAAGGCAGACACACTGTTCAATCAACAATACATACCTTTTTTTTAGAGATGAATTGGCTTGAGTCTTTTTTGCAGTAACTGCTGTGTTGATACCCTTGCTATCATTAATGCTGCTTTTTCTAAAACCTTAAAGAGTTTTGTTACATAGTTACAATTTTTAGGACATGTTATTGATATTGTCTGCTGAAAGTCAAATGTGTTAACATTTTTCATAAAAATACAGATATAGCATTGTTGTCATCAGTCTGGCAACAACTATATACTGTATATATACAGGTGTGTGTGTGTGTGTGTGTATATATATATATATATATATATATACAGTCCCTTGAAAAAGTATTAACACCCCTTGACATTTTCCACATTTTGTCATGTTACAACCAGGTAGATGTATTTTGTTGGGATTTTAGGTGATAGACCAACACAAAGTGGCAGATAATTGAGAAGTGTAAGGAAAATGATAAATGTTTTTCAAAATGTTTTACAGATAAATATGTGAAAAGTGTGGCGTGCATTTGTATTCAGCCCCTTTACTCTAAAACCCCTAACTAAAATCTAGTGGAACCAATTGCCTTCAGAAGTCACCTAATTAGTAAATATAGTCTAACTGTGTGTAATTTAATCTCAGTATAAATACAGTTTTTCTGTGAACCCCTGTAGAGGTTTGTTAGAGAACCTTAGTGAGCAAACAGCATCATGAAGGAGTCATCCGAAAATGGAAAGAGTATGGCACAACTGCAAACCTACCAAGACATGGCCGTCCACCTAAATTGACAGGCATGGCAAGGAGAGCATTAATCATAGAAGCAGCCGAGAGGCCCATGGTAACTCTGGAGGAGCTGCAGAGATCTACAGCTCAGGTGGGATAATCTGTCCACAGGACAACTATTAGTCATGCACTCCATTTGCAGTTTGTGATAAGCCATGTGGGGGACACAGCAAACATGTGAAAGAAGGTATCTGGTCAGATGGGGCCAAAATTTAACTTTTTGGCCTAAAAGCAAAACTCTATGTGTGATGGAAAACTAACACTGCACATCGCTCTGAACACACCACCCCCACCAAGAAACATGGTGGTTGCAACATCATGTTGTGGGGATGCTTTTCTTTAGCAGAGATAGGGAAGCTGGTCAGAGTTGATTGGAAGATGGATGGAGCCAAATACAAGGAGATCTTAGAAGAAAACCTGTTAGAGTCTGCAAAAGACTTGAGACTGGGGCGGAGGTTCACCTTCTAGCAGGATAACAACCCTAAACATACAGCCAGAGCTACAATGGAATGGTTTAGATCAAAGCATATTCATGAGTTAGAAAGTCCATACCTAAATCCAATCTGTGGCAAGACTTCAAAATTGGTGTTCACAGATGCTCTCCATCCAGTCTGACAGAGCTTGAGCTGTTTTACAAATATGGGCAAAAATGTCACAAAGCTGGTAGATACATCCCCAAAAAGACCCGCAGCTGTAATTGCAGCAAAAGGTGGTTCTACAAAGTATTGACTCAGAGGGGCTGAATACAAATGTGCGCCACACTTTTCACATATTTATTTGTAAAAAACATTTATAATTTTCCTTCCACTTCACACTTATGTGCCACTTTGTGTTGGTCTATAACATAAAATCCCCAAAAAAGTCATTTAGGTTTTTGGTTGTAACATGACAAAACATGAAGCATTTCAGGGGGTATGAATACTTTTTTCAAGGCACTGTGTATATAAATATAAAACATATACACAATATACTGTATATTGTACACCTAATTGGCTGGCAGGAAAATGTTCTTTTTTTTGTTGTCTTTGTGACCTGATTGTTGAATTATTAATATAGCATGGCATGCTTTACTTTTGTGCTGGGACTAAAATACAAAACAGGCAGCAGAAAGCCAACGATAATGGTAAAACTAAAATTGACTATTTTTAGTAAAAGAGCTTGTAATTTTTTCACTTGACACTGTTCTCTCCTATTGTATCTAGGAAAGAGCTAATCTGCCTAGGTTCAAGTCACGGGAGGTTTGACAAACTGAGCAAGAAGTCTAAAAACTCAGCTCTGACCCCCATTGAAATCTATGTGAGGCAGATCTTGATAATAAATTCAGGTTAATCTCAAGGCAATTAGAAATGCTATTGTCAAAAAAAGGGCCTATAGAGATGGGTTTTGCCATGGGGGACATGTACCAATGCAAAAAAAAAATTAAGAAATACTGTACAGCAATGAGAATGTTTCCAATGTGGCTTCGAGGGCAACATTTAAAACACACATCCTTTAAATAAAATGCTTGATGGATGCCTCAAAGCTTCTCATGGTGTTCTGAAACAGTACAATTTTCAGACAGTCCCAGTGACAGCATACACTTGCAACTCATATTTGGCTGTGGAATTTATTTATTTATTTTACAATTAGCTTTCCTTTCATACAGAAGCACGCCAGTCTAAACAATTGCAGTTAGGATGCAATAATACTAATAAGAATGAAAAAAAAATCAACCCAGACCCTTATCTCAGACCCTAAATCTCTTTTCTTCCAAACATAAAAAGTGCACCCTTTTCCTTGGTTATGACCTGAAAGTGAATAACTCTACATCAAGTTCACTATATGGACGACTTGCATATTTAGACATGGCGATCATATATTGTACCTCTTAAATCACCTCTTCTCAAGAGCAAATAAAATCAGTTGAACTAATCTTTCCTCATAGCTGAGCTCCTCCAGTTGCCATTCTCTGCAATTTCTCCAGTTCTCCAATATCCTTTTTATGAACAGGTGCCCCAAAACTAAACTACATATTCTAGATGAGGTCTTATTGATGATAAGTTTAGGGGCAAAATGATGTGTCTCTCTCTGGAGTCATATTTTTTTGTTTTTATTGAAAAAGTAAAAAGAGAACATAGTGTACAGTACAATTGCAAATAGACACATAGTACATTTAGGAAATCATTAGGCATAAGTAACAGAACAAAGCCTATAGTGATGTGAGAGAATCTGTTTACCATAACATATACTACGTTATACATTTCTGCACGTGTGTGCGAGGTGTCATTGTGAGATTCAAACAGTCAGAAATTCCCAAACGAGGGCAGTCGTGGGGGTATATACCATTAGTACAATTTCACTGTACATGTAAATAGTGAGAAAGGAGGGTAAAGAATTAGACAGAAAGAAAGAAGGGGGGTGAAAAGGGAGGATAAGCATGGGAGGGATGGGGGTATGGGGGGGGGGGGGTCTGCCTCAGTCCGACACTTTTCAGGTATCAAATGTAGTCTAAATGGGGGTACATAATTCATTTAGCCTGAGACATAATCTCTGTGTAGGCGGTTGTATATTTAAAGGCGAACCAGCAGGACCATATCTTCCTTACCAGGTCTGACTTATTCCTGAGGGAGAAAGTAAGATCTCCATATAGTATGTGTTATCTACCTTCAATAGCCATTGGCGTAGAGATGGTATGGTTGGTTGTTTCCAATATCATGGGATAAGGACTTTAACTGCATTGAGTAGATGTGGAGTTATTGTTTTTTTTGTATGCTCCTGCTGGTGAGCCCGTACAATGTAATAAGATAACCCAAGGGTCGTTAGGAATTTCAAAACCTTGTATCTCTTTTGCCCAATGTAGTATGGTCAGCCAGTAGGGGCGTATAAGTGGGCAATACCACTATATGTGGGCGTGGGAGGCTTGTTCCCCGCAACCTTGCCAAAAAAGGGGTGACAAGACTGTAAATGTCTTGTGAAGCAATACTGGGGTGTAGTGCCATTTCTTGCAATTTATAATTTACTTCCGCCATTTTAGAGGCTGTGGAGGAAGTGTGAGCCATTTGCAGAATGGTGGACTTTTGTGCTTCTGATACTTCTTTGTGGAGGTTCTTTTCCCAGTTGTCTAGGAAGGTGGGGTATCCAGTGGTGGCTAGATTCTGGAGAGTATGATAGAAGTAAGAGATGGGTTTATTGACTGGTTGGCTCTCGGAGAGCGGATTCCATGGGTGTTAGATCAGAAGTGGAACGAAGATGTTTCGGGAGAGAGTGGACAAAAGCAGACAATTGGTGATATTTACAGTGATCCAGGGGTGTGGCCTTCTGGCTGGATAGCAACGATGACATGGGTACCGTTCCCGACTGGGTTGTGACCTGATGAAGGGGCGAAGGGCCCAGGTTCCATACATGGATTTTGGGACCCATGTTTCCCGGCGGAAAGAAATTATGACCAGTTAGTGGCATGAGGGGGAGTTGCATTGTCATTTTTGCTTCTTACACAATGAGCCCCATATCATGAGGGTCGACTGTGAAAGTGGCAAGGTATTGGGAGATAATGTTCTGTACTGTTTAGGAATCCACATTTGGGTAAAAAGTTAAGTTTCGATAAGAGACATTTCTAAGTTGACTCATAGTTTAGAGTTTTTATGAAACTTCCAGTCGGATATTCTGTTCAATATTATAGCTCTAAAGTATTGCTTAATTTAGGTAGGGTCAGACCTCCCCGGCTTTTAGGTCTAGCAAGGAGAGTACTGGCCAGCCTAGAACGCTTTCTGTTCCATACATATTTGATTATCATTGAGCTAATCAGAGTGAAGAAACCTGCAGAAATATCATAAGGTATCATTTGGAGTAGAAATAGCAGTCTGGGAAGAACATTCATCTTCACCACACTAAAGCCCCATACACACGGTCGGACTTTTTCATGGATTCTGTCCGATCGGACAAGGTTGTTGAAAAATCAGACCGTGTGTATGCACCATCGGACAGTGTTCGTCGGTTTGTCCGACGGACAAAGTCTTATCTCCTGCTGGAAAGATTTGCCGTCAACACGGTCCGATCACACCAAATCCGAGCGTGTGTACGCTTGTCCGACGGAACAAAGTGCTACGCATGCTCAGATCACATTACAAGACCAAAGCTATTGGCTACTAGCCTCTACGTAGTCCCGTCGTAGGCAACAAACGTCACCACGTTCAGAATGATCGGATTTTCCGACAACTTTGTCCGACCGTGTGTACGCAAAACCAACATCAGACAAAGTATGACGGACAGGATCCGACCGACCTGGTCCGCGGATTGTCCGACCGTGTGTATGGGGCTTAATACATCCCAACCATGAGTGAGCCATTTGGGTCCATTTTTGCAAGTCAGATCTGATCGTGTTGAGAAGGGGTAAAAAATTTGTGCGGAATAAAGATTTTGGGCTAGGGGTAAGATAGATGCCTAAGTATTTCATTTTGCTTTTTTGCCAACTAAAGGGGAAGGAGTTTTTAAGTTGGGAAACAGTCTTTCCGGGAACAGAGATGTTTAGAATTTCCGATTTGGCCATGTTGATCTTAAAGTTGGATATAGTGCCGAATCTAGAGAATGCTAGCATGAGGTTGGGGAAGGAAATCAGGGGCTGTTGCACGTAAAATAAGATGTCGTCTGCATAAGCAGCATACTTGTGTTCAGTGCCACCTACAGTTATTCCGTGGATGTTAGGGTCATGTCTAATCGATGAAAGAAAGGGTTCTAGGGATAACGCGAACAAGATAGGTGATAGGGGGCATCCTTGGCACGTGCCATTAAAGAGGGTGAAAGGGCTGCTTAGCGTACCATTTATGCATATTTGGGCCGGAGAGAGGAGGGATGGGCCAATTCCTAGGTGGGATAGTGTAGCCATAAGGTACTCCCAGTCCACCCTATCAAACGCCTTCTCTGCATCCGTGGAGAGGAGAATGGTGGACTGGGAGAACCCCCTCGCATAAGATATTAATGACAGGGTACGAAGGGCATTATCGCACGCCTTCCTACCGGGAATAAATCCCGTTTGGTCTGCGGATACCCAACGCGGAATGAGAGGTAATAATCTATTCGCGATATAAAAAGTGTGGTTCCCTCGCGTTATCAAAGTGAAAAGTAACTACGTGTGGTATATTAAATAAATTGCTGCTTGACCTACTGTGTATACAATGCACTCAAATGGAAATATTTAAAAAATAATGGTCAGCGCAACTTATATACCCTATAGTAATACAGTGAACAAGTACCTGTATAGTAATTATGCAATCAAAATAATAAAGTGCAAATGTGCATATAATAAACAAATGCTGTGCAAACGGTGCTAACTATTATATTCCTATACAAAAGTAGAACTGTGCAAGCATATATGAAAATAAATAGTGAAAAATATAATGTAAACAATCCTAATGATGAATTGCTGTGCAAAATATTGCTAATAAAACACTTAATTGTGTGAGGTAGTCCTTAGTAAACACCTGGTGGTGTATACATGTGATCCTTAATAAATCAAAATAGTATAGTCCCTTATACAAGTTCATATATAAATGTGCAAGAAGTGCAAAAAGTGCTGATGTGCAGCGATGTGACAAGCAGGCTCTTCAAATAACATCCGCTGTGCGATTTTTGTGTGCCCCACTCAGTGCTCTCTATGCTCTTACCTCCAAGTGGGTAATAAAACGCCACTGAAATCTGTGAATTACAAGGCCTTCCTGGGTATCATGACAGCAGATGGTATCCCTGTCCTGCTGTATTCCTATCCTGGCTTTCAATTGGTTTGTTCGGCCGTTTATTCACAGCATATATATGTGAGGAATAAATAGGAATATCCCATAGTGCAGTAAATTAAGACTGGTTTATTGTTAAAATAAGAGATGGCTACTTACAACGTGTATACATAAAAACAGCAGATCTGTAAAAACAGCGTTACAAGTGCCTCTTTGTGTCACTTCCGGTTGTCTCCTATTCCGGTCACTTTCCTATGCATTACGTCACGTCACGTGACTTCATCAGGGGTTCCGGATTGGTTTAAAACCCTGTCATTTTATATACTGCAACAGGAAGTGCTCCATCCGCCATCTTGTTGGATATCTGTCTCCAACATGTGGGCGGCCATTTTTATGGTTGGTAACATCTATTGCGATCATATTGAGTACTCCTAATGGCGGTTGAATTTGCAATGGGTTATGCTATAATCAGGAATAGCTTATGTGTCATTAATGATCTACATGATTCAAACGAAGTATAGAAGAATGTGGTGCCTACAAGGGGTAGATTTAAAATTAAATATATACCACACTGTTGAAGATGCATGTAGGTCTTGATAAGATCTTATTAACCCCTAATGGATCTAATAGATAGCTATACTTCTGTAGTAATAACAACAATATATGTAAATCTATTAATGCGACACTAAGAACAATAAAAATATTTCCAAAATTTAAAAATGTAACAATATGGACATCATGATAATGGTAATCAGGCGTATCGTACACCTAAGAACAATAATAATAATTTTAAGAAACCTAATTGGCACAACACAGAAAGAAATTTTAGAGGCAACAGAGGTCGACCGCAACCACATGACCAGTATAGGGACAATAGGGGAGGCCCCCACCAATATGAGCAATATAGAGATCACAGAACAGGACCATATCAATATGAACAATATAGATATAGAGAAAGAAGCCCCATGCCGATACAAAACAGATTTGACCCTATCAGGAACCATAATGATTTTTATCCCCAGTACCAACAGAATTATTATCAACCACCCCCACAGAACCATTTTTTAGACAGAGAAAGGAGGGATAATACGCCAAGGAGGCACCCACAGGAAGAATGTCGGTCACCAAGGAAACATCCACAGGAATCTCGAAAATCCCAGAGAAGAAGCCCGCAGGAACAAAGCGCCAGAAAAAACAGCGAAAGAAGAGAGGACGCAGAGCGGGAACGAGAATCCAAAAGAAAACGAGAATAGTCGTTGAAGGCGTATTCAACCTAAGTGGCAAAGATCTAACTCCGGAAGAATTAGCGGTTTTGGATAAAGGCCTGAAACGTGCACCTGTGAAAAATTTGAATAAATTTGATACCTACATCGGAATTCAAAAATACATACGGAAAATCAACATTAAAAAATACATGCTTTGCAATCCATTTAAACCGAACCCACAAAGACCGGGAACAATGAAAGAAGTGAAACATAGCTCTTTACGGAACAACTCGGTATACAATCTACAAGTCAGTGACAATAAACACATAGATGTTTTAAAAAAATTAGTCCTACAAGACCTCGATGAATTAAAACTAAAAAAGGCGTTTGACCCCATACACATGAAAAAAGGAATACAAGCACTAACAAAAAGGAAAGACATCGTAATAAGGCCCGCAGACAAAGATGGTGGGGTCGTGATCCAATCAAAAGAACAATACCAGAAGGAAATCGATCGACAACTACAGGATGAGTCCACTTACACCAAACTGCTGGGAAACCCCCCCCCCCCCCACCTAATACAAAAAAGAATTGGAGAAACTGGTGCATCTAGGAGAAAAAAAGGATATCCTGAACAAAAAGGTATCCCAATACCTAATTCCGGAATCATGCAGAATCCCTGTTATATATACAGTCCCGAAAATACATAAGGATACAACAAATCCACCAGAAAGACCCATAGTAAATGGAATTGAGTCACTTACATCTCGAATGGGACAATACTTGGACAATTTCATACAACCAGCTGTTCAGCAAACTAAAGCTTATCTGAAAGATATGAAGCATACTCTACAACTTCTGAAAGAAGTACCCGTACTAGAAGGTAGATCGTTACTAGCCACAGCTGAGGTTACGTCACTATACACTATAGTACAACATCACCAGGCCTGTGATGCCACAAAATGGCTATTAAAAGAATACACCACCCTTATATGCAAACAAAGGAAATTCTTAGTGAAGTGTATTGACTTCTGCTGAAAACACAACTATTTTTAGCACAACAAAGCATTCTACAAACAAATCACAGGCATAGCCATGGGAGCTAAATACGCCCCAAGTATAGCAAATGCATTTATGGCACAGTGGGAAGAGCAATCGATCTACAACAACACTCCAATGGAACTGACCTTCATATTCCATCATATGGAACGGAAGTAGAGACACATTAGAAAGCTTCCTACACCGACTTAATGATAATGATAAAAATATCAAGCTGGTCTGGAACTTCAGTGACAAAAATGTTAATTTTCTGGACTTGGATATTAAGTTGGAAGGAAATCAGATAACCACAAAAACACATTTTAAGAATGTAGACGCGAACAGCTATTTGTCAATGAAGAGCTGCCATTTCAAACCATGGCTGTGGAATATACCAAAAGGACAACTGGTGAGGATAAAGAGAAACTGCACAAATGAGGAAGACTTTAATACACAAGCAGCCTTCTTAGGGAAAAGATTCAAAAATAAGGGATATTCAGAAGACTTCATCAATAAACAAAATAATATTGTAAAATCAATGGATAGAACAAAAATGCTACAATGGAAAAATCCGAACCAACGCCTTACAGATGCGCCATTCATAGTTTTAGATTTCAACATCCAACACAAAGAAGTGGAAAGACTAATAAAGAAAAACTGGCATATACTGAAAAACGATAGACATTTGAAACAGATTCTACCAGATGTACCTAATGTGGTCTACAAAAGAGCTCCAACATTGAGAGATATCATTGTTAAAAACGTGGTGGAGACTCCAACTGCAAGTGGGTACATATTTTTTGCAGGAAAGGGATTTTATCCCTGCAAACAATGTTTTGCTTGCCGACATTAAAAAAAAACACAAATTAAAAGAAATGAATTCACATCCACGCATACTGGACAAAAACATACTATTAGGGACTTAGGCACCGAACAGCAGCCACCGCGACCGATCAACCCCTTAAGGACAGGGGGGCCAGCTATCTCATACCTCTCACATTGCTGACCTATTTTTGTTTTATATTCTCAAGATTTTATTTGTCACATGCCAATGTGAATACATTTTAATGATTTTTGACCTGCACCATTGGAGTCGCTTCCATTCTCTCTTTTTTACCCTGTTTTTTGGGATCTTACTGAGTGGACTGCTTTGGGATCGCACAACTTGTCCTTAAGGGGTAGATCGGTCACGGTGGCTGCTGTTCAGTTTCTACTTGCTGTGGCGTTTACCTCCGGTTCCTGCTTTCCTGATCCGGTACCCGTCGGCGCAAGAGGTCTAGTGCACAAGTCTATTTGATACAAATACCGTATGGTAGCTGTATCCAACCGTTGTGGTAAGAGTACCCTATCTTTATATGTCATCAGTCAAGCCGGGTTCAGTCATCCCTATCCAGTCTCCTCCTGTTCATGAGTTACCTTGAAGGATTCGCTTTTTTTAGCGTTTCACTCAATGCTGACTTTCTATCACAATATTTTGGTTGATGGTGTTTTTCTTGGCACCTATTACCTATGTTACATTGTTTTTTATATGTCACATTGTTTTGCTTTTAATGGCACACATTATTGATGTTATATTATTTTGGTACTTGCCTATTATCGTGTGTTTTTGGATACACGTCTTAGGCTTTTGGCACTCATTATTCACTTCATTACCTTGAAGGATTCGCTGTTTTCAGCGTTTCACTCAATGTGGACATTATATCACAATATTTTGGTCTATGGTGTTTCCATTGGCACTTATTACTTATGTCATATTGTTTTGTATATGTCACATTGGTTTGCCTCTAGTGGCACATATTATTGATGTCACATCATTGCTGATTTTTGCCTTTTATCGTGTGTTTTCAGGACACACGTCTTAGGCTTTCGATATATAATATTCACTCTCATACAGTGTGTTTATTTTTATTTTAGCGCTACATTTTTACATTTCCATCCTTTTTCTGTGGTGGGGAGAGTGCTAGCAGGCGTCCCGGCTTATTTCCCCACTCATAGTAGCACTGGGCTATTATGTGAAAGTGTCGCTTCTGTTTCGTATGAAAGAGGGCCTTAAATTCCTCCCGCTTCAATGTCAGGGTGATGAATATTGCCTGTGTCTGGCTAGCCTTATGTTGTTGTTCTAGAGTGCTAATGTCGCTTATCAGTTCTGTTTGTTGGTGTATGCGTTCCCTCTTTCCTAGATCCTAGTTTAATCAGTTTACCTCGTATGTGAGCTTTGTGTGCCTCCCACAATATGCTAGGTGATACGTGTGTTGTCTTTAAAGTAATGGGTCAGTTTGTCACTCAATAGTTTCCTGTCTATTTCCTAATTTAGAAGGTTTTCATTTAGTTTCCAATTTGTGGTCCTGAGAGGCATAGAAGGGATTTTTATTTTTAGTGTGATCGGGGCGTGGTCTGCGATCTGCGTAGTGGCTTCAATCTCTGTTTTCATAGTTAGGTATAGGTGGTGGTGGTCTATGAAGAAGAGGTCGATTTCTTGAGTAGGTGTGGTGTACTTAGGAAAGGTGGGTGTAGTCTCTCGTCCGGGGGTGCATTATCTTCCACACATCCAGTAATTGGGCTTTGTGCAATCGTTTGGGAATAAACAGCAAACGTTTATGAGATATGCAAGATTTCCCTTGGGATGTGTCTATGCTGGGTTCTAAGGGAGCGTTAAAATCTCCAGCTATGAGAATGCAGCCACGGGCGAAGTCTCTCAGTTTTTTAATTGTAGATGCAATGAAACTGGCTTGGTCACGGTTGGGAGCGTACAGCGTAGCTAGTGTACATGTCATACCTCCCAAACTGCCTCTCAAGAAAGGAAAACGTCCATTAGGATCACTTACCATAGACTCCAGTGCAAATGAAGTTCCGCCACGGAACCCAATGGCCACCCCTTTGGCTTTGTGAATATTTGACAAGCTATAGTGCCAAGTGGGGTACCGTGGGGAAAACAGCTTTACGGAGGTAGTGTGTGTGAGATGGGTCTCCTGCAGGAAAACTATGGGGGTTATTTACTAAAGGAAAATCCACTTTGCACTGCAAGTGCACTTAGAAGTAAAGTCACTGTAGATCTGAGGGGGACATGTAAGGAAAATAAAAAAAAGCATTCTTAGCTTGCACATGATTGGATGATAAAATCAGCAGAGCTTCCACTCATTTCAGATCGACCCCTTAGATTTAGAGCGACTGCACTTCCAAGTGCACTTTCAGTGCACTTTCAATACAAAGTGAATTTGCCTTTCGTAAATAACCCCCAATGTCTCCCCGCAGTCGATCCAGCTCTCTGGAGAGGTTATGTCTCTTACCTGGGGCATAGAGGCCTCTCACATTGAGGGAGACTTGGTTTGCAGTAGCCATGGGGTTCCGCAAAGAAAGTCCATGCTTAGCAAATTACCTAGGGCCAGTACCTGAGGCAGAAGGAGACATGGGTGGGGTGGGGTGGGGCAGGTGGAGAGAGGAGGGAAGAAGAGAGGAAAGGGGGATAGTAGGGGGAGACAAAAGACATACATTCAACATTACGTAACATGTTTTTCACAGACCCTGATGGTACATGGTCTTCATGTGCACGCATATGTCTGCGGTGCATTGAGGGGGCGCTCGCACGAGCCCCCGGGCCGCCACCCCCGTAGGAGCGGGTGCCCGTGGGCAAGGTCCCGTGCGGCGCCCCCCATTAGGGGAGAAAGGGGTCGCGGTCTTAGAGCGTCGACCACCGAAATCGGTGCCTGCAACGTCCCACAGCCCCGACCCCAAAAAAAAGTGCAAGAGGCAACATAACAACATAAAAACATGTGAGAGGGATAACCCTTAGCATTAGTGTGATGGCAACAGTGCCGCATGTAATAAGTATTAACCTTAAAAGTTCAAGGCAGAAAGCTATAAGCCTGGAATTGGGTGCTTTTAAACTAAACGAAACAAACCCCTGACCAGTCCATTGTGGCTCCAATGATATCCTACTAACTGATAGTCAAACAAAAAACTTCCACCGTGGGTCACTGGGGTAAAATGGGAGGATAGTGCAACAGAGGGAGTCATATACTTGCGGACCAAGGGGTAAAGGCACGACCTGCCGATGTGTCAGGGAGGAAAATAGGTTGTAGGCCCTAAGCTGGTTTCTTCAGCCCAGCCAAGGTGAAGCATCCGTAGACGGGGTGCGGTGTTTCCGATCCACCTTTTGCCATCTCGGTTCCGAGTTGTTGGGAAGAGGCGGGATGGTGTCTTGCCAGCCAGGTAGTTTCGGTGGGTAGATGTTAACATCCATGCAAAACTTTTCCAAGTCTTCTGGAAACCTGAGTACTGCTGTCTTCCCGTCCCTGTGCGCAATTAGGGCTGCTGGGAAGCCCCATCGGTAGTTGATAGAGGCTGCGTGCAGCTTCTCAGTCAGTGGGCGCAGAGCCCTGCGACGCTCCAGTGTTTCTCTGGCTAGGTCAGGGAAAAAAGAGTGCTGCACCATCAAAGTCTAGGGATGCAGCGACTATTGCCTTTTGTAGTGAACTCTGCATATCACATTGTGGGGAATGTCTGCTATAAGGTTGCGAGGAGGGAGGGCACTGTGCACTCGATTGATTTTCAGGGGGTGATCCGGTGCCTGGCCTAGTAGGCCATTAAAGATACCCCGCACGGACTGGAGTAGGTCTTCGACTCCCGTGGCCTCCAGGAGGCCTCGGATGCGGATGTTGTTCCGCCTGTTGCGGTTCTCTTGGTCCTTGATCTTATAGAGCGCAATCCTGTGTGCAATGGTAAGTGAGCGAGTGGTGGATTGCAGGTTCCTAATGGCGGTCGCGTGTCTGTCTAGGCAGTTCTATGTCTCTTCCACATGGTCCAAGACTTGCGAGAGGTCCGCCCACACTGCGGAGACCTCTTTTTTTTATTGCCCATTCGAGGCCCAATAGCATGGAGGCTAGCTCCGATTTGGTGGGGAGACCGCTTACCAGGGCTGCTACTTCGGAGTGTCTAGACACGCTCCGTTCGCCTTCTGTGCCGGCAGATGAGGCTGGAGTGCGGTGTCTGGTCTCCAGCCTGTGGCGAGAGGCGGAGCCCGTGCCCGAGCTCGTGCCACGCGGAGAGCGACCTAGACCACCCATGTCCGCTGCTTCCTCTGGGTCGGTCAGGAATCTCTTTATGGAGCTCGCAGAAGAGCCCTTCTTTGGCAGGGGCTTTCCGGTCCTCTTACGCATCTTCCCCGTAGCTGTAGATTCGCAATAAGAGTAATTAAATGCTAATATTACAGGGTCGGCGCCAGAGCTCGGGAGAGAAGCGTCCTCACCGCTGCATGTTGAGACCCTCTCTGGAGTCATATATGCATGAAAGTATTTTGCTTGCTTTAGAAACTGCTTTTTTTGTATTGCATGATATTATTGCCTATGATCTACCAGAACATCCATACACTTCTCAACTAGGGTTGAGCGAACCCAAACTGTAAACTTTGGGTCCGTACCGGACATTTGGGTGTCCGGGTCCCAGACCCGAACCCAAACAATTAACTGTGTGCCTTTTTAAAAGCTGCAGGGTAGCCAATCCACATTAGTTTCCCTAGTGTGCCCTTAGAAGCCATCACAGCCATGCCTACTAATGTCATGGCTGTGATTGGCCAGTGCAGCATGTGACCCAGCCTCTATATAAGGTACAGGCACACAGCACAGCGCGTCGCTCTGCTTTAGACAGGTTCCTGGCTGCTATTGAGTAAGAATTTCATGATAGGAGTCAGTCTGATAGGAGTCAGTCCACATTCCTAAAATATCTTCTAATTAGTAATAATCAGTGAGCGATCTACATAGCTAGAGTGTCTTTTTTGAGGGAGAGAGAATTATCCAGATTCCTAAATCCTAAGTGGTCGATCTATGCCAGCTACACGCACAAGTGAAACACCTTCCTCAGGTACGAGTAGGCGGCAGAGCTTGCAGCGGTATTTTGGCTCGCCTAATGAGGCTGTACGAATGTTGAGGCCAGGACAAGTACAGGTGATAGTAGATTGGGTTGCTGACAGTGCCTCCGGTCCTTCACATTGTCTCCCACCCAGTCTCCTGATGAAAGTTCAGAGTTGGCACCTGCAGCCATTGTCCATCAGTCTTTCACCTCACCCCATTGCAAATCAGCCAATCAGTCTGAGCCCCAAATCATGCAGCAGTCTCTTCTGCTTTTTGATGACTCTGTTAGCAGGGTTTCCCAGGGCCATCCACCTAGCTCTGCCACAGAAGTGGAAGAGATTGTGTGCACTGATGCCCAACCACTTATGTTTCATGATGAGTACATGGGAGGACCATCGCAGCACGTCTCGGATGATGACGAAACACAGGTGCCAACTGCTGCTGCTTTCGCCATTGTACAGAGGAGGGCAGGGGTGAAGACTGGGTGGATGATGTTGTGGAGGATGATGAGGTCCTTTACCCCACATGGAATCAACGTTGGCAGGTGACCAAGAGGGAGCAGGGTGCAAAAGCGGAGCATCCGTCCCCTAGACAGTAAGTCTGCTACTGCCCAACGCAGAAAGGGACCGAGCACACCAAAGCCAGGTACAAGGCGTTCCCTAGCATGGCAGTTCTTCAGACAATGTGCTGATGACAAGACATGAGTGGTTTGCACGCTGTGCAATCAGAGCCTGAAGCGAGGCATAAACACTCTCAACCTGAGCACAACCTGCATGACCAGGCATCTAAGTGCAAAGCACGAGATGCAGTGGAGTAGACACCTCAAAAACCAAGAAAGGTCTCTGGCTCCTCCTGCTTCCTCTTCTGCTGCAGTCTCGGCCTCTTCATCCACCTCTGTAGTGACAGTGGCACTTGCCAAACCGCAAACAGAGTATCTGCCAGCAACACTACCACCTGGGTCACCAACCATCTCCACAATGTCCCATGGAAGCGTTCAGCTCTCTATATCCCAAACACTGGAGCCGAAGAGGAAGTACCCCCCTAGCCACCGCGATCCCTGGCCCTGAATGCCAGCATTTCAAAATTCCTCGCATTTGAAATGCTGTCATTCCATCTGGTGGAGACGCAGAGTTTTAAAAGGCTGATATCATTGGCTGTCCCACAGTACCTCGTGCCCAGCCGTCACTACTTTTCCAGGCGAGCTATCCCTTCCCTGCACAACCAAGTGGGGGACAAAATCAGGTGTGCACTGCACAATGCCATCAGTGGCAAGGTCCACCTAACTACGGATGCGTGGACCAGTAAGCACGGTCAGGAACATTTTATCTCCCTAACAGCACACTGGGTAAATGCAGTGGTGGCTGGGCCTGAGGCGGATAGCAGTTTGGCGCATGTCCTTCCACCACCGAGGATTGCAGGGTGCTTCAGTTTGCCTCCTGTTGCTAATGATCTATGATCTACCAAAACCCCCAGATCCTTCTCCATTATGGATCCCCCCAGTTGTACTCCCCCTAGTATGTATGAAGCATGCATATTCTTAGCCCCCAAGTGCATAACTTTACATTTATCAACATTAAACCTCATCTGCCACATAGTCGCCCAATTAGACAGAGCATTGAGGTCGGCTTGTAAATTGGAGATGTTATTCCACTGCATAGTTTGGTGTCATCTGCAAAGACGGAAATGTTACTTTTGATCCCAGACCCAATATTATTTATAAAGATATTAAAAAGTAATGGTCCCAGCACTGAACCTTGGGGTACACCACTGATAACTTTAGACCATTCAGAGTAAGAATCATTAACCACTACTCTCTGAATTCTGTCTTTTAGCCAGTTTTCTATTAATTTACAAACTGATATTTCCAAACCTGTAGACTTTACCTTACACATGAGCCCTGTATGGGGAACTGTATCGAACACTTTTGCAAAATCCAAGTATACAACGTCCACCGCCACCCCTCTGTCCAAGGTTTTACTTACCTCCTCATAAAAAGAAATCAGGTTTGTCTGACAACTTCTGTCTTTCATGAATCCATGCTGTCTGTTGCTTAAAATATTTTTTTCCCGCAAGAACTCGTCTATGTGGTCTTTTATTCATCTCTCCAGTATCTTCCCAACTATAGAAGTTAAACTAACAGGTCTATAGTTACTTGGTAAAGACTTTGTTCCCTTTTTAAATATAGGCACCACATTGGCCCTGCGCCAATCCAGTGGTACTATTCCTGTAATTAATGAGTCCCCAAAAATTAGATACAATGGCTTTGAAAGGACAGAGCTCAATTCTTTTAGGATCCGTGGGTGGATGCAATCAGGTCCAGGTGCTTTATCCACCTTTATTCTATCTAAATATTTCTGGACAATATCACTTTTGAGCCATTGTGTATTTGGGGCTGTGTCACTACCACCCCCATTATGGACATGAGCTCCCCCATGCTCCTTTGTATACACAGAGCTGAAGAAATTATTTAATAAATTAGCCTTCTCTTTGTCCCCAGTCACCCACTCTTGATTATTTTGTAAAGGGCCTACATGCTCAGACTTGACCTTTTTACTATTAATATATTTGAAGAATTTTTTGGGGTTTGTCCTACTATCTTTTGCAATCTGTCTTTCGGTTTGAATTTTTGCATCCTTGATTTCCTTTTTACATATTCTGTTATTTTCTTTGTAACATTTAAATGGCACTAGTGTTCCTTCATTTTTATATTTTTTAAAAGCTCTTTTCTTATAGTTTATAGCTTTTTTAACTTTGGCTGTGAGCCACATAGGTTTTATTTTTAGCCTTTTAAACTTATTGCCCATGAGAATATACTTTGCAGTGAGTTCACAAACAGTCTTTTTGAAGAATTCCCATTTCCTGGAGAGCAGCCCTCATCCTTGGAAAATTTGCTCTCTTGAAATTAAGTGTTTTTATCTTTCCCGTATGTGATTTTTGCTTACAGCTAACATCAAATGAAATCCTGCTATGGTCACTGCTACCCAGGTTTATCTGAACATTAGTAATACGCTCTGCATGGTTTGAGATTCCCAGGTCCGACAGAGCATCATTCCTAGTTGGGGCCTCAATAAACTGGACCATAAAATTGTCCTGTAATAGGTTTATACATTTTTGCCCTTTAACTATCCCAGCAGTGCCATTACTCCAGTCAATTTCTGGGTAGTGAAAATCCCCCATTATTATCACTGTCCCAGCCCTTGCAGCCCTTTCCATCTGTGCAAGAAGCTGAGTCTCCACCTCCTCATTAACACTGGGTGGTCTATAACAAACTCCAATGATTAACTTTGAACTACGCACATCTGTATGCAGTTCCACCCATAATGCTTCAGACTCATCACACTCTCCATCCACCAGGTCCTCTTTCACACTCGCTTTGAGATCACTTCTCACATACAGACAGACCCCCCCACCTTTCCTTTTTACTCTGTCTTTCCGAAAGAGTCCAAAGCCAGGAATATTAATAGCCCAGTCATGTGAGGAATGAAGCCACGTTTCAGCAATACTGACTACATCATAGCTCTACTGATGCACCAGAGCTTCCAACTCGCCTATTTTGCTTGGCAGACTTCTGGCATTGGTGAACAAACACTTTAATGCTTTAATATATTTTGACCGGTCACCTACTATCCTCTTGGGTGTTCCAAGATTGCAACTAGGACTTTCTACTATACTTACCTTGGGTTTATGTGCTTTGGTTATCCTACCTCTAATGCCCCTAATATTACCCTCTGGAATATGTTCTACGCTAACTATCTCTATCTCTGGTCCCCCCCATCGCCTAGTTTAAAAACCCCTCTAACGTTTTGGCCATCCTTATTCCCAGCTGATCTGCAGCCTCCTCATTTAGGTGCAGTCCGTCCCTTCTATAGTACCGGTTATCGACTGAGAAGTCGTCCCAGTCCTCCAGGAACCCAAACCCCTCCTTAATACACCAGCTCTTCAGTCACTTGTTTACTCCCTGCTCTCCCTCTGCCTTTCTGGTGTGGCTCGATGTACCGGTAGTATTCCTGAGAATACTATCTTGGAGGTCCTTTTCCTCAATTTAGCTCCCAAGTCCCTAAAATCGTTCTTTAGGACACTCCATCTGCCTCTGACTTTGTCATTGATGCCAACGTGCACCATGACAGCTGGGTTTTTCCCAGCCCCTCCCAGTAATCTGTCCACCAGATCCATAATGTGCCGAACCTGAGCGCCCGGTAGACCACATACAGTTCAGCGCTTCAGGTCTTTGTTACAGATTGCCCTCTCTGTCCTTCTAAGAATTAAGTCCCCCACCACCAGAATCTGTCTTTCCTTTCCCTTCGCCCCCCCCACTCTCACTGGAGGAGTTCTTGCCCCGGCAGCTAGGAGAGTCCCCCAGCTCCAGCAGTGCTGGTCCCTGACTGGTTTCACCAACATCACTCAATGGAGCGTACTTATTGGGATGCTAGAGCCCTAGATCAGCCTCCCTGGCACTTCCCCCACTACCCTTCCTGACTGTCACCCATCTACCATTTTCTAGTGCCTGCACCTCTTTGTCTCCACCCACCTCTGTGCTGGCCCCTGCCGGCACCTGCCGTGTACGTTCCTGGTTTTCCTTTAGTGTGGAGGGTCTTCTCAGTGCTGACAGTTGCTTCCCCAGATTCAGAACCTGGGCTGAAATACCCCAGTGAAGTGGGGACTTACAGACCAATCACGTTAATCAATAACGATTTAAATATAATGATGAAAATCTTAGCTAACCATAAGGATCAGGTGGGATTTATCCCCGGGAGGCAGGGGCCGGACCAGATTAGGAGAGTGGTGGACTTAATTTCCCTCATGCAATCCTCTTGGGACGGAGGCCCTTCCCAGGAGGGTTATATCCTTTGCATAGACCTCCAAAAGGTCTTTGGCATGGTCACCTGGCCCTACCTCTTCACCATCCTACAAAAATGGGGTTTCGGCCTGGAATTTATTAGAACCCTGGAAGCCCTTTACTCTTCCCCTAAAGCCCAAATCAAACTACAAGGTCACCTCTCGGACCAATTCCCCATCCTGAAAGGTACCAAGCAAGGATGCCCCCTTTCCCCCATCCTTTTCGCCATTGCGATAGAAACTTTGGCATTAGCTATTAGACAACACCCTGACATACATGGGGTAAAATGTGGTCGATTGACCCACAAGAGTGCCTTATTCGCTGACGATGTTCTTCTTTTTGTCACTTCCCCTCTCATTCCACCCCCAATAAACTCCTAAAAACATTTGGCTCAGTTTCAGGCCTGAGGGTCAACATGACCAAATCAACCGCCCTTAACATCTCCACCCCCACAAGACCTAGTGGATAGATTAAAAAAAACACTTCCCCTTCTCCTGGAGCCCTTTCTCTCTCCCCTACCTGGGTGTTCATCTCACTTCTAAAATTGAACTATTACACCAATGCAATTACTTTTTTATGATCAAGAGATTAACGGAATACCTATGTCAATGGTCCCTCTATAAAATGTCCTGGCTGGGGAGAGTGAATGTGGTCAAGATGACCTTGCTACCCAGAATTTTGTACCTCTTCCGCTCCCTCCCCATACCCATAACAAAGCGTTTCCTAGATAAGCTGCAGTCAGCAATTTTACGCTTCATCTGGGGCAGTAAGGGACATCGTCTATCCAAGATTTTTGTGTTTAGATCCAGGAAGAAAGGGGGTCTAGGACTACCTAATTTATGGTGGTATTATCAGGCTGCCCAACTCTGCCAATTTTCTATCATTTAGTCCAAAGGCCTGAAACCAGACTGGGTCGACATAGAAAGACAGGCGACCCCCAACCATACCCTAGACTTTCTAATCTGGAGCCCCCAATTCTATCCCTCACACTCCATGACCCTTTGTGATTCTCTACATAAAAGGCACTCACTGACATCGTCCTGGCACCCTCTAGCACATATTTTCCATAATCCCCAGTTCCCCCCAGTTCCCCCCAGGTCTCAATATCAAGGCCTTCAGGTGGTGGCTAGACAAAGGCCTCTACAGAATAGGGAAATATTTAAATGGTAACGGCCCCATCACACTTACCTATTGCATCTCTAAATTGGACATGCCATCTTCGGAATCATTCTGATACAACCAATTGTTACACTTCTTGCGCCAGGTGTGGAAAAGTTCTGAGAACCCGCTTTCTGTAACTCAATATGAGCTTCGGTGTTCCTCAGCCATGAGTGTGAGAGGGGGGATCTCCCTAATTTACTCAGCCTTGGCCAAACCCTTGGTGAAAGCGACCTACATGCTGAAATGGGAGCGAGATCTCCAGATTGAGTGGGACCTGGATACATGGCACACAAATTTTGCCCGCTCCTACAGGGGAATCCTTAATAACTCCCTTGTGGAGGCGGTCTCAAAGTCATCTCACTATCCTATTCCTCCTCAATCTTGATGATGCTAGCTTCCAACAATATTTTTGGTTTAGGTCACCCCCACCACCACCCAAGGCCCAATTTTTCTGCCCCTGTTTAACAGGCACATGTAATTACAATTTTTGATCTAATATTTCACAGCAGGGCTCATTCCTGTGCCCAACAAGAGTAACTGTGAGTGGTTACAATGTGCTGATGCCACCAAAAACAAATGCCCAATTTTTCTGCCCCTGTTTAACAAGGCCATGTAATTTAAATTTTTGATATAATATTTCATAGCAGGCCCCTGCCTCCAACAAGAGTAACTGTGAGGGGTTACAGTGTTATGGTACCACCAACATCTAACTCAGATTTTCTGCAGAGTATATATGGCAGGCCGTATAGTTTATATATACTGCTGTTCAGAGTATATAATGCCTGTGGGCGTGGGGGCCTGGGGGAACCCCGCGCCATTTTTTAAGGGCCTGGTACGGGTTTTTTTTCTTTTGGGGGTGTCCACTCAATTTTTTGGGGTATTTTGGGTATTTGTATCTATATTGCTGGGATCCGACAATACATTACAGCCGTGAGCAGTTTTGAATTAAATTTTTTCCTTTTAGAAATGTAATTTTGCTGTGGTACTGTTATAAACGTGGAAAAGATGCTCTACTTTACAGGCATACTAAGGACACCCCCAGGCATGTAATATAAAAGGAATATTACATTTTTATTGTTTTACTTTAAGAATTATTAAAATCACTGCTCGCGAAAAAAACTGACATTTTTAAAACTTCTTTTTGCATTGATACATGTCCCCTGTGGCAGGACCTGGGTCCCCAAACACTTTTTATGGCAATACATTTTTTTTTTATGGAAGTACCTCTGATTTTTAATTTTAAAATACAGCATAAAAAGATTGAAGGTATCATTAAAAAACATTGGCCATTATTACAGGCAACTGAAGGAAATATTACCAGATAAACCACGATTTATCTATCGAAAAGCTCCAACACTGAGAGACTTACTAGTTAAAAATGTACCAGACCCCCCTAAGCCGAAACAAACCCTGTCTTTTTTAATGGGAAAAGGTTTTTTCCCATGCAAGCAATGCTATGCATGCAGGCACACCAAACAAAAAGGAAAATAGGGTAATAAATTTACATCAACAGCAACTAAAAAAGAATATGAGATAAAAGATTTTAATTCCTGCAGAACGGAAGGGGTGGTTTACATGTTGGAATGCTCTTGTTTATTACAGTATGTGGGTAGGACCAAAAGACCTTTATGGAAGCGCCTACGAGAACATGTGCAAAATATTAAATCAGGTTTTCCTAAACATAGTGTGTCCAGGCATTTTGCGCAATTTCATGGAAAGAATCCCTGTGACCTGAAGTTTTGGGCTATTGAAAAATACAAACCCAAATGGAGGGGAAGCCATAAGGTCAGAGAACTAAGCAAGAGTGAATCCAGATGGATATATGAAATTAATAGTTTTTCACCAGCAGGGCTGAACATTGACTTTGACCTCAATTGTTTCATATCTGATTTTTAATACTTTGTTTTAACATGTTTTTTTAGGTTTTAAAAAAACATGCAACTTTCTAAATTTTTATCTCTCCCTTTAATACTGATATTTTATTCCGCTAGTTTTATATATACTTTTTATATATAAACTATTATATCCACAATTTCATAATTGTATTATTATGGTCTTTAATGGTATAACCCCAATTACAATGGATTGTGTAAAAATAGGGGTTTCGCGGGGCGCATGCGCAAAGCTCGACATGGCAGACGTCCTCCATTAGAGCTCCGCACTCCCCGCTGCATTACCGGACCCCATACGGCAGACTGAACCAGCAGACATCTACCTGCCTCCCAGGACAGACCTGTGAACCACCCCAGCACAACCCGAAATGGTTCTTACGGGCCACAGAGGGAAAAGCAAGCCAAATCCAATTAAGGAAGCACTAGCCCGCGCTTCTTCCAAGATGGCGGCGAGGGCCCTGGCCAAACAACATGCTGCCACACTTATCCCGGACCCTCCGGACAGTGATGAAGGGGATGAAACTGACTCTAACATTGGAGGCTCTCCCTCCATGCCATCCTCAGGTATGTCACAAAGCGCTTTTTTAAAACATATGGAAAACATGCTGCAGAAAGCCCTCAAAAGCACATCAGAACAAATCACCAACAGGCTATCCCGCGAGATCCGCGAGATAGGCCAGCGCACTGCAGACCTGGAAACAAGGGTGGACGACATAGAACTCACCCTCCAGGAACATGCCCAAGAACAGGCTGCACTTAGAGACGAAAATGCAACGCTGCTTTCCCGTTTAGCGGAAGCGGATAAACCGCTCCTGCAGGTCCAATCTCCACCTGCGTGGCATACCTGAAACAGTGGAAGATACACAATCTTTCAAGACTGCTCTATTTCAGGAATTGGCCCCCTCAATCCCTATAGAAAGACTTGAATTTGAATAGGGCCCTCACTCGCCGCCAAAACGATGGCCCCCCACGAGACATTATAGTGAAGCTACACTATTTCCGCACTTAAGAACAGCTCCTCACAGCTGCCCGCAAGAAGGAAGAACTTTCATTTCAAAGCCACAAATACCAGCTCTTCTCTGACTTAGCCCCCCTAACAATAGCCAAACGACGTGCTATGAAGCCGCAATTGCAGATTTTAATGCAACACCAGCTTAAATACACTTGGAAATTCCCCTTTGCATTGCAGTTCTCCTATCAAGGCCAACAGCACTCTTGCAACACACCAGAATCCCTGCAACGGCTGCTGGAAAATCTCCACCTCGCTCCTTCAATCCAGCATTCCGAAACTATGCTGCCATGCACCCCAGCCCGCATGCCGGCCATACCATACTCAGCGACACCACTTCGCCATCCACCAGGACCGTCATCTGTCCGTAAAGGGACTCTCTCTCGATACCAGGAGGGTGACCAGTTCTCAACCAGAAACCTCGCACCCCACGCTGAACAGATAACTGTATCTCTTCCCCCTGTCGTTTTGTCCTGCTTGTGTCTCTTCTAGGTTCCTGATGGACATTCGATACTACGTTCCATGGAACTCTGCACCAGTCTATACTGAGAAATGTTCACCTAGTTCCAGCTCTACAAGCAGATTCCTGTGCCACGCACCCCAATACAGCTCACCAACACCTAGAAGACTACGGCTGGGTATGTAGCCTTTACACCCAGCAAACAAGTCCTGGACACAAATCCGCCTTTAGGCGGCCCCCTAAGGTTCAGTCACCACTACCAAACACCAATCCAATATTGTAAAGTTTAACGAACTTTTTACTATCTGTTGAAAATGTATACATCTTACGCATAATTGTTTCATTTTTGACACCTTGCACTCCCTGCGGGGTTAACCCCCTTGTAGGGAGTGCAGGGTCCTCAAAACTGCTGTGTAGCATCACAGCCTTACACTTCTACTCAGAATGTAGTATCACACTACCTGTTGACATGTCTCTCATAACTAAACCCACCCCTCCCCCTACCTCATACCTACCCTTCCCAACTCCCCTTCTACCTTACCCCCCTGCTCCCCCTTCCCTCCCTCCTACCATACCCCTCCCCAACACCCCTTCTGTCATTCCCCCTCCCTCTTTCCCCCTTCCCCCCCTTATTTTGTTTTTTTTTCCCCCCCCCCCCTCTTCTCATCTCCTCCCTGCTTTCCCCCTTCCTCCCCTCCCCTTCCCCTCCCCCACCCACTGCCCCTATCCCCCAATGTTGGTTTATATCTATGTAAATCTTGATGAGAGACTTTATCTATATGAATGCCCCTACAGAACCCGTGTAGGTTCTCAGGCACTCCTGTAGACCTATCTACAGCCAGTTTAATAGTAATAGTTTATCCACCTTATTGTTATTTTTTGTTGGATTGTAACTCTGTTTTGTCCACTTGCAGCGGGGAGCAGTCACTGCTCCCTCGCTTTTTGGTACTCGCATCCTTCAGCCTTTTTCCGGCTGCGGGATCCGAACACCCCACCTTGTCGGGAAACCCGACGCTTTGCACCGCTACTTTACTGTCTAATGACTTGCTCTACACCTTGTTCGATCCCCCTCCCTGCTCCTTCTCTAAACCCCCCCTTCAACTCCTACCCCCTCCTCTCTATCTACTTATTCCATCTTGGTCGAGTGGCTCCCTATGACCACAACCTACACTGCACGAAACCCACAACCCTACAGATATGGCCCCCTTAAATATACTCTCCCTTAACGTTAAGGGCCTGAACTCACCTAACAAAAGAGTCAAAGCATTTCAAACTTTCGCCACCCTAAAGGCAGACGTGGTAGCATTACAAGAGACTCACTTCTCAGCCCGCCATACCCCTAAATTTTTCAGTTCTCGTTACCCTAGGGTATACTCAGCTTCCGCTGACACAAAACACAGGGGAGTTTTATTAGCCTTTCACCATACTCTTCCATTCACCCTCACAAAAGAAATAAAAGACCCGAATGGTAGATACATCATACTGGTTGGTCTCCTACAGGATATAGAAACAACTTTTGTCTCTTACTACGCCCCAAACTCTAACCCAATCCCCTTTTTCTCACATTTATTTCAAGTCACTAGAACGCACTGTAAAGGCACTTTATTCATATGTGGAGACTTAAACCTAGTAATACATGCCCACCTGGATAAATCTCCTTACACCCCAGAACATTTCTCCCCTTCCTTACAATTTCGTAAATTGCCACAGCAAGCATCCCTTCTGGATACTTGGAGAGAATGCAACCCACTCAGGAAAAACGACACCTTCTACTCTCACCCGCATAAATCGTTCTCTAGAATTGACCATATATTTGTCCCGGTCGCATCCTCTCCCATATTGCTCCATTCCTCTATACACCCCATCACCTGGTCAGACCATTGTGCAGTAATCACTACGGTCTCTTCCCTGATCCCTAGATCCGGGGATAGATCTTGGAGCATGAATGAATCCCTCCTTACTAATCAATCATACTGTATAGATATACAAGTTGCCCTTAAAGAATATCTCCAGCACAACAACACCCCAGATATCTCCCCAACCTTATTATGGGAAGCTCACAAACCGGTAATCCGGGGCCAATGTATTTCAGTCGCCACACAAATTAAAAGACTCAAAAGACTTAAACTCCAATGCTTAGAATCTGACTTCCAATCCTCCTACCTACAGTTTCAAGCCTCCCCTACAGAAACCAACAAAACTATTCTTGATAAATGCAAACTGGAGTTAGATCTCCTTTTAGCTGAATCTGCGGACAAATATATCCGCAGATCCGATCACAAAATTTACACCAAAGCTAACAAACAGGATACGTTCCTGGCACTTCGCCTTCGTCAACCAGACCGCATCCACAACCCAATCAGGCTTAAATTGGCCCCCGACTGCATCACCAGCAACCCTATCAAGGTACTCTCGGAGTTCCGTAAACGTCTTGCTAAATTATACGAATCAAAGGGACCGTTACCCTCCAATCTATCTGAAACCTTGTTTCACAACCTAGCAATTCCCAAGCTGTCGGAAGCCAATCGAGAGTCTATAGATGAACCGGTCTCAACAGATGAGGTTCTTGCAGCAATCAAAACCCTCAAACCTAATAAACGCCCGGGCCCAGATGGTCTCCCGGGCGCTTACTACAAAAAGTTCGCCACTACCCTAGCCCCACTCCTCACCCACTCCTTCAATGCCATATTAAAACAACAATCATTCGGCCGTGACACCCTAACTGCCATAATTGCCATGATTCCCAAGCCCAACACAGACCACACTCTCTGGTCAAACTACAGACCCATATCTTTACTGAATGTGGACATTAAAATTTTGGCCAAGATTTTAGCCCTGAGACTTAACCCAATTATAGGTGAACTGATATCCAAGGACCAGGTTGGCTTTATTCCCCGTAGGCAGGCCAGTGATAATATCCGCCGCATAGTTCTCCTCCAACGCATAGCTAAATCACGCAACATCCCCATGTACCTCCTGTCCTTGGATATCAGGAAAGCTTTTGATACGGTATCCTGGCCGTATTTACACTACATCCTGCAAAAGTGGGGCTTTGGCCCAAACTTCCTCCAATGGATAAATGCCCTATATACACAACCCCAAGCATATGTGAAGTACTCGGGGTTTAAATCAGACTGCTTCCCGATCCAAAGAGGTACCCGGCAGGGATGCCCCTTATCCCCCTTGATATTCGCCCTCATAATTGAGCCTTTAGCTTCTTTGATTAGGTCTAACCATGATATTCGTGGCATAGAAATAGCTAACACCTCGCACAAGCTGTGCCTCTTCGCTGACGATGCCCTCCTATTTGTCACCTCTCCACATACCACCCTCCCAAACCTTTTGCAGCTCTTGGAAAGGTTTGCCACGGTCTCTGGGTTAGAAGTCAACCAAGCGAAATCTAGAGCATTAAATGTCTCATTAACCCAATCTGAACTCCAACTCCTGCAAGCTAACTTCCCATTCCTATGGTCTTCCAGCTCAATCCCGTACTTGGGGATCAAACTCACGAGCAACCCTTCACACCTATTTCAATCAAACTATACCCCCATGCTGAAACACATGACCTCAATGCTTAATACTTGGCTACCGCTATGTGTCTCTTGGCTAGGAAGAATAGCCGCAGTGAAAATGTCACTGCTCCCTAAACTTCTCTATTTATACAGAGTATTGCCGATACCAATCCCGGCCTATTTTCACAGAGTGATACAAAACCGTGTATATAAGTACATATGGGGGACTAAAAGGCCTAGAATCTCTAGACCAGTCTTACTCCGCAGTAGATTACAGGGAGGCCTTGGAGTACCAAATTTTTTACATTACTTTCACGCAGCCCAATTAGCTCAGCTATCCCTCTATCATGCCAAAGCGGAAATCCCACTTTGGGTTGCACTGGAAGCAATTGACACACATCCCATCTCCATATCCAACCTGCTTTGGTTACCTCCGCAACACCGGGGACCCATAACTAACCCGACCACACTTCACTCACTGAAACTCTGGGACAAGTTATCTAGGTCTTTTAAACTAACTTCTCCTCACCGCCCGCTCCTTTCTTTTATAGGTCATCCGCTATTTTATCCTGCTTACACTGAACCAACTTCTTTTCAGGCCTGGACACAGGCGGGCCTGCACCGCTTCCGAGACCTAATCTCACACGGCACGGTTACACCATTCCCGGCCCTACAGGCACACTCACATTTGTCCCCTAGAGAGTGTTTCCGATATCTTCAAATCTCCCACTTTATCCGCACCAACCTCAGCCCGAGTATAGCCAACACTGGCCTAACCCCATTTGAAGATATCTGCGACTCGGACCCGCACGCCCTGGGTATTATCTCCAGACTGTACACACATTTAACCTCCCCTGTCACAACTGCACCTCCCTACGCCCTAGCATGGTCTAAAGACCTGAGCATTGACTTGGACTCAGACGATTGGTTAACTATTTGGACGAACACCAAAATAGCATCCCAGAACATCATCGCCTCAGAAGCGAACTATAAAGTTCTGATGCGATGGTACTTAGTACCTGCAAGAATTGCCAAGTTTACCCCATCATACTCCCAGAACTGCTTTAGAGGTTGCAGTGAGCAAGGCACCCACCTTCATATTTGGTGGACATGCCCGATTGTCCAACGCTTCTGGGCGATCATATTCCAAATGGGTTCAACCCTACTCGGACACAACATTGCTCCAGACCCTGCTCTGGGTATCTTAAATTACACTGCACAGGACTATACCAAGGCGCAATTACGCCTCCTGTTGCAACTCACTACAGCCGCTAAGCAGACTATAGCAAGAAATTGGAAGACCCCAAATCTCAGCATTGCCGAAGTCAAGAATAGAGTTACCCGTGCAATGATACACAGCAAAATAGAGGCCAAGGTTCTAGATAGAACCCCTCGCCACCTTAAGATCTGGCGCCCCTGGACGGAACACTTTCTGCCCCGCGACTTTGACAGACTTCTTTTGGAACCTTAATCTGCACTCTGACCTTTCTCGCAACCAGTGCAAAGTTACTGGTTTCCGGGAGCCACTCGACCAAACTCAAACTCAAGCTTAAGTCCTTTTTTCCCCTTCTTCTCTCCTTTCTACCAAACCCCCCCCCCCCCCCTTTTTCCTCTATTCTATTTACTCCCCTCTAACTATCCACTCTCCTCCTCTTACTTCTTACTATCTCCTCAACAATTCTCTCTCCTTCTCTTTTTACCTCTCCACCCCCCTCTCCCCTACCCAGAATCATGAATAGGGCGTGGACGAATCCGCACCCTAAGCGCTACCACTGTTACCATGTTCTTTTATTGCAGAGCACCTCATGCCCAATGTATGTATGTGTATGTTGGGGCTTGGCCCCAGTTACAGTTACTGTTTACTCTTGACTCTGATACACTCTAACTATATATAGATATACCCTTCCACTTGCCTCAGAAAATTGCCGTCATGTTTGTACCGCATTGTCACATGCTCTGTATGTCATTTGGATCTGTTCGTATGCTATTTGTAACAGTAAAAACTACTTTCGTTTTCTTGATGTTACTGTAAACTTTTTTTCAATAAAAAATTTTGAAAAGAAAAATAGGGGTTTCATATATACATATATCCTCCAGGGTCCCCGCATTCAAAACTAATACCAATATGCGGCAATTATTTCCTCAATTAATTCCGAGTCCTATTTTTAAAATTTCTCTAATATATTTTTTAATATATATTTTTTAACTTTCATTTATCAATTTTTATTTTTATTTTTATTATTTTTATTTTATTTTAATTTTTTATATTTATTTTAATTTAATTTTATTTATTTTTATCATTATTTTTATCTCAACGCATTTTTACCTTTCTGATTAAAGTTGGTGTTTATAATACCGGTCTCTCATTTTTTATGTTTTAAGGCTATATTGATGCGGCTTTATATCACATTCCTTGTATTCTGTTTGGTGCTGCTGTGATGTTAATTAATGACCTCTCGAAGCACAGAAGGAGTTAACAGCACATTCACATAGGTACCTGGTGTGGTGGATCTAGTAAATGGAATGATGACTAAAACACTAATGCACTTGAAGTCACCATGGCAACCCGATTGTTTAATTGTTGCTATAAATCCTCTGTGCTAATCACAGGGCTATTATCCCTTGAGAAAGTCACATGACCTGTGACGCAACGCGTCGGGAGGAGGAGCCTAAGTGACGCCGTGTGAGACACAAGCTCAGTGAGGAGGAGAAGGGCTGACAGCCCAGAATCATAGCCTGACCATTGCTACAGCTTATCTGCGCTAAACACACTGGGCATTTCATGTAAACTAATATCAGAGATGCTGCGCAATGGTAGTTTGTTTTTTTGTATTTCTCTCTCTTATGTAGAAACCGGATAAAGATAGCAGCAGGTTTTTTATGAAGGAAAATTCCCCAAAAAAACGGCAACATAAAGGGACGTTTTTATATCTTTATATTCATATTTATATACCATTTTAATAAGCAGCTGCAAACTATTCCCCACAACACATGTGGTAATTTGTGGGTATATAGGGTCGGCTTGCCGTTTTTTGCCAGTGGAATAACAGTAAACCAATAGCTGGTTTTTATATCACGGTTAGTGGAACACACACTTATCAATTAACAATTGTCTGGTGTATGTGACCATAATTAGCATGTATATTGCATTGGTCGGTCAGTATTGACACATACTGACAAACCAGATATTTTAACCACTTCTCATCACAGAGCACACCTGGTTAATAGCACCTCTTCATTCTATTTTATTTTGAGCAATTTAACTCATTCATTCCTATTTAACCACATAGCATCGGCATTTGAAGAAATATTGATATTAGGAGTAATTTTAATATTTGCACGTTTGGCATTTCACTATCACAAGGATTGTATACACTCATCACTGATATTTATTACGGATACACGGATTGTATACCTTTATCACTCATATTTTACTGGCCATATTGGATTTATTGGCAACAGTATATTTATTCAAGATCTTATTTTATTATATTATTTTAATAAGGTTGATTTGCGCACCATGTATACGTCTTTTGTATATTTTTTACATTTTTATGGCAATAACTTGCATATAATCCTTTAAAATTAGCACTTTTGATTTTTCATGTTCGCGTCCCATAGACTTTAACAGTGTTCACACAATTTTTTTGCCTGTTCGCATGTTCTGCTGGGAACTGAACCGCCCATAAACAGCAGCCTGTGTGGGACCTCTTTGCTTCTTGATCTCCTGACGATTGGGAGGAGGAGCAGCGGGGTGAGTCCTTCTCATTACCCCCCTCACCTGGGACTCCTATGGGCACACTTGAGTCTACTGACTCCCAAGTATCCTCTATGGACAGATTTGACAGGAACATGGCAGAGATGGCCAATCTGATGTTTAGCCAACCCAGCCCTGACAGGGACCAGCCTCCATCACATCTAGTTCCTTATACAGGGGACACAGTGCTTTTAGCTTGCTTCTCTACTCTGCTTCAACAGGAGCTTTCTAAAGCCTTCTCCATTATCACTACAGACCTCAAACGTGATATCCAGGGTATAGTAGAAAGATTTGACATGATTGAATCCAAGGTGGACTGCACAGTTATAAGTGTTAACCACAACTCCACTATTGTATCAGAGCTCAAGAATAAATTACAGGAGGCCTATACCAAAATAGAGAATCTGGAAAGACGGTCCCGCTGTTACAACGTGTGGCTAGAAACAGACAGGACCTGACCCTGTTTGGTGCACCTATCCAACATTTTACAGATCTGGCCCCATCTACAGTGCAGAAACAGAGAACCATGAAGCCTTATTACAGCACCTAAAGAATTGACAGATGCGCATTCCCGTTTAAATTATTACATTTAAAGGAAAATCACACTCCTTTTCTACATTTCAAGACAGAGAAGATTTGCTGTTAGAAATGGGAATTATATCTCATGAAAAACCCGGAACACTTCATCTCCCCATCTGGCAAATTACCCTCTTTCGCCACTGGTCAGAGCAACGATCGTCATTGGCTAGGAGATCAACTCCAATCATCTGATTCCCTGATGGCCTCATAACCCCTTCATGCAGGGGTGAAAATTTTTGTTCCTATAGGGCTGGATTTGACCTGTTGAAAATGGATTTGCCACTATCATACCCGTATGATATTCTATGTTAAGTGAATAGTTGCACTTTGCTAAGTTCCTCTTACTTTTTATTTTTATAAAACCTTAACATCAGAAGGCTGCTTCATGAGATCAATGAATGTTAGTTACCTTCAGATGCAGACTTGCAACCTTTCTACAAGCATTCTACTAGAGGAAAATTGGATGGGACTACACCCGACTACTCCCGGGTTCCAAGAGACTGGAAGGGGAGACCCGTTCAGTTGAATAGGGTCCCAATGGTTGCAACTGTTAATAATACTTCCTGTTTTTATTTTATTGTTATGGACGTTGGGCCGGGGTGAACACGCATGCCACTTTAGTGATATTGCCTTCCTCAGATGATGTGGGTAAACTCCCTATTTATACCCTAGGCATTTTTTCTGGGGTGGGTTTTGACCCACTTTTGTAGGTTTTGCTTAATGTTTATTATGTCTTATGTCACTAGGCCTTTGGCCAAATGTTGTACACTTTCTTCTACCCATTTACCTTTTTTCCTTTTCTTTTTCCCATCCCAACCCTGGACTCTGGCTCTACGCTCTGGCCTCGCTGTCGTGATTTGGGTACCGATGCGGACCATGACTCCTGGCTCTGGGATTCCGCCTCCCATATCCATGGACCAAGGTGAGTGTGCAGGTGAGTGTGCTCTGCCCTACCACAATGGCACAGATTTATTCCGCAAGATACTCTATAATTACCTATAATGTTCATGAATTTAATTCCCCTATCAGAAGAACTAAAGCTTTTCAATATTACCACTCACAGAGGGCTTATGTCCTGTTGTTAGAGGAAACACACTTCTCTAAGTCCTCAGCCCCTAGATACCATAGTGCTAGCTATCCACAGTATTATTTGTCTTCTGGCCCTGAGAAGAAGGGGGGGTGGCAGTAGGTTTTTCTAAAAAGACCCCTTTCACCCCTATCACTATAAGGATAGGAATGACAGATATATCATGGCAGTGGGTCATATACATGACCAACTGGTCTCATTTTTTTCCTATTATGCCCCAAACTACTTATTGTAAATTACCCTTTTTGTTTTGTTTGGACCACTTTTGTCCACTTTAAAATCCCGTTTCTGCAGCTCCTGTTTCGCCATCCCCTATTTCACCATTCCCTTCTTCTTTTCTCCTTATGTGCCCCCATGACAGCCCATAAAATAATTAATTATATAGATAGATTTCGTTAGTAAATAAAGATTATAGCGAATTCTTTCTCTTTCCCCTGGATGTACTCTTTATATTGAACTATATTATTATTTTTTACAACTTCGTTCATATATTGAATTGAGGAACTTTAATGCAATACAGTACTATGATTTACAACCACCTACCCGCACTATGTTCCCATGTGGATGGGGACAGAATGGCTGCTCCATTACAATAACAGAGCTACCTGTGAATGATCCCTGTGGTCTGTTGATGTTGGGATTACCTGTATTTCTTCATTTTTTTCTTTTTTTTTTTTTTTTTTTTTTTTTTATTTTTTTCACACTTCCTTGGCTGTCAATCCAGTCATCATTTTTTATTACCATCTCTCCACCGCGGACCATTGGGGCAGGGGGGGGGGGGGGGGACTGCCCCCCCATGGGGGGACCGCCTGGCTCCGCCGTGCGTTTGGGCCCCCTGGGGGGGTGACGCCCATCCACGCCTTCCCGCTAAGAGGGAGCGACGCCAACTTGGCGCCTCCCTTTTTCTCCATTCGACGCACCTGGGCGGTCCCGTGCTCGACCATTATCGGCGGCATTCCCTGGACATCCCTGGACGGCGCCCGCCACGCTGCGCACGCGCGGGACGCCGCTGGTCGCTGGATGCGCATGACCACGTCACGTGGGTCAGGGAAGGGTTGATGACGTCCAGTGCGGGCCAGATGGCCGCCGTGAGGCCGACCTGTTTGGCGGCCCCCCCCATTCCACCTGGAGGGAGGGCCGCCCATTTCAGGCAGAACAACCCCCTTACCAATGGAGTCAGCTACCACTAATCCGGGACAACACCCCGGATATCAGCAATTACCCCCCAACCCATATAAGGATCAACCCAATAGCAGATCACATTACTGCTCTATAGACCAGATCACCACTTTGAACAACAACGGAGCTTATCATGCGAGGGGTATGCTACCCCAGTTTTGCAGAGCCCCCCCCCGTGCTTATAGGAAGTCACCCACCTTGGCCATTGACAAATGGGGACTCCTGTTTGATCTCACTGATCATCATTTAATTACAGCTAATTCACTTACCAGTCCCCATAGGCTATCACTACACAGAAGAACATTGTCGGGCCTGCAACCTGTGGGCTTTTCCCAGGGTAGGTTTAATAATTCCAGTCCATTGCCATTATACTCACAGTAACATTACCCCCACATATTCAACACAAGTACAGATGTCAGGGTTCCTCACCCCCATATTTTCACCCCTTCATTCAACCTTTCCTCTTCACTTTTTTTCCCCCCAACCCCTTTCCCCCCCTTTTCTCCCACCCCCCCCCTCCTTTCCCCCTTACCTCCCTCCCCCCCCTCCCCGGCCCCCCCCCCCCCCCCCCCCTTTCCCCCTTCTCCCTCCCCCCCCTTCCCCCCCCCCTTTTCCCTGCCAACCCACCCTTCCCACTTCCCTCCCCTTCCTTCCCCTTCCCCCTCCGTGTTTTTCTCTTTTTTCTTCTTTTTTTATTTTTTATTTTTTCTCCCTTGTATGCCCTTCTGTCACTCACCCAACCTCACACCATTTAGTTTCCTCCCCCCTCCGTTTTTCCCCATTCCCTCCCCTGTATGCCCTTCTGTCACTCACCTAACCTCACACCATTTAGTTTCCTCCCCCACAAATCACACCCTCCCCCCTTCACTCCTCGACCCATCACTCACCCATGCCCCACCACAATTTTCTAATTTTGCACTTTAGATTTTCCCCCACCCCTTCCCCCCCTTTTTTTCTTTTCCCCCCTAAGGGGAACCCCGGCCCTCCCGGCCGGCTATGCAGCTTTATGTGGTTTCACGTGGTCTTGTGTGTTTTGTTGTCTTTTGGTCTTTGACATATGTCTGTTGTCCCTCAATATGTTCTTCCTTTCTCCTTTCCTTTTTCCATCCCCCTCCCCCCTCCCTCAATTTCCCCCCCGGCACCTCTCAACCACACCCCACCTCCTCACTCCCAGGGCACACCCCACTCAATACATGTTCTGGTCACTCCACCCGGTTTTTAATAACCATATTTAGGTGCGTAACCAATCACCAAAAACATTTCCCTTATAGTTGCCATATACCGCCCCACTAGCCAAGATACTATATTCTCAATAGATTAATAATCTTTATTCCCTTATAGACTCCGCTATTGGTGGTACTTGCGTGCTCTTGGGCTCTTCCGGGTTCTGTTCCCTCCCTCTCTCTGGTATCCCTGCTTGAACAGCAGGACCAGTGGGAGTGGAACGTCAATTGTGTGACCTCACGACGTGTGACGCCCCGGGGGCCCCTTGGCATTGGTGGAATCTGTCTGGCGTGCTCCGGTTGGGTGGACGGCATCCTTCCCGCTCCAAAACAAGTCCCCAGTGGGACCAACACCTATACCCCTTACCCTCAGGATATACATCAATGTGGTAAATATAAATCCAAATGTGTTTTGTCGCATACAACTCCACATAACCTATGAGCCTTTTTACTTTGTAAACTGTAAATTGCCATTAACACTGACCAACTGGTCTCATTTTTTTCCTATTATGCCCCAAACTCTGGACAGGTGGACTATTTCTGTAATATGTTGGCGGTGTTGCTGTCTTAGGCACAAGGACAGGTGGTTTTGGGCAGCGATGGTAATATCCCATTTGATCGGATTCATCTGATCCTGCTAAGGCGGTTCTCAAAAATGTACCCACAAACAGCAATAAAGTGGCGCGCATTTTTGTACATACCTCATTACTATCGTACATAACGTCGGTGAAATTCTTGTCTACTCCCTGGTCGGATAATTCTCTGGTCAAGTTATCGTTGACTGTTCTTTGGACAAAACCACACCCCTCTCTATGGCGCCTTAATGTCTCCTTATTAAATGATCCCAAAGTATACGCTGAAATTGAGAAGGAACTGTGTGCATTTTTTCGGGAAAACTTATCATCGAAAATGTCTTCCGACATAAATTGGGTGGCCCACAAGGCCTCCATCTGGTGTAAACTTATTCAGCTGGCAGCTAGGGCCAAACAAGCACAGGAAAACACAATAATCACAATAATAGTCCTCAGTCTCTAGCCATCTCTTGTATCATGTCCACAGTCTCTAGCCATTTCTTGTATCATGTCCTCAGTCTCTAGCCATCTCTTGTGTCATGTCCTCAGTCTCTAGCCATCTCTTGTATCATGTCCTCAGTCTCTAACCATCTCTTGTACCATGTTTGCAACCTCTGACCATCTCTTGTCTTATATCATGTCTGCAGTCTCTGAGGGGGAGTCTGGGGAGGAGTCAAGAGTGGGAGTGCCGCCAGGATGGGGGTCATGGGAGAAGTAAAACGCGTGGACTGTGGAGAGGAGACTATAGGATAAAACCAACCTGGAGCTGTCTAACTGAGCCCTGAACGGTGTACCTGAGAGGAGGTCAGTGACAGCGCTGCCAAGCAAGTCTGAGGGGGGACTGAATACAATAATATAAGGGTAACCCCCCCCATTCTTTCTGTGGAAGGTGGTCTCTGGAAACCAGAATCCCCCCCCCCACGTTCCTGGGGTGCCCCTTGACGATGGATCAATTTTACCACTTTTAACTGGTATTTGCTTTTTTTATATACATTTAAAAGCCCTATGTGCTTTTAATTTATATCTGCCATATATATATATATATATATATATATATATATATATATATATATATATATATATATAATACACTCTTCAAATGTGCTTTAATATACATGGTTTTCCCTTTCACAAACAAAGAAATAATGACGTTATGATGGTTTTGATGTTGGGCTGCTATAATAATGCTATGGGTCTGGTACAGGGGCGGACTGACCATTCGGCCACTCGGGCACTTCCTGAGGGCCCCGGGCCACTAGGGGGCCCCATCAGGGTTGCCAGCATCAGTAAAACCAGGGACAGTATGTAAAAATCTGTTTTTTTTTTACATCTGTTTCTGAAATGTCCCTTACCGACATCCTTTTGGTCTAAAAATCCAGAGATTATAGCTGCCCCACCTCTCCAGTACCTTCTCAGCCAATAGAAACATGTCTGTGTATACTGTGTGTACATGTAGGTGTATACTGTGTGATTGTATACTGTGTGTGTGTATACTGTGTGGCCCCATAATCTCTGATTGCCTGGGGGCCCCATAATCTCTGATTGCCCGGGGGCCCCATGAGTTGTCAGTCCGCCCCTGGTCTGGTATGACATTTTTTAGAGGGCTGGTTTTTATTCCCAGTCCGGCCCTGGTGACTCCCCAGTTTTGGGGGATGGAGTGTCCTCCTCTATTCGATTGAGGGCTGTGCATTCCTTGGCATGAGGAAAGTACTCTGAGTCTACTTTGTTACTATAACATAGAAGGACATACTGAGACCTCAGGTTTTACAGCCTGTTATACAGTTTGTTTTTAAGCTAACAAATAAGACTGAGGTTAATAGAGCATCATTATTACAGATCATGGTTATAAAACCAGAAAATATAAGAGGCTAGTTGTCATGCTGTTTGTTGTAATATATCCTTCGCATTGTACTCACACAATTATATAGTATAACTTTCTATTTTTATACAGTATATAATTTGAATTGTGGAAGTTATGTATTGTTCAGAATTAATGCTGAAACCTCTTTATTTATATATAGTGAAAATATTGAAACAGAAAAATGCAATTAAAAGTAATACAAGATTTATTGGAGAGGGAGCATGCATTACTAATTTTGTTTTTATTTATATTAAGACCTTCCTGTAACCAAATGTATTTATGGCTATACAAAAATTGTTTTGATATAAATACAAACACTAATATTAATGCGTGGACTTTCTCCAACAGGACTTTGATTAACTTTTATTTCTGTTATTTTTACTGCCTTTAGGTCTAAAGAATATACGGGTAGGAAACATACTGGAAGTCTAGTGTGGGTATAGACTCACACTAGACCCCAGTCAAAAGAGCATAAGGAACATGATCCCCTAATCACTAGAACATTTTTTAAGTTGAAAGGTCTCTGATGAGGCACTAAGGGGCTTTGCATAATTTTTTTAGGGTGACCCTGTGTATATGGGTCATCCTTTAAAATCATCAAGTATTAATATGTATATATATACACACACACACATATATACATAACCTACTCTAGCTTTTGCTGGGGCTGCAGAGATGTCATAAGATGTCCTCGGGAGAATGTGCCACACTCCTGCGGTGGACACAGCAGATGACTGACCACTATACAGCCCCGTTGCCAGTATCATGTCATCGCTGTGACCAATCACAGCAGATCACATGACAGTTGTAAACAATAAATGGCTTGCCATTCACTGTATACAATTGTGTTGCTTGCTGTGATTGGTCACAGTAATCCCATGGTACAGACAGGGCCAATCCCAGCCTATTTGTATCATGAGATTAGCTGTGACCAATCACAGCTAATCAGAACAAAAGCCAGTGTCTACACAGTAAAAATATTTGTTTATAGCAGTGGAATTCACTGCTATATGCAAGTATAGTATGTAAAAAAAAAAGGGGGGGCGTGGCCTAGCACCGGGAGAAGATGGCAGCATAATCCCAGAGCTCCGCCGCCCAGAGCCTCTATAGAGCAACAATCAGCGGGATAAACACACCAGATTGCGGTAAAAATGACCGGGAGAAGCTCGTCAGCGACCCGGACCTTACAGGACACTTCCACGCAACTTAGCCGCAATATACCGGCGATGTTCCGCTCCCAGCACGCGGACACGCAGGCCCCATCTCAGGCCTCGGACCGGAGTAATGCCGCCGTCGCGGCCGACATCCCTGGAGCCTGTGCAACAGCAGGTACGACCAACACACATCCCCAACACTCCCTGAGCCTAGCAGACCTACACCATGTGGCCTCAGATATCAAAAACACGCTATTTGCGGCAATAGCAGATCTAAAAACTGACATTAGAGCAGTAGCCTCAAGGCTGGAGCATGTGGAGGCAGCGGCCATTACTCACGGAGCAGCCATCCAACAAGTGCAGCAGGTCACCAGTGTGCATTCACAACATTTAATAGACATGCATAGACATATGAAGGACCTCGATAATAGGGGTCGCAGGCGGAACCTGCGGGTGAGAGGAATTCCAGAGTCAGTAGAAGGATCCCATCTGCAGACCACCATTTGGGCGATTTTTAACACGCTGCTTGGAGAGGTGCCACAGAGCCCTGAGACCTAGGGGTAGAGACACTGATCCCCCCAGAGAAGCAGTATGCTGCTTAGTGAGTTTCACCCAAAAAGAAGAGATACTGCGACTTGCACGTACTCAGGAGCACTTGGAACATGAGGGAGCGCGTATCCAACTGTTTCAGGACTTGTCTGCAATCACCCTGCAACACAGAAGAGATCTCCGTCCCCTGCTACAAGCCCTGCGTGACAGACGTATCCCCTATAGGTGGAAATTCCCCTTCTGCCTCCAGGCCACTGCAGGAAATCGCACCGCACACTTGAGAACCCCGGCCGATCTGCAGCCATTCTGCGACACTCTGGGAATGCCTGCAGTAGAGGTACCAGATTGGTACAGTGCGTTTATTCAAGCTGAACCCTGGATTCCCACACAACCAGACGCCACACCAAGATCACAGAGACAGAGGAGACGCAGACTCTCTGCTGCCTCACCGCCGAGGATGGGAGGTGACATGGAAACCGATGAGAGCCCACGTGTATCCCCATCATCAGTCCGATGCAGAACCGACCGCTAAAGTCCAGGACAAAGTGATGAGTAAGCAGAAACTACAACACCCTGTTCTACATTGATGGCTGCTACTCTCTTCTTTACGGCCTGATCGCCCCTATAAGGGAGGCTCTCTTTTCCCTTTTCTGTTGTCTTTGATTTTTTATTTTTTTTATTTTTGCTTGACGTCAAGCTTTGATATGCTTCCCCAACACGGAGTAGAAACCAGCGCTCACAAGCTACTCTGACATGTCAGCCAATCGAACACCAGGCAACTGTTTTAGAGGTGGACAACAGGTAATGCCCCCAAGCCTGGGGAGACCAACTCTCTTACGCATCAGCCTGACCCACCTTGAATGCAAGACTGCTAAACAGGCAAGTTACCTAGAGGCAGAACTTGGTATCACGAAACATGGAGGGGAGCGTTCCCCTGTTATTAGGGAATAACTTATTAACACACACTAATGCTCCAGTGATGCCTTCTTGACAGTTTGCATGTTTAGGTAATCCAAAGTTGCATTAGTTGTTTGGGAACTGTCAAGCTCTCCCCTTGGAGCGACTGGGTAAACTTGCCAGAAGATGGTCGATTGCACCACTAAAGGATCTCCCCCTGGTGTACAGCAATGTTAACTAATTAGAAATGCCCGGCTGCTCACGAGAGTTGCGGTTCCCCCCTGTGAGCAGGTGCTGATCTGCGGCTCACGGGAATCAGTAGGGCGCTGGTGCATTTTCATTTAAATTTAAATTTAAACCTAGGATCACATGAGCCTAGCTGACGAAAGTGTTTATGTCTACTCAGGTATCCAGCAGGCCTTCTGTTTAAAGACACCTAGCTGAAGATGTGACTGTTTTGGTTATGTTGTTGTTTACCAAGTTCATCTTAATGTCACTCTAAAGGTGCTTTGTGCCTTACCAGAAATGAAGTGTGCCCTTGGGAACCAGGAGCCAACTGCTCTGGTACGTTTCTACAGAGCGGAGACCGGAAACTCCTGATCTCCAGGGCTAACTGTCATTGTAGAGGGGGGTTCCCTCGCGCATGGAAATCTTGCTAGATAGGCTTGGGTGTCCATTCAAGAGAGAAGCTGGGGATACAATGTGGTCAGTGTTAGTGAGGGGTGTGTTCTCACAAACCTCCCCATGGGCCACGGATGCCGGAGACCCCATTCCCTCTAGACATACAAGTTGTGATCTGGCTGGGAAATGAGCCCTACGGCAGCCGTGGAGACCAATACATCACATACTGTGAGAACTAAAGCTGTTTTAAAGCGATAAGTCACAGGGACTTGGGTCGTCTATAGGTTATGAATGCCTCATATGTCTTAATTGTATACAAGTTGTGTAGAAAGTATTGTTCATAAAGCTCAGGTTACATGTTAAGAGTTTACCAGAAATGCTGCAACCCCAATCCCCGCAGACTGCCACTCAACAAGGGTGGGAGGGGGGAGAGGGGAAAGATACCATGAAAAGTCCAACTAAGATAGCCCATGAGACGGTTTCAACTGGAATGTTCTAATTCCTATAGAAGAGGTTTATCCCATTTAGGCTCCAACCCAAATTAGAGGCTTCTGGGTGGTGATAGCTTCCAGACTCACCCAGGTGTTAGGCTTTTTTCCCACCTCAAGGAGGCTGGTTACCCCCTTAACCACATCCGGATTAGTTTATCCCCATACCCGTACCCCTATAGTACGCTCATTAGGTGGGTAAGCAGGACTGTACCCACCCCTGGGAAAAAAAAAAAACGTTTTTGTGTGTCCCCCTTTTTTTTTTTCTTTTTTTTCTCTCTTCTCTTTTCCTTCTCCTTTATTCTGGTCATCGTCTTAATCTTCTTCCTCAGCATTCTAGCGCCTTCTCTTTGCCCCCTCCTCTCACCCCCTCTCTAATCTTTCTTCCCTACCCTCTTCCCCCCCCCCCCCCCTCTGCTATCAGTGCTCTTCTCCTTATTGTTCGCTCACTTCCTCCTCCATATCCCACCGGTGCACGCGTACGGACAGGCTGCACTACCCAGCTCGTCCCGAACGAACCCTCTCCGTCTGTTGAAACTTGACAGACTTAAGCGAACATACACCACTCTGCAATGTCCTCTGCAGTGCACTCCTCAGCTCCTCTATCGCTCAAGGTATATTCTCTAAACGCCAAAGGCCTCAATGTCCCAGAAAAACGCAGTAGTGTACTGGCGGAAGCCCACAGACATAAAGCCCAAGTGGTCTTCTTACAAGAAACCCACTTTAAGTCAAGCTCTATCCCATGCTTAACGGATAAACGCTATCCGGAAGTATTCCACGCGACCTGTTCTGAATCCAAAACCAAAGGAGTCTCCATCTTACTAGCCAAATCCCTGGCGTTCCGCCTTACCGACCAACTCACAGACCCGGAAGGCAGATTTATTTTTTTGAAAGGCACTTGGAAAGACAAACCCGTGACGTTAGCGAATGTTTACTGTCCCAATGCAAACAGGGTACCCTTCCTTAGAAACCTTATTTCTAAATTAGCTTCATTCCAGACAGGCCTTCTGATACTGGGAGGAGACTTTAACATGGCCTTGGACCCACTAATAGACACCTCCACAGGCACCTCTTCATTCCCATACTCAGCGTTGCGCCAAGTAAAGCTCCAACTAGCATCTCTCACCCTACACGACACATGGCGTACACTTAACCCACGTGAGAAAGACTACACATTTTATTCGATTCCACACAACCGATACTCAAGACTGGACTACATTTTCATTCACCAAGCTGACCTATCATACCTGAAAAGCGACACGATTGAAAATATGACGCTTTCTGACCATCACCCTGTCACAATAACCCTACAATTTCCACAGAGGGAGGGATATACTAGAATGTGGAGACTAGATGCCTCCATCCTGGCAGACCCGATAGACGCAGAATTTATCAAAAAGACAATACAGGACTACTTCCAGAACAATGACACTCCAGATACGACACCCATGGTACAATGGGAGGCACACAAGTGTGTCATACGGGGACACCTTTTAGCTAACGCAGCGATGAAAAAAAGAGAACACCAAAAACTGATACTTGCTCTCTCTAGCAAGATAACCACTTTAGAGACGCAACACAAACACACGGGGGCGGCTCAAGTAGCACAAGAGTTGGCAGACACCCGAGCCCTATTTGTCGAGGAACTGTACAGGAGGGCACAAAAGCGTCATATCTTGTCCCAGAAGCTGTTCTATGAACAGGGCAATAAGCCCGGAAAGCTGCTGGCCAGATGCCTACAGAAACGCACTCTAGCATCCACTGTTCATCATATCACTGACCAGTCAGGGAAACGCTACACAAAAAATGAGGACATTGCACAACAATTCCTTCTCTACTACAGCAAACTGTATAACCTAAATGACACGGCCCGCAGTCCCAGGGAGGATGAGGCACGTTCTAACATGGTGAAGGAATTCTTGTGCAATTTCTGCCCAAGAGCTCTGTCAGAGGAGGACTGTGCGGAACTAGAAGCTCCTTTGTCCTCTGAAGAATGGATAGCGGCCCTGAAGACCATGAAACCGGGTAAGAGTCCCGGCCCAGACGGCTTCACGGCTCAATACTATAAATACTACGCAGAACTATTGGCCCCGCGCTTTCTTAAAGCCTTCAACACACTATCGTCGGTACCCTGCTCATCAGACTCGCTGTTAGAAGCGTACATTACAGTAATTCCTAAAAATGATAAAGACCCGGACTAGCTACCGACCAATCTCTCTCCTAAATGTGGATGTTAAGCTCTTCTCAAAAATCATAGCCACTCATTTAGCGCACCACATACCGGCTTGGATAGGAAAGGATCAGGTAGGATTCGTCCCAGGCAGGGAAGCCAGGGACAATACTATTAAAGCCCTGAACTTACATCACTGGCTGACCTCCACCCAACGTGAGGGGTTCTTTCTAGCGATGGATGCGGAGAAGGCATTTGATAGGGTGGCCTGGGACTATATGGATGAGGTTCTGAATGCCCTGGGTATGGGGAGATGCATGCGTGCATTTATTGGGGCACTATATGTAAACCCCAGAGCCAGATTTAAGGTCAATGGTCGCCTATCGAACGCCTTCCCCATCCATAACGGCACAAGACAGGGATGCCCTCTTTCGCCCCTGCTATACATCCTCACCCTTGAGCCTCTCCTGCGCAGTATCAGGGCCAACCCAAACATAAAAGGTGTAGAGGTGCACGGTAGGGAGTGCAAGATTGCTGCCTTTGCGGATGACATCTTGCTCTTCCTATCGGCACCACTGACGTCCCTACCAAATCTTATGCCAGTCCTCGAACAATTTAGGCACATTTCGAACCTAAAAATCAATTATTCCAAATCATTTGCACTGAACATCTCCCTACCCAACAACCTGGTACAGCAATGTCAATCCAATTTCCCCTTTAAGTGGAAAACGGAAGCCATCACGTATCTGGGCATCCAACTCCCCAATAAGCTAGACACCTTGTATGAAAAAATTTTTGCAGCAGAATTAAAAAGTCTACAGCAAGACTTAAAAAATGGGATGTTCCTACTCTGTCCTGGTTCGGCCGGGCATCGGCTCTGAAAATTACGGTGCTTCCGCGCATTCTTTACAAAATGCAAACGGTACCAATTCGCCTACCTCCGAACTTCTTTGCAGCCTACAAAAGGCTATGTAGATCCTTTCTCTGGGGCTCTAAACAGGCACGCATCGGGTGGGGGAAATTAGTCCTACCTAAAACCAAAGGTGGAATAGGCCTCCCTGACTTGCAGCGCTACTACTGGGTGACGCATGGGACTAGACTGTGGTAGACTGGAAAATTTATGCCCGTCATAAGGACTGGGTGGATCTCGAACGAGCGGTCGCGGGACATGATCTTCGCCTCCTCCCCTGGTTCTCCAGGAAGCACATAAATACCCAACTGCTCTCACACCCCCTCATTGGAGCGACTCTCCAGGAATTTCATAGGGCCTGTAAGGTTCACGCTCTGTCGGCCCCTGAGTGCCCAATCACCCCCATTAGAGGCAATCCAGACTTTCCCCGGGACTAGAGAGTACATTCCTGGCACAGGAATGGCCTTATGCAGAGATGCTGGCAAAACATTTCTTTCATAGGGGCAAATTCGCCCGACAGCGCGACCTAGCAACAGTATCGAACACCAAATCCTTCCCTTTCTGGCCCTACATCCAACTAAAACACTTCTTGGACAACCCAGAGAGAAAGGGTTCACGACAATGCCTACAGTATTTGAATCGCTGTGCTCGAGCTCAGTCCCTCAGGGTCATGTAATCTCAACGCTTTACGCCTCCATGTTCAAAGAACCCTATGCTGAACTACGTGCAGATCATGCTTTCTGGGGGGCGGCGATGGGCAGGGAGATTGGAGATAAGGAATGGGATCGTATTCACCTAGCTATTCATAAAGGTCCCTTAAAGCGGTTCTGCACACATTTCATTTAGTAAATCTCTTTGCCTTCCAAATCAGGCAAAGAGTACTAAATGAAATGTGTTTTTTTTTTCACTTACTTTGTAATCGATGACTTCCTGTCTTCTGTCTCTTCGGGGGTGGGCGGGGTCTGTGCGGGGATCCTCGTCACGCCGCACTGTCTCCTGGGATCTGGTGTTATTAATCCCAGAAGTCTGTGCGGGCATCTTCCGAAATCTCGCGAGATTTCGGCCACATCTTCCGAAATCTTGCGAGATTTCGGACACATCTTCCGAAATCTCGCGAGATGTCGGCAGATGTGCCGACATCTCGCGAGATTTCGGAGAACGTGAGCTGCACGTTGCCGTTACTGCGCACGCGCGAGCTCGGCGCAGTAACGGCGGTGCATGCTGGGCCAACTAAAGTGCCTGTGGGGTTTCACATGCCCACAGGCAAGATGGCCCCCAGCAGAAAAGAAGAATATAAAGAATGTTATCGGAGGAAAACCGGCTGCGATCGAGATGGAAGATGGAACAGGTAAGTCCCCCAATTTAGCTATATGGCCTTGGCAAATTCCCCCCCCAAAAAAAAGCAGTGCAGAACCGCTTTAACGTGAACACACAGGAAAATGGATATAAAATCAAGACAAGATGGTATAAAACTCCTGAAATACTCCACAAAATATTCCCTACAGTGTCCGACCAGTGTTGGAGATGCGAAAGGGAAACTGGGACTTTCCTCCACATCTGGTGGACATGTGCATTAATCCAACCTTTTTGGAGGAAAGTACACAAACTGACTACTGCCACATCCACATTACCCCTGGAATTTTCGCCAGAGCAATACCTTCTGCATCTGTCTAAAATCCCCCCAAAAAAATACTTCAAATCAATAGCCATGCACTTATTAAATGCGGCCAGGCTATGTATTCCAGTACATTGGAAATCTAAATCCCCACCCTCAATCAAACATTGGATACGGCGTATCGATCGCATTGAAACGATGGAGGAGCTGATACACACCTCTCAGGATAGAGTTGCCAGCTATACAGCCACTTGGGAGATGTGGCTCACATTTAAAAAGTCGCAACAATACCAGGCACTGACTCGGGAGCCACAAACAAGGTCGCTGTGACTGACAAGCGACTTAGGGAACAAACCACGAGACGCACTGTCCCAGGCATACCTGGGACGTCAGGTAACCGGAGATCATAGAAATATGAGGCTTCTAACAGGCGGAGAGGGTAGCTGGTGGGACATCCCACCCCCTCTCTGCCTGATAACCTACTGATATGCACATAAACCCCCTCCCCCTCCCTTCTTCCTTCATCTCCCTCCTCTTCCTCTACCCCCCCTCTTCTCTCCCCTTCTTACTCACCCTTTCTCTATCCCCTTTTACTAAGATCTATTTTACTTTTTTTTTTTTTCTGGGCGTTACCTCCCTCCTTATGCCTATTTGGCCCCTCCCGGTTTTACTGGGTGAAGTAATAAGTGAGTTGAAAAAGGAGTGGAAGTGAAAACATTAGCCACAATGATGGCTGAAACACACACCCAGTGTACGTGGATATTAGAGACTAGGGATGAGCCGAACACCCCCGGGTTCGGTTCGAACCAGAACCTTCGAACGGACCGAAAGTTCGCGCGAATTTTCGAACCCTATACGTTATAATGGACGCGAACGTTCGAAATCAAAAGTGCTAATTACAACGGCCAATATGCATGTTAATGTCATAAAACAGGTTTGGGGACCCGGGTCCTGCCCCAGGGGACATATATCAATGCAAAAAGAACTTTTAAAAACTAACGTTTTTTCGGGAGCAGTCATTTTAATGATGCATAAAGTGAAAAAAAAAAAGTGACATTTTCCTTTAAATATGGTACCTGGGGGGTGTCCAAAGTATGCCTGTGAAGTGGCATGTGTTTCCCGTGTTTAGAACTGTCCTTGCACAAAATGACATTTGTAAAGGAAAAAAAGAAGCCATTTAAAACCACTTGCGGCTTTAGGTTTGATCTTAAGTAGAATCTGAACAGGTACATTATGAAGTGTAGCTCCATCCCAAAAAAATCTATTTTTAAGCTTTTTGGAGAACATAGGGAGGGGTTATCACCCCTGTAACATTTGCTGTCTTTGCACATCTGTTCAGAACATGTCACCTCACTTTCCGTCCCAATGACAAATGTTTTTGGAAAAGTGGGGTTTTAATTGAAACAAGGATTGGTGATAAAGTATCAGTAGAGAGGAGATACCTTTTTCCCAAATTAAATCTAACAGGATAGAATTTCCCTTCCTAGGGGTAGATTTCCTCTCACTTCCTGTTTTCTCTTTCCATTTGCAAGTAGGAGTCGTTTGTAAGTTGGATGTTTGAAAGTAGGGGCCTGGCGTATATACTCTGCAGAAATTTGCCCTATTAGATGTTGGTGTAGCCACAAGACTGGTGGGCACAGGAATGGGCCCTGCTGTGAGTTAATAGATCAAGATTTGTAATTGCATGCACCTGTTGAACAGGGCAGAAAAATTGGGGGTGGTGGTGGTGGTGGTGGTGGACGGTTTTGCCACAAGACTGTAAGCTCTCACAGTTACTCTTGGTGGGCGCAGGAATGGGCCCTGCTGTGAGTTATTAGATCAAGATTTGTAATTGCAAGCACCTGATGAACAGGGCAGAAAAATTGGGCCTTTGGCGGTGGTGGTGGACGGTGTTGCCACAAGACTGTAGGCCCTCATAGTTACTCTTGGTGGGCGCAGGAATGGGCCCTGCTGTGAGTTATTAGATCAAGATTTGTCATTGCAAGCACCTGATGAACAGGGCAGAAAAATTGGGCCTTTGGCGGTGGTGGTGGACGGTGTTGCCACAAGACTGCAGGCCCTCATAGTTACTCTTGGTGGGCGCAGGAATGGGCCCTGCTGTGAACTATTAGATCAAGATTTGTAATTACCCGCCCCTGTTAAACAGGGGCTGAAAAATTGTGCCTTAGGCACTGGTGTTGGTGCCACAACACTGCAACCCCTCACAGAGACTGTACTTGGAGCACAGCAGTCACACGTGTTGCGAAGCATTTTTTTAAAAAATTGTAAGTACACGCCCCTGTTAAACAGGGGCTGAAAAATTGTGCCTTAGGCACTGGTGCTGGTGCCACAACACTGCAACCCGGCCCTCACAGATACTGTACTTGGAGCACAGCAGTCACACGTGTTGCGAAGCATTTTTTTTAAAAAATTGTAAGTACACGCCCCTGTTAAACAGGGGCTGAAAAATTGTGCCTTAGGCACTGGTGCTGGTGCCACAACACTGCAACCCGGCCCTCACAGAGACTGTACTTGGAGCACAGCAGTCACACGTGTTGCGAAGCATTTTTTTAAAAAATTGTAAGTACACGCCCCTGTTAAACAGGGGCTGAAAAATTGTGCCTTAGGCACTGGTGCTGGTGCCACAACACTGCAACACGGCCCTCACAGAGACTGTACTTGGAGCACAGCAGTCACACGTGTTGCGAAGCATTTTTTTAAAAAATTGTAAGTACACGCCCCTGTTAAACAGGGGCTGAAAAATTGTGCCTTAGGCACTGGTGCTGGTGCCACAACACTGCAACCCGGCCCTCACAGAGACTGTACTTGGAGCACAGCAGTCACACGTGTTGCGAAGCATTTTTTTAAAAAATTGTAAGTACACGCCCCTGTTAAACAGGGGCTGAAAAATTGTGCCTTAGGCACTGGTGCTGGTGCCACAACACTGCAACACGGCCCTCACAGAGACTGTACTTGGAGCACAGCAGTCACACGTGTTGCGAAGCATTTTTTTAAAAAATTGTAAGTACACGCCCCTGTTAAACAGGGGCTGAAAAATTGTGCCTTAGGCACTGGTGCTGGTGCCACAACACTGCAACACGGCCCTCACAGAGACTGTACTTGGAGCACAGCAGTCACACGTGTTGCGAAGCATTTTTTAAAAAAATTGTAAGTACACGCCCCTGTTAAACAGGGGCTGAAAAATTGTGCCTTAGGCACTGGTGCTGTGGCATGGATCATTGAGGAGGAGGAAGAGGATAGTCAGTGAACATAAGAGGACAGTCACTCAGCATCAGCATAGGCAGTCTTGAAGGGATGTGACATTAAAAATTATTCGGTTATATCCGCCTCAGGTGCCTGGTAGCTGGTGGTGATCCAAGACTGATTCATTTTGATGAATGTCAGTCGATCAACCGAGGCGGTGGACAGGCGCACCCTATGATCAGTCACAAATCCTCCAGCAGCACTGAATGTGCGTTCGGAAAGAACGCTGGAGGCAGGACAGGCCAGTAGCTCAATTGCATACTGTGCAAGCTCTGGCCAGTGATCCATCCTCAGGACCCAGTAAGCCAGAGGATTTTCGGTGGGAAAGGTGTCCAAGTCTGACCTTGCCCCAAGGTATTCCTGCACCATGTATATCAGACGCTGGCGATGGTTGCTGGAACCGATCATACCTTGGGGCTGCGGACTAAAAAATTGTCTGAACGCATCGGTCAGACGTCCACCTTCCCCACCGCTCCTTCTGCCACTGACCGAAGCCTCAGCAACTCGTCGCCCAGGACCAGGAGTTTGTAGCCTCCCAGTTTCTGGGAACGCGTTGCACAGACCTTTCTGCAAGGCCTCCCTGAGATGTCTCATCCTCTGCTCCCTCTGCGACGGCAAGATAAGGTCCGCAACCTTACCCTTGTACCGCGGATCAAGGAGAGTGGCCAGCCAGTAATGGTCCCTCTCCTTGATCCGAAGAACACGAGGATCCTTCCGCAGGCTTTGCAGGATCAGGGAGGCCATGCAGCGTAGGTTAGCTGAGGCATTCGGTCCGGAGTCTTCTGGGTCACTGAGGATGACATGATCGCCAGCCACCTCCTCCCAGCCACGTACAAGTCCACTGGCTTGTTGGGACTGTACATCATCCCTAAAAGACTGCTGCTGCTGATGCTGAGTGCCAGGCTCCACCTCCATGCTCACACAATCCTCCCCCTCATCCTCCTCCTCCTCCTCCTCATCCTCTTCCTGTGTGATGGGTGGGACAGAAGGAACACTGTCCGGATAAAGGGGGCCTTGAGAGGCAAGGAAGTCCTCCTCTTCCTGCCTCTGTTCTGCCTCAAGTGCCCTGTCCATTATCCCACGCAGCGTATGCTCCAACAGGTGGACAAGAGGGACAGTGTCACTGATGCATGCACTGTCACTGCTCACCATCCTCGTGGCCTCCTCAAATGGTGAGAGGACAGTGCATGCATCCCTGATCATGCTCCACTGACGTGGGGAAAAAAAACCAAGCTCCCCTGACCCTGTCCTGGTGCCGTAGTCGCAAAGGTACTCATTGATGGCCCTCTGCTGCGTGTGCAGTCGCTGCAGCATGGCCAACGTTGAGTTCCACCTGGTGGGCATGTCAGATATTAGGCGGTTCTTGGGCAGGTTCAGCTCCTTTTGCAGCTCAGTCAGCCGAGCACTGGCATTATAAGATCGGCGGAAATGCACACAGACTTTCCTGGCCTGCCTCAGGACATCCTGTAAGCCTGGGAACCTGCCCAAGAACCGCTGCACCACCAGGTTGAGGACGTGAGCCATGCAGGGCACATGGGTGAGCTGCCCCTGTCGCAGGGCGGAGAGGAGGTTGGTGCCATTGTCAGAAACGACCATTCCTGGCTTAAGCTGACGTGGCGTCAACCACCTCTCGGCCTGCCCCTGCAGAGCTGCCAGAACCTCTGGCCCAGTGTGGCTCCTGTCCCCCAAACACACCAGCGCAAGCACGGCATGGCATCTTTTTGCCTGCGTACTTGCGTAGCCCCTTGTACGCCTACGGAGCACCGCTGGTTCCAAGGACAGAGCACTGGAGGAAGAAGAAGAGGAGGGGGTGGAGGAGAGAGGTGTGTCACAACCAGTAGCAGTAGTCGCGTTTTGGAGGCGTGGTGGCGGAACAACCTCCAACACTACTGCACCTTGTCCTGCATCCCTCCCAGCTGCCAATAGAGTGACCCAATGGGCCGTGAAAGAAAGGTACCGTCCCTGTCCATGCCTGCTGGACCATGAGTCAGCGGTAATATGCACCTTACCGCTGACCGCCCTGTCCAGCGAGGCATGGACATTGCCCTCCACATGCCGGTAGAGAGACGGAATCGCCTTCCGCGAGAAAAAGTGGCGTTTGGGAACCTGCCACTGAGGAACCGCACATTGAACAAACTCACGGAAGGGGGCCGAGTCTACCAACTGAAAAGGCAGCAGTTGAAGTGCTAGCAATTTAGCAAGGCTAGCATTCAACCGCTGGGCATGTGGATGGCTGGGAGTGTACTTCTTTCTACGGTCCAGCAGCTGGGGCAGGGAAATTTGCCTGCTGCATTCGGACGTCGGTGTACTGCAAGTACTTGGTTGTGACACACCGAATTCTACACCTTCAGTCCTCTCAGAGCAGCTTTCAGAGAGGACTGAAGGTGTAGTGGGGATGGAGATACCAGCTGAGGAGGAGCAAGGAGAGGTCCGCTTAGTTCTTTGGTGTGGGTCTTTTATGTGTGCCTGCCAACGAGCTGCATGGCAGGTCGCCATATGTCTGGTCATGCTTGTCGTGCCCAAGCGGCTGATGTTTTGGCCACGCGAGATACGCTTGAGACAAATATTGCAAATAGCAGTGGTGCGATCTGCTGCACTCGTCTCAAAAAAGGCCCACACCAAAGAACTTTTCTGATAACGTGCAGAGGCAGCGCCCTGCACAGGCGGAGCTCTGCGGTGTTGTACAGTTGCTGTGCTGGCCTCTACCTGGCCTCCAGGGGGCATCCTGCCTCGTTGGACATGTGACGCCGCATCCTCCTCCTCCTCGTCCTCCTCCTCATCCTCTCTCCCTTGAGGCACCCACGTGGAGTCAGTGACCTCATCATCCCCTCCCTCTTCACCACTAGAGCAAACCTGGCAGTAAGCTGCAGCTGGTGGAACTGTACTGCCAGATTCCTCAAGCTGGGTATCGTCATCCGAGCCTTCGAATCGTTGGGCATCCTCCTGGAGCATGTACCCAACACTGTGCTCAAAGAGTTCGGGGGACTCCTCAGGAGGACATGGTGGGTCTAGGGAAGGGGTGGCTGATGATGCTCTGTCAGTACCCTGAGCCTGGGTGAGAGAGGATGAGGAGGATGAGGAGGGCTTGGTCATCCATTCTACCAAGCCTTCAGCATGATGCGGCTCCACATGTCCAGCTGCCGAAAACAAAGACGCGCGTGTCCCATGGCCACGTGCTGATGACGATGCACGACCACGTCCACGTCCACGGCCACGTCCACTAGAAACAGAGCCTGCCTGCCCTGTGTTCTTGGCTCTGCACGCTCTGCCTCCCCTTGGCGGTCTTCCAGCCATTGTAGTCGGTAGTCCTGTGGGTGCTGCTGAGAAGAAAATATAGGAGCTCTGTGTGATGCCACTAACACACTAGAAGTCCTATAGGTGCTTCTGCAAAGAAAATATAGGAGCTCTGTGTGATGCCACTAACACACTAGAAGTCCTGTGGGTGCTGCTGAGAAGAAAATATAGGAGCTCTGTGTGATGCCACTAACACACTAGAAGTCCTATGGGTGCTTCTGCAAAGAAAAAATAGGAGCTCTGTGTGATGCCACTAACACACTAGAAGTCCTGTGGGTGCTGCTGAGAAGAAAATATAGGAGCTCTGTGTGATGCCACTAACACACTAGAAGTCCTATGGGTGCTTCTGCAAAGAAAATATAGGAGCTCTGTGTGATGCCACTAACACACTAGAAGTCCTATAGGTGCTTCTGCAAAGAAAATATAGGAGCTCTGTGTGATGCCACTAACACACTAGAAGTCCTGTGGGTGCTGCTGAGAAGAATATATAGGAGCTCTGTGTGATGCCACTAACACACTAGAAGTCCTATGGGTGCTTCTGCAAAGAAAATAGAGGAGCTCTGTGTGATGCCACTAACACACTAGAAGTCCTGTGGGTGCTTCTGCAAAGAAAATAGAGGAGCTCTGTGTGATGCCACTAACACACTAGAAGTCCTATAGGTGCTTCTGCAAAGAAAATATAGGAGCTCTGTGTGATGCCACTAACACACTAGAAGTCCTGTGGGTGCTGCTGAGAAGAATATATAGGAGCTCTGTGTGATGCCACTAACACACTAGAAGTCCTATGGGTGCTTCTGCAAAGAAAATAGAGGAGCTCTGTGTGATGCCACTAACACACTAGAAGTCCTGTGGGTGCTTCTGCAAAGAAAATAGAGGAGCTCTGTGTGATGCCACTAACACACTAGAAGTCCTATAGGTGCTTCTGCAAAGAAAATATAGGAGCTCTGTGTGATGCCACTAACACACTAGAAGTCCTGTGGGTGCTGCTGAGAAGAATATATAGGAGCTCTGTGTGATGCCACTAACACACTAGAAGTCCTATGGGTGCTTCTGCAAAGAAAATAGAGGAGCTCTGTGTGATGCCACTAACACACTAGAAGTCCTGTGGGTGCTTCTGCAAAGAAAATAGAGGAGCTCTGTGTGATGCCACTAACACACTAGAAGTCCTATAGGTGCTTCTGCAAAGAAAATATAGGAGCTCTGTGTGATGCCACTAACACACTAGAAGTCCTGTGGGTGCTGCTGAGAAGAATATATAGGAGCTCTGTGTGATGCCACTAACACACTAGAAGTCCTATGGGTGCTTCTGCAAAGAAAATAGAGGAGCTCTGTGTGATGCCACTAACACACTAGAAGTCCTGTGGGTGCTTCTGCAAAGAAAATAGAGGAGCTCTGTGTGATGCCACTAACACACTAGAAGTCCTATAGGTGCTTCTGCAAAGAAAATATAGGAGCTCTGTGTGATGCCACTAACACACTAGAAGTCCTGTGGGTGCTGCTGAGAAGAATATATAGGAGCTCTGTGTGATGCCACTAACACACTAGAAGTCCTATGGGTGCTTCTGCAAAGAAAATAGAGGAGCTCTGTGTGATGCCACTAACACACTAGAAGTCCTGTGGGTGCTTCTGCAAAGAAAATAGAGGAGCTCTGTGTGATGCCACTAACACACTAGAAGTCCTGTGGGTGCTTCTGCAAAGAAAATAGAGGAGCTCTGTGTGATGCCACTAACACACTAGAAGTCCTGTGGGTGCTTATGCAAAGAAAAAATAGGAGCTCTGTGTGATGCCACTAACACACTAGAAGTCCTGTGGGTGCTGCTGAGAAGAAAATATAGGAGCTCTGTGTGATGCCACTAACACACTAGAAGTCCTATGGGTGCTTCTGCAAAGAAAATAGAGGAGCTCTGTGTGATGCCACTAACACACTAGAAGTCCTGTGGGTGCTGCTGAGAATACAATATAGGAGCTCTGTGTGATGCCACTAACACACTAGAAGTCCTATGGGTGCTTCTGCAAAGAAAATAGAGGAGCTCTGTGTGATGCCACTAACACACTACAAGTCCTATAGGTGCTTCTGGGAAGAAAATATAGCTCTGTGTGTGTAATGGGACTAACACACTTCAAGTCCTATAGGTGCTTCTGGGAAGAAAATATAGCTCTGTGTGTGTAATGGGACTAACACACTTCAAGTCCTATAGGTGCTTCTGGGAAGAAAATATAGCTCTGTGTGTGTGATGGGACTAACACACTTCAAGTCCTATAGGTGCTTCTGGGAAGAAAATATAGCTCTGTGTGTGTGATGGGACTAACACACTTCAAGTCCTATAGGTGCTTCTGGGAACAAAGTATAGCTCTTTGTGTGTAATGGGACTAACACACTTCAAGTCCTATAGGTGCTTCTGGGAAGAAAATATAGCTCTGTGTGTGTGATGGGACTAACACACTTCAAGTCCTATAGGTGCTTCTGGGAACAAAGTATAGCTCTTTGTGTGTAATGGGACTAACACACTTCAAGTCCTATAGGTGCTTCTGGGAAGAAAATATAGCTCTGTGTGTGTGATGGGACTAACACACTTCAAGTCCTATAGGTGCTTCTGGGAAGAAAATATAGCTCTGTGTGTGTGATGGGACTAACACACTTCAAGTCCTATAGGTGCTTCTGGGAAGAAAATATAGCTCTGTGTGTGTAATGGGACTAACACACTTCAAGTCCTATAGGTGCTTCTGGGAAGAAAATATAGCTCTGTGTGTGTGATGGGACTAACACACTTCAAGTCCTATAGGTGCTTCTGGGAAGAAAATATAGCTCTGTGTGTGTGATGGGACTAACACACTTCAAGTCCTATAGGTGCTTCTGGGAACAAAGTATAGCTCTTTGTGTGTAATGGGACTAACACACTTCAAGTCCTATAGGTGCTTCTGGGAAGAAAATATAGCTCTGTGTGTGTGATGGGACTAACACACTTCAAGTCCTATAGGTGCTTCTGGGAAGAAAATATAGCTCTGTGTGTGTGATGGGACTAACACACTTCAAGTCCTATAGGTGCTTCTGGGAAGAAAATATAGCTCTGTGTGTGTGATGGGACTAACACACTTCAAGTCCTATAGGTGCTTCTGGGAAGAAAATATAGCTCTGTGTGTGTAATGGGACTAACACACTTCAAGTCCTATAGGTGCTTCTGGGAAGAAAATATAGCTCTGTGTGTGTAATGGGACTAACACACTTCAAGTCCTATAGGTGCTTCTGGGAAGAAAATATAGCTCTGTGTGTGTAATGGGACTAACACACTTCAAGTCCTATAGGTGCTTCTGGGAACAAAATATAGCTCTGTGTGTGTAATGGGACTAACACACTTCAAGTCCTATAGGTGCCTCTGGGAACAAAATATAGGAGCTCTGCCTGCCTGCCACGAACACACTACAAGTCCTATAGGTGCTTCTGGTAACAAAATATAGGAGCTCTGCCTGCCTGCCACTAACACACTACAAGTCCTATAGGTGCTTCTGGTAACAAAATATAGGAGCTCTGCGTGCCTGTCACTAACACACTACAAGTCCTATAGGTGCTTCTGGTAACAAAATATAGGAGCTCTGCCTGCCTGCCACTAACACACTACAAGTCCTATAGGTGCTTCTGGTAACAAAATATAGGAGCTCTGCCTGCCTGTCACTAACACACTACAAGTCCTATAGGTGCTTCTGGTAACAAAATATAGGAGCTCTGCCTGCCTGCCACTAACACACTACAAGTCCTATAGGTGCTTCTGGTAACAAAATATAGGAGCTCTGCCTGCCTGCCACGAACACACTACAAGTCCTATAGGTGCTTCTGGTAACAAAATATAGGAGCTCTGCCTGCCTGCCACGAGCACACTACAAGCCCCTCTTTGTCAATCAATCTTTGTAACTGAATCTATCTAACTCAATCTCTGCAAGTGAATCTCTCTCTCTATCTATCTAAATGCAGCAGAGTGTCACAGAAACAGCCTGCTCAATCTGCGCCGGAACAGCATGTGACCGGCGCAGACGGCGTGGCGGCGTTTTATAGGGGGGGGGCGTGTACTACAGCCCCTGAGCTGTAATTGGCTACAGGCGTCCTGCCTGTAGCCAATTATGGCTCTTCGAGTTTCCGGGGCTGTGATTGGCCAAGCATGCGGGGTCACAGTGCATGCTTGGCCAATCATCAGCCAGCAATGCACTGCGTCGGCCGCGCCGGCCGCAATGCATTGCGGGGCCGCTCGCATCACACGAACGTGATGCGAGCGGCCAAAATAGTTCTGGGCTCGCCGAGCGAGCGAACGCCCGGTGCTCGATGCGAACGTGGGTTCGCATCGAGCACCGGGCCCATCCTTATTAGAGACGAGTCCACCCCCGTTCAACAAAGTGAATGCAACTATTTACGAGATACTAGGGATAGGGGGACCTGACAGTTGACCGCATCATAAGTTCTTCTTCATATGTTTTTTTGGCAACAGGTCTGTTGCATCTCTCATAAAGCTACACACGTATCTAGTAGCTCTGCCATGAGACATTTGGATTGTTGATATTCTGTAATGTTTGTTATATGTACGATTATACCATGTATGCTGTTAATTTTTGTCAATAAAAACGTTTTTGGAAAGAAAAAAAAAATAAAAATCCTGATCAACTCACCAGAGTGGAACAGTCTTACAGTAAGTAAAAAAAATAAAAAAAAAGAATTAAGAAAAAAAAAAAAAATATATATATTATTTTTTTGTTTTCTTATGTACTGTCACCATTTAGTGTCTCTGGTGCCCCCACACCAGTTATATGATATCACTGTACTGCACTTGCGTCAGTATATAATAAATTACAAAAAAATATGAAAACAACTTTTTTTTCCTCATTTTCAAAAAAGTGACAAAAAATTACAACTTCAAAAAGTGTGCCATGCCTCTTGCTAAATACCTCAGGCTGTCTACTTTCCAAAAAGGTAATTTGGGTGGTTTTGTACTGTCTTGGCTTTTTTGGGACTCAAGAAATTAGATAGTACATCAGGACTGATCGATCTTCCGATATATATATATATATATATACCATAGTTTGTAGACGCTATAACTTTCCTTAATAATATTATTTCTTCATAAGGTGAAGTTGTGGAAGACAGTTTCATGTCACAAATCATACACCACCATGGCAAGACTGAGCACAGCAAAAAAACACAAGGTAGATATACTGCATCAGCAAGGTCTCTCCCAGGCAAAGATTTCAAAGCAGAATGAGGTTTCAAGTTTTACTGTTCAAGCTCTTTTGAAGAAGCACACAGAAGCCAGCAACATTGACACATTATGCAATGACACCCAAATCTATCTCTCTACTCCTCAGCTCACCCCATGGGGATTGTATGTTGCACATGCTCTATATAATTAAATAACTTAAGAAATAAAAGACACAACCACCAGTATGGCATTTAATTGGCCGCGGCACCTTTATTGGTATAATAAATAAATCATTTTATTTAATAAGATCAATCATCAGTAAACAATAAATTCTATTCAAAATATTATTTTATTAATAACCAACTCTAAATTCGCTCAGTTATATAACTCGAGCATTAATGAAAAATTCATAAAACAAAGTCCCCCCTTGATTCAAGGGTGACATAACCACATAATGGTGCCTGCGACAAGGGTGGGAAGGGAGGGGAAGCAATTCCAGTCACTTCAGGTAAACTGAGAGCAGGCTTGTGACACAGGGGGTTTATATAGCCTCTCCACACCTGTGGCTCACGTTTTTCCTGCTCTGCTGCCCTGTGACAAGCCTGCACGCTTTTTTTTTTTTTTTATTTCAATATAATATAATAACTTTATTGTTTTTTTTTTTTATAAATATAATCCAGACACTATCCTAATTCTTGCCATTAAAGAGGCAACCACAATCCCATGTTGCGGGCCCTTTAATTGTGCCCGCTTTCATGGGGATTGTATGTTGCACATGCTCTATATAATTAAATAACTTAAGAAATAAAAGACACAACCACCAGTATGGCATTTAATTGGCCGCGGCATCTTTATTGGTATAATAAATAAATCATTTTATTTAATAAGATCAATCATCAGTAAACAATAAATTCTATTCAAAATATTATTTTATTAATAACCAACTCTAAATTCGCTCAGTTATATAACTCGAGCATTAATGAAAAATTCATAAAACAAAGTCCCCCACCAGCCGGGTTTGTTGAAAACAAACCAAGGCTACCCCAGAACCGCGGCCTGCTCAATACAATTCTGAAGGCCTTGATTAAATATTTCTAATCCAACATCTGAAAGATGAATACCATCTTGTCTATAGAGACCTGGGAAACCTCCTTCCAAGTCAATATGACGGAAAGAAAATCCTCCTAATAATGGCAAGAATTTTTCTAGAGAATGGTTAATTCTACGCCTAACTTTTTCAAGGGGTTTTCCACCAGCTGAATCCAACCAGTGCAAACGAGAAACCATTTCTGAAAAAAAACTATACATGTGTGTGGAAATGAAAGTTTCAAAATCTGTAAATCATGTTTAATCCGAAACATCAAATCTAAAGTTTTAATTCTTCCAACGTCATTACCACCAAGATGCAGAACTAAAATATTTGGAGAAGGCCAGGAATGAAATAAAGTAGAAAGGTGAAAGAAAAGATCAGTCCATTGTAGCCCTCTGATGCCTTTCCAGAGAATCTGAAAATTATGTGAAAGTAAAGACAGGTTGGAACCATAGCAACGTTGAGAAGCCCTCTTATGAGCCCAGTGTATATATGAGTGACCAACTATCCAAATTAAAGATTTTGTACCTAAAATCAGAGAGATAGATTAGGGCGAATGTAAATATTAAATCTGCTAGATTCCCATCTACCTAAACGCATAATTACAGAATCACTCAGACCCAATCTAGCAGCTTCAGTGGCGGCTCCAATCCGAAAGAATGAGATGAAAATTTGAATGACGAAAGACCTAAATGATTAAAACAGAGTTTTAGAACTGAAGAAAACTGAAACTGTGTCAATGGAGAGGAGTCTAAATGAACTAAGAAATTACTTCCAAAGAAATATTTATTTAAGATTAAAACAGGACAGATAACGGAGTCGCCACAAGCCAGTAGATTGAGCCAGCAACCTTTGCCCACCAAGTCAGTTTTGGATTTCCTTATAAAGATCTGGACTTTATCTACTGCAAAAAGGACCTCCGAAACTAACAAACCATCGAAACTGTTTGTTGCTGGGCAACATCTCTGAAATACGTAACGCAGCAAAAACATCAAAACAAATGCTGCATGAAAAGTAAAGCCTCGTATTCAGATGTGCAGACCCAAGGTATGGCCAAACACAGCCTAGACAGCACTTCGATAGTAATTGGTCTACGTGTATCCTGTACTGATCCTCCCTTTCTTAAACCTTTTAAAGCCTGTCTAACAGAAAAGAAACTAATCCAGGCAGGGAGGCCCTGCAACTTAAAGAAAAAGGAAACCCCCGGCCATCGTTTTACTAATATGGTTAATAGAAAAATTATCCTGTAATAGAGAGCAGAGAAAAGCTAAAATGGAAATCAGAACCATCATTAAATGTTTTCCATTTTTTTTTTTTTTATGCGACCGAATAATCAGTCCATGTTTTTGGAGCGATTGAATTTTGAATAGCTCGAAAAACCGGATTCAGACTAGATCCCACAGATGACTCGGACAGTGACAACCCATCATATCTGCCTTGGGCAACAGCTGCCTGAAGCGAACCATCTGTAACCGAGATAAAGCATCTGCGATGACATTGGATTCACCTGGTATATGTTTAGCTTTTATCCAAATATTAAATTTCAAGCATAGGAGCACCAAGTATCTTAATAATCTTATGACGGGCAAAGATTTTGATGAAAGGCAGTTTAATGCAAACATAACGCCCTTATTATCTGTGTGAATAATAATGCGTTTATTCGCAAACTGCTGCCCCCAAATCTCTAATGCGACGACCACCGGAAAAAATTTCCAACAAAACTACATTTTTAATATAACGATTTGAGATCCAGAAAGGGGGCCACGCACCACAGCACCAATGCGAACGAAAAATAGCTGCAATGCCATGTGATCCAGCTGCGTCAGTAAAAAGCTCGAAATCAGCTGCAAACACAAAATCGCTCTGAAAAAGAGATCTACCATTGAAATCTATTAGAAATTTAGACCATACCATTAAATTGTCCTTCATCTCACAACTCAATCTAATATGAGAAAAAGGAGATTTAAATCCCGACGTGGCCATCGACAATCGTCTGGAAAAGATTCTGCCCATCGGCATAATTCGTGTAGCAAAAGCTAAAAGGCCTAAAAAGGATTGCAACTCTTCAATAACACCTTTCTCCTACGAATTAAAAAAGAGATTTGTGATTCTTTTTTTTTTTTTTTTTTTTAAATCTTTATTTATTTCAAAAAAAAATTTTTTTTACACACGTATAAATACATATAAACAAGGTTCAGACCACACATGTCTCCACCTTATAGCAATCTGTTTGATATTTTACCACCCCCCCCCCCCCATCCCCCCCCTTCCCAGCCAAACCAGAAAAAGAAATAATAAAAAAGAAGAAAAATACTTCAATCTTTCACCTGTATGGATCAGAATCGTCCTGTTCCTTTTAAACGGCCTTATCACTTTCTCCCCCTAACAGGGGCCATTTAATGCTCTTTACGTAAGGGGCTTTTCTCCTTACCGGGTTATCTCTTCGTAGTATCTCCACGAGCTTTTGAATTTATTCCAACTCTCCCACCTGCCCTCCTTTACCTCTTCTCCCAATCTCTCAACTCCTTTGGGTTCTGTTTTTCCTAATCTTTGTTGAATGTTCACTCGTGCTATCCATTCCCCTATTTGAGGGCTCTCACCTTTCTTCCATTTTTTCGGAATTAATTTTTTTGCCTCATCTAGGAGAATGGGTACTAGGGAAGCTTGATACTGCTTCAGGGGAATGTCATTCCCGTGGAACAGTACCGCCCATGGCTCTTCGGGTATGTTCTGATTTGTTATCTTTTTGATCAATTCAAGAATTGATCTCCAAAATTTTTTAATTATAGGACAGTACCACCATATGTGTGCCATGGTGCCTATGTCACCACAACCTCTCCAGCATTCGGGGGAACTATCCTTCTGATATTTGCTCATCTTGACTGGGGTTATATACCAACCGGAGATACATTTATAGTTTACTTCTATGGTTTTTATATCCAACGCTGCCCCGTGCATTAACTTGAAAATTTTATCGCATCTGGATTTATTGCAAGAAGATCCTAGTTCTTTTTGCCATCTTTTGACACCCGGAGGGGCCCCACTTGAGCCTTCTCTTATAAGGATTTTATATATAAGGGAGATATTGTTTTTAGTTGACGATCGCAAGCATATCCTCTCCATTTCAGTGTAGTCTTCCCCGCTTCTGATTGGCTGGGGTAGTCTCTCTACGAAGTGTTTCAATTGGGCATATCTCCAGGTGTCAATCGACAACAAATCCCGCGCTTGTCTTAATTCGTGAAAGGTGTTTAATTTACCGTGTTTCATAATGTCTCTTAATCGTGCATCGTCTTTTTTAATCCAGTTACCCCATAATTTGCTTCTTCCTGGCTCGAAATAAATGTTGTTTTTTAAATAAATCAACGGTGAATTGTATTCCCATCTATTGTTTCTGTGTAAATTGTCCCACGCTTTCAATGTAACTCGTGTAATCTCGTGTAATTCTGTACCTGTTGCCCTAAATTCCGGTGGATTCCATATCACATGTCCTAAATAAGTGTTGCTAAGTGTATTTTCTAAGTTTACCCATCTCTTTTTTCCCCCCTCTTTTGTCCATTCTGTGACCCGTGATAGTGCTATAGCGTTGTAGTATTTTTCAAAGTCCGGCATAGCCAAACCCCCCAGTTTTTTTTCCCTTGTCAAGATTTCTGCTGCTATCCGCGGCTTCTTGTTGGACCAGACAAATTTCGAAACAATACTTTTTAAGGTCCTGAAATAAACTCTAGGAATTGCTAGTGGAAGCATTTGGAACTTATAATTTATTTTTGGTGCAATGATCATTTTCACTGCATTGATTTTCCCAACCCATGACAGCGATTTCATTGTCCACTTTTTTGTCTCGTTTTTTATCTGGTCCAACAAGGGGATATAGTTTATTAAATATGTTTTTCTTAGTGTATTTGCCAATCTAACCCCTAGGTAGTTGATGTTCTCCCTCCATGGGAATTGGAATTCTCCTTTTAGTTGGGCCACCTCTGTTTTTTTTAGGTTAATGTTCAAAATCTCCGATTTGGCGGTGTTAATTTTAAAATTGGACAAATGGCCATATGTATTCAAAACTTTGAGTAAATTAGGTAGAGTTATAGAGTTATCCGGGGGGTAGTTAGAAAGAAGAGCACATCGTCCGCAAATGCGGCAAACTTGTGTTCCTCATCTCCCACCTTGATCCCTCCAATATCGGGCATGTTCCTTATTGTTGAGAGTAAGGGTTCTAGAGCTAACACGAATAGGACAAAGGGCAGCCCTGGCGTGTACCATTCTTCATGGTGAAGGGGCAGCCCTGGCGTGTACCATTCTTCATGGTGAAGGCAGATGAAAGTACTCCGTTCACCTTCACCCTCGCCTGGGGGAAGTTGTATAATATCTCAATCCAGCTCCTCATCCTTGGGCCCACTCCCATGACCTCTAATGTTGTAAACATATGTCCCCAGTCTATTCTGTCGAACGCCTTCTCGGCGTCCATCGACAAGAATAGACTGGGGACCTCCGCCCTCCTACTCGCCTGCATCAACAGTAGTGCTCTTATCCCATTATCCCTGCCCTCCCTTCCCATCACGAATCCAGCTTGGTCTGGATGTATCAAGTCCGGCATCTTGATTTTGATTCTATTAGCCAGGATTTTCGCGAAGAGCTTCGTGTCAGTATTTAATAGGGCACTGGGGCGATAACTTGAACAAAGCGTTTTATCTTTCCCTTCCTTTAGTATAAGTGTTATTGAAGCCATTAAGGCTTCTTTGTCCATTCCGTATTCTCCTCCTAGCTGGTTCCAGTACTGGCAGAGTCTAGGGATTAAGATGTCTGCAAATTTCTTGTAATAAGTCAGCGAATATCCATCTGGGCCTGGGCTTCTGCCAGTAGGGGAGCTCTTCAACGCATCGGTAATTTCTTGTTCGGTTATAGGCCTATCCATATGGGAGCTATCTTCCGGAGATAAAGCAGGGACCGCGCTGTTTCTAACAAAATTCCTGGATTCCTCTAACTGGGTTTGTGTGTTCTGCCCTTGTGACTTTACATCATAGAGGGATTCATAATAAAGTTTAAATTCAGCGGCTATGTCTTTGGTAACGTTAACCATTGACCCCGTTTTGCTTTGTATCTTATCTATATAATTAATCTCTCTCTTGTTTTTTAACATTTTTGCTAGATGTTTACTACTTTTGTTGCCCCACCTGTAACGGTCAGTGTCTAGTTTATGAAACCATTTCCTAGCGTCTATGTCCATTTCCGTTTTTATTTCTTCTCTTTTATTCAATAATCTATGAAAAGTATCTTGTCTTCTTGTTTTTTCATCCCTGTGTTCTTTTTCTAAGTTGCGAATTTCTTCTATCAGTTTCTCTCTGCGCTCCTTGATAAGTTTTTTTTTCCCTGCTCCAATTGAGATAAAGATCCCCCTCATGTAAGATTTGTGTGCTTCCCACAGTGATGCCGGACGGGTTTCTCCGTTGTCGTTTATTTCAAAGAAAGATATTATTTCCCTCCTGATGATATCCTCCGTGGCGGCCTCTGCCAATAGGCCTTCATTGAGGCACCATGAGGCTGGACACCTTGGAGTACCCGTGAGTCTAATGGACATCGACAGGGGGGCGTGGTCTGATAGGGTCATTATCTCAATCTGCGACTCTAATACCTGATCTAAAAATTTATGTTCCACAAAAAAATAATCCAACCGGGAATGTGTCCCATGGACTGGAGAAAAAAAAGTATAATCTCTGATATCTGGGTGCTGTACCCTCCATACATCGATTAGCTGCGCGTTCCTCAATTTTTGTTTTATTGTTTTTCGCTGGCGGGTATTCAGGGACCGTGTTTTTGATGTTGAGTCCATCTTGGGGTCATTACCGAAATTTAAATCTCCTGCGAGAATAATTTCACCAGTGCGAAACGTTGTTAGGCGTCTCAACATCTGTGATAGAAATCCCGTCGGATTTTTGTTTGGGCTGTATATATTCGCTAAGGTTAATTTTTTATTGCCTATTCTTCCATTTAAGAACAAGAACCTTCCTTCGGGATCTACCAACCTATCCATGTATTCGAATTTAATTCCTCTAGCAAACCCAATGGCCACCCCCTTAGCCCCTCTAGTTGGTGTGTCTCCTTGGAACCACAGCGGATACTCATAGGAGAGAATTCTAGTGCTGCTATCTTGGGGTATATGAGTCTCCTGTAAAAAGATAACCTGTGCATGGTAAGACTTTAATTCCTTCAATATCTTATGCCTCTTGACCTGTGAATTAAGCCCCTTCACATTATATGTGACAAGCTTCAAGTCGCTATCAGACACGTTCCAAGATGTAATACCTTGGTTTGACAGGACTTATACATTCCGATCCAATTTATCCGATCCTGTTTGGCTGAGACATCCTTAATCCCTCCCTCCCATCTCCCCCCTGCCTCCCCCCCCCCACTCCTGTTCTTCTCCCTCACTCCCCCGGCCCCTAACCCTTTTCCCGCCCCCCTCCCGGTCCCCTCCCTCCTCCCTGGGTCTACTTTCGACCCCTTGTGAGCAGCGAGGCATCCCTTCGAGATTCCCCCTGTCTACTGTGCCTTCAGGGTGCAGCACCGGCATTGGCGGCCAACAGCAGAGTCCCCCCCTCCCCAAAAGAGGGGGGGGGGGGAGTCCGCCTGGTCCGCATGGTCCCCCCCGAGGTCCCCACCACCCCTCGCCTCCTCCCGCCCAGGCCCCCGTTAATTTGGATCCAGCTTTTTTTGCACGGGGGGGGGGGGGAGAGAGAGGGAGAAAAAAAAAAAGGAGGCTCCCTCTCTCCCCCACCCTCCATTTCTTCACCTATTTCCTTCCTTCTTCTCCCCTTTTCCTTCTCCCTCCTCTTTCCGGTCCTTTTCACCCCTCCGCCCCGCACCCCCCCTCGAGCCGGATTTTCTTATTTTAGTTCCGGTTAGCAGGCATTGCAGGGGTAGGGATCCCCAAATCTTGACAGAAACTCTGTAGCTCATCCAAATTCTTCAGGCGAAATGTTCTCCCGGCATTGACAACAATCAGAGCTGTGGGGAATCCCCAACTGTATTTCATATTCAAGGCCTTTAGGCTAGTCAGTAGAGGCTTCATCTGTCTTCGTCTTGCAAGAGTTCCTGCTGAAAGATCAGGGAAAACCTGTAATTCAATGTCCTCATATTTAAGAGGGTTTCCTCTGAGCTTGCTCCATATTTGAGCTTTATCATCATAGGAGTGGAATCTAATAAGCACATCCCGCGGTACTTCCTCTCCCAAAGCCGCAGGTTTCCTAATACGGTGGATCCGATCGATTCTTAGCACACAATCTTCACCCCTATCCAACAGAGGTTTAAAAAGATTTAGCATTTTCTCTTTCAAGTCTTCCCCTCTCTGTTCAGGAAGGGACCTAATCCTTAGGTTTTGCCTTCTGCTCTGGTCTTCCATATATTCTATTTTATAGATCATATCTCTTTGGTTCATTTGTAGTTGCCCCATCTGTGTTCTTAATTCCAGATTCTCTTGGGTTTGTATGTTTGTAAATTCCTCTACTGTCTCCACTCTTTTTAGCAGGGCACCCATGTCACCTCTAACATTTAAAATTTCCAGTTTAATAGAATTTTCTAGTTTGGAGAACATCTCCGCCATGTCTGTTTTTGTGAGGATTTGTGTAATGTCTCTCTGGGCTGGGGTGGCCTCAGCCGCCCCAAACTTATCTTGTTCGGATTCCAATCTAGATATTTCCGCCTGTTCTGCCCTTAATTTCTCCTGTTCTTTCTTTTTTTCCTTGGCCCCCTGTTGCTTTTTTTCCATCTCGGGACTTTTGAGGCTGATATCTTTGAGATATTTTTGAATGGAGCTGGTGTTCAGGCTCTCTTTGGGAGTTTTGGGATCAGTACCTCTCTGCGACCTCCCCTTCATATTTAACTGCCAGACCGTTAGAGATAAGGCATTGCACTCCTTGACCAGGAATGTGTAGATATTTAACAGGGATGCCTTTTTATTAGTATGTGTGTTGTGAGGACATACGGGGGGTTTCCCATTAATGAAAAAATGCTTTGCCCCGGTCTGTCTGTTTCATGATTTATGTATCCATGTAACTAAAAGACGTGAACTACCCTGCACGCTTTGTGTCTTGCCTCTTCCCACATGCTCCTCTTTCTACCCGGATCTTCCAGCTGCCGCCCCCTCTTGCTTATGCTGGGTCCTCTTGTTGTATGGCCCTTAAACGCTGTGCTTGCAATTCAGCCCCTTTTAACCGTAAGCCTTTATATTTGATAATACAATATAATGCTAGCAGTATTGACACTTGGCTTACGGTTGTATTCAGGGTATCAGGACGTACAGCCGTATTTCACAAAGCATTTGCAAGAATCAGGTTGACTTTATAATTGAGGGCAGACAGGTCAAAGCAAAAAAGAAAATAAGAAAGTCCATAGCTGAGAGAGGGATGTCCTTCAGGACATGTAGCCGTGTTTAGCAGAGCATTGCAAGAATCAGGTTGACTTCCTAATTGTAGACAAACAAATCATCAAAAAGAAATAGAAAAGTCCATACCTGAGAGAGGGATGCCCCTCCAAAATCCCCTCCAGGTACCTGTTGTTGTCTGGGTGCGTGCAGGGAGACAGCTGAGGTGGGGAGACAGACACTCTTCTCTCGTTCAGACGCCTGAGCGCATCGTAGTTAATGGGGGAGTTCCTGCTAGGCGGTGTACTTCCTGAGGAGGTGAGACGGCGGGGCGGCAAGATTTATGACCGGACCATTCCTCCCCAAGATAGGGGGTCTGGATGACAGGGCTCCGGCGTGCCGCTACTATCCCCGATCATCGGGGATCCGCGTACCGACGCCGGCTGAGATGTAGGGTGGCTATAGCGTGGGACGTCCGGCGGCAGGGGTGGCCCCAGGGGGGAGACTTCCCGGCGGGCTTAGGTAGCGTGCAAGCGGGCTCTCACCTCCGCTTGTCCTTTCCCGGCTCTCGTCTCCCGCCAGCGTTCCATGCGGCCTGTGTCACCGCCGCAGCCGAGGCTCCTCCCCCTATGCCGGCGTGTTACGTCAGCATGGCGAGACTAGAGATTTGTGATTCTAATCTACTAATTTTCTCAACTGGTAGTTTATATTGAAAAAGCAAAGTATTGATCTCTATGCCCAGAAACTCAATGATAGGAGACGGGAGGACAGTTTTACCTCTAGCTAATGGAATACAAAAATATGTAGCCATACGGAAGAATAATTCTAAAATGAGGGAACATATAGAAGAACTCAGGGGACCAATAAACAAAAAATCATCGAGATAATGAATTATTCCAGAATGTCCTGACTCAAAAATCATTACCCATTGGAGAAATGAAGCAAAAATTTCAAAATAATAACAAGACAGCGAACACCCCATAGGGAGGCATTTGTCATAAAAACCTTCAAAGCAAAAACCTAAAGAATTATGCGATTCGGGAGCTATAGGCAACAGTCTGAAAGCTGATTGTACATCTGCTTTAGCCAATAACGCACCACAACCAAATTTTCTGATTATCTGAATAGCGTCGTCAAAGGTAGCATATGTAACCGCAGCAGATGAAGTGTCAATCTCATCATTCAGAGAATTGCCAGAAGCGAATGAAAGATGATGGATCAGACGGTAAGAATTAGGCTCTTTCTTGGGAACTAAACCTAAAGGAAATCCCTAAACGGTGGGGTACTAAAAGGGCCAGCAATTCTATTCGCTGAGATTTCTTTAATTAACTTATCCTTAACTATCTCAGAATTGGTAAAAAACGATTTTAAGTTATCAACCAACTGACAGCCAGAACCTTGAAAAATAGGCAGCTGAAAAACAGACGAGAAACCCTCAGTTAACACCCGGGCCTTCTCCTTGTCTGGATATAGCGCCAGCCATGGGAGCATTGCGGACAGCCTCACTGGTGTGCAGAATTTTCGCATGCTCCCTATTGACTTGTCCTGCTGAAACTCTTTTAAAACATTTAACTACTGGATGATTGCTAAAACAGAAGGAACACTCATGTCGGTAACGACATGAAGCTAACCATTTGCATTGCGATTCATTGTAAGCATAGCATGTGCCTTTTTTGTAAGCTGAATTTGGGGTACTTTGTATAAATTGTGGCTATGGTCTATTAAAATTTAGTTTTTGCGGAGTAATTAAATTTAACCACAAACCGACATCTTTGTTTCCCCATTTAAGACTAGGATAGACTGCAATTTTTTGGCGAAAGGATTCATCATAATTAAACCAACCCATGCCGCCAAAACTTTTGTATGCCTCCAGAATATGTTCTAAATGTTGAAAAAGCCCTGCGCATTTCTCTGGGTGTCTCTCCCCCATTACAGCGGAAAATATGCAGAAAGCCTGTAGCCAATCAAAGAAAGACCTGGAGATAGGGCGCCGTCTAGCATCCTCCATGTTATCATCAGACCTTTTATCCAATTTAGATAAGAATTCTTTGGACACTGGTAATAATGATAACAAATCCAAAAATTCTCCTTTCCATATCTTTTCTTTAATAGCAACTGGCAAATGAAAACCTAATGGAGACATTTCACATGGCAATACCTCCTTAAAACAAGTTTCTGGTATAGCAGGAGCTAAACTGATATTTTAGGAGTGTTAATAGACATTAAAGAGTTAATATCAGTTTCCGCAGGAATAGAAGACCAAACATTAGCAGGAGAAGGAGATGTATATTCAGCCTGAGTAGCAACTAGATGTTCATTAAACTTAGCTAGTGATAAAAGCAATTGACTCATCAAATCATTATTAGCAGACTCACCAGCCAGACTAGTCTCAGCAGGATTGCAAATAACTGGGATCTGGGCTCCAGCCGTTTCTGTCTGAATGTCTTCCACTGGACCTGTAAGGAGTGAAGAAGAAACAGGGGCCCTCCCCGCATCCAGCCTGGATGGCCTGGATGCGAGAGAAGCCGCAGCTCTAGTCTGTAATAGCTGCCTGGAGTGCTGTCCAGATAGCTGGGGTGACCTCTCTGCCTGAGGCGGCAACATGCGCTGAGAAGCTGGCTGCAATGTAACATACCTGCTCCTCCCCCTGTCCATCATTGCCAGGGGATATGGACGAGCGCCGAGCCCGGCCTCTGCCTCTGCTAGAGCGGATAGGAGATGGCGAGAAGGGCCGCCTACTCCTCTTACCGCGCTGACTAGAATGCTGAGCCTTCTGCGCTGCCATCCCCCGCTCCCCTGAGGAGAGAGAGCTGCTTTCCTGCACTAGCGCCGACCTTACCATCGCTCGTTCTGCAGGTAAGCCTTGCTGAGTGTCTGTCATAGATGAGGAGCGCTGGCTGTCTGTGAGAATGACCTGCTGGAAAAACGTCCTCAGCTTCAGGTGTACTCAGGCATAACTGCTGTTCCGCCGGTGTAGTCACTGCTGTATCACTCCAAGCTGATAAGGCTAAACACCTCTGCAGCCATTCATTACCCCCCTCAGCCTCAGCCCGCTCTAATACCCTGCGCACCAGTGACTTCATGCTGGCTATTTGAAATTGCTGCTGACAGGCAGTGAAGCAATTCCAGTCACTTCAGGTAAACTGAGAGCAGGCTTGTGACACAGGGGGTTTATATAGCCTCTCCACACCTGTGGCTCACGTTTTTCCCGCTCTGCTGCCCTGTGACAAGCCTGCTTTTTTTTTTTTTTTTTTTTTTATTTCAATATAATATAATAATTTTATTGTTTTTTTTTTTTTTTTTTTTATAAATATAATCCAGACACTATCCTAATTCTTGCCATTAAAGAGGCAACCACAATCCCATGTTGCGGGCCCTTTAATTGTGCCCGCTTTCATCAGTCTCCTCACACATCACTGATTTACTAACAGACATATCAGCCTGGATTTTACACCACTTCCTCAAGCTGAATCTATCTAAAACCGTGCTCATAATATTTCCTCCCCCACATGCCCCTTCCCCTGACTTCTCTGTCAAGATCAATGGCACAACTATTAGCCTGTCCCTACATGCCAGGGTGCTAGGGGTAACCCTAGACTCTAAACTGTCCTTTCAGGCCCACATCCAATTCCTGTCCAAATCATGCCGCCTTAGCCTCTGCAACTTCTCTAGAATAAGCCCCTTTTTTAACCAGTGACACCACCAAGCTTCTAATTCACTCCCTGGTCATCTCTTGCCTCGACTACTGCAACTCACTCCTCATTGGACTACCTTTACATACACTATCCCCCCTTCGGTCCATAATGAATGCTGCTGCAAGACTCATCCACCTTACCAACTGTTCAGTATCCTCCACCCCTCTCTGCCAATCCCTGCACTGGCTTCCACTCACCCAACGAATAAAATTCAAAGTACTAACAATAATTTACAAAGCCGTCCACAACTCTGCCCCCAGCTACATCACTAACCTAGTGTCAAAATACTAACCTAGTTTCAAAATACCAACCAAGCCGCTCTCTTAGGTCCTCCCAAGACTTCCTGCTCTCTAGCTCCCTTGTCACCTCCTCCCATGCTCGTCTACAGTATTTCTCAAGAGATTCTCCCTTCCTCCGTCCGACTGTCCCCTAATCTATCCATCTTTAGACGATCCCTGAAAACCCTTCTCTTTAAAAAAGCTTATCCTGCTTCTAACTAATACACCGTTTTACTTACTAAGCTCATCCCCCACAGCTATTACCTTTTGTATCAATTGACCCTCCCTCCTAGATTGTAAGCTCTAGCGAGCAGGGCCCTCTGGTTCCTCTTGTACCAAATTGTAATGTAACTGTAATGTCTGCCTTCATTTTGTTAAGTGCTGCGCAATCCTGTATAATAATACTAGTAATAATAATGCTTTCTCCCCTTTTATATTTGAATCTGTCCAGCAGTGCCATCAGCAAGAAAACTGGCAGAAACCAGTGGGACATTTCTTGCCACCCTGCTGACTTTTTGCAGCAAAATGTTTGATGGTTCTGTAATCACACCCAAATATCTTAGCAATTTTAAGAGTGCTGCGTTCCTCTGAAAGACTTTTTAAAATTTTTTACTTTTCAGAGTTAGTTAAATCTCTTTTTTGGCCCATTTTGCCTGAGGAAAAGAAGCTGCCTAATAGTTATGCATACCTTGATATAGGGTTTTGATAACCTTAGGCCACACCCTCCCTCATTACAGAAATACACATCACCTGATATGCTTAAATACAATAAGCGTTCAAGTTTATACAGCTTGGAGTTGAGCAAAATGCATAAAATTATCATTTGGTCAAAATACTCAATTGCCTAATAATTGTGCACTAGACATGTGCAATTCGTTTCGTTTTTTTTTTTTTCGTTTTCCGTTAAAATTCGTTTCATACGCTAAAAATTTTAACGAATAACGAATGTTCGAATCGAACGAATATGAAAAACAACGAAAATCCGAAATAACCAAATTAAAAACAACAAAACTACGAAAGAAGAAAATCCGAAAAACGAAAACAGGAACAACAAAAATCAAAATGAACGAAAAAATTCGTACATTCGTAACTTTTTTTTTTTGTTGAATTGGTAATTTTCCGTGTCCCTTACAATGGCGCTGCTTAATGTGCTTCGAATGGATTGAACAAAACAATTTGTACATTCGTAACTTTTTTTTTTTTTTTTTTCGATTCGTAATTTTCCGTGTCTCTTACAATGGCGCTGCTTAACGTGCTTCGAATGGATTGAACGAAAAAATTCGTACATTCGTAACTTTTTTTTTTTTTTTTCGATTCGTAATTTTCCGTGTCTCTTACAATGGCGCTGCTTAACGTGCTTCGAATGGATTGAACGAAAAAATTCGTACATTCGTAAGTTTTTTTTTTGATTCGTAATTTCCCATGTCTCTTAAAATGTAATAATAGCATACACATTACATAAAATTATGAATTATGCTCCGATTACGAATCTACGAAAACAATGTTACGAAAGTATGAATAAATCAATCTTACGAAAGTACGAATGTAACTAAATCTACGAAAATACGAATGCGTACGGAAAATTAAACGGAAAAACGAATCAACGAAAAAATAACTCTTACGAAAATACGAATCGTTACGAATACGAACACCGTCGACTTACGAATTTACGAATCGTTACGAATACGAACACCGACGACTTACGAAATTACGAATCAACGGAAACGAACAGAAACGAAAATAAACAAATTTTTCTATTGTGCACATGTCTATTATGCACACAGTGTATATATGCTCTTTTCCATTTTTTCGATCAGTTCTATCATAATATTGTAAAAGCCAAATGGCAAATGAGGTAAATATTTTTTTTAAAGCTGCATTCCACACAAAGGAATGCATCTATGTAATCAAATGTAATGGTTTTGTTATTGTAAGCAGTGTAAGTACCTGAATTTGAAATGGTATCAGCCCCTTGCAGTCCACAGTACAGTCAATACAGCAGAGCTCACGCAAAAGGGTGGGAGAAGCAGAAGAAGCCAGCTATGTGTGTTACAGTGCAATGGTCATACTGTGGGAAAACGCAGTAAAAAAATGCCCAAATGTGGCCATATTTTGCTGTTTTCCTTGCGGCCGCAGTGAGCGTAGGTAGGGTGCACACAAAGCCTTTGGTAGTTTACTTGTTTGCCTAGAGTTCAGCTTTAATTAGTTTAGGAGATTCAGTAACTGACCAAGACATTGAGGCTGGGCTCATACTTGATTCTGATGCGGCTGACAACAGGGGTCTGGTGCGTCCCTGTTCTCCGTTTCAAGGAAAAAAGGGAATATTCGGGACTTTAAATGAGACGCAACAGGGAATATTACGCCTCCATCCCATGTGGTTTTGCCGTTTATCTGTTTATCATCATCCTTAATCCCTATACCCCTCCAGTCTTTGGCTATATCAAACTATAATGGTGTTTTTTTTATCCCCTTTTTAGTATATGGATGCACTTGCTCCTGATGAGTGGATAGAAGTCCATGAAACGTCGTCAAGCTTATTTTGATGCATCCAGCTCATATGTATGATTCTAGATGTTTTTTATTGCTCTACCACCCTGATATAATGTTATGCCTACTCCATTTGGGGGACTGTGATGTACAATATTCACTTTCTGTGTCATGTTGGTGACTATCCTCAATATGTATGTTGATACTTTGTATTTTATATGCCAATGTGCTATTATGCGTTTATATGGGTTGATCCATGTCCTATCTTTGGTCTAATAAAGAATATAATTTTTTACATATGTATATGGTTGTGTCTGGCTCTACCCCACGCACCTCATCCAAAGTCCCCCCCCCCCCCCTCTGTTCTCCGTTTCAGGAACAAATCAGGCCCAAATGTTTGCATGAATTCAGACCTGAAATGGAGCCAAAGACACACAGGACCCCTGTGCAATCTGCTCTGCAGCCACCCCAAATATGTGTGAACCAGCTCAGTTGAGGGCCGGTCACAGTCTCCTGTCATGCAAATTGGATGCAGAGAAACCCGCATTGAATTCGCATAAGTGCAAACCTAGCCTGAAACCTGATGAAAAACCATTACTGTGAAGTGTGCGTGCGTGTATTATTTTTTTTTTTTTTTTTCACAGGAGCCTTAGAAATGTATGGGGTAGAATATATTGACACATCTATTCTATAGTCTTATTAATCTGGAAGTTATTATAGCATTCTGTCCTTCCAAAATATGCTGTGGTTTTGCAGTTCATAATTTAGATGGGATTAGTAAGCAAATACAATTATATGTTGTTATTATTATCATTGTTACTAATAACATTATAGTTTATAAGTACATCACATTATTTCATACCACATAAGGTGGTTAAGGAACAGTTTAGAAACAGCATCCATCAGAAATCAGTTTCACTTAAAAATAGTGAAGTGCTTTCCCTTTATATAAAGTCTTAGTCAGCTCAGCTTTAGGGCATGACATCTAATTACAGGGCATGATGAAATTGCATCTAAGTTGCAATAAAAGCATTTATAAAGATTGATACTGTCTTAACTCACTGTTCTATAGCAAGGCTGTTCATGGATTTAAAAACAGTCAATGCAAACTTGCAAAGGGTTGTTTTGGACAGGAAAAATATATTGCATAAATACAAATTTATTTTTATTGCTTCTTACAAAATTATTTAGGACCTTCAGTACTCTGATGAGAACTACCATGTTAGTATTGAGGACATAATTACATGTCTTAGTGGTACTGCCTAGCTGTATGTGGCTTAACAAATGCCTTGTGATCCTTAAATCAGCCTACAATGTTGTCCAATGTTTCCATTCTTTTTATTTGTACCAATGTAATACATTATAGACATGAAAGTTCAACCTCCCACCCCTCACATATATATGTTATGATTGCATGAAACTTACATAAAAAAAGAGTCAGGCAACCAAACTTTGTACATCAAATGATTTCAGTATGCTCCACTAGAGGCAGCGCTGAATCCCTTTGTAAAAAGAATTATAATTTACATATACAGTTTGTCATATAAAACATAATAGAGAACAGGGGGGACAGCCGATACAACTGTAAGGGGGGCTGGGGCCTGAGGAGCCTGCCCAGGCCAGAAGAAGGCAGGAGCGGGTGAAGGGGAGCCATGTTGTGCAGTATACAAACGATTTTGGCAGCTTCTGCTACTCTGTGTCATTGAGCTCAGACATCAAGCTCTCTACTGCCACCTCTGGCTACTACGTGCATGTACACCCCTCGTGTGAGCTGCCTGTACTGTGTTATGTACTGTGATTGGCTGCAGCTCTTGTGTGTGTCTCAGCAACAGGTCAGCTTTGTGAAAACGAGCTGGGACTAGGTGGGAAGACCTTCTTTACAAGTAGGGGATGTGAAGGAAAGGAAGGGGGGGCTGTTTGTGTACAGGGAGGGGCCAGTGTTTACAGATTGTATATCAAAGTGTATGTGGGGACTGACATATATACAGGTGTGTGGGGAGTTGGGGGGCTGACATATATACAGGTGTGTGTGTGAGGGGGCTGACATATATACAGGTGTGTGTGGGGGGGGGGGGCTGACATAAATACAGGTGTGCGTGTGTGTGTGGGGGGGGGGCTGACATATATACAGGTGTGTGTGTGGGGGGGGGCTGACATATATATATATACAGGTGTGTGTGTGTGTGGGGGGCTGACATATATACAGGTGTGAGGGGGGCTGACATATATACAGGTGTGTGTGTGGGGGGGGGACTGACATAAATACAGGTGTGTGTGTGTGGGGGGGGGGGCTGACATATATACAGGTGTGTGTGTGTGGGGGGGGGGGGGCTTTAAAGATTTTTAAAGTCCACAGTGTATCTTAAGGGAATTGAAGATCCTAAAACACCGCGTTGACATCCAACATGGTAAGTGAAGACTGATGACACAAGTGCAGCAAAACACCACTGAAGCAGATGTGAGCTTACCGGGTAGTTTGAACTCAAAAGAATATACGTTCTATGAGTCAAACAGACTTATATTGTCAACCGACAACCAGAATGGAGTCTTGGGGGTCCTCTGTGACTGAAACTCAGGGCGTCCCAAAAATCATAAGAGGTCCGTCTCCATATGTGGGTAATTGCACATCAAATGATATCAGATATTCATCAATGGGGTAGGAGAAATGGAAAAAGAGGGCCACATAGCCTAATTCCGTATAACTATTAACATTTTATTAAAAGTAAAACACTTACATTTAAGCAATGATTTCAAGCGCTTATAAAAAATGTATGCTGGCAGTGGAGTCCTTTCCGATGCGTTTTGTCTCATTAGACTTCATCTGGGGTGTCCCTCCACTGCAGCCAGCCTAACTTATAAAAGAAATGTGACCCCAATAATGAGAATCCAGCACTCGCTGTGTCACCTTTGATTGTAATGCATACTTCCGGTTCACCCAAGATGGCGGACTGGCGTGCACTCCACGACTCGATGTAACATCAAGACATGCGTTCCACATTGATTATAAAGCATAGTTCAGGTTCCCCCAAGATGGCGAACCGGCGTGCATTCCACGACTCGATGTAATATCGAGACGTGCGTTCCAAATCACTATTCGAGGGAATGTGTAATGAATAGACATGACACTCGTAATGAACAACGTACGAGTGTCATGTCAGGTTAGTGGAGTGACAAATAAGTGGGCGTGACAATTCATTGTCACTAGGGTTGAGCGAACCCGAACTGTAAAGTTCGGGTCCGTACCGGACTTTTGGGTGTCCGGGGCCCGGACCCGAACTATTGGCTGTAAGTTCGGGTTCGGGTCCGGTGTTCGGCGATGTATTGGCGCCTTTTTAGAAGCTGCAGGGCAGCCAATCGACGCTAGTTTCACTAGTGTGCCCTTAGAAGCCATCACAGCCATGCCTACTAATGGCATGGCTGTGATTGGGCAGTGCAGCATGTAACCCTGCCTCTATATATAGTCCAGACACACAGCACACAGCGTCATTCTGCTATAGACAGGTTCCTGTGCTGCTAAGAGAGAGGATTTTAGGAGTTAGTGTGATAAAGTCAGTCAGTCAGTCAGTCCACATTCCTTCAATTTTCTTCAAATTAGTTAGATCAGTGAGTGATCTAGATAGCTAGAGTAGAGTAGGGAGTTTCTTTATTAAGGAAAAGAAAGAGGCAGAGAGAATTATTGAAGAGATTCCTAAATCAATTGTACCCTGGCTGGGGTGCAGTGCACAGTCTTTTAACAGTGCCATGGGGCCAGTGCCAGACAAAATATAAAGTTTTACCTGCAAGCTCAGTGCACCATTAGGACCAACACTGCATATAGTAAGAGATACACCATAGTCTGTGTGTATTCTGCTATTGGAAAAACATTGCAAAAAATTTAAATTTTGCAGTGTTTTTTTTTTTTCCCAATAGCATTTTCTGCGTTTTCATAAACGCTTTAGACACTATCCGTGTATTCTGATATTGGAAAAACATTGCAAAAAAATTAAATTTTGCAGTGTTTTTTTTTTTCCCAATAGCATTTTCTGCGTTTTCATAAACGCTTTAGACACTATCCGTGTATTCTGATAGTGGAAAAACATTGCAAAAAATTTAATTTTGCAGTGTTTTTTTTTTTTCCCAATAGCATTTTCTGCGTGTTCATAAATGCTTTAGACACTGTACGTGTATTTTGCTATTGACAAAAACACCCATTTAGGGCGAGATCATAAATTTTGAAAATATGAGGAGATCATCAAAAAGGGGACGTGGCCCGGGTCGTGGTGCTGCTGGTGGCGCTCCTGTTGCAGGGAGAGGACGTGGTCGATCTGTGCCAGCTACACGCACTAGTAAAACACCTTCCTCAGGTGCGAGTAGGCGACAGAGCCTGCAGCGGTATTTTGGCGCGCCTAATGAGGCTGTACGAAGGTTGAGGCCAGGACAAGTACAGGCGATAGTAGATTGGGTTGCTGACAGTGCCTCCGGTTCCTTCACATTGTCTCCCACCCAGTCTCCTGATGAAAGTTCAGAGTTGGCACCTGCAGCCGATGTCCATCAGTCTTTCACCTCACCACCTTGCAAATTTAGCCAATCAGTCTGAGCCCCAAATCATGCAGCAGTCTCTTCTGCTTTTTGATGACTCTGTTAGCAGGGTTTCCCAGGGCCATCCACCTAGCCCTGCCCCAGAAGTGGAAGAGATTGTGTGCACCGATGCCCAACCACTTATGTTTCATGATGAGTACATGGGAGGACCATCGCAGCACGTCTCGGATGATGACGAAACACAGGTGCCAACTGCTGCTGCTTTCGCCACTGTGCAGACCGACAAGGAGGGCAGGGGTGAAGACTGGGTGGAAGATGATGTGGAGGACGATGAGGTCCTTGACCCCACATGGAATCAACGTCATGCAGGTGACCAGTGTAGTTCGGAGGAAGAGGCGGTGGTCGCACAGAGCCACCAGCACAGCAGAAGAAGGAGCAGGGTGCAAAAGCGGAGCGTCCGTCCCCTAGACAGTAAGTCTGCTACTGCCCAACGCAGCAAGGGACCGAGCACACCAAAGCCAGGTCCAAGGAGTTCCCTAGCGTGGCAGTTCTTCAGACAATGTGCTGATGACAAGACACGAGTGGTTTGCACGCTGTGCAATCAGAGCTTGAAGCGAGGCATAAACGGTCTCAACCTGAGCACAACCTGCATGACCAGGCATCTAAGTGCAAAGCACGAGATGCAGTGGAGTAGACACCTCAAAAACCAAGAAAGGTCTCTGGCTCCTCCTGCTTCCTCTTCTGCTGCAGTCTCGGCCTCTTCATCCACCTCTGTAGTGACAGTGACACCAGCCAACCCGCAAACAGAGGATCTGCCAGCAACACTACCACCTGGGTCACCAACCATCTCCACAATGTCCCATGGAAGCGTTCAGCTCTCTATTTCCCAAACACTGGAGCGGAAGAGGAAGTACCCCCCTAGCCACCCACGATCCCTGGCCCTGAAAGCCAGCATTTCAAAATTCCTCGCCTTTGAAATGCTGTCATTCCGTCTGGTGGAGACGCAGAGTTTTAAAAGGCTGATGTCATTGGCTGTCCCACAGTAAGTCGTGCCCAGCCGCCACTACTTTTCCAGACGAGCTATCCCTTCCCTGCACAACCAAGTGGGGGACAAAATCAGGTGTGCACTGTGCAACGCCATCTGTGGCAAGGTCCACCTAACTACGGATGCGTGGACCAGTAAGCACGGTCAGGGACGTTATATCTCCCTAACAGCACACTGGGTAAATGTAGTGGCGGCTGGACCTGAGGCGGATAGCACTTTGGCGCATGTCCTTCCACCACCGAGGATTGCAGGGCACTTCAGTTTGCCTCCTGTTGCTAACTCCTCCTACTCCGCCTCCTCATCCTCTACCGCCTCCTCATCCGGTCAGCGTAACACCTTCACCACCAACTTCAGCACAGCCAGGGCTAAACGACAGCAGGCAGTTTTAAAACTTTCCTGTTTGGGGGAAAAACCCCACACCGCGCAGGAGTTGTGGAGGGACATGGAACAACAGATCGATGAGTGGTTGGTGGCAGTGAGCCTCAAGCCCAGCCTGGTGGTGTGCAATAATGGGCGAAACCTCGTAGCAGCTCTGGGCCTTGCCGGTTTGAGGCACATCCCTTGCCTGGCGCATGTGCTGAACTTGGTGGTCCAGAGGTTCCTTAAGAATTACCCCGATATGCCAGAGCTGCTGCAGAAAGTGCGGGCCGTCTGTGCGCACTTTTGGCGTTCTCACCCTGCTGCTGCTCGCCTGTCAGCGCTGCAGCGTAACTTCGGCCTTCCTGCTCACCGTCTCATATGTGACGTGCCCACAAGGTGGAACTCCACCTTGCACATGCTTGCCAGACTGTGCGAGCAGCAGCAGGCGATAGTGGAGTTTCAGCTGAAGCAAGCACGTGTGAGTCGCTCTGCGGAACAGCACCACTTCACCGCCAATAACTGGGCCTCCATGCGAGACCTGTGTGCCTTGTTGCGCTGTTTCAAGTACTCCACCAACATGGCCAGTGCCGATGACGCCGTTCTCATCGTTACTATCCCAGTTCTATGCCTCCTTGAAAAAACTCTTCAGGCGATGATGGAAGAGGATGTGGCACAGGGTGAGGAGGAGGAGGAGGAAGAGGGTTCATTTCCAAGGCTTTCAGGGCAGTCATTTACAAGTGGCTACGAGGGTGGGTTCCTGCACCAAAAAGCGCCAGGTACACAATTATCTGGCAGCAAGGGCACAGTTCTGGAGGATGACGAGGTGGAGGATGAGGAGGAGATGGAGGAGGAGGAACCATGTTCACAGCAGGGTGGCACCCAGACCAGCTCATGTCCATCACTGGTGCGTGGCTGGGGGGATACAGAGGACACAAACGATACACCTCCCACAGAGGACAGCTTTTCCTTGCCTCTGGGCAGCCTGGCACACATGAGCAATTACATGCTGCAGTGTCTCTGCAACGACCGCCGAGTTGCCCACATTTTAACTGGTGCTGATTATTGGGTGGCCACCCTGCTGGATCCCCGTTACAAGGACAACGTGCCATCCTTAATTACCTCACTGGAGCGTGATCGTAAGATGCGCGAGTACAAGCGCACGCTGGTAGACGCGCTGCTGGTGGCATTCCCACTTGGAAGCGGGGGTACAGTGGAAGCACAAGGCGAAGGCAGAGGAGGAGGAAGAGGTCGCCAAAGCAGCCGGGGCACCGCCAGCACCTCGGAAGGCAGGGTTAGCATGGCCGAAATGTGGAAAAGCTTTGTCAGCACGCCACAACAACCAGCACCACCAGCTGAGATGGAACGTCTTAGCAGGAGGCAGCATTTCACCAACATGGTGGAGCAGTATGTGTGCACACGCCTACACCTACTGAATGACGGGTCTGCCCCCTTCAACTTCTGGGTCTCCAAATCAGACACATGGTCTGAGCTTGCCCTTTACGCCTTGGAGGTGCTGGCCTGCCCTGCAGCCAGTGTATTATCTGAACATGTATTTAGCACGGCAGGGGGCGTTATCACAGACAAGCGCAGCCGCCTGTTCAGAGCCAATGTGGACAAGCTCACGTTCATTAAAATTAACCAGGCATGGATCCCACAGGACTTGTCTGTACCTTGTGCAGGATAGACACGTATACCGGTGTTCTGACAAAAACTGTCTGGCCATCGGCTAGTGTCCGGCCACTTACTGTGCAGGCGCAGGGCTTGCGCAGTACGGAGGACAAGGAGATTCACAAAATCTCCAAAGATGAACGTCGCCTGGGCAGTGAGTGCAGGTTCCAGCCCCACCATCCAAGTGGACATACGGTAGCACATAGTAACAGGGCCCCTCACGGGCTCGCTTGGCTAGGCTTCAACCTCGGATGATGTGGCTTGAACCTGGAGTCACCGCGCATCGTCTTCGGACAGTTTTGAAATCCCCTTGTCCTACGTACTGAGCAAGCGCAGTACAGGGCGGACACTATGCGACGGGGGACAGAATTCGACACATCATTCACCACTAGCCTTACCCAGCCATTTTTGTATTTTTGAACCAGTGTTGGCTACCTCGTCCTCCTCCACCGCCGCTTACACCTACACCGCCACATCCACCGCCACCTCAACCTCCTACTCCATATGGACCTCGTCCTCCTAGGTCAAGATTATTATTTTTTTTCAAGTATTTTATTTTCCCACTATCTTATCCATTAAATTGAATAATTTTTTCCAGAAAGTGCGTACATTTGTTTACAGAACACTTGCCATGCTCTGAACAACATTTTGTTGCCATTTGCAGCCCTCTAGCCCTTTCCATGACTTTTTTACAGCCATTTTAGTGTTCAAAAGTTTGGGTCCCCATTGACTTTAATGGGGTTCGGAGTTCGGGGTCAAGTTCGGTCTCGAACCCGGACTTTTTTCCGAAGTTCGGCCAAACCCGCCAAACCCGAACATCCAGGTGTCCGCTCAACTCTAATTGTCACGCATCTCCTTAGTTTAACTTGAGAATGGGCGGGGAGTAGCCGAGAGGGACGTGAAGCACATGTCAGACTTAGCAATGTGATCACGTGATCGTGAAACCACCATGCATGTCAAACCTCGACCTGACATGCCTCTGTAAATTCAAGATTAAGCTGACACTATAAAAGTAGATAAAGTAAAAAAATATATTTTTACAACTATGCATATGGAGATGCAAAGAATGCCCTTAAATAACTTAATGTAAACCCACTGAATGGGAATGATATAAAGGGCAAATGTTAACGCCACATATTAGAAATCAATGTCACTGGGTATCCAAAAACCCAAACAACAAAATTCTCTGTGACCAATTAAGTAATATTTACTTTGAAATTATTTATAATGGAATTATAAGTGAGATGTCTTCATTGTTAGTGGGTGACTCCAAAAAAGAAAGAAAAAATAAAAATGTAAAAAATATAAAAATTTGAAAAAAATATTTTTGTAAAAAATTTAAAAAATATATATACAAAAAAAAAAATACACACCTGAGATGGATTCTCTTAAGGCAACCATTACATCAATGATGGTGATCATGAACAATTACAATAAAATTGTATAAATGATGTTAAACACAGCCCAAAGGCTAAAAAATATATTTTAAATGTATCTGGATTTAAAAGTACATTGAAATATTAACGCTTGAGGTAATTGAGGCTATTGAGGCACATGTGTGTGCTCTGGAAAAATGGCCACGTAGCCTAGGACCTTTTTCCCGACCTTTTCCAGCACTCCCAGTGGGCTAGATTTGCTTCCTGCTGGGACAACTAGCATCCCTGACCCTGCTGCTTCCCGCATGGCCGGTGGAGCGGGGCAACAAACCCCTTCCCACTGGCCGCCAGCCAGCTGTCCTCCACAGGCAGAATCAAAGATGGCTGATGCAGCACAGAGTCGGCCATGACGCAGACCTCAGTCAGCCCTGCAGGAGAGGGTGAGGACTTCCAACCTTGCTGTGCAGCATAATCACCTTCAGCCAGTTCCCCTCTTGCCACCCAGTGAATCCCCAGCTTCCATTGAATCTCTGATTGACCATACTCTGGAGGATCTCTTAGACAATCAGCCAGGCCTGCAGCCTTCCAGTCCAGATATAGCAGAGCTGTCTTCACATCAATCTCCCTTGATGGATCTAGGGCATCAGGTTCTGTTGTCCAGATTCTCTGAGCTTCTGGAGCAGGGTCTGACCCACACAGTGGCACAAATCACTGCTGACATCAAAGCGGACATCCAGAGACTGGGCAACAGGGTTGAAGCAGTTGAGACAAAACTAAACACCATTATTGCCTGTGCTAACTAGGGATGGGCCCGATGTTCGAGTCAAACAAATGAACTAATGGGGCGGTCACGGGGAGTTAGCCCACCAGCGAGTGCCCCATATTGCACTGCAAGATCACAGTGCATTGATCGCTAAGGCAGGGTGCCTTTGGCCAAACATGGCTCAGGGGCTAAGTCCACACCCCACTTTATATAAGGCTGCTTACACGGCGGCCGTATATAGTGTATATGAATTGAGATTAGGCAGGGTAGTTAGTGTAGTGTGCGGTCAGTCAGTGTAGAGTATATAATACAGTGTAGTGTAGAATATATATTATAGTGTAGTGTAGAGAATATATAATACAGTGCAGTGTAGATAATATATATCACAGTGTAGCGCAGTGTATATAACACAGTGTAGTGTAGAGAATATATACTACTGTGTAGCATAGAGAGTATATAATACAGTATAGTGTACAGTATACAGTATAATACAGTGTAGTGCTTTGTGTATAACACAGTGTAGTGCAGTGTGTATAACACAGTGTAGTGTAGTGTAAATAGCACAGTTTTTTTTTTTATTAATCATTATTTTATTTATTTTTTGCAGTATCAGGTTCTGTTGCTGCATTATTAGTATATTTAGGGCATAATTTCTGTCCCCCCTTCTGCATCACAGGTGTTCCTCTTTCTGCGTCAGCAGTGGTTCCCTCTTTTTTTTTTGGGGGCTTTTTTTTTTTTTTCCAGCAGCAGTAAAAAAAAAAATTCTCCATAATTGCTGTTCCTTCCTTCTGCGTCACCACAGTTTTTTTCGTTTGCCTTTCATATTTTTTTTTTTACATTTCTTTTATTTTTATTTTTTTTGCAGCAGTGAAAAAAAATTCTGCACACATGTTGCACCCTTATTTTCTTTATTATAAAAAAATATATAATAAAATGGTTTATAGTGTACCAAGCACCCAAGCAGCATATTTCCATCCCACACTCTATAATAAAAAGTTATAATGTCCGAAAGGCCATCAAGGAGAGGCAGAGGCTCACAGGCCACTAAAAGAGGGCAAGCAGCCTCTGTGTCTACAGTGAAAAGTGGTGGTCGCAGACATGGTGCATCCTCTGCAGGCGGGGCACGCTTCTCCTTTTTTCCGGTGCTGGCTGTGTTATTGAGCCACAGCATGCAGAAGAGGACCAACATTTCTGCACCTGTTTGACAGGTGCATGTAATTTCAATTTTGAACAGGAAGGCCTGTTTCTGTGCCCAGCAAGAGTAATTGAGAGGGGTTAAAGTGTTCAAGCACCACCAACACCAAAGGCCCAATTTTTCTGCACCTGTATGTAATTGAAAAAAAATGGGGGGAAAACGGCATGGGGGGACCCTTTGGGTCTGGTATGGATTTTAACCACTTCCCTACCAGAACATTGTAAAATGACGCCAGCAGAAAAACTCCCTTCAGTAACCTATCAGAGTACCCGAGTACCTGTTTCCAGACCATTAGACTACCCGAGTACCTATCTGCAGCCCATCAGAGTACCTGAGTACCTATCTGCAGCCCATGCATCATAGAATATACATTGGGGTGTTTTCTCTCCAAAATGGGGTAATTTTGTGGGTAATTCCACTGTCCTTGCGCTCTGGGACCTTCACAAGTGTGATAGGTAGGAATTAAATTAGATATGTAATTTATGCTCCTAGAACATCTGATGGTGCTCCCTGCATGTTGGGCCTCTCTATGTGGCTAGGCTGTGAAAAAGTGTCACATATGTGTTATCACCATACTCAGGACTCTCAGGAGGAGTAGCAGAATGTATTTTGGTGTGTAATTGGAAGTATGCATATGCTGTGTGTGAGAAATAACTTGTTATTATGGAAATTTTGTGTAAAAATAAAAATTCATATCTTAATCTTCCCAAGAACTGTGGGAAAAAAATATAACTTCAAAAAACTCACCATGCCTCTTATTAAATAACTTGGACTGTCTAATTTCCCAAAAAAAAATTGGTAATTTGGGGGGTATATGTACTGTCCTGACATTTCAGCATCTCAAGAAATTAGACAGACCGTCAGTACATCAGGTGTGATCATTTTTTTTTATGATTTACACCATAGCTTGTAGATTCTATGACATTTACACAGACTAAATAATATCCACTAATTTGGGTTATTTTTAACAAAGATATGTTGCAGAATAAATTCTGGCCCAAATTTATGAACAAAAATTACTTATTTGCAAAATGTTATAATAGAAACTAAAAAAAAGTTGTTGTTTTCTCAAAATGTTCTCTCTTTTTAATTATATTGCAAAAAAAAATAAAAACTGTGGTGATTAAATATCACCAAAAAAAAGCTCTATTTGTGTGAGTAATTGTCATTCAAAATGTATGAGCACTGAAAGCTGAACATTGGTCTGGGCAGGAAGGGGGTGAAAGTGCCCTGTATTGAAGTGGTTAAGGGAAACCCAATGAATAAATTCTGAAAAAAAACTGTGTGGGTCCCCCCCAAATTCCATACCAGGCCCTTAGGGTCTGGTATAGATTTTAAGAGGAACTCCATGCCAAAACAAATAAAAAAAAAACGATGTGGGGTCCCCCCAAAAATCTTACCAGACCCTTCGGGTCTGGTATCGATTTTAAGGAGAACTCCTCGCCAACAAAAAAAAAATGGTGTGGGCCCACCCCAAAATCCACATCAGACCCTTATCCGAGCATGCAGCCTGGCAAGCCAGGAAAGGGGGGGACAAGTGAGTGCCCCTCCCCCCTCCTGAACCCTACCAGGCTGCTTTCCCTCAATATGGGGAGTGTGCTTTAAGGTACCCCCCCAAAGCAACTTGTTGATCCCGCAGATCCCGTAGCTGTAAGTCGGCTCGGGATCTGACTTTTGTGGGCACGCACACGCTCCTATTGGCCAGCGGGGAAGCCACCCATGATCATTCACCACAGTGAAAGAACGGGATCTGCCTGTATAAACAAGGCAAATTTCTGTTCTGACAGGGGAGATCACACATATCCTGTCTTTCTGCTATGCAGTAAGACAGATCTGTGTGTTGTCCCAGTGAGCCCTTCCCCCATACAGTTAGAACACACAGTGATGGAACACAGTTAACCCCTTGATCGCCCCTGATGTTAACCTCTTCCCCTCCAGTGCCATAGTACAATAACAGTGCATATTTTTAGCACTGATTGCTGTAATAATGTCACTGGTTCCCAAAAAAGTGTTAAAAATGTCAGTTAAGTGTCCGATCTGTCCACTGCACAGTCCCACTAAAAATCATTGATCCCCGCTATTACTAGCAAAAAAAAAAATAATTAATACAAATGCCATAAATCAATCCCCAATTTTGTAGACGCAATACAAACTTTTGTACAAACAAATCAATATACGCAATTTTTTTACCAAAGCAAAATACATATCGTCCTAAACTGAATTTTATTTTTATTTTTTTTTATTTTTTTGGGGGAAATTTTTTTTTCAAAATTGTTGCTTTTTTGTTTATAGCGCAAAAATAAAAAACGCAGAGGAGTTGATCTTTTTTCCACAAATAGAGATTTATTTTGGTGATATTTGATATTTGTGGAAAAAAGGATGTCGATTTTGTTTGGGTACAGCATCGCACGACCGCGCAATATTCAGTTAAAGCCATATCGCAACAAAATGGCCTGGTCAGGAAGTGGGTAAATTACATTTTTTCTTTTAGAAATTTAATTTTGCTGCAGCACTGTTCTAAACACTGCACAGATTCACCACTTTACAGGCAGACTAAGCAGTCATTGGACAAGAACAGTTCAACTATACAACTGTGCATCATGTGAAAGTACAGAATGGTCGTAGCATAAATGAGAGACATAGCGTGAACATCATAGTGTAATACAAGCATTCTCAAGGGTAAAAAAAAAAGTAATTGTTCGGTTTGATATGCAAGTAAATTATGGCACGAGGTCAAAAACAGGTGATGGAGTGTACGTGGTCAGGTAAGAGTAATGCTGCGTACACACGAAGGGACTATCCCGCGGGAATGTCTGCTGGACTCAAGTCCACCGGACAATCCCCTCGTGTGTGGGCGCCGGCGGACTTTTTGGCGCCAAAAGTCCGGCGGACTAGGTTTTAAGTTTTGTTTTAAAATTGTCCGCTGGACTTGGCAGTCCAGCGGACAATCCCGCCGTTAGTAGGCTAGTCTGCCGGACTTTTGTAATGAACGGACTTGCCGCTCATCGTAAAGTCTGTTCATTTAGCACGTGACTTCAGGTAGACGGAGCTAGCGAAGGCAGTGAATGCTGCCGCGCTAGCCCCGTCACCTGGCATGGATTTAAAGGGACTCCGCACGCCGAAAAAACGGCGTGGGGGCCCCCCCAAATCCATCTCAGACCCTTATCCGAGCACGCAGCCGGCAGGCCAGGAAAGGGGTGGGGACGAGCGAGCGCCCCCCTCCTGAGCCATACCAGGCCGCGTGCCCTCAACATGGGGGGTGCCCTGGGGAAAGGGGGGCCGTGCGCCCCCCCCACCCCAAAGCACCTTGTCCCCATGTTGATGAGGACAAGGGCCTCTTCCTGACAACCCTGGCCGTTGGTTGTCGGGGTCTGCGGGCGGGGGGCTTATCGGAATCTGGGAGCCCCCTTTTATAAGGGGGCCCTCAGATCCCGGCCCCCCACCCTATGTGAATGAGTATGGGGTACGATGTACCCCTACCCATTCACCTAAGGTGTAAAATGTAAAGTAAAAAAACACACAATTTTGAAAAAATATTTTATTGCACTGCTCCGGGGGTCTTCTTCCGTCTTGGGGGTCTTCTCGCCGGACTCCTCCCCCATTTACCTGGGCCTTTTACCGAGCGGAGGAGGCCGGCCACCTTCTTCGTCGTCGACGCCGTCGTCTGGGGGTCTCGATCCGCCTTCGGGGGTCTTCCGGGGTCTCTTCTGTTCTTACCGCGGTCGTCGTTTTCCGCGCCCCGGCGCCGCCTTCTTCTTCTTCTTCTTCTTCTGATGTTGACCCGTCGCTCTCTCTGGCCGGAATGCCAGAGCCGCGCTGTGCTGAGACTTATATAGGGACAAGGGGACAGGGTCACATGCTCATGTCACATGGTGACCCCGTCCCCCTGTGATGTCACAGTCCCAGCATCCTCCGGGACTGACATCACAAGGGGGCGGGGTCACATGTGACATGAGCATGTGACCCCGTCCCCTTGTCCCTATATAAGTCTCAGCACAGCGTGACTCTGGCATTCCGGCCAGAGAGAGCGACGTGTCAACATCGGAAGAAGAAGAAGAAGAAGATGAAGAAGAAGAAGAAGGCGGCGCCGGCGGAGCGGAAAACGACGACCGCGGCAAGAACAGAAGAGACCCCGGAAGACCCCCGAAGGCGGATCGAGACCCCCAGACAACGGCGTCGACGACGAAGAAGGTAGCCGGCCTCCTCCGCTCGGTAAAAGAGCTAGGTAAATGGCGGAGGAGAATGGCGAGAAGACCTCCAAGACGGAAGAAGACCCCCGCAGCAGTGCATTGTGTGTTTTTTTACTTTACATTTTACACCTTAGGTGAATGGGTAGGGGTACATCGTACCCCATACTCATTCACATAAGGTGGGGGGCCGGGATCTGAGGGCCCCCTTATAAAAGGGGGCTCCCAGATTCCGATAAGCCCCCCGTCCGCAGACCACGACAACCAACGGCCAGGGTTGTCGGGAAGAGGCCCTTGTCCTCATCAACATGGGGACAAGGTGCTTTGGGGTGGGGGGGCCGCACCCTTCGCTAGTTCCGTCTACCTGCAGTTACGTTACGGAGAAGTCCGGGCGTGTGTGGGCAAGTCACACGCTCGGAAGTCCGGGCGTGTGTGGGGAAGTCCCGCCGGACTAGGTCCGGCAGACAGTCCGGCGGACAAAGTCCGAACGTGTGTACGCGGCATAAGGCTACAGGGGGCATCAGAGGTTGATCTCATCCCATTCACCCCGAAAGGGGACTTGCTGTGAATGGGAGAGGACAAATGAGTAAGGGGTTAATTGGAAGGTAGGGTATGCGCCCATCAGTGACTGATAGAGCCAGAACAATAAAATGCGCATAGTATAACAGCATATAGACATCTTGAGAAATGGGAAAGGGTATAGGACAGAGGCCATGGGAGAAAAGAGGACGTGGTAGACTCTGTGAGACATGAATTAAGTAAGTTAGAGAAATCTGACTGTAAGCAAGAAGCATTTCAAGAAATGGGTGGAACAGTAGCAGTAAGAGAGGGGTGAGGAGATGCCCTGAAGTGTTTCCAACAAGCCCAAGTGTGCTCATGGCACGTGATAGTGTCTTTGGCCTGGTGTATGAGGCTTTCCATTTCCTCAACTTTGTCGACCCTACGGGTCCATTCAGCGATTGTGGGAGGTGTGGGACTCTTCCAATGGACCGGGATGCATTGATTAGCAGCATTAAGTAGATGAATTGTAAGGGATTTTTTGTAGGTGCGAACGGAGGAGGGAGTGTGGTGCAAGAGGAATCGAGCAGGGGTGAGCGGAATCTCGTAAGTGGTGATGCGGTGTATGAGGGATTGTATTTCGGTCCAAAAGGGTCGGATGTGTGGACACTCCAGATATGAAGAAGGGAACCTGGAGCAGAAGTGCATCTCCAACATAGTGGGGTGATGCTCGGGTGGAATTTATGAATGAGCTGGGGTGTTCTATACCATTTGGAAAACATCCTGCTGCAGACAAAGGGTTTCAAATGGCGTGAAGTCATGGTGCCAGGGTACAGTTGGTGTACAAGTCAGGAAAAAGTGTCTGAGTTGCAAATAATTAAAGAAAGATATTCGGTAGTCTGGTAGAGCCTGGAACATAGAATGGTGCGAAGAAATCTCTCCATTAGTGAAGAAATGTTTGGCCCCCGGGGCTACAGTGGTGCTCAGATTTGTGAAATCTCTCAGCGCGAGACCTGCTGGGAAGTCAGGATTTTTAGACAGTGGAGTCATGGGTCCCGGGGCGTTCATAATTTTGGAATGATTATTCGCTAGGCGAGAGTAGTGTAAAGTGGCTCCTATCATTGGATGTAGGAGTAACTGTTTGGGCGTATGGGAGGGGTGTTACCACAGAAAGTGCGTCAGAGGAGTGCAAGTAAAAGAACGTTCGATTTGGATCCAATCTTTGCATGAGCCATGTACGTGCCAGTCAATTATTCTGGCCATATGGCAGGCCCATTGGTATATCTGTAGGTCTGGCAGACCCACTCCACCTTTCAGTTTGGGAAGCGTCAATCTGTTCCAACTCAGTCTTGGGGGCTTGGTAGACCAGATAAAGGTCCTGTACATACGTTTGAAGGAAGAATGAAAGGACGGTGGGAGTCTAATCGGGATAGTTTGTAACAGGTAAAGGATTCTGGGCAGCATGTTCATTTTTAGAACAGCAATCCTACCGAACAATGAAAATGTGCCACGGTTCCATCTTAAAAGGTCAGTGTGGATGGCGTTTAGCGTGGGTGGAAAATTAAGAGCATACAAGTCGGCGAGCTTGGTGGGTATCCGGATACCCAAATAGGTAATGGCTGTGGGTTCCCAGAGGAAGGGGAAGGTGGCTTTACAGTGCGCGACCATGGTAGATGGTAGGGATATGTTGAGAGCGAGTGATTTCTTAAAATTAATCAGGAGGTTGGACAGGTCTTTAAAGAGGGAAAATTCCTTAAGGAGATACGGGATAGTGATAAAAGGGTTGGACAGGAACAAAAGGATATCGTCGGCATATGCTGCCACTTTGCACGTCTTGTGTCGAATTGAGATGTCAACGATATCCGGGTTTTCCCTAATTTTGCGGAGAAAGGGTTCCAATGTGATCAAAAATAGCAGGGGGGATAGCGGACATCCCTGGCGGGTGCCGTTACAAACAGAGAAGGTGTTCGACAGGTGACCATTCACCCTAACCTTCGCAGTAGGGGAGGAGTACAGGGCCATGATCATATTAACTAGAGATTGTGCTATGCTTACCCTGTGAAGTGCTGCTTCCATGAAGTCCCATGTCACCCTGTCGAACGCCTTTTCTGCATCCAGGGATAAGAAGAAACCTTCAGTAGAGTTAGTGGTCATCCAATGATGTATGTTTATAGCTTTTATGGTGTTGTCTCTGGCTTCTCTGCCAGAGACAAACCCCACTTCTTCTAGGTCAATCAATTTGGGCAGAAGGGGTTGTAAGCGATTTGCCAAGATCTTGGGGTATAATTTGGTAACAACGTTGAGCAACGAAATGGGTCTATATTTGGAAACCAGTGTAGCGTCTTTATTCGGCTTAGGTATGAGGGTAATATGGCCTTCTAAAAGGTCTCTGGTGGTGGAGGCATTAGACGAAAAATTATTGAATGCTTTAACAAAATGGGGTAATAAGGTTTCAGAGAAGGATTTAAAATAACAGGTGGGGAGACCATCAGGGCCTGGGCACTTTCCAGATTTTAGTTGTTTAAGAGCAAGAGAAGCCTCTTCTATAGAAATTGGGGAATCGAGATCAGCAGTATCATCAGTCGAGAGGGGGTTTGGGGAGTACCGTCGTAGAAACGATTGTATCAAGGCTGTCCTGTCAGTCTGGAGGGAAACATTTGAGGGTTTGGGTAAGTTATATAGCTTTGAGAAGTATTGCACAAATTGGTGGGTAATATCTTCAGTTTTGGTGATAGTAGCACCCTTTTCGGTCTTAAGCATGTGAATAGTGCAAGCTGCTTTTTTGGTCTGCAAAGCTCTGGCGAGCATCTTTCCAGATTTGTTGCTGAACTCATAGAAAACCTTCTGAGTTAAGGCGTATTTCCGTTTCAGTGATTTGTGCAATACTTCTAAAAGGTAATTTCTGGCCTGGGTCAATTCAGTCAGGGTGTCCACCGCCCGCGAGGCTTTATGTGTCCTTTCTAAGAAGCGTATGCGTTGGGTTAGAGTGTCGACATGTGCTTTTCGTTGTTTAGTGCGTGCAGTGGCTAGAGAGATAAGGTGTCCTCTCAGAACACATTTATGAGCAGCCCATAATGTTGCAGGGTCTGTGTCAGACATTGCGTTGTCGATAAAGTATTGAGAGATGTGGGTTGAAATTTGGCGAATCGTGTCAGAGTCAGAGAGTAGAGAGTCGTCTAGACGCCATACACGCAACGTGGGCGTTTTAGGAGTCAGCGAGAGGAGCATAGTGATCCGGTTATGATCAGATAGTATCATGGGTTCAATGGTGGCCTTAGTGAGGTAGGTAAGGCCAGGTTGTGAAATAAAGAAATCGCCGCCCACTATAAGGGTGCCAGTCTGAACAAAGTCAGCAGCCTGAGCGTATTCCGAAAAAAGGTCACTTGTTGAGAGTTTGGAGCATAAATATTAGCAATAGTGATGGGCATATTGTAAAGCGTGCCTTTGAGAAAAAGGAATCTCCCTTGCGTATCTGTTTGAGTTGTTATGTCTTGAATCGGGCAGTGCTTGGAGATTAATATAGATAACCCTTTGGATTTAGCAACATCATTCGATGCGTAAAAAACCAGGGGAAAGTGTTGATTTTGCAATTTTGGAATGTTGTCAGATCTGAAGTGAGTTTCCTGCACCAGCGCTATGTGTGCTTTAGATTTATGTAGAGAGGCGAGCAGGAGAGAACGCTTTTCAGGTGTGTTAAGGCCCTGTATATTCACAGAGTAAAGTTTGAGCTGTTCTTGCAGCCGTGTGTGCAAGGGCGGGGCGGAGGTTGAGGCTACGTCTTCCGCCATCAGGTATTGCTTATAGTAGATATAAGCTGGGCAGAGGTTAGCAGAACACGTGGTGTGTGCAAAATACTGTGACGTCTACAGCTAATAAGTGGAATAAACCACTCAGAAAAAAACGAAGAGGGGGGGGGAAATATTCCCATGGACCTCAGAGAAAAAAAATTTAGTTTTTTTATTTCGTAGGAAAAAAGAGAATCGGTAATGGTCAGGGTGACAGGGGTGAGTTCACGTATAGCAGCGTAAACACACCACCTGACACCTCTGTGTGGGGGTTGGAACCAACTAGATTGAGATGTGGATAAGATTGACTAAAATATGGTGAGATCTCCCTGATGCCCGACCATGGCACGTGAATGGAGAGGATAGCAGAAGTACGTAAGCTTGGGGGGGTGAATTAGGAAGATAGGGAACTCAAGGTGTTAGCGAGTGGTGGTCCGGGTGGGGGAGGAGTAAATATAAGGATCAAAGGTTTCCGGTAGTAGCACGTGTGCATCAGTAAGACAGTCAATCAGAGAATTTCGGACTGTATTGTCGATATTATAAATGCGTGCCACCTGGTACGGTGTCCACGTATAGAATATGTCAATAAAAGCCGGGGTGTAGTATAGAAGTAGTACAGAAAATTTCACCCAGCAGCTGTGCACAATCGTAAATGAATGGTATGAACAGCATCCTAACCAGCATAGTTAGACAAAACTATTATAGGTAAATGTAACTATGAGCATAGTCGTGATGTAATGTGATCTAAGCAAAACATAAATAAACAGATTAGCAGACCTGTAAGGCAAGCATAAACGAGTGCAGTCACCCTTGGGGGTGGAGGCCAGCATTATTCTGAGGGATAGGCATAACACATATAGGCAGTCAGTACTTGCAAGGCTGAAGTGCAGACATATGTGGCCTCGAACTCCAGGGATCAGGAGGGCAGGACACAAGCCGAAATACTGTTCAGCCAGTACAGTAGATGAGTACCGTAGTGTGTAGGGTACCTGACGGAGGTGTAGAAGTAAGTCTTACGTTCCGAGGGATTGTGAGGGTCCAAGCACGTCGGAGAGGAGGCAGCAGATTGTCCGTGATGCTCCCCAGGGTCAGTGAGAAGGAGCTTGTATCGTCGCGTCGTGTCATCCGAAGAGTCAGTGGACATGACAACCAGTGAGTGAGAGGTTCCGAACAGAGGCTGATGTAGTAGAGGCACAGACGGACGTGAACTCAGGCCATAGAGACGGCGGAACCAGCGCCCCGGTCAGCAGCAGTGAGGAGTTCATCACGTGACGTCAGAGGGTGCCGTTTGGGGGGGGGCGGATACAAAGCCGCAAGGCGTCCTGGGGATTGTAGGCACGGAAGGAGGGTGGTTTGGCGCCAAGCCATATCAATGTGTCACATAGGTACAGGAGATTTGCGAGAAGAGAACGGGTATTCGAACAAGTAAAATTCAGCAAGTTTGAGACAAAAAACAAAACAAAAAATAAAGCAAATACTGACGAAGTGAGGAACTGAGCCGTAGTAACGGTAATCATCAATTAAACAGAACGGCAGTGCGAACATACCCTAATGGGTGAGGGTAACGCAATCCGGGAGTCTCAAGTCAGCGGTCCCTTCTAGCTCTCCTCGAGTTAGTTGGGGTGAAGGGGCTACGGTCGTAGCGGGTATCCCGGTTTCCTGAGGCATTAGTGCGGGCTGATGGCGATCTGCGTCTCCGGGAAGCGGCATCCTGCGCGTCCATAGATTCAGCCGGCGGCAGCTCTCTCCTAACTGCGGAGCAGCGAAAGTCTGCGAACCAGTCAGGCACTTCAGTATGCGGGATATTTAGGGTATAGGAGAATTGTGCGAGATCTTCGGGTACCTTCAAGAGTGCCGTGCGACCCTGTGTGGAAGATGCAAGGCAAAACGGAAATTTCCACCTGTACGCAATACCATTAGTGCGAAGGACATCAAGCAGTGGTTTCAAGTCCCTGTGATGTTGTAGCGTAATGCCAGAGAGATCCTGATAAATCTGCACAGGGTGACCGGCATGAGCGATATGTTGTTTGCTTCTGGCTTGTTTTAGGATGTCTTCCTTGAGTCTAAAGTCTGGTAGGCAACACACCACGTCCCTCGGGGATCACTATCTCTGCCTCTAGGCCGCAGGGCTCGGTGGATCCTGTCCATAGAGATGGGGGTTTGAGGCGGCCTGGCCAGCACGTCATTGAACAGGGCCGTCACAGCAGGTAGCAGTTGAGCACCCTCGATGGCCTCTGGAAGACCTCTCACCCGCAAGTTGTGGCGTCTGCCCCTGTTGTCGAGGTCTTCCAGGTGCCTGTGCATGTCTTGAGTGTCAACGTGGTGCGTCGACTTCCTAAGCTGTGAGTTTTGTCGGTCCACAATCTCTTCGACCCTGAGAACTCTGTCATTAAGGGCGTGTATGTCCAGGCGAAGCACCGATATGGCCGCCGACAGGGTGTCCTTAATGTCAGCGGCGATGGTCCGGAGATCATGGATGTTAAGGTGAGGTTGTGAGGGTGGTAGGGTGTCTCGGTTGACAAGGGCGGCGGAGTGGCAGGAGGGGTGCCGATAGGCGCAAGAGCCGAGGCCTGTGAAAGTCCGTGAGGAACAGGTGCCATGTTTCCCCTGGTGGTCTGGAACATTTTGGGGATATTATTAGCCAGACCCCCGGGATTTCTACGGGGAGAGCGGGAACGGGAGGCCGATGAGATCCGCAAAGCAGTCCCCATAGGTATAGTCGGTCTTAGGCGAAATTACCTCAGCTAGGCAGATAAAAGGTTGTGAGGCAGTGGGAGCTCAGGAACTAAGCGTCCATCATCAAGCTAGGTCAGGCCACTCCCCCCTGAATTTTTCATGTTTGTGTCCCAAAGACTTTACTAGAGTTTGCATGTTCGCTAGAACTTTTTGCCTGTTCGAGATGTTTTTGTGTGAACAGAACAGGGGGGTGTTCGGCCCATCCCTAATACTAACCAACACATGCAGCGCATCCAGGATCTACAGGATCAGCTTGACATGGCACTCTCTAAAATTGACAACTTAGAGAACTGATCCAGGCGATATAACTTTAGAATTGGTTGATTGCAGGAATCAGAAAAAGATACTGAATCTGCTGTACGTTCCTTTCTTTATGGCCTCTTCCCTGACCTTCCAGACCACTGGCTGGAGCTGGATAGGACGCACAGAGCTCTCCAGGCCACGCAACCTGATGGCCTTCCACGTGGTATAATCGTGAAGCCTCATTTTTATGCCATTAGAAAAGGTCATGAAAGCCTCCAGATCCACTGAGGTCCTGCAGATTCGCGGTCATAAGATCCAAATTTTTGCAGACATTTCACTGTACACCATACAGAAGCATTGTGCCTTAAAACCTCTTCTGCAAGCGCTCACCTACAAAGATGTCAAATATTGGTGGACCTTCCCGTTACGCCTTAATTTCTCTTACCAGAATCCCTACGCTGGGCTGGGAATCATCGCTATGGAACCTCAAGCTGCGTCCTCACAGGACCGGTCCTATGCACCAGCTGATGTTGTGTCCCCTATTCACCCAATCACACCACTCTGGCATTCACAAGGCTCTCGTTCCTCAAGGATTGCTAGACCTCCATGAAGTTCGGCATTTTTCACTCCATGAAGATCTTAGCTGATGTTCCCTCTTGACTGTTGCAGGACCTCCTTCCCATCTGATTTTTCGTTTGTTTTTAATGTTTAATTCTCACTGATCCATCATGGTCTTTCAGGGGCTCAGGGCATATGCCCAGGTCCTTGAACTTCTGTGTTTCTTTTTTACATTCCACATTTTTTTATAGCAGCTTTGGTTAGAGGGGAGGGTCAGTTTTATTGTTTGACTGTTATGTCTCTTCACATTTAACTCAAGTGTAAAGTGTAAAACGGTTGCTCTAGAAGCAGTTCTTTAACTAACATTTTGCCTCCTTTTTGTTATTCAGGTTCTTGTCTCTTTAACTGTATCTTTTCCTAACTTCTGTCTTTTTCCTTCCCTTTTTCTTCTTCTTTGGAAACCCTACTTGCTGCTTGTTGGGGACCTGAGATAAATGCTTTGGACGGGTGACTTCCTTACCTCCCTCTTGAGAAATGTTTTCAGTACACTATGGCCTCACATCAACCCTCAATGCTGAGGCTATTATCCCACAACACCCAGGGCCTTAATTCCCCAATAAAATGGTGTAAAGCCTTCCAGTACCATCATTCCCAACAGGCAGACATTGTCTTTTTGCTGGAGACCCATTTTCCTGCTTCGTATAAGCCATCTTTTCTCCATAAACATTTTCCCCAATTTTATACTGCTAATGCAGAAAACATAATGAAGGGAGTGGCTATTCTCTTCTCTAGAAAAGTCCCCTTTACTCTGATTTAAGAAGTCAGAGACCCTGATGGCTGATACCTTTTACTGAAGGCCTACATAGGTTCCCTGTTCTATTCTTTCCTCTCCTACTCTCCTACTATGCTCCCAATACAGGTCAGGTTGCCTTTTTTACTAGCATGTTTCGCACTCTATCTCAACACTTTGAGGGTCTGGTGGTGTGTGGTGGAGATTCAAATCTTGTCCTAGATTTAAGTCTCGATAAATTCAAGCCAGCAGTTGTGCCATCCACCTAGGGCAAGTCTTTGGGTGGTTAGTTTGTACCACTCCGAGGGCCTGGTGGATATTTGACATGAAAAACACCCCTCTACATGTGATTATACCCACTATTCTCATGCACATAATCTTTATGCTAGGATAGATCATGTTTTTCATCCCTTGTCTCTTCCATCCATCAGGCTTTTATTAGAGAAATAACTTGGTCTGATCACACTATTGTCTCAATCTCTATCATATGTGCTACTCCAGGCAATAAGCCTTTCAATTGGTGCCTTAATGAATTCATCCTGAGTGATCCAGTTAGATGTTCTAAAATAGAAAAAAGTATTGTGGAATATTTCTAGCTAAATCTCTCTGACTCCATCTCGCCAATTACCCTGTGGGTCACAAAGCGACACTCCGGGGCAAGCTTATGCAAATTGTGTCTCAAATAAACCGCAAATGTAGAGTGGACATAGAGCGCCTGGACAAAGTGCTCCAATCACTCTGTGTGACACATAAACATTGTCCAGATAGTGCTACCCTTAATCGCATTGAATTGAGGTTATCCCTCAATCCATTACTTACTACCCGAGCTGCAAAGAGTCTCCGCTGGTCGGTGACAAAATTTTACATGCAAAAAGACTGCATTGGCTCTATGCTAGCAGCAAAACTTAGCCTTAAAACATGATTCTCTGCTTCTCCTAAAATTCCCTGTTCGTCTGGTACATATACTCACAACCCGCAAAAGGCCCTAGTAGAGTTCCAAAAATGTTATTCTCAGGTTTACCAGTCTACTATTCTGGTCCAAGCGGGTAGGCCACTGTCTTTTTTCTGTTTAGACAAGATTCCAAGACTAGCTGTGGCCCACAGGGAGCTGATGGCTCAACTATCTCAGTGAAATAAGACCTTCAAGCTATCAAATTGATTAAGCTTGCCTCAGCGACTTGCCCAGACGGGTTCTCAGTACCGTACTACCAGAAATTTGCTAACACTTTAGCGCCCCACTTAGGGAAGTTCTTTAATGCCCTGTGAGCTGGTCATACACTTGTTTTAGTTGTTTTTGTTTTAGAGTTAATTTCTCTGCTCAAAACCAGGCAATGACCCTGGTGACCCTGGTGAGGTTGGCAATTATAGGCCTATTTTAATAATGACTAATACCCTTAACCACTTCCCGCTCATCGGCCGTCATATGACATCCTTTACTTTGTGCAGGTATATCTGAATGATGCCTGCAGCGTCAGCCGAGGATTCTCTACACCATAAGAATGATCATAGCGGCTGTTCCACTACTTGATCCTTCTTACGGGTGGCAAGAGGGGACGCCCCCCCTCCCGCCACCCTCTGATGCTTCTACCAAATCACTAAAATATAAAAGTAAATACTCCTGTGCTTATTAAGAAAGGGGTGAGAACAAGGTTTCTGCAGACACCGTGAGGGTCAAACACTACCCGTGATAAATACATGTAAAGAGAAGATTGGTGTTGCGCTCCTTAAAAGTTTAATATAAATAGTGTTCATAAAATGGTTTGCCCAATAGGTCTAAAACAAGTTACAAAATTGCAATATTTTAAAGTGCAGAAAGTGTCACAGTGCAAAATTGTGCAAAAAATAAAAACAAACTATAGCAATCTTGCTAAAAAAAATCCACAGTAATGACCAAATATAAATAAATAGATGTGACACATAAATGAACAAGATGAAATAGGTAAAAATGGCACATAAAATTATAGTGAAATTAAGAAGGTAAAGTCCATATATAAAAGATGTAAGTGAAAACACAAATGGACCCTGGTTATAGCCTAGGTCCAAAGTGCAGAGTGCAAGGTGACAGTGTTCTAAAGGGACATCCGGTGGAGGTGTTTTGTAGTACAGCAAAACAATATTCCATGACTTTTCAGTGGGAGGTGAATCTGCAGTGTATGCAACACCCGTAGGTGTGCTAAATCGTTACCTTACTGCTGTAAGGTAAACAGCATTTGAGAGATATAGAACAGGTCGCTCAGGAGGTGATTTGGGAAGTTCCTGCGCGTTCCTCCTATGGGTCCTCAATATGTGCATATATCTCCTTTCCAGTGTGGTACCAGCAGATATTGCTCAAGTATAGGTCCGCATATAAGAGAAGGGATATATGGAGCCTTCTAGGTGTAGTATTTTTGAAAACTGTATTTATTTATTAAAATAACAGAGATTTACTCACATTTGCAAGGTAAAACAAAAACAGTGTAAAAACGAACGCCGGGCTCGTTTCCTGGCTTCACTTTCGGTGTCCGTCTGCCTGTCTTACGCGTTACGTCACTGTCACGTGACTTCAATGGGGATAAGTCCCTTGTCCCCGCATGCTCGCACACAGAAGCAAACGCAAAACGGTGTTCAAACCACACATGTGAGGTATCGCCGCAAACGTTAGAGTGAAAGAAATAATTCTAGCACTAGACCTCCTCTGTAACTTAAAACATGTAACCAGTAAATCGAAGTTTGGCGCCATTCCACGAGCGTGTGCAATTTTGAAGCGTGACATGTTAGGTATCTATTTACTCAGTGTAACGTTATCTTTCACATAATGCAAAAAAAATTGGGCTAACTTTACTGTTATCTTTTTAAAGAACAAAAAAAAACGAGTTTGAAAAATTGCTGCGCAAATACCATGCCAGATAAAAAGTTGCAACAACCGCCAATGTATTCTCTAGGGTCTTTGCTAAAAACAATATATAATATTTGGGGGTTCTATGTAATATTTTTAGCAAAGGAATTATGATTTTTACATATAGGAAAGAAATGTCAGAACTGGCCTGGGTGGCAAGTGGTTAAGCTGCTTATAAAAATTCTAGCCAATAGACTTGTGTCCTTTATAAGGGTTAATTCTGCTTAGACCTGGACAATCAATGGAATTCTTTCGGAGCTCCGGAAACATTCAATGCACAAGACAAAATAGTCATTGAATGAATGCTTGGCTTTTAATGGGAAGACTTGCATCTTTATACAAATTATGAACAAAGAATATTGCACAACTTACAGAGAAGGAGGGAGGGAGGACAGAGTTCATCACATGACACATAATCCTTATACAAACATCTAGCCTCTAAGACATAGTCTTAAACTAGTATTTTAGCTGACAGGGGATATTACCTGAAAACATAATTTAACTAAGTAATGCTGATGTTCTGACTTTGTCTGAAGACATAATTTTAAAACCAGTTCTTACCAGACCTTATCTATACTGTGGTCATCGTGAAAAACAAGACCCTAAAATAAGAAATATTCCTCTGTCAGCTATTCAAGTTTCAGTCATGTTAACTATTTCTCCTCCTTCTATCCCCTCTTAAATCATCAAACTTGATTTCACCATGATCACTTAATGTTCTCTGTGTGGGGTAATTTTGTTGCATTGTATAATTACAGATACATTGAATAAGCTTGAACAATATATAACAAGGAAAAAAAAAACAGGCACAATAAAATTAACATTCCTGCCTGTCAGAACCAAGAGAAGATGGAATCAAAAAAATCACCAAAGCTTCTTAGTCCCTTAAAGGGGTTCTACCCATCTTTGACAATCTCTGGCTTCAGCTTGGAGGTTTGACACCTTCTTTCGGGGATTATCATAATAATCCGGAACTTCAATACTGGTATTATGAATCCATGTGCAGCACTCATAGTCCTCCGTTACTTCAAAGTCCAGTCAGAGCAGCACTGGATTCAACAGGGCCGGTGCTACCACTAGGCAAACTAGGCAGCCGCCTAGGGCGCCCTGCTGCCAGGGGGCGCCTGGCCACTGGTGTTCCTACTCTCTTCTCTCTGCAGCAAGCAACTAAGTCTCAGCATCAGCAGGCCGCCGCCACTCCATTTGCAGATTGTGCCAGAGGCGCAGTGGCAGTGGAGGACTGGGTCTGTCTCCCGAATGAATTGAAGCAAGCAAACATTCATTGATGGGCACTGGTAGGCTGCATTGATGGGTGCTGGTGAGGCTGCATTAATTGGCGCTGGTAGGTTGCATTTGATGGGCGCTGGTGAGGCTGCAATAATGGGCGCTGGTGAGGCTGCATTGATGGGCGCTGGTGAGGCTGCATTAATGGGCGCTGGTGAGGCTGCATTAATGGGCGCTGGTGAGGCTGCATTAATGGGCGCTGGTGAGGCTGCATTAATGGGCGCTGGTGAGGCTGCATTAATGGGCGCTGGTGAGGCTGCATTTGATGGGCACTTCATTAAAAAGGTGGGGTATACAAGGGCATGGCAAAGGGGGTGGGGTCAGGGGTGGAGCCAGGGGGGCAGCAAAATGAGGTTTTGCCTAGGGTGTCAAAAATCCTTGCACCAGCCCTGGGATTCAATACCTACTTCGTGCATATCTAGTTGTTTACAAATAGCAATTTGTTCAATACTTAACAGTTTGATGTCTACAGAATAATTTTCCATAATTTCATCCATAATTTTGGAGTACTTATTCAATCTTTTCATTATTTCTATTCCCCAGCTTGTCCATGAGGGAAACTATGCCCAGGCTTTGTCTTTATCAGAAAACAACTCTCTTTTCTCTATTGGTTAAAGGGGGTACCTGGGGTATGCACTAGCTTTCAAAAGATGTTGGTGCTTTCCTTTTTCATCCTCTATGATTCCCATAACTGGAATCAATGAGGTCAAATAACACCACCCACGGGTAACAACCGGTATCCATGGATAGAATTCTTTGTCGCAACATACATTTACACTATCCCCTAGGGAAAATGATTGTTGGCTTATAGTATCCTGAAAACTTTCAGAGCAGTGGCCATGATCCACTGGTTAAAAACGAAACTCACAGGATTGTTGATACCAGCTCCCTAATTCAAAATGGTTCTTAAATTTGTATTAAGTTCTGGGTCATAATTACAGGGGCAGCTAAGAAAGGAATTTGGAGTGTGCTTGGATGCAATTTACTACATACCCAACATTTGTCATAACCTGACCTCTGAGAAAAAGAATACTTATACTGAAGTAACAACATTTTATCAGTAGGGGGTATGAGTCCTTTGGGCCCTCCACGTTGGATTCCCTCCTTTGTCTAATTACTGTTACATTAGAAGGGGGGCTGCATATGGTCTTTAGGGTGCACAAGTCTTCAGGATGATAGATACAGTTAGTGATGATCCATGTGGGCAGAAACTCCATCAGTGTCAGCATAAAGAGTAGGCACAAGGCTTTCCCAAAAGTCTGTTGTGAGAGAAGTGAGGTCATCTTTTTCAGAGTCTTATTATCACCTGTTTCACTCGCTCTTTGAGGATTTGCATTGCCTATTTGACACCCTTTATCTGTGTCTTGCTTCGGGGTCCTTTGTGGTACTTTCTTTATCCTCTCGTCATGGATCCAGGCTCCGGATTCCATTAGGACAGGGGTTCTGGTCATTGAGACTACGCAAGTGGGTGGGCCAAAAGGGTAATCTTGCATCATGGTCTGGTTCAGATGGCGAATTATGACCACATCTCCGGGTTGGAACTTGTGTGTTGATTCCTGTGAGGGTAATAGAAAAGAATACTTTACCGTAGATGCCATTCAACTTCATAATCAAGTTTCTACAATATTCTTCCTGTATCAAACTCAGATCTCCCTGCTCTATTACCAAGGGTTTCTGAATCCAGGGCGTGGAAAAAGGTCGGCCCATCAGGATCTTAAGAGGGGACAAGTGATTGGTCTTGGAAGGGGTCATTCTTATTTCTGCTAAAACCGCAGGCAGCACAGTTTTCCATTTGGCAAATGTGCCACCCATAGCTTATCTTATTTTATCTTTAATTGTTCGGTTCATTCTTTCCACTATACCTGAACTCTATGGGTGATATGGAATTTCCACTCTATTTGCAAAGTCTTGTATTAACATTTCAGCTGTAGCTTTCCATCCTTTATGTCCTATGCCATGGTACTGTGAGATGAATAAAGGTGCACTTGTTTTTTGGTATGCCTGGTTTCCCCTCTTTGGCAATGAGTCCTGTGTCAGGACACATTGTCAAACCCTGTTTATGCCAAAAGGCCAGATCTTTTATTCCATAAAAATTACACTTTTGCCCCGTACTTTATATTACATCCATTCACTGTGCAAAATAACAATAAACCTATGTGGCAATGAATTAAAGTGTTTGTTCACCAATGCCAGAAGTCTGCCTACAAAATAGGTGAGTTGGAAGCTCTGGTGCACAAAGAGAATAATGATTTAATTGGTATTGCTGAATCTTGGCTTCATTCTTCTCATGACTGGGCTATTAATATTCCTGGCTATGCTCTCTTTTGAAAAGACAGGGTAAAACAGAGGGGTGGTGGTGTCTGTCTCTATGTGAGAAGTGATCTCAAAGTCAATGTGAAAGAGGACCTAGTTGATGGAGAGTGTGATAAGTCTGATGACAACTGTACATGGGCGTGCACACTTCAAAGGTTATCATTGTAGTTTGTTATAGACCTCCCAGTGTTAATGAGGTGGAAACTCAGCTCCTTGCACAGATGGAAAGGGCTGCAAGGGCTGGGACAGTGATAGTAATGGGGGATTTTAACTACCTGTAAATTGACTGGAGTAATGGCACTGCTGGGACAGTTAAAGGGCACAAATGTATAGCCCTATTACATGACAATGTTATGGTCCAGTTTATTGAGGCCCCCGACTAAGAATGATGCTCTGCTGGACCTGGTAATCTCAAACCATGCAGAGCTTATTACCAATATTCATATAAAAGAACATCTGGGTAGCAGTGACCATAACATGATTTAATTTAATGTTAGCTGTAAGCAACAAAAACATACAGGAAAGATAAAAACACTTAACTTTAAGAGAGCAAAAGATTGGGGCTGTTCTAAGACTTAGACTGGGAGGGAAAAATGGACAAAGAACAAAAATGGGAATTCTTCAAAAAGACTGTATGCAAACTCAATGCAAACTATATTCCCATGGGCAATACGTTTCAAAGACGAAAAATAAAACCTATGTGGCGTACGTTCTAAGATAAAATGGCTATAAATAATAAGAAAAGAGCTTTTAAAAAATATAAAAATGAAGGAACGCTATCATCATTTAAATGCTACAACGAATATAACAGAATATGTAAAAAGGAAATCAAGGATGCAAAAATGTAAAACGAACGACAGATTGCAAAAGATAGTAGGACAGACCCCAAAAAATGATTCAAATATATTAATAGTAAAAAGGTCAGGTCTGAGCATGTAGGCCCTTTACAAAATATTTTAGAGTGGGTGACTGGGGATAAAGAGAAGGCAAATTTATTAAATACTTTCTTCAGCTCTGTGTATAAAAAGGAGCATGGGGGAGCTCCATAATCAGGGTGGTATTGGCACAGCCCCAAATGATCCACAATGGCTCAAAAGTGACATGGTCCAGAAATATTTAGACAGAATAAAGGTGGATAAGGTACCTGGACCAGATGACATTCACCCACAGATCCTAAAAGAATTGAGCTTTTTAATTTCAAAGCCATTGTTTCTAATTTTTAAGGATTCGTTAATGACTGGAATGGTAGCACTGGATTGGCATAGGGCCAATGTGGTGCCCATATTTAACCACTTCAATACCAGGCACTTATACACCTTCCTGCCCAAGCCAATTTTCAGCTTTCAGAGCTGTCACAATTTGAATAACAATTGCGCGGTCATGCTACACTGTACCCAAACAAATTTTTTAAAATTTTGTTCCCACAAATAGAGCTTTCTTTTGGTAGTATTCGATCACCTCTGCGATTTTTTTTTTTTTTTGCGCAACAAATAAAAAAATACAGATTTAAAAAAATAATATATTTTTTGTAAATAAGTACGTTTTCTTCTTCAAAGATGGGCACTGATATGGCTGCACTGACGGCATTCATAAGGCAGCACTGATGGGCACTGATGAGGTGGCACTGATGAGGTGGCACTGATGATGGGCACCGATCGGTGGCACTGATGGGCACTGGTATGCGCCACTGATGGGCACGCATAGGTGGCACTGATGGGCACTCGTAGGCGGCACTGATGGGTACTTATGGGTGGCACTGATAGGTACTTATGGGTGGCACTGATAGGTGACACGGATGGGCACTGATGGGCACTGATAGGTGGGCACTGATGGACACTGATGGGTGGCACTGATGACACTGATGGGTGGCATTGCTGGGCATCACTGATTTTATTTATGCCATAGAGGTGCCAGTCAGTGCCCATTTGTGGGCACTTATTGGTATATGTTGGGCATTAATTTGCACATGTGGATTGCCATGGGGGATGTACCTGGTTATCCACATGTTAGGTGCTTCCCTGGTGGTCCTGGCGGCTTCCCTGGTGGTCCAGTGTGGGCATCCGAGGGGGGCTGCATTGATAAACAATCAGCGCAGATCCCCCTGTCAGGAGAGCCGCCGATCGGCTCTCCTCTACTCACGTCTGTCAGACGCAAGTGAGGAAAAGCCGATCAATGTCTCTTCCTGTTTATATCATGATCAGCCATGTTTGGACACAGCTGATCACGGGGTAAAGAGCCTCCGTCAGAGGCTCTTTACCGAGATTGGTGTAGCGGTGTGTCAGACTGACACACCACACCACTGATCGGGCACGCAGCGGCTGTTATCCTGCTGGATGTCATATAACTGAACCACCGGCAGTCATTCTGCTATAGGCCAGGCGGGAAGTGGTTAAAAAGGATCAAAGTCTTTACCAAGTAACTATAGACCTGTTAGTTTAACTTCTATAGTCAGGAAGATACTGGAGAGTTTAATAAAAGACCACACAGACAAGTTCTTGCTGGAAAAAAATACTTTAGGTAACAGACAGCATTGATTCATGAAAGACAGAAGTTGTAAAACAAACCCGATTTTTTTTTATGAGGAGGTAAGTAAAACCTTGGACAGAGGGGTGGCTGTGGACGTGGTATACTTGGATTTTGCAAAAGCATTTGACACAGTTCCCCACACACAACTAATGTATAAGGTAAAGTCTACAGGCTTGGAAATTTGTAAATGGATAGAAAACTACCTTTCACCCTATAAACCATCTGTTTAACAATCCCGCCTTCTCCCCTGGTCAGGAACCTGAGACTTTCCGCTGGTGGCTCAATAAGGGCCTCGCTGACAGTTTTCACTAGCCCACTGTTGATCCAAATTGAAAATGTCCTCCTCAGAAATCTTTTGATTTCTTCAAATTTCCAATTTCTTGCATTTCCTAGGCCCGTCGGTGACTAAGGTTTCTAAGGTCACCCCTTATGAGACATGATGTACCCAGGAAGCAGGTTACAAGGGAGGTATATCTACCATCCATAGGCTGCTGCTTGACTCCCCTGACAAATTTCCCTACATGCGGGCATGGGATTCGGATCTAGCCTCTGAAAGTGATATGAAATGTTGGCACTCTTCCTTCCATTTATCTTATAAGGGTATTTTGAATGTTTCCCTAGTGGAAGCCAATGTCAAAGTATTGACTAGGTGGTACATGGTGCCTTTCCGTTTGCCAAAGCTTTATCCGTCTTCCTCACCCCTATGTTTTTGTGGATGCCACGTGCTTGGCACTATTACCATATATGATGGGAGTGTCCGAGATTACAGGGTTTCTAGAATAAGGTATTTGCTTTGATATGGAAGGTTTCAGAGATCCTGGTCCCTCAACAACCCCATAGTACTCTGTTAAATGAACCAGTTAAGCGTCTTCCCTGCTCCAAGCAGTGACTGATCTCCCTTAATGCTCTTGGTTGCAAAACTTTCTATAACTTGATCCTGGAAAAATACTTTGGTGTGTATCTCACTATATAGATGAAAGGGGTCTTGGTTAATACTCAATGAACAAATTGCCAGTGTGGTTAATCATACTACTAAGCGATTTGAGGCTATCTTGATCCCCTGGGCTTATTATGTTCATGTAAAGCTGTAGGGGATCAAAACAAGTTCAGCTTGCCCCCTGGGAGCTTCACTTCTTGTTTTCCTCTCTGGGTTTCTCTCTCTATTCTTTTCCACTTCCCCTTCTTTTGTCTATACTCTAAACTCTGTCTTTAAAATGGTTATAGTTGGTACTCATGTTTCCTTTTTTTTGTTTGCATTTTGCATAGTGAAATGCAGTGCATTTTGCATTGGGAAGTTTCTCCTTGTAGTCCTGGATGTACAATGTGTAACAATTTTTCTTGACGTTCTGCCCTGCCTACTGACATGACAGACATGGTACAAGGCTACTCAGCTTCCCAATGTTAACTTTGCTTTTCTCCATCTTTAACAACTGTTCTAGTTTTGGAGAAATGTTTATCATTCACTATACTTGTAAAGCTTGTGCCAGAGTCCTAGTTGTTGTAATGCAAATGACATTTTCTCTTTCTCTAACTTCAAATTTTCAATAAAAATTATTGAAAGCAAAAAAATGGCTACTACAGAATAGAGACATCTTGTGGGAAGAAAGCTAATTTATATATAGCACTGTATTATATCAAAGCCCACAGATGAATTTACGAAAAAGATACAAAATGGAAAATCAAAAATTATTTCACCATAAAAATGCTAAATAGACGTGAAGAAAAATTAAAAATTAAAATAAACTTTTAAAATGATACCACACAACTTCTCCAATAACAAATAACAAACATTATTTTGCAAATAATGTTTAACCTATGGACAGATTCAGTTACAAGCACATTAACTGAATCATTATCGATACCAGCTATTATTGATAAACAAGTTAATATCCCACTCAATGTTGAGCCCATGAGAGAAAAAATAATCCATCTAGTCTACAGCCTGGACATACCCATTTTTATAGCTTCCTCTTCAATGATGTCATATTTATCAATCCATAAAAATAGGGTCCCAGAGGGGTTTGTATTATGGCTCAACACATAATGCTTCAATATACTATGCCCTCTAAACAATATTGCCTCAAAGAATCAGTGACATAAGTAGGGGTAGGTACCATCATCCCATAATTGTATAGAAGAAACATGGTGAATATAAGTCAGGGGCTACTCCAAAAGGTACCCTTGAACATCAAAGATGGTGGGGACTATTGCAGTACCCAATTATAACAACAAAGGTAATAAAAAAATATATAACATTTATTAACACATATTTTAAACAATACAAAATACACAACAAAACATTGCAGTAATTGTTGAGTAATAGTCTTATATACAAAATATTGGGGTTTACAGATTTACAATGAGCCCCACAGGTATGTGGAGACACGTTGATGTGGGGTTGGACATATTCCTCGACCGGTTTTGCGGCGTGTGCAGCTTCCTCCAGAATCTGAAAACCGAAGCATCAGACATTAACAAATGATTTATTTTTGTTTTCGTTGCAACAGTTCGATATAGATAGGAGATTTGACATGACACTGACAATAGTGATCTGTGTCCATCGAACCTGTGGTCGAATGTGCCTAACCTTAGCTCTATTAGTTCAAGATTATTCTACATAGAGAGAAAAGATTCGACATAGAGAGAAAAGATTCAACATTATAGAGACAATAGCAAAGAAGGTTGAATTTGCCTAACCTAACTCTATTAGTACAAGATTATTCGACATAGAGAGAAAAGATTTGACATGAAGATTCGACGAAGCAGTCGCCGCGAGCGGACATTTATGGTCAAATGCTCTGCCCATAGGCTATAGAAGAATTCTAATGTTGGTTGAGTAGTAATAATAATTAATAAATATAATTATTACTAGCGTCATACAACATTAGAGTTCTACTATAGCTTGTAAGCGAAACATTCGACTGGAAATGTACGATTGCGGCGTCGTACAGTTTAGCTGCTCTGTCGAATCTTCTTAGAACATTCAACAGACACCATAAGCCTTCAATGACAGATTCAACCTTAATTATTTTGGATTTTCGGACAAATGCATTTTTAACTAAACAAAATAAATAAAAACAAATTTTGTGAGTAACTAAAAATTTTTTTCGGACGAAAACAAAATTCTGAAACTAAATATTTCAGTGTTCACATGTCTAGTGCTCATAGTCCCACCCCACACTAGAAAAGGTTCCTTCCCACAGGAACCTTTTGTAGTGTGTTGTTTGAGTAGAGATAGATAGAACAGGGCTCTTTTTGCTACTAGCGAGTTATTGTGCTATTGTGACACTGAGTGTAGAGTGTTAGTGTAGTGTTAGTGCAGTCTGAGTATAATGTGAGTATAGTGTAGTGTGTCTGTGTAGTGTTAGTGTAGTGTGAGTATAGTATGAGTATAGTGTAGTGTAGTGTTAGTGTAGGGCAGTGCTTAATACAGCATTATATAACATTTAGGGCTATATACAGTGTTGTATACCCCCTATTTTTTGGTTGCTGCATTTTTTTATTTATTTCTGTGCCTGCCCCTTTTTTTTAAATTGCCAGATGCAGTTTTTCTGACGCTCTTGTTCTCCCTTTTTATTTTTTTTATCGTTTTTACATGTCTGTCAGTGGCAGTCCTCAATTTAAAGTGCACCAAACCACTTTTCATTGAATAAAGTGCATCCAATTACACATTTCCCAGTATTTATAAAATGTGGGTAATAAGCACACCCAACATTTCTGGGAGGCCAACAAGGATAGGCAGATGTTCCTATGCCAATATAAGGGGGCCAGAAGCATCTGTGTCCACAGGCAAAGGTGGACGTGGTCCATCCTCAGGCAGGGCAAGTTTTTCTCTGTCTAGTGATGTTGCCCATGCTATCCAGCCACAGCATGTAGAGGAGGTGGTGGACTGGCTTACTAAACCATCTTCACCCTCCTCATCCTCTTTCACTTAAGCTGAGACTAGTGTGCAGTCCACCGCAGCTGCCAGAGAGGCTTATTCTGCCTCCCTGTCCACAGCTTCTCCTGCTTTTGCCATAGCATCATGTATGGACAAGTCAGCTAAATTATTTGAACACAGCATCAGGCACATGCTTCTTGACGATGCACAGGCATTACTTGATTATGATGTTGGTTCTGAGGTTGAGGAAGGGAATAACATGAGCCTACAGAGAGGTGAGAACACTGATAAACAAAAAATTTGACAGTCATTAGAGATGAGCAAACAGTTTGAGCCAAGCATAAGTTTGGGTCAAACTTTGCCTGTTTGCCCGTTCTGTAAACATTCAAATTTGCGGGTAGCTCTGCGCTGATGTTTGCCGCTGAGCACCCCATAATGCACTGCGCGCTTCACAGTGCATTCTAGGGCCCTAATTGGATGAAGTACAATTAGCACTGTCGGAGCCCTGATTGAAAGAACTGGGCAGAAAATTCTCAGTCAAACAGTGACTACAGCCAATTGGATGTAGTTACTGTTTAGGCATTATGACAGCTGCTGGAACAGCAGCTGTCACAATGCAATAGCCACACAGGGAGATTCCTACATTTACGTGGTTTAGCATGCATCTATCTATTGAGCGCTCTCATTCAGCCCTATGAAATAAATCTTACCCTGTTTGGCCAGCCTTATTCTAAAATATTGCAGCCAAATGCAGTAGGAACAGACAGCAACAGAACCAGGCTACCTCATTGCATAAATAAGTAATGGTTTGTATTCGTACCCTGATTACTAAAGGGATACGAAACCTCAGTCAAGTAAAAAAAATAAAAAATAAGAATATTTAAAATATGCTCCTAAAATTCATACTGAGCCCAATGTACTCCTTAGCTACTGATGTCTGAAATCTCCCAGCATTACCTTACCTATTTCACACTCCAGCATAGGTCTTCTCCCCTGTATGAGGCCATTGGCATGCATCCAATCAGCCCAAATTGGCGTGTCATCTGTGGTTGGGCTCTGTCTTAAAAGACCAGCACACGTGTTGATTGGCACTCAAGCAACTTGTCAACCACTACCTGTGTGAACCCTTGTGCATTCCAGCCAGCAAATAGTTTCCTAACACCTGTGTGATTCTGTGTGCACTCCAGCTAGCAACCAGTGTGCCTGTCTGTGACTTCCTGTGTACTGCGGCCAGCCTCCAGTCGTCCCTTCACTTGTGTGTCTCATGTAGTCACCAGACTTCCCCTCTGATCCATGTATCCCAATGCAATAAGAAATATTTTATACTATTACTCCTAGTGAGCCCAGCACCTTATTGCTACAGAAGTGTCATCCCTCTAGATCTATACCCACTTCACCCCCAGAAGATTTGGCTGCTCAAGGACTAGGCCATTTTTTGCGATACGGCACTGCGTTGCTTTAACTGACAATTGTGCAGTTGTATAAACAAAAGAAGAGTGGGCGGCACAGTGGTGAAGTGGGTAGCACTCTCGCCTAGCAGTAAAAATCCCAACCATGACACTACCTGCCTGGAGTTTTCACGTTCTCCCTGTGCCTGCGTGGGTTTCAACTGGGTACTCCAGTTTCCTCCCACACTCCAAAGACATGCTGGTAGGTTAATTGGCTTCTGTCCAAAATTGGCCCTAGTATATGAATGTGAGTTGGGGACCTTGAATTGTGGGCTCCTTGAGGGTAGGGACCGATGGGAGTGTGCAATGTATGTGTGGAGTGATGCGTAAATTGACGGCACCTTAAATAAGTCATATATAATAAAGGAGCATCTTAATGAGACACAACGTACAGGGATAGGGACAATTGTAGACACTCACTCAGGTTGGACTGGTGTCTTTATTCAACCTTACTAACTATGTAACTATGTGACCATTTAAAAAAAAAAAACATAATATCTTTTACTTTTTGCTATAATAAATATCCCACTTTTTTTTTTCCAAAAAAGTTTTTTTTTTTTTTTCTCAGTTTAGGCTGATATGTATTCTTCTACATATTTTTGGTAAAAAAAATTGCAATACGTGTATATTGATTGGTTTGCACAAAAGTTATAACGTCTACAAAATAGGGGATAGATATCTGGAATTTTTATTATTATTATTTTTTACTAGTAATGGCAGCAATCTGCGATTTTTATCAGGACTGCGACATTGCAGAGGACAAATTGGACACCTTTGACACATTTTTGGGACCACTGACAATACAGCGATCAGTGCTATAAAAATGAACTGATTACTGTATAAATGTCACTGACAGGGAAGGGGTTATCACTAGGGGGCGATCAAGGGGTTAACTGTGTTCCCTAGGTGTGTTCTAACTGCAGGGGGGATGGGACTGTCTAGGAGGAGAAAGATATTGGTGTTCACACACACAGATGCTGGTTCTCACTCTGTCACAAGCAATCACAGGTGCCTAGCGGTCATCGCCAGGCACTCGCATCGGCTCCAGGCACACGTGCGCCCCTAGTAGCCAAAAGGCAAAGCGACGTAAGATAACGTTGTTTCGCCCAGCCATGCCATTCTGCCGCAGTAAAACTGCGGTAGCTGTTCGGCAACCAGATCTGATAACTGTCTGCCTAGGTGAGCTTGAAATCTGAAGTTGGGTGAGTTGTAAGTTGTTTTGCCAGGGGTTTCATTAGGAGCATACAAATCGGGGGAGGGGGGTAATTGGCACCCCTACCATGTGCTGATGGGGTACTATAAAGAGCCATTATGGCTGATAAGATGTTACCTTGAAAAACACATTTTAGTAAAGTGCCTTCTCTGCATTGAGGGCGAATAATATATAAGGAACTTAGACAGATTCCGCATAATGCATTCAATTTATGATTTTGCAAGTGGCATCGGGGGCTTGGCGGCCACCTATGAAGCCCACCTGATCCATGTTAAGGAGTTGTGGCATATATAATGACAGCCTGTAGGCTATTATTTTTGCATAAATTTTGAGGTCCGTGTTTAGTAATTAGATAGGACAGAAACTGTCTCCGTCCCTGGGTTTGGGAGGGTAACAATGGTTTCTGTTAACATTTCATTCCATTCATCTTTCATCTTAAGCATTGAGGGATACTTGAGGCGTGCAATATTGTGTTTCCTGCACTGCCCTTCCGATAAATGCCACTGCAGAGAGCACCACCACCCCCCCCCCCCCCCTCAAGACAAGTACGTCTAGAAAATAAATCTCACTACAACTATAAGACATTGTAAAAGTGAGATTAAGTTAATTTCTATTCATATTGATGCAACAGTTCCAAGGGACCATCCCAGATAGTGAAAATGTTATCAATATATCAGAACCAGACAAGGAAGTGGTCCGTATATAGCGATAAGGTCTCATCACTAAAAAGCATGTTTTCCCACTCCCCCAGGTACAGGTTTGCGTAAGATGGGGCACAACATGTCCCCATCGCCACTTCCTGTACCTGGAGGAAGTGGAAGCCATCAAATGTAAAAATATTGTGATACAAAATGTACTCCAATAATGAAAGAAAAAAAAAAATCATTATTATCACCCAAATCAGTATCCCCTCTTTGAAATATTGCATGTTTTATAGCTGCCATTCTCTTGGAATGGGAAATGGAGCTATAAAGGGCTTCTACATGTGCTAAAAAAGGCCCAGACAACTGAGCTGTGGGAAGAGGGCAGGGAGATAACAGCTCCACAATGTGCTGGAATAGGGTGGCTGCTTTCTATTCTTCCAAGATCGCTGCTATGTTGGGGTTGTGCCTCACCTTCACTTTCCTCCTCTCCTCTATCTGGCACCCAAGTCACGTCAGTGACCTCATCGTCATCATCATTATCCCCTCCATCCTCATCATCACAGGGGCCAGCTTGGCACTACGGCTGGGGGAACATGACTGCCAATTTGTTGTTTACCAGTGTTCTACCATCTCTCTAGGCTCATGTTTCTACCTTCCTCAACCAGAGAACCAACATCAGAATTAACTAATGCCTGTGCATCATCAATGAGCAAGTGGCTGACGCTGTGTTCAAATAACTTAGCTGACTCCTCCATGCGCGATGCTGGGGCTATGGAAGGAGTAGCTGTGGACAAGGAGGCAGAATAACCCTCTCTGGCAGCTGCGGTGGACTGCACACTAGTCTCTGCTTGGGTGATAGAGGATGAGGAGGATGAGGATGGTTTAGTAAGCCAGTCCACCACCTCCTCTGCATACTGTGGCTGGATAGCACAGGCAACATTCCTAAACAGAGACAAATAGTGTCCTGCCTGAGGACAGACCACATCCACCTTTGCCTTTGGAGACAGACACTGATGGCCCCCTCCCAGTTCCATGGGAATGTCTGCCTGTCCTTGTTAGCCTCCCAGACAGGATGGGGGGCTTATTACCGAAATGTGATAGAGAAGGGGAAATGTGTACTTTAACCGCTTCCCGACCGCCTCCTGTAGATATACGTCAACAGAATGGCACGGGCAGGCAAAAGGACGTACCTGTACGTCCCCTTTAATTTGCCTGCCCGGGGGGCGCGCGCGCGCCGCCAGCGGCGCGCGCGCGACCCGGTCGGGAGCTCCGTGACCACGGCCGCGGGACCAGCGGACCCGATCGCCGCTGGTATCCCGCGATCGGGTTACGGAGCGGAAGAACGGGGAGAGGTCTATGTAAACAAACCTCTCCCCGCGCTTCCTACACTGACTGTCAGTGATCGGCGGTTCCCTGTCATCGGGAACGCCGATCAATGACGTCAGACGTACAGCCACGCCCCCCTACTGTAAAAAAAAACACAACACGTCACACTGACTCCTCCCCGCCCCCTAGTGGTTAACCCCCTAACTACAACTGTCATTTACATAGGAATCAGTGCTATTTAAATAGCAGTGATTGCTGTATAAATGACAAATGTCCCAAAAATGTGTCAAAAATGTCCGATGTGTCCGCCAAAATGTCGCAGTCACAATAAAAATCGCTGATCGCCGCCATTACTAATAAAAAAAAAAATATTAATAAAAATGCTATAAAACTATCCCCTATTTTGTAAACGCTATAACTTTTGCGCAAACTAATCAATAGTCGCTAATTGCGATTTTTTTTACCAAAAATATGTAGAAGAATACGTATCGGCCTAAACTGAGGAAAAAAAAATGTTTTTTTATATATTTTTTGGGGATATTTATTATAGCAAAAAGTAAAAAATATTGCATTTTTTTCAAAATTGTCGCTCTATTTTTGTTTATAGCGCAAAAAAATAAAAACCGCAGGGGCGATCAAATACCACCAAAAGAAAGCTCTATTTGTGGGAAAAAAGGACGCCAATTTTGTTTTGGAGCCACGTCGCATGACCGCGCAATTGTTAGTTAAAGCGACGCAGTGCCGAATTGCAAAAAGGGGCCTGGTCCTTTGGCTGCCAATTGGTCCGGGCTGAAGTGGTTAATCAATGGAAAGTGGTGTTTAGTGCACTTTAACTTGAGTACTCACTATACAGACACACTCCGCTGACACACAAAATACTGCAGTAAAACTGCACTGACACAATACAATATACTGCTGTAAAACTGCACTAATGCACTTCAATATACTGCCCTAAAAGTGCACTAATGCACTTCAATATACTGCAGTAAAAGTGCACTAATGCACTTCAATATACTGCAGTAAAAGTGCACTAACGCACTTTAATATACTGCAGTAAAAGTGCACTAACACACTTCAAAATACTGCCGTAAAAGTGAACTAAGGCACTTCAATATACTGCCATAAAAGTGCACTAAGGCACATCAATAAACTGCAGTAAAAGTGCACTAAGGTACTTCAATATAGTGCAGTAAAAGTGTACTGACGCTCTTCAATATACTGCAGTAAACATGCACTAACGCAGTTCAATATAATGCAGAAAACGTACACTAATGCACTTCAATATACTGCAGAAAACGTGCACTAACACACTTCAATATACTGCAGTAAAAGTGCACTAATGCACTTTAATATACTGCAGTAAAAGTGCACTAACACACTTCAATATACTGCCCTAAAAGTGCCCTGATGCACTTCTATACTGCAGTAAAACTGCCCTGAAACACTAAACTGACACTAAACTAAAAATGAATGGTCGCACTATACTCACACTGCACTATCACTGTATTCACACTACACTTACAATCTGCACTAACAATAGATTTACAATAGCACACTATAGCAAACTAAATTGCTAGTAGCAATGAACAAAGCCATGTTCTATCTCCACTCCAATATCACACTGCAAGTGTTCTGTGCCCTGATTGGGCAAATCCTTTATTGCTTCAGTCAATCAGGGCTTCCAATGCACTAGGGAGTGTGCAGTACATTGGGGAGCGCTCAGTGAGATGAACAAGAGGTTGAATGCCCCCACAATTTGGGTGTTCGCTGAATGGGCAAACAGCCAATGTTTGGCCCGAATTCATGCTTGGGCCGAACCGTTCACCCAACACTACCTACGCATATTGTCTGGAGGATCTAGAATGTTCCAGTGTGTTCCTAAAATGTTCCTAGAATGTTCCAGTGACATAGCAGAGAAAGGCTTTAACCAATGGTTTAGTAATGGGAGATTTTTGTAGACATCACAGCTGCATTCCTAGTAGCCCAGAGGAATTTCTCTTTGATGTGGTAAAAATGTATACAGACTATCATATCTTTTGGTATTTTATCTGGAAAATTGTAAGGTTTGGGTAACCTGTGAATGCGGTCGATAATCAGCTCTGAGGGTGGTATATCAGGCAGAACATTGGATAATATTAATATTCCCTTAGATTGGCCGGTTTGATCGAGTTGGTAATACCACACTTTATTTATTGTTTCACCTGGAACTATCCTCCAGGTCAGCCAGTTTAGCCTTTATCCACTCTATGTCTTCCTCCGTGTCACTATGGGCATCCACCAGATCATTGAAGGTAGTATTAAATTCACCCTTTTTGGATTCCAAGTGAGTAACCCTGCCACCCGGATCATGGATTTCTCTTTTTAAATAATGTACCATGGTTAGAATATCAGAGTGGATAGAGCTTTGGGGAATTCAGCTATAGAATTATGGAACTCAACTTCCCCCAAGTTAAAAGGGCTCACCTCAGAACATGCATCTTTTTCTGCAGCCAGCCTGGGTCAAGTTTTATTAGGGCTGTTGGATGCCGAAGATGCCTGGGAGTTGGTACCTACCTGAAGTGCAGCGGACCCCTTCTGCCATAAGAGCACCCCTCTCCCTCTGCAGCCACACTGCTGTTATATGCTGCATGGTGGCCAGCACTATCTTGGCTGAATGACCCGGCCCGCGGGGAAAAAAAAAACTCCTTCATTTTGCATGGTATACCTAGCTTCTTCCTGAGCTTGGACATCCTCCAAGATTGCTGTGTCTATTGTGGGGTGATATCACCGGATACCTGGGTCTCAATCCCCACTGTGAGCCCCAAGGCCAGAGCTGTGTTAATGTGTGGCCATCCTGGCCGGCTTCCGGCCACACCCCCTGCTGGACTACATTTTGAGGCATAATATTTTTTGTTTTGGCAGCTCCCACTACCTCCAGGTACAAGGTGTAGTGATGGGCACTTGCTGTGCCCCATTCAATGGCAACTTGTACCTTGGTAGATGGGGGCATCAAGTTTTCTCAGGTGATGTTCTTGCAATGTACCTGTGCCACAAGCTATCATGGCCCAGCTACATCAATTACATTTTTATCGTCTGGGATGGGGAAAAATCTCTACTAGATCAATTCACCTTGACCCTCAATTGTAACAGGTGGAATCTCCAATTTACCATGTCATGTCATTAGAAGGAAATAGCCTTCCTGGAGATTTTAATTAACAAAGATGATGATGATAATATCTATAGTGCAATGTACCGTAAAACCCACTGTTGGCAATACTACAGTATCTTGCACACCAGTAGTGTGTATTCTTTACCTTTTATATAATCAATCCCCTACAGCCAATTAATGTGACTGAAACACAACTGTAGTGTTTTATATTAAATTGTTATGCATTATTCTATTTATCAATATTGTTAGATTACATTAGAAACAAATATTGCACAGTAGTTAAGATTTAAAGGAACGTCCATAGAAAATCGATGAATATATACACATGTCGGTAGTTATTATCTCTACGCGTTTCGGGACCTTATAGCCCCTCATCAGGAGAAAAAACGTATTGATCAGTTATAAATAAGAAAAACAATCATATTAAAATAATCTATGGGAATTGGGGGAGCAGGTGGGCAAATATAGGATATGAGAAACCCGCCCATATATACATTTGGCCCACAAACTTACATATGCACAATGGTGGTGCAGCCATGAGAATCACAGACCAGCCAAAAACGTCCCATCTGGGAGCTGAGGGGGCGTAACAGTGTAAACTGAATTGAGTGACCCCAGAAGGGGACCTGTTTGAAAAAATGACAAAAGCAAGAAAAGGTGATAAAAGGAATAGATACCAAAACATGTTGAGTGGAGTGAGAAAATGAGATGCAGGAAGGGAAAAGAAGGAAAAAACATCAAAGAAAGAGGTGGGGAGCAAGAGATAATGAAAGACCAGAAAATGTGAAGTGAGAAAGGGTGAGTACCTGTAGCAAAAGTGAAGGGAGCAAAAATGCCATGATGGATGGTGTTGCACAATGAAAAGTAATGTGACAACTTCTGTGTATGAGACCCAAACTGAGGAGAGGCTCATATAGGCGGCGCCACCACAGCACAACCCCAAACGTCACGCCGATGCACACAGGGAGGTAAAGAAAGGCACCACCAGCCAGGCAGCCCAGGCACCTGGCAAGAAGCGCAAACCAAACCAGCCCCTGATGCGCAACTAGATAATAATCACACAGCCAGAACCACAGCGCCACGAGGACGCAGCACGTCCAGCATTAAACTAACCACTTTACATTGTGTTGCAAATTTGTCACTTTACATGTGACAAATTTAAAAGTGGAGCTAATAAAGACCAACTCGCTTTTGGCGTACAGAGAGAAAAAGTGTCTCAGACCAATTTTGCAAAAGTATCTCTTATGCATTCTAAAAGTGCCACACCATGAGCCTAATTAAAGTACCAGACAGGTATATAAATTTGGTGCATTTTCACAATTTTTAAAATGCATGAGAGACACTTTCTCAAAATCTGTCTGCGCCAGTCTTTATACAGTCCAGGTAGTGTGTGCTAGCTAGGGATGGGCCCGGTGTTCGATTCAAACCCACGTTCGAATCGAACACCAGGCGTTCGCCCGCTCGGCGAGCCCAGAACTATTTGGGCCGTTCGCATCACATTCGTGTGATGCGAGCGGCCCGCAATGCACTGCGCCAGTCGCAGTGCATTGCTGGCTGATGATTGGCCAAGCATGCACTGTGACCCCGCATGCTTGGCAAATCACAGTGCCGGCAGTGAGGAGAGCCATAATTGGCTACAGGCAGAATGCCTGTAGCCAATTATAGCTTAGGGGCTTTAGTACACGCCCCACTCTATAAAAGGCCGCCGCTGTGGCGGCCTAGTGCACTGTGTTCTGGTGACTGCTGTGATACAGGCAGACTGTTGTACATTGCTGATGCTGAATTGATTCATACTGAGTGATCATTTGAATTTATATTCATTCTGCTGATTGCACTGCTGCTGACAGTATCTACAGTGCTGTGCTGTGTTATACATTCTGCTGTGCTGAGTGGTGACATTATCTGCTGCTGAGTCTAACTTTATCTGCTGTGATTCTGGGGATTAGTCTGGTGTGTGCGTGCTGTTAGTACAGCATTGCAGTATCACCTTTATACTTCTGGCCTGTTGTGATCTAAGGCAGCCAGCCAGGCATTTACAGGAGCTAGCGTGTGTGTGTCTGCTGTGTTAGTACAGCACACAAGAAACCACCTGAGCCTCCCTATCTGTCATAAGGCCATGTTGTTGTCATCTAAGGCAGCCTCTATCTGCCGTAAGGCCCAGTTGTTGTCATCTAAGGCAGCCAGGCATTTACAGGAGCTAGCGTGTGTGTGTCTGCTGTGTTAGTACAGCACACAAGAAATCACCTGAGCCTCCCTATCTGTCATTAGGCCCTGTTGTTGTCATCTAAGGCGGCCTCTATCTGCCGTAAGGCCCAGTTGTTGTCATCTAAGGCAGCCAGGCATTTACAGGAGCTAGCGTGTGTGTGTCTGCTGTGTTAGTACAGCACACAAGAAACCACCTGAGCCTCCCTATCTGTCATAAGGCCCTGTTGTTGTCATCTAAGGCAGTCACCACCTCAGTCTCTATCTGACGTAAGGCCCTGTTATTGTCATCTAAGGCAGCCATCTGCAGGAGTTAGTGTGTGTGCTGTGTGACTCCAGCACAATATACACTACCCACTACAATGCCTGGAAGACCAACAAGGAGAGGCAGACAGTCCCGAGGCAAGAACACAGGGCAAGCAGGCTCTGTGTCTAGAGACAACAGTGCTGGTCGTGGACGTGGTGCATCGTCATCAGCACGTGGCCATGGGACATGCTTGTCTTTGTTTTCGTCAGCTTGACATGTTGAGCCGCATCATGCCGAAGGCTTGGTAGAGTGGATGACCAAGCCCTCCTCATCCTCCTCATTGTCTCTCACCCAGGCTCAGGGTACTGGCAAAGCAGCTGCCAACGCATACTCAATGGCATCATCAGGCACCCCTTCCCTTGACCCACCATGTCCTCCTGAGGAGTCCCCCGAACTGTTTGAGAACAGTGTTGGGTACATGCTCCAGGAGGATGCCCAACTTTTTGAAGGCTTGGATGATGATACCCAGCTAGAGGAAGGCAGTAGTGTGAGCGCAGAGATAGGGGATGCTCAAGGACAGCAATCTGGCAGTCATGTTCCACCAGCTGCAGCTTACTAACAGGTTTGCTCCAGTGGTGAAGAGGGAGGGGATGAGGAGGTCACTGACTCCACGTGGGTGCCTGAAGGGAGAGAGGAGGAGGAGGAGGAGGCTGCACATGTCCAACGAGGCAGGATGCCCTCCGGGAGCCAACTTGAGGCCAGCACACCAACTGAATCACACTGCAGAGCTCCGCCTGTGCAGGGCGCTGCCTCTGCACGTTATCACAAAAGTTCTTTGGTGTGGGCCTTTTTTGAGACGAGTGCATCAGATCGCACCACTGCTATTTGCAACATATGTCTCAAGCAAATCTCGCGTGGCCAAAACATCAGGCGCTTGGGCACCACAAGCATGACCAGACATATGTCGACCTGCTATGCAGGTCGTTGGCAAGCGCACATTAAAGACCCACACCAAAGAACAAAGCGGACCTCTCCTTGCTCCTCATCAGCTGGGATCTTCAACCCCACTATACCTTCAGTCCTCTCTGAAAGCTGCACTGAGAGGAATGAAGGTGTAGAATTAGGTGTGTCACAGCCAAGTACTTGCGGGCACTCTGTTAGCAGTACACCGACGTCCGATTCTACCAGGCAAATTTCCCTGCCCCAGCTGCTGGGCCGTCGAAAGAAGTTTACTCCCAGCCATCCACATGCCCAGTGGTTGAATGCTAGCTTGGCTAAATTGCTAGCACTTCAACTGCTGCCTTTTCAGTTTGTAGACTCGCCCCCCTTCCGTGAGATTGTTCAATGTGTGGTTCCTCAGTGGCAGGTTCCCAAACGCCACTTTTTCTCAAGGAAGGCGATTCCGGCTCTCTACCGGCATGTGGAAGGCAATGTCCATGCCTCGCTGGACAGGGCGGTAAGGTGCATATTACCGCTGACTCATGGTCCAGCAGGCATGGACAGGGACGTTACCTGTCTTTCACGGCCCATTGGGTCACTCTTTTGGCAGCTGGGAAGCTGGGAAGGATGCAGGACAAGGTGCAGTAGTGTTGGAGGTTGTTCCGCCACCACGCCTCCAAAATGCTACTACTGGTTGTGACACACCTCTCTCCTCCACCCCCTTCTCTTCTTCTTCCTCCATGGCCTCTTCGAGTGCTCTGTCCTCGGAACCAGCGGTGCTCCATAGGTGTCCAAGGGGCTATGCAAGTACGCAGGCAAAAATATACCATGCCGTGCTTGCGCTGGTGTGTTTGGGGGACAGGAGCCACACTGGGGCAGAGGTTCTGTAAGCTCTGCAGGGGCAGGCCGAGAGGTGGTTGATGCCACGCCAGCTTAAGCCAGGAATGGTGGTTTGTGACAATGGCACCAACCTCCTCTCCGCCCTGCGACAGGAACAGCTGACCCATGTGCCCTGTATGGATCACGTCCTTAACCTGGTGGTGCAACGGTTCTTAGGCAGGTACCCAGGCTTACAGGATGTCCTGAGGCAGGCCAGGAAAGTCTGTGTGCATTTCCGCAGATCATATAATGCCAGTGCTCGGCTGGCTGAGCTGCAAAATGGGTTGAACCTGCCCAAGAACCGCCTTATATGTGACATGCCCACCAGGTGGAACTCAACGTTGGCCATGCTGCAGTGACTGCACACGCAGCAGAGGGCCATCAATGAGTACCTGTGCGACTACGGCACAAGGACAGGGTCAGGGGAGCTCAGATTTTTTCCCCATGCCAGTGGAGCATGATCAGGGATGCATGCAATGTCCTGTCACCATTTGAGGAGGCCACGAGGATGGTGAGCAGTGACAGTGCATGCATCAGTGACACTGTACCTCTTTTCCACCTGTTGTAGCATACGCTGCATGGGATAATGGACAGGGCACTTGAGGCAGAACAGAGGCAGGAAGAGGAGGACTTCCTTGCCTCTCAAGGCCCCCTTTATCCAGACAGTGTTCCTTCTCTCCCACCCATCACACAGGAAGAGGATGAGGAGGAGGAGGATTGTGTCAGCATGGAGGTGGAGCCTGGCACTCAGCATCAGCAGCAGTAGCAGCAGCAGTCTTTTAGGGATGATTTACAGTCCCAACAAACCAGTGGACTTGTACGTGGCTGGGAGGAGGTGGCTGCGGATCATGTCGTCCTCAGTGACCCAGAAGACTCCGGACCGAATGCCTCAGCTAACCTACGTTGCATGGCCTCCCTGATCCTGCAAAGCCTGTGGAAGGATCCTGGTATTCTTCGGATCAAGGAGAGGGACCATTACTGGCTGGCCACTCTCCTTGATCCACGGTACAAGGGTAAGGTTGCGGACCTTATCTTGCCGTCGCAGAGGGAGCAGAGGATGAGACATCTCAGGGAGGCCTTGCAGAAAGGTCTGTGCAACGCGTTCCCAGAGACTGGGAGGTTACAAACTCCTGGTCCTGGATGACGAGTTGCTGGGGCTTCGGTCAGTAGCAGAAGGAGCGGTGGGAAAGGTGGACGTCTGACCGATGCGTTCAGACAATTTTTTAGTCTGCAGCCCCAAGGTATGATCGGTTCCAGCAACCATCGCCAGCGTCTAATATAGATGGTGCAGAAATACAGTGGTGTGAAAAAGTGTTTGCCCCCTTCCTCATTTCCTGTTCCTTTGCATGTTTGTCACACTTAAGTGTTTCGGAACATCAAACCAATTTAAACAATAGTCAAGGACAACACAAGTAAACACAAAATGCAATTTGTAAATGAAGGTGTTTATTATTAAAGGTGAAAAAAAATCCAAACCATCATGGCCCTGTGTGAAAAAGTGATTGCCCCCCCTTGTTAAAACATACTATAACTGTGGTTGTCCACACCTGAGTTCAATTTCTCTAGCCACACCCAGGCCTGATTATTGCCACACCTGTTCACAATCAAGGCATCACTTAAATAGGAGCTGCTTGACACAGTAAGGTCCACCAGAAGCTCCTTAAAAGCTACACATCATGCCGAGACCGAAAGAAATTCAGGAACAATTGAGAAAGAAAGTAATTGAGATCTATCAGTCTGGAAAGGGTTATAAAGCCATTTCCAAAGCTTTGGGAATCCAGCGAACCACAGTGAGAGCCATTATCCACAAATGGCGAAGACATGGAACAGTGGTGAACCTTCCCAGGAGTGGCCGGCCGCCCAAAATTACCCCAAGAGCGCAGCGACGACTCATCCAAAAGGTCACAAAAGACCCCACAACAACGTCCAAGGAACTGCAGGCCTCACTTGCCTCAGTTAAGGTCAGCGTTCATGCCTCCACCATCAGGAAAAGACTGGGCAAAAATGGCCTGCATGGCAGAGTTCCAAGGAGAAAACCACTGCTGAGCAAAAAGAACATCAAAGCTCGTCTCAATTTCTCCACAACACATCTTGATGATCCCCAAGACTTTTGGGACAACATTCTGTGGACCGATGAGACAAAAGTGGAACTCTTTGGAAGGTGTGTGTCCAAGTATATCTGGCGTAGAAGGAACACTGCATTTCAGAAAAAGAACATTATACCAACAGTAAAATATGGTGGTGGTAGTGTGATGGTCTGGGGCTGTTTTGCTGCTTCAGGACCTGGAAGACTTGCCGTGATAAAAGGAACTATGAATTCTGCTGTCTACCAAGAGATCCTGAAGGAGAATGTCCGACCATCTGTTCGTGTACTCAAGCTGAAACGAACTTGGGTTCTGCAGCAGGACAATGATCCTAAACACACCAGCAAGTCCACCACCGAATGGCTGAAGAAAAACAAAATGAAGACTTTGGAGTGGCCTAGCCAAAGTCCTGACCTGAATCCTATTGAGATGTTGTGGTATGACCTTAAAAAGGCCGTTCATGCTCGAGAACCCTCTAATGTAACTGAATTAGGACAATTCTGCAAAGATGAGTGGGCCAAAATTCCTCCAGGACGCTGTAAAAGCCTCATTGCACGTTATCGCAAACGCTTGGTTGCAGTTGTTGCTGCTAAGGGTGGCCCAAACAGTTATTAGGTTTAGGGGGCAATCACTTTTTCACACAGGGCCATGATGGTTTGGATTTTTTTTCACCTTTAATAATAAACACCTTCATTTACAAATTGCATTTTATGTTTACTTGTGTTGTCCTTGACTATTGTTTAAATTGGTTTGATGTTCCGAAACACTTAAGTGTGACAAACATGCAAAGGAACAGGAAATGAGGAAGGGGGCAAACACTTTTTCACACCACTGTACCTAGGGGCAAGGTCAGACTTGGACACCTTCACTGGCCAGAGCTTGCACAGTATGCAATTGAGCTACTGGCCTGTCCTGCATCCAGTGTTCTTTCCGAACGCACATTCAGTGCTGCTGGAGGCTTTGTCACCGATCAGAGGGTGCGTCTGTCCACTGTCTCGGTTGATCGACTGACCTTCATAAAGATGAATCAGTCTTGGATCACCACCAGCTACCAGGCACCTGAAGCTGATATAACTGAATAATTTATAATGTCACATCCCTTCAGGACTGCCTATGCTGATGCTGAGTGACTGTCCTGTTATGTTGACTGACTATACTCTTCCTCCTCAATGATCCTGATGATATCTTGGAAGAACATTTTTGTTTCTGGGTGCCACCACCAGTGGCTAAGGCCCAATTTTCCAGCCCCTGTTTAACAGAGGCGTGTGATTACAATTTTTTAAGCAATGCTTCGCAACAGGTCTGACTGCTGTGCTACAATTACAGTATCTGTGAGGAGTTGCAGTGTTGTGGCACCAGCACCAGTGCCTAAGGCCCAATTTTTCAGCCCCTATTTAACAGGGGAGTGTAATTACAATTTTTAGGCAATGCTCTGCAACAGGTCTCATTGCTGTGCTCAGAGTACAGTATCTGTAAGGGGTTGCAGTGTTGTGGCACCAGTGCCTAAGGCCCAATTTTTCAGCCCCTGTTTAACAGGGGCGTGTAATTACAATTTTTTAAGCAATGCTTCGCAACAGGTCTGACTGCTGTGCTCCAAGTACAGTATCTGTGACGGGTTGCAGTGTTGTGGCACCAGCACCAGTGCCTAAGGCACAATTTTTCAGCCTCAACAGCCTCAACAGTTTAACAGGGGCATGTAATTACAAATCTTGATCTAATAGTTCACAGTAGGGCCCATTCCTGCGCCCACCAAGAGTAACTGTGAGGGCTTACAGTCTTGTGGCAACACCGTCCACCACCACCACCACCAAAGGCCCAATTTTTCCACCGCTGTTTAACAGGGGTATGTAATTACAAATCTTGATCTAAAAATTCTCAGCAGGGCCCATTCATGTGCCCACCAAGAGTAAATGTAAGGGCTTACAGTGTTGTGGCAACACAGTCCACCACCACCACCAACAAAGGCACAATTTTTCTGCCCTGTTCAACAGGTGCATGCAATTACAAATCTTGATCTAATGATTCACAACAGGGCCAATTCCTGTGCCCACCAAGGGTAACTGTGAGGGCTTGCAGTGTTGTGGCAACACCAACATCTAACGGGGCAAATTTCTGCAGAGTATATACAGCAGGCCCCTACTTTCAAACATCCAACTTACAAACGACTCCTACTTGCAAACGGAAGGAGAAAACAGAAAGTGAGAGGAAATCTACCCCTAGGAAGGGAAATTCTATCCTGTTACATTTAATTTGGCAAAAAGGTATATCCTCTCTACTGATGCTTTATCACCAATCCTTGTTTCAATAAAAACCCCACTTTTCCAAAAACATTTGTCATTGGGACGGAAAGTGAGGTGAAATGTTCTGAACAGGTGCACAGACAGCAAAACAAATGTTACAGGGGTGATAACCCCTCCCTATGTTCTCCAAAAAGCTTAAAAATATTTTTTTTTGGATGGAGCTACACTTAAAAATGTACCTGTTCAGATTCTACTTAAGAACAAACCTACAATCCCTGTCTTGTTTGCACCGCCTGTATACTGCTGTTTAGAGTATATAGGGTTGTAGGTATGGGGTTTTATTTTGGGTGCGGGGTTCCCCTTAATATCCATACAAGACCCAAAGGGGCTGGGGTGGTGGGGGGGTGATGGAGTAGCCATGCAATTTTTCTCAAAGATTTTCATCCATATTGCCAGGACAAGACATGACATTAAACCCGCAAGCAGTTTTAAATGGCTTATTTTTTTCCTTTACAAATGTCATTTTTTGCAGGGACAGTTCTAAAGACGGGAAACACATGCCACTTCACAGGCATACTTTAGACACCCCCCAGGTACCATATTTAACCTCTAGCCGACCGCCCACTGTCTATTGACGGCGGAGCGGTGCGGCTCTTGTGGCGGGACGCCGTCAAATGACGGCGTCTACATTTTGGCCGCTAGGGGGTGCGCGCGCGTGTGCCCGCCGCGTCGTTGGGGACCCGATGCGCGTGTCCGGCGGCCGCGATGTCCGCCGGGCACCCGCGATTGCCCAGTAACTGATCAGGACGTGGATCTGTGTATGTAAACACACAGATCCACGTCCTGTCACTGGAGAGGAGACCGATGGTGTGTCCCTTGTACATAGGGACACCGATCGGTCCCCTCCCCCCACAGTTAGAATCACTAAAATAGGGAACACATTAACCCCTGCAGCGCCCTAGTGTTAACCCCTTCCCTGCCAGTCACATTTATATAGTAATCAATGCATTTTTATAGCACGGATCGCTGTATAAATGTAATTGGTCCCAAAAATGTGTCAAAAGTGTCCGATATGTCCGCCGCAATGTCGCAGTCATGATAAAAATCGCAGATCGCCACCATTACTAGTAAAAAAATAATAATAATAAAAATGCTATAAATATATCCCCTATTTTGTAGACGCTATAACTTTTGCGCAAACCAATCAATATACGCTTATTGCGATTTTTTTTTACCAAAAATATGTAGAAGAATACGTATCGGCCTAAACTGAGGAAAAAATTTGTTTAAAAAAAATAAATAATTGGATATTTATTATAATAAAAAGTAAAAAATATTATGTTTTTTCAAACTTGTCGCTCTTCTTTTGTTTATAACGCAAGAAATAAAAACCGCAGAGGTGATCAAATACCACCAAAATAAAGCTCTATCTGTGGGGAAAAAATGATAAAAATTTTATTTGGGTACAGCGTTGCATGATCGTTGAATTGTCATTCAAAATGCGACAGCGATGAAAGCTGAAAAATGGCCTGGTCAGGAAGGAGGTGTTCGTGCCTGGTAGGCAAGTAGTTAAAGGAATATTTCACTTTTTTTTCCACTTTATGCATCATTAAAATGACTGCTCCCGAAAAAATGTCAGTTTTTAAAAACTTCTTTTTGCATTGATACATGTCCCCTGGGGCAGGACCCGGGTCCCCAAACCTGTTTCATGACATTAACATGCATATTGGCCGTTATAATTAGCACTTTTGATTTCGAACGTTCGCGTCCATTGTAAAGACTAGGGTTCGCAGGTTCCGTTTGCAGGTTCTGGTGCGAACCGAACCCGGGGGTGTTCGGCTCATCCCTAGTGCTAGCCATTATTATATACTGATATAAGAAAGAGTGCAGCGCTAGATAATATACAAACAATAAATAATCAAAATTGCTAATATAGTGAAATGAACATAAATGTGATATACACAATATACTATAAAGTGTTTCCTTAATAATCAAAAAATATATAAGTGGAAAAACAGCCAATACGTGATAAGATTACTGCATAGAGCAGCAAAAATGTGCCTTAAACACAAGAACAGTTCATGAGCTAAAACATCCAAAACAAGAAGTTTCAAAATGCAAAACCCTGGGTATGCGTTTTCACCACTTGTGTTGCCCGTCACCTTACAATAAACAGTGGAGGCTTACCGGAAATCCAGCGACCGCCCTTATTCAGGGGGGTCAAACAAGGCTTAGTAGAACAGCAGGATTGCTGTTAGGATCTCACGGACTTTCCTCACAGGTGACCGGCCAGCATCTCTGGGGAGCCCCTTCCAAGGCACACGTCTAAGGGCAAAACGCTGCACAGCAATTGATGTTTCCTTCCACAGATGAATTGTGGACAAGCGTTCCCTTCCACAGATGAGATGTAAGCTTTCGATGGAATTCCCAGAAAAGCAAAAATTGGAAGAAAAAAGAAGACTCCAATAGTGCAGAAGTTCCTTTGATTTATTAAAGAATAAAAATGTTCCAATACAAAAAAAAATTCCTTGCAAGGATAAGAAGTAAAAAAGCTCTGTTCGTATCTATGAGAACGGTTTGTGTGCGTGTGTGAGCAACGTCCCAAATTATTATATTATATACTACTTTAAAATGAAAAAAATAAAAAAATGCCTTGCAGTGGAATATGCTTTGTGTGCCAAATGTGGATTGGGATAATGTGACTGTTTTACCAAAGCACCATGTTGCTAAATACCCTAACTTGCCTACTTTTGTAAATGGAGTGATATTTGTATTGTCAATGTGTTAGAGACAGCAAACTTAAAGAATGATATAAGAAAAATCCTAACCTCCAGACAGCATGTTTGCTGTCAAGTATACATAAGACACGGAATAGCAAGCAATTCTACCCCTCTATGTATGGTAAAATCATTTACCTTTTTTTAACACAGCAAAAAACTTTTTATTCATATGTACAGTATCTTCATATTTTTTTGTAGTATTAGCCTGGGATCAGACTAGTGCGGTGTGAATTGAAGGCCCTGCGTGACTGCGCAGTGAAACGCCGGCTGTTCTTCGGATTATACGCGTTTTAGGTGCGAATCAGCTGCAAATTCATTAGTAACCCTTCCTGTCTAATTTGAGTTGCTAATTTTGTGCTGAGCAAGCTTTTTTGCTGATTGTCTGGCTGCTTATAAAACCTGGAAGGTCTGTGTACACTTCCTGGTTGTCCAGCAGTCTGTACCTGTGTTTTGTGTGTTTCTTTGCAAAATGTGTGCTGCTCTGCCAATGATAATGCCAACAGTTGTTGCTGCAACAGCAGCAATCTTGCTTGAAGAAGAGAATAGGAGAAGGATGAGGAGAAGAAGAAGATACTGGGTTAATCCCATCATAGCAAATCATGAAGAGAGAGGCCAGTTCATGATCTTGTATGGGCACCTCCGTGGGCATGAAGAGAATTTTTTCAATTTCACACGCATGTCAATAAGTAGGTGAGTACTGTTTCTGCCAAACCATACTTATTTTGTAGCCATTGATGTATAGTGTTTTTTCTATTTGCAAGACACAAGTCCATCCAGTCTAACCTATGTGTGATTATGTCATTGTAAGATTATTGTAACTAATAAGCGTTGCCCCCCCCCCCCCAAATACAAACTGTACATTATTTCAGCATGCAGCCTAAAGGACACAAAATGAGTGTCAGCTAGCACCCCCTCCTGGTGTAAACCAGGTCATATGCCTTTTTTTGTGGATATTTTACCCCCCCAAATACCTTGGCCCAAATTTGCTAGTGACAAGTTGCTTTGTGGGTGGTGGTGTTGCCACGCAGCTTTGTTTAGCATTTTTGGCTCAGACAATTGTTACTGTTAAATTAAAAGGCCAGTGGCTTCTTTTTTGTTGAAATGAGGACCCATATGCATTTTTTTTTTTCCTGCCACTTATTTAGCCATAATTATATTAGAACTAAGGATGCCATATTTATACAATAAAAAATGGGATCCTTGGTTTAAACATTCCATATCCTTCTTCAATCCAACCTGAGAATGTCTACACATAAATCATCAGTCTATCCTTTATAATTTACTATAGACCATATTCAAAACTTTTGTACCTTTGTTAAGAATTCCTACCTTATTACTTGTACCTTTACATTGTTACATATGTAAAACATATGATTACTGTCAAGTTTCAGCATATTTTTGTACTCTTTTTGTACCACCTTTTGCACTCAATAAAATAGTTTGTAAACAAAAAAGAACTAAGGATGCCAGCCTTGTTACCATAAATAATGACCTTAACCACTTACCTTACTCTTTTTTATACAGTATGCCCAAATGTTTTTCCCACATGTATTTATGAATTTTATTTTCTTTTACTCAGTTTTAACGAATTGCTGGGCTTAATCTCCCCTCGCTTGGAGCGTCAGAACACGAGCTTCAGAAAAAGTATCCAGCCTGCTGAAAGATTATTGATCACATTAAGGTAATTATCATCACTCATGTCATTTGTCATGTGTTTTATTGACCATGTTTTTTTTATTTTTTATGTTTTTTTACCTGGGTATTTTTTAAAATATGACGGCACAAAAAATGTTGGAATAATTATTTATTCACGTATCATAAAATATGATAAAAATATAAACTTTAGCCATGTATAAAACATAAAACTGAAATAACTTAAAAACAAAAAACTTGCCTGTCAAGTAGGCCTCTTCCCTGTTGTTTTATCAAAATGTATCATGTTGGTCCTTAACCTTGAACAGACCTCATCACAGATTCTGATATGTTTTGGGGAAAGGGGCCTCATAGGAGTATTGAGTTGCGGAAGCTGGGTCATCACTGGCAGTGTGGGGAGCAGGCCCAGCCTCCCCATGTTGACTTTGCACATACATACCCTGAGTTTGGGGGGGGGGGGGGCCCTAATTGAAGGAAGTGGGGATGGGATGGGATAGGGAAGGTTACTGTGTGGCACTTCATATCTGGAGATTGGCTTGTCATAACTTGAGGGATATGATGGTGGGTTATAGGGGTAAGGAGGGTGTTGCTGCTCAGGGTAGTGCGTGTATCTTGGGTAGTTATGGGGAGGTCTTGGTTGGGGCACATTTGGGTAGTTAAATGCAGGTTCCTGCTGTGGCTGGGAGAAGGAGTGCATCAGTTTTTCAATATTTTTTCGCATTTCATAGTAACGCTCTGGGGGTACCTTTTTAATTAGTGGTACAAAACTGAGCGCCAGGATTGTATCGGGACATGAAAATTCATCCACCTTTGCGGTCATGTTTTTTAACATGTCTAATAAGCGCTTACTTAGATCAGGTTGGGATATTGCTGGGCGCCTCCGTGGCACTTTGCCAGGCTGACCAATGTGTGCAGGAGCAGAGGATGGCCCAGGGACAGCCTCCTCTGCCCCTGAACATTGTTCATCTGGATTAGTTTCCCAGAGACTGGAAGATGTTTGGATTAGTGATAAATCCTCTGTGTCTTCTGGAATATCAATGGGTGCTTCCTCCTCTGTTTGTTGTTCTGGTTCTTTATCCAAAACATCTTGCTCCTCCCAAATAGATTCTGTCCTGTTTTATATTGTAAAAATGTCAAAAATTAACTAGGCATATTAATTATTAACAGATTGTGCGTTACATAGATGATGTACACGAAAACTTACTCCCTCATCTCCACAATGGGTTGTAGAAAATCCAAGTCCCTGGCAAACATATAGGGTACCCTAGGCGCTGCCCCTGAGCCACTCCTTGTTTCTTTGAGGTGCCGCATATATTTTCTGTAAGCATCACGCATGCTACGCCATCTTGTCTGTAAGTAGTGCACTGAAAAATATATAACAACATAATTACATTTTTTTTAGGTACTTAGCAACAGGAAATTCCTTTGGAAGTTTGTACTAGGAATTCAAGGTTGGAAAATCAACGATTAGTGGCATTGTTCATGCTACCTGACTAGTCATATGGGAAGAACTGAAGGATATTGTTATGAAGAAGCCCAAACAAGAAGAATGGCTGATGGTAGCGGACCTATTCTGGGAGCGATGCAACTTCCCCAACTGTCTTGGAGCCATTGATGGCAAACATGTACGCATCCTCAAGCCTCCAGCTAGTGGGAGTCAAATTTTTAATTATAAAAAATATTTTTCGTTGGTATTAATGGCAGTGTCAGATGCAAATTATAAATTTATTTATGTTGATGTAGGTTCTTATGGCAGCAGCTCAGATTCTAGTGTATTTTCACATTCTTCATTTGGCCGCATTCTGCGTGACAATACACTAGACTTGCCCAATAATTCTCCCCTACCAGGGACTACAGAGCCTCTCCTCCCACATGTATTTGTCGGAGATGAAGCTTTCGCACTTTCCCAGAACATGCTCAGGCCTTATTCAAGTTGCTCTCTGACAACTGAAAAACGAGTGTTCAATTATAGGCTGACTAGGGCACGACGAGTAGTAGAATGTGGATTTGGAATTCTTTGCAATAAGTGGAGATTCATGCATACTTCTATTAACCTCAGTATTGATCATGCGATCAGTGCGATTAAAGCTGCCTGTGTACTGCACAACTATGTGCGTGAACGAGATGGGTTTCTTTTTGAAGATTCCCTGACCCATGACATGGAGGCAGCACATTTCAATATTCCTAGGGGCAGCACTACTGGTACACTTATTAGAGAAGAATTTAGGATTTTTTTTTTTTGTCACCAGCTGGGGAGGTGCCTTGGCAGATGAATTCTATTGACTAAAAAAAATATGTATTTGTTTTCTTGATGTAAAGGCATGATAATATAATGCTAAGTGTGCTGTATGAAAAATGTTGGATGTAATTTTGGCAATGACAAATAAAACTTTTTTATCTCACATTTGTGGTGTATGTCATATTACTAGCCTTAGAAATTCTAAGAATATGCTTTTTTTTAGGGACTCCTCCATCACTAGATAAAGCTGGTATGTGCACAATTTTTACAGCATGTGGCCTGGTACAGATTTGGGGGTGACCACATGCTGTTTGTTAAAATCGAATAAATGAAATTAATGTACACCATCTAAAAAATACAGGACAGCATATACAGGTAGTAAAAGGTAATAAAAAAAACTTACATTTGTCAGCCTGAACTTGGGAAGAGCACCTGCTCCACTCTGGCAAGAGGTCTCTGGCAATGTCCTGCCATGCACGTTTTTTGACAACGTTGTCCTTATATTTAGGATGCCGGGTGTCATAAATCATGGGTTTCTCCTTCACAAGTCTGATCAACTCCTCACAATCCACAGCTTCTTTCGCCTTTGATGATGCTTTTCGTCCTCTTTTCGACATGCTGGTTGCAGTCCGGATTTCAAAACACACAGGGGAGGAAAAGGAAGAAGGGGAGGTGTTGGAGTGGCGCAAATTTCTGTTCAGGACGCAAGCCAGATGCGAATCAGATGCGTGCCCATAGAAGATAATAGGCCTGAATTTGCACCTGATCCGCCCTGCACCGCACCAAAGTCGGTGGCCATTTTTCTGCAATGCGCAGTGCGCATGCACCGGACATATGTGAACATGCCTCATTGAAAACAATGGGTTTTCAAATGTCCTGCAAATTCGCAGTGTTTTCCACCGCTGCAAATTCGCAATAGTGTGAACCCAGGCTTAGAAGAATAATGTGCAGGTGGTGTAATAGATCATGGGGAATTAATCAATAATTACTTCCAAAGTAAAAAAGTGCAAACAAGGATTATATGCTCTAAGATTAGTTCATAATAAATAAATGTAGAGAAAAAAAAGTATTTGGAGATACGGGACTATGAAGGGTACACAATCACAAAAGTATTCACGTATAGTAAAAAAGGTTATTTTATTAACATAGAAAATAAAAAGTATATTTTTTTTATATAGACTTCGTGTACAGCAGTACAAATATCAAAGTTCAGGGGTTATGCATACAATCCCTAATGGAACTTAACATATTAATATACTAAAGACACATGAGTCAAGGTACTTGTCCAATAGTTCTCGACATGTTTCGCCAGATTGGCTTCCTCAGGAGACAAGGATAAGGTACAGGTGAAAATGGAAAATGATTTATGAAGATATTTTCTTGTTCTAAGGTATGCATAAAAAAACAAAATATAATTTAATATATAGAAAAGACAAAATTATATATTTACACTGGTGCTGTATGAACATATGAAGATAATTATTACGCCCAGCGAGGTCCCCGAGTGCATGCCCGACCTCTTACCTCCAAAATTAGAAGGTCCGCATACTCCCAGAGTACCAAACAAGAAAGAGTTGAGACAAATCCGCAGCAAAGCGTCCTTCACAAGGCTTCCACAGAGGGCTATACCAAACGGTCAGGGCCAAGATCGGTGGCTGGGGAACCGTAGGGGGAGAATAAGATCCTATTATTCTAAGGTTGGATTGTAGCAGGGCCTGTAGAGTACAAAATAGTACTTATTAACTATGTAGATACTATGTAACACGAGTGGCCAATATACCAGGAGGTAGCTTGATCAGGCCCAGTATTGTATCAAACTAAACCTACCTCTTTGGCACCTTATTGAAGAAAAATCTATAGGAGGCTTGGGTCTACCTTCAATGAAGGAAGGAAAGAAAATGCTGTCTTGCAGATGTCATTAATGACAAACAGAGTTCTGTGGATGAAGGAAAGGATAAAGTTCCAATAAGGTTACAAGGTTCTATAATCTTTACTTTATACCCCCATGGTTTTGAGTCCCCCTACCTTATGGTGGAGTACATAGGTCACCGGGGTATGTTGTTCCGGTGATTTTCCTGCTGGTGCAGATAGCCCCATATGGGGGATAAGGTGTACCCACTGGGTCCTATGGATTATATATAGGTATAAGTTATGGTGAGTATTCTGGGTATTTATAGGGAAAAGAAGTAATCCCTCCATAGTCCAAGAATAAAGTCTGTATAATTACCTGTAATTAAGTTTCACAGCGTTTCCCGAGCCTCCAGTCCTCACCACAGTCTGACATCCAGTCAGACTGGGCTTAAATAGTCTCCCCCCGTGGCACGGATTGCATGGCGTGTGACGTCACGCCATGCCGGCGTCACGCGGACGTTTGGCGGGAATCGGGACCGCGCCAGTCAGACGCCCTGGAACCGGAAGTAGAGAGCACTTCCGGTTCACGGTTAAGCAGGCCTCCTATGGACATCCTCTGCTGACAGTGGCAATAAGCCCATGTCAGGGGGGAGTCCACAAAGGCAGGAATTATAACTTGCCACCAAATATGGGCTAGGCTGGCGCTGTGAGACGATCCCCGGTCTGGGTGCATGAGGGGGAAACAAACCGCCACCCAAAAAGGAGGCGTGCATAGCCCCGCCATGCATCCAGACTTGTCCATACGGTTCTCCTAAGCCCAAAGCCCCGGCCAAGTGGGCCCCCCCTGGGATATGGATATAATTTTAGCCTTGGGGACCGCAAATGCCGCAGGTCTGTCAAAACAATTGAAAAAGAGAAGAGAAAGAAAAAAAGGGATACAATAAATCGTTGTTAAAATGACGTAACATATACACATGTTCAATACAGCAAGTAGTTTAATTATAACATCAAATACAGTAGAGCATCAGTGTGCCCCAAAATTGGGCCACACTGGTTCCTACTCAAGCATAAGTAAACAAATACAAAGAAATTATGCAAGAAATTATATGCTGTTTCACCCCTACGCAGAGGGGGAAATCAAAAAAGGTGAGCACACTCTGGGTCAAGATAGGCGAACCGAACAGAGCACCCCCCAAAACGCAAATACAATGGTAAAAGCAGAGGTGCCCTCACATCACCAAATCCTGAATTTCAAACCCAAGCATAGCAAAAGGAGAAAGAAAAAGGGGGGGAAAAGGCAAAAAGGTTGAAGTAGACAATGAAATAATAAATAAATAAAGATAAAAAGGGACAAATGAAAATAAGAGGGGGCACACATTTAGCTAAGCGAACATTTTCAATTAAAGAAAAGGTTTAAAGCTAATCCCCTCATTGAGGCCCGGATGCCGGGTCGCTTTCAATAAGTAAATCCATCTTGTTTCAATTTGTAGTAGTTTCTTATCCAAATCGCCCCCCCGTTCTTGTTGGGGTAAGTGTTCCAGGCTATAAAATCCCACATAGTCAAGATTAAATTTGTGGTATAGGCCTACATGACGGCTAATAGGTGTTTCCATTTTGTGTTTAGAAATAAGAGATACATGATCTCTTACACGGCAAAAAAGTGGGCGTTTCATTTTCCCCACATAGAATGCTCCACATGAGCATTTCATCAGGTATACTGATCCCACAGATTGACAGTTTGTTCGATATTTTGGGGCCCAGGTTTTTCCATCCGGTAGATCTATACTTTTGCCCTCTATGATAAAACGGCAAAATTTACATTTGCCGCAGCGATATGTTCCTGAGGTTTGTTTGATAGATTTCTGCTCATTTGTATGATGACTATTTACAAGAGCATCACGCAGTGAGCGTGATCTCTTGTATGTCATTTCTGGATATGGTTTAATGTGTTTTGAAATTTTCTGATCAGTGGATAAGAGGTACCAAAACGTTTTATATATACAGTGGTGTGAAAAAGAGTTTGCCCCCTTCCTCATTTCCTGTTCCTTTGCATGTTTGTCACACTTAAGTGTTTCGGAACATCAAACCAATTTAAACAATAGTCAAGGACAACACAAGTAAACACAAAATGCAATTTGTAAATGAAGGTGTTTATTATTAAAGGTGAAAAAAAATCCAAACCATCATGGCCCTGTGTGAAAAAGTGATTGCCCCCTAAACCTAATAACTGGTTGGGCCACCCTTAGCAGCAACAACTGCAACCAAGCATTTGCGATAACGTGCAATGAGGCTTTTACAGCGTCCTGGAGGAATTTTGGCACACTCATCTTTGCAGAATTGTCCTAATTCAGTTACATTAGAGGGTTTTCGAGCATGAACGGCCTTTTTAAGGTCATACCACAACATCTCAATAGGATTCAGGTCAGGACTTTGGCTAGGCCACTCCAAAGTCTTCATTTTGTTTTTCTTCAGCCATTCGGTGGTGGACTTGCTGGTGTGTTTAGGATCATTGTCCTGCTGCAGAACCCAAGTTCGTTTCAGCTTGAGTACACGAACAGATGGTCAGACATTCTCCTTCAGGATCTCTTGGTAGACAGCAGAATTCATAGTTCCTTTTATCACGGCAAGTCTTCCAGGTCCTGAAGCAGCAAAACAGCCCCAGACCATCACACTACCACCACCATATTTTACTGTTGGTATAATGTTCTTTTTCTGAAATGCAGTGTTCCTTCTACGCCAGATATACTTGGACACACACCTTCCAAAGAGTTCCACTTTTGTCTCATCGGTCCACAGAATGTTGTCCCAAAAGTCTTGGGATCATCAAGATGTGTTGTGGAGAAATTGAGACGAGCTTTGATGTTCTTTTTGCTCAGCAGTGGTTTTCTCCTTGGAACTCTGCCATGCAGGCCATTTTTGCCCAGTCTTTTCCTGATGGTGGAGGCATGAACGCTGACCTTAACTGAGGCAAGTGAGGCCTGCAGTTCCTTGGACGTTGTTGTGGGGTCTTTTGTGACCTCTTGGATGAGTCGTCGCTGCGCTCTTGGGGTAATTTTGGGCGGCCGGCCACTCCTGGGAAGGTTCACCACTGTTCCATGTCTTCGCCATTTGTGGATAATGGCTCTCACTGTGGTTCGCTGGATTCCCAAAGCTTTGGAAATGGCTTTATAACCCTTTCCAGACTGATAGATCTCAATTACTTTCTTTCTCAATTGTTCCTGAATTTCTTTCGGTCTCGGCATGATGTGTAGCTTTTAAGGATCTTCTGGTGGACCTTACTGTGTCAAGCAGCTCCTATTTAAGTGATGCCTTGATTGTGAACAGGTGTGGCAATAATCAGGCCTGGGTGTGGCTAGAGAAATTGAACTCAGGTGTGGACAACCACAGTTATACAGTTATAGTATGTTTTAACAAGGGGGGCAATCACTTTTTCACACAGGGCCATTATGGTTTGGATTTTTTTCACCTTTAATAATAAACACCTTCATTTACAAATTGCATTTTGTGTTTACTTGTGTTGTCCTTGACTATTGTTTAAATTGGTTTGATGTTCCGAAACACTTAAGTGTGACAAACATGCAAAGGAACAGGAAATGAGGAAGGGGGCAAACTCTTTTTCACACCACTGTATATATAAAAAGTTTTGGTACCTCTTATCCACTGATCAGAAAATTTCAAAACACATTAAACCATATCCAGAAATGACATACAAGAGATCACGCTCACTGCGTGATGCTCTTGTAAATAGTCATCATACAAATGAGCAGAAATCTATCAAACAAACCTCAGGAACATATCGCTGCGGCAAATGTAAATTTTGCCGTTTTATCATAGAGGGCAAAAGTATAGATCTACCGGATGGAAAAACCTGGGCCCCAAAATATCGAACAAACTGAAACACTTAAGTGTGACAAACATGCAAAGGAACAGGAAATGAGGAAGGGGGCAAACACTTTTTTCACACCACTGTATTACGTACCTTTTTGTGTTGTCTATTGTACTTAGTGATAATTCGTGTGCTTTCCTGAGTTTTCACTCGTCTGGGCTTGTACAGCAGGAGCTGTCTATTAATACCCACCACCTGATTATAAGCCCTCCAAAGGCATGTTTTGCTGTATCCTCTCAGGAGGAGGCGATCGCGTAAAAGGTTCGCCTCCCGCTGAAAGTCAGCGAGGTGCGTACAATTACGCTTAATACGTAAAAACTGACTATAAGGGATGCTCTTAATCAGTTTTTCAGGGTGGGAACTGCTCGCAGGCAACATACTGTTGCCTGCTGAGGCTTTTCTGTAGAGGGTGGAACACAAAGTTCCTTTCTTATCCACAAACAGTTCCACATCTAGGAAAGTTATCCTTTGCTGATCATAGTTAAAGGTAAATTTAAGATTATATTCATTAAATTGTAATTCATCCAGGAAAGTCATTAGGTCGTCCTTCGATCCTGACCATATCATGAGGACGTCATCAATATAACAACTCCATGATATGATCTTGCCAATAGACTCAATTTTGTTCTCGTCCGAGAACAGATCTCGCTCCCACCCCCCCAGGTACAGGTTCGCATATGAGGGTGCACATTTTGCCCCCATAGCGACACCCTGCACCTGGAGGTAGTGGGAGCGTTTGAAAACAAAAATATTATGCATCAGAATGAAACTAAGTAGCTCCAAAACGAATTCATTATACTTCCAAGAGTCAATGTCTCTTTCCATCAAAAATTCCCCTATCACCTCGACACCTTTTTTGTGAGGTATCGAGTTATAGAGAGCCTCTATGTCTATAGCCACCAGCCATGCATTTGTAGGTATTTGTAAGCCATCCGTGCTTTTTAGAAGTTCTATAGTATCTTTAACGTATGAAAATAAACATTTAACATGAGGGTAAAGATACTCATCAACCAATTGACTAGCTCTTTCTGTAAGGGATCCACAGCCTGAAATTATGGGGCGGCCTGGTGGGGACGTTAAACTCTTATGTACCTTTGGCAAGGCATAAAATGTCGGAGTGGTAAATGTGGTCATATCTAAAAACTCAAAAGTCTTGACATCAATGATGCCATTCATACGTGCCTTTAGTATTATCTCTCTGTATTTATTCATATAGTAGTTAACATGTGAAGCTGGGACCGTTCTGTACCAGACCTTGTTAGATATTATATCCAAACACATCTTTTCGTACTTCTCTATATCCAATATAACCAGATTCCCACCTTTATCGGATGGTTTGATTATAATATTGCTGTTTGATTTTAAATTATGTAACGCTTCTTTTAAATCTTTGGGAAGGTTGGTCTGTGTTCCACCCTTCCAATTAGTGGATTCTATTTCCTTTGTGACCTGTATCACAAAGGCCCAAATATTGGAATTGCCTTGCAGGACAGGAAATGACTTTGATTTGGGCTTATAGGTTTTAGGGGTACCAAAACTTGGCCCACAGGATCCCGAGGGACCTGAAGTGCGAGGGCAAAGGGGAGGGAAAGTGACCCCCAACTGACTGAGGGAAGGTGGACAGTTGGTAAAAGTCCAACCCTCCTCCTCTGGATTACTCTCGTCCCACAGGTCCATCAGGTTCTGTAGGGCTCGCGAATCCTCAAAAGTAACACCTTCCATATTGGAATTGTTTTGTTCACTGAGTGGGACATCTAAAGATGTTTTGTCATAAATGACCTTATACATCAGGTGACGTGCGAATAAATGAAGGTCTTTAACCAACTCAAATCTATCCGCATCTTCATCTGGACAAAATGTAAGACCCAATTGCAGTACTTTAGTCTCATTATCCGAAAGTGGATATGAGGATAAGTTTATGATATCAAATTTGTCCCGACTCTCCAAAGTAGGGGGGCCGGGACAAGCTATTTTAAAGGCTGATTAGATTTTTTCAAAGGTGTAATTAGCGGCAAACTACGTTTGCGATCGCTAGAATTACTGGAAAAGATTGGGGCCGTTTTGACATCTATATGTGGACCTGAGTTGGACGGCCCTTGTACAGGTTCCTGTATGGGAGGGCCTGCCACCAGGGAGATGGAATCAATATTCCTGGTGGGAGTGGTTAATGACACAAGAGAATGATTCAGTGTGCTATTTGACAGGGTCGTATTTAAAGTAGTGCTGTTTTTGCTCTGTTGAGAGCGTATTTTCTTGTCCTTGCTGTTAATTTTGTCCGATCTTGGTCGGCTTTGTGAGCTGGTTTCACAATATTTCTTCCTTTTATGAACCGCCCCTCCTTGTTGTATTTTGTCTTTGCGTAAAGCAATAGGTGCAAATGATGTTGAGGAGATGGATGATGTATCCATGTCCCCAAGATCCAAATTGGGTATATGTAGGCCCTGGTTGGAATTTCCCCGTCTAGGGGGATACTTGTTTGGTTGATTCCATTTATATGCTTGTTCATAGGTGTAAGCCTTCTTATCCCGTTGATATTTATTTTCCTTTGATTTAATTATACCTGTCGCGTATTTGGTTAGATGGTCTCTAAGGCTTTTTTCCTTTTCCACGAAACTGGCATGAGATCCCAGATTGGCATGCTCAGCCTGCCACTTCAGGATCTCAAGATCCAGTTCAGCAATATCGCTATCATATTGTTCACTGAGAATCTGCATCATCTGCAAAGAGCATGTCTGCAGGTTCTCCTCCCAAATTCTTTTAATATTTGGTTCTACTTTTTTAATGTTTGGAAAGATCTGTATACGAAGTCCCCAGGGTACTATCATATTAGATCTATATTTATCAAAAAATTCTTTATGCCAAAAGAGGCGAGTCTTTTTTTTTACCATCCGCTGGAGACCAGAGAAATATGTATTCACGTCTGTTTCACTAATGTCCTCCTTGGAACGAAAGAGGTTAACGTCCGTCACAAAGCCCCCCCAGGCTTGACCACAATATTCTGTCATGATGGAAAGATATGTAATGTCACACTTACCCACTTATTTCCTCCCTTAATAGGTGTAAAACACCTACAACGCAGGGGTAGGCTAACAAGATGGAACGTGCAGATCGTATTCAGTTCAGTTCAACCCGTATGCCCAGAGCATGCTCATCATAGAAAGTATACAAAATAAACAATTGTTTAAATATCAATGTTTTACAAAATATTCAAATATATATATTTAAGCAAAGAAACACATTCTAGTCTGAATAGGACTATAGAGGTGTTAATCTGTAAGTTAATTGCCCTATATATGGAAAACAAACATAGCCAACGAAAAAAGGTATCATGGGTGTTTTGACCACCCTGGGTATAGAATTTTAAAAGGCTCGTTAGACTATAGTGTTTTCTAATAATTACTCATATACATTGTACCATCATCCCAGATTAATATAAAGAAAAAAAAAGTATTTGGAGATACGGGACTATCAAGGGTACACAATCACAAAAGTATTCACGTATAGTAAAAAAGGTTATTTTATTAACATAGAAAATAAAAAGTATATTTTTTTATATAGACTTCGTGTACAGCAGTACAAATATCAAAGTTCAGGGGTTATGCATACAATCCCTAATGGAACTTAACATATTAATATACTAAAGACACATGAGTCAAGGTACTTGTCCAATAGTTCTCGACATGTTTCGCCAGATTGGCTTCCTCAGGAGACAAGGATAAGGTACAGGTGAAAATGGAAAAGGATTTATGAAGATATTTTCTTGTTCTAAGGTATGCATAAAAAAACAAAATATAATTTAATATATAGAAAAGACAAAATTATATATTTACACTGGTGCTGTATGAACATATGAAGATAATTATTACGCCCAGCGAGGTCCCCGAGTGCATGCCCGACCTCTTACCTCCAAAATTAGAAGGTCCGCATACTCCCAGAGTACCAAACAAGAAAGAGTTGAGACAAATCCGCAGGAAAGCGTCCTTTACAAGGCTTCCACAGAGGGCTATACCAAACGGCCAGGGCCAAGATCGGTGGCTGGGGAACCGTAGGGGGAGAATAAGATCCTATTATTCTAAGGTTGGATTGTAGCAGGGCCTGTAGAGTACAAAATAGTACTTATTAACTATGTAGATACTATGTAACACGAGTGGCCAATATACCAGGAGGTAGCTTGATCAGGCCCAGTATTGTATCAAACTAAACCTACCTCTTTGGCACCTTATTGAAGAAAAATCTATAGGAGGCTCGGGTCTACCTTCAATGAAGGAAGGAAAGAAAATGCTGTCTTGCAGATGTCATTAATGACAAACAGAGTTCTGTGGATGAAGGAAAGGATAAAGTTCCAATAAGGTTACAAGGTTCTATAATCTTTACTTTATACCCCCATGGTTTTGAGTCCCCCTACCTTATGGTGGAGTACATAGGTCACCGGGGTATGTTGTTCCGGTGATTTTCCTGCTGGTGCAGATAGCCCCATATGGGGGATAAGGTGTACCCACTGGGTCCTATGGATTATATATAGGTATAAGTTATGGTGAGTATTCTGGGTATTTATAGGGAAAAGAAGTAATCCCTCCATAGTCCAAGAATAAAGTCTGTATAATTACCTGTAATTAAGTTTCACAGCGTTTCCCGAGCCTCCAGTCCTCACCACAGTCTGACATCCAGTCAGACTGGGCTTAAATAGTCTCCCCCCATGGCGCCGATTGCATGGCGTGTGACGTCACGCCGCGCCGGCGTCACGCGGACGTTTGGTGGGAATCGGGACCGCGCCAGTCAGACGCCCTGGAACCGGAAGTAGAGAGCACTTCCGGTTCACGGTTAAGCAGGCCTCCTATGGACATCCTCTGCTGACAGTGGCAATAAGCCCATGTCAGGGGGGAGTCCACAAAGGCAGGAATTATAACTTGCCACCAAATATGGGCTAGGCTGGCGCTGTGAGACGATTCCCGGTCTGGGTGCATGAGGGGGAAACAAACCGCCACCCAAAAAGGAGGCCCCCCCCCTGGGATATGGATATAATTTGAGCCTTGGGGACCGCAAATGCCGCAGGTCTGTCAAAACAATTGAAAAAGAGAAGAGAAAGAAAAAAAGGGATACAATAAATCATTGTTAAAATGACGTAACATATACACATGTTCAATACAGCAAGTAGTTTAATTATAACATCAAATACAGTAGAGCATCAGTGTGCCCCAAAATTGGGCCACACTGGTTCCTACTCAAGCATAAGTAAACAAATACAAAGAAATTATGCAAGAAATTATATGCTGTTTCACCCCTACGCAGAGGGGGAAATCAAAAAAGGTGAGCACACTCTGGGTCAAGATAGGCGAACCGAACAGAGCACCCCCCAAAACGCAAATACAATGGTAAAAGCAGAGGTGCCCTCACATCACCAAATCCTGAATTTCAAACCCAAGCATAGCAACTGTCCACCTTCCCTCAGTCAGTTGGGGGTCACTTTCCCTCCCCTTTGCCCTCGCACTTCAGGTCCCTCGGGATCCTGTGGGCCAAGTTTTGGTACCCCTAAAACCTATAAGCCCAAATCAAAGTCATTTCCTGTCCTGCAAGGCAATTCCAATATTTGGGCCTTTGTGATACAGGTCACAAAGGAAATAGAATCCACTAATTGGAAGGGTGGAACACAGACCAACCTTCCCAAAGATTTAAAAGAAGCGTTACATAATTTAAAATCAAACAGCAATATTATAATCAAACCATCCGATAAAGGTGGGAATCTGGTTATATTGGATATAGAGAAGTACGAAAAGATGTGTTTGGATATAATATCTAACAAGGTCTGGTACAGAACGGTCCCAGCTTCACATGTTAACTACTATATGAATACATACAGAGAGTTAATACTAAAGGCACGTATGAATGGCATCATTGATGTCAAGACTTTTGAGTTTTTAGATATGACCACATTTACCACTCCGACATTTTATGCCTTGCCAAAGGTACATAAGAGTTTAACGTCCCCACCAGGCCGCCCCATAATTTCAGGCTGTGGATCCCTTACAGAAAGAGCTAGTCAATTGGTTGATGAGTATCTTTACCCTCATGTTAAATGTTTATTTTCATACGTTAAAGATACTATAGAACTTCTAAAAAGCACGGATGGCTTACAAATACCTACAAATGCATGGCTGGTGGCTATAGACATAGAGGCTCTCTATAACTTGATACCTCACAAAAAAGGTGTCGAGGTGATAGGGGAATTTTTGATGGAAAGAGACATTGACTCTTGGAAGTATAATGAATTCATTTTGGAGCTACTTAGTTTCATTCTGATGCATAATATTTTTGAGGCACTTGAATGATTGCTGGTGAGAGGTATCAATTACCTATTGCTCAATGTAGAGCTGGTGCCAATAAATGAACAATTATTTGAGTATATAAAAATAGGGTAAATTAATGCATAAATAACTGCTGTCTTTGTTACAGCCGCCGATGCTCAAATTAATGAAAAATATTTCTATGCATTTACCCGGTATCCTACCAGGCTGAATCAATCTGTATCATTACATGCAGAAAAAGGAGATTGAATGCAGGAAGTTGCTGCTCACAATATGAATGGTGCACAAGTAAAAGGAGAAAAAAAGAGACAAAAGGAAAAAAAACTAACACTTTCCTTTTCTGCTGACACCTCCAGGTGCTGTTCGTTTTCTGTCTTTTACGCTGTGCTTACAGGCACTTCCAGTCAGTTTGCATATGGGGAGAGAAAGAAACATACACCATTGCGCAGTATTTCCTAAAAAGAAATGTGTGTGTGTGCTGTGACCAGTGAGCGGTAATCTACTCACATACACCCGGTAATGGTACAGCGATAGCCGAATGCTTGTCAGGCTTTTTTGCTACAGGGCTGGATGCCCTGCTCGTCCACACTCTGCGTGCTGCGGTGATGTCACTAGGCTCCTCCTCCCGACGCGTTGCATTACAGTCACGTAACGTTTTCGAAAAGGAAAACGTTACTTGACACAAAAAAGCCTGACAAGCATTCGGCTATCGCTGTACCATTACCGGGTGTATGTGAGTAGATTACCGCTCACTGGTCACAGCACACACACACATTTCTTTTTAGGAAATACTGCGCAATGGTGTATGTTTCTTTCTCTCCCCATATGCAAACTGACTGGAAGTGCCTGTAAGCACAGCGTAAAAGACAGAAAACGAACAGCACCTGGAGGTGTCAGCAGAAAAGGAAAGTGTTAGTTTTTTTTCCTTTTGTCTCTTTTTTTCTCCTTTTACTTGTGCACCATTCATATTGTGAGCAGCAACTTCCTGCATTCAATCTCCTTTTTCTGCATGTAATGATACAGATTGATTCAGCCTGGTAGGATACCGGGTAAATGCATAGAAATATTCTTCATTAATTTGAGCATCGGCGGCTGTAACAAAGACAGCAGTTATTTATGCATTAATTTACCCTATTTTTATATACTCAAATAATTGTTCATTTATTGGCACCAGCTCTACATTGAGCAATAGGTAATTGATACCTCTCACCAGCAATCATTCAAGTGCCTCATTAAATAAACTCAGGATAATCACCAAAAATGTTTCAGGATCTATAGGAGAAACTTGACACATTTATATCCATTATTTTAACCCTCTATCCAAACAACAATTGGAGGTCTAAAAGCGTATTTTAAATCACTGCACTACACAGGTTTTTATTAATCACGGTGTATACACTATATATTCTAAGTGTTGTACAGGTTTTTTGCATTTTGTTTTAAGGTTGATACAAGCGCACTCATCACACATTTATTTGTGTACTTTTATCATATGCAAACCTGTACCTGGGGGGGTGGGAGCGAAATCTGTTCTCGGACGAGAACAAAATTGAGTCTATTGGCAAGATCATATCATGGATTCGTTATATTGATGACGTCCTCATGATATGGTCAGGATCGAAGGACGACCTAATGACTTTCCTGGATGAATTACAATTTAATGAATATAATCTTAAATTTACCTTTAACTATGATCAGCAAAGGATAACTTTCCTAGATGTGGAACTGTTTGTGGATAAGAAAGGAACTTTGTGTTCCACCCTCTACAGAAAAGCCTCAGCAGGCAACAGTATGTTGCATGCGAGCAGTTCCCACCCTGAAAAACTGATTAAGAGCATCCCTTATAGTCAGTTTTTACGTATTAAGCGTAATTGTACGCACCTCGCTGACTTTCAGCGGGAGGCGAACCTTTTACGCGATCGCCTCCTCCTGAGAGGATACAGCAAAACATGCCTTCGGAGGGCCTATAATCAGGTGGTGGGTATTAATAGACAGCTCCTGCTGTACAAGCCCAGACGAGTGAAAACTCAGGAAAGCACACGAATTATCACTAAGTACAATAGACAACACAAAAAGGTACGTAATATATATAAAAAGTTTGGTACCTCTTATCCACTGATCAGAAAATTTCAAAACACATTAAACCATATCCAGAAATTACATACAAGAGATCACGCTCACTGCGTGATGCTCTTGTAAGTAGTCATCATACAAATGAGCAGAAATCTATCAAACAAACCTCAGGAACATATCGCTGCGGCAAATGTAAATTTTGCCGTTTTATCATAGAGGGCAAAAGTATAGATCTACCGGATTGGAAAAACCTGGGCCCCAAAATATCGAACAAACTGTCAATCTGTGGGATCAGTATACCTGATGAAATGCTCATGTGGAGCATTCTATGTGGGGAAAACGAAACGCCCACTTTTTTGCCGTATAAGAGATCATGTATCTCTTATTTCTAAACACAAAATGGAAACACCTATTAGCCGTCATGTAGGCCTATACCACAAATTTAATCTTGATTATGTGGGATTTTATAGCCTGGAACACTTACCCCAACAAGAACGGGGGGGGGGGCGATTTGGATAAGAAACTACTGAAAATTGAAACAAGATGGATTTACTTATTGAAAGCGACCCGGCATCCGGGCCTCAATGAGGGGATTAGCTTTAAACCTTTTCTTTAATCAAAAATGTTCGCTTAGCTAAATGTGTGCCCCCTCTTATTTTCATTTGTCCCTTTTTATCTTTATTTATTTATTATTTCATTGTCTACTTCAACCTTTTTGCCTTTTCCCCCCCTTTTTCTTTCTCCTTTTGCTATGCTTGGGTTTGAAATTCAGGATTTGGTGATGTGAGGGCACCTCTGCTTTTACCATTGTAGTTGCGTTTTGGGGGGTGCTCTGTTCGGGTCGCCTATCTTGACCCAGAGTGTGCTCACCTTTTTTGATTTCCCCCTCTGCGTAGGGGTGAAACAGCATATAATTTCTTGCATAATTTCTTTGTATTTGTTTACTTATGCTTGAGTAGGAATCAGTGTGGCCCAATTTTGGGGCACACTGATGCTCTACTGTATTTGATGTTATAATTAAACTACTTGCTGTATTGAACATGTGTATATGTTACGTCATTTTAGCAATGATTTATTGTATCCCTTTTTTTCTTTCTCTTCTCTTTTTCAATTGTTTTGACAGACCTGCGGCATTTGCGGTCCCCAAGGCTCAAATTATATCCATATCCCAGGGGGGGCCCACTTGGCCGGGGCTTTGGGCTTAGGAGAACCGTATGGACAAGTCTGGATGCATGGCGGGGCTATGCACGCCTCCTTTTTGGGTGGCTGTTTGTTTCCCCCTCATGCACCCAGACCGGGGGGATCGTCTCACAGCGCCAGCCTAGCCCATATTTGGTGGCAAGTTATAATTCCTGCCTTTGTGGACTCCCCCCTGACATGGGCTTATTGCCACTGTCAGCAGAGGATGTCCATAGGAGGCCTGCTTAACCGTGAACCGGAAGTGCTCTCTACTTCCGGTTCCAGGGCGTCTGACTGGCGCGGTCCCGATTCCCGCCAAACGTCCGCGTGACGCCGGCGTGGCGTGACGTCACACGCCATGCAATCGGCGCCACGGGGGGAGACTATTTAAGCCCAGTCTGACTGGATGTCAGACTGTGGTGAGGACTGGAGGCTCGGGAAACGCTGTGAAACTTAATTACAGGTAATTATACAGACTTTATTCTTGGACTATGGAGGGATTACTTCTTTTCCCTATAAATACCCAGAATACTCACCATAACTTATACCTATATATAATCCATAGGACCCAGTGGGTACACCTTATCCCCCATATGGGGCTATCTGCACCAGCAGGAAAATCACCGGAACAACATACCCCGGTGACCTATGTACTCCACCATAAGGTAGGGGGACTCAAAACCATGGGGGTATAAAGTAAAGATTATAGAACCTTGTAACCTTATTGGAACTTTATCCTTTCCTTCATCCACAGAACTCTGTTTGTCATTAATGACATCTGCAAGACAGCATTTTCTTTCCTTCCTTCATTGAAGGTAGACCCGAGCCTCCTATAGATTTTTCTTCAATAAGGTGCCAAAGAGGTAGGTTTAGTTTGATACAATACTGGGCCTGATCAAGCTACCTCCTGGTATATTGGCCACTCGTGTTACATAGTATCTACATAGTTAATAAGTACTATTTTGTACTCTACAGGCCCTGCTACAATCCAACCTTAGAATAATAGGATCTTATTCTCCCCCTACGGTTCCCCAGCCACCGATCTTGGCCCTGGCCGTTTGGTATAGCCCTCTGTGGAAGCCTTGTAAAGGACGCTTTCCTGCGGATTTGTCTCAACTCTTTCTTGTTTGGTACTCTGGGAGTATGCGGACCTTCTAATTTTGGAGGTAAGAGGTCGGGCATGCACTCGGGGACCTCGCTGGGCGTAATAATTATCTTCATATGTTCATACAGCACCAGTGTAAATATATAATTTTGTCTTTTCTATATATTAAATTATATTTTGTTTTTTTATGCATACCTTAGAACAAGAAAATATCTTCATAAATCCTTTTCCATTTTCACCTGTACCTTATCCTTGTCTCCTGAGGAAGCCAATCTGGCGAAACATGTCGAGAACTATTGGACAAGTACCTTGACTCATGTGTCTTTAGTATATTAATATGTTAAGTTCCATTAGGGATTGTATGCATAACCCCTGAACTTTGATATTTGTACTGCTGTACACGAAGTCTATATAAAAAAATATACTTTTTATTTTCTATGTTAATAAAATAACCTTTTTTACTATACGTGAATACTTTTGTGATTGTGTACCCTTGATAGTCCCGTATCTCCAAATACTTTTTTTTCTTAATATTAATCTGGGATGATGGTACAATGTATATGAGTAATTATTAGAAAACACTATAGTCTAACGAGCCTTTTAAAAAAAATAAAATAAATGTAGACCTTGGTCAGTGTTAAACACTACAGGGGAGGGGGTTCTACCTGTTTCACATCTATTTATTATTTATTTATTTCACATTTATTATGATTTATTCATACATTTATAATGATGTGATGTGTGATGGGTCATTAGCCATGCCTAAAGTAAATCTGTGTGTTAACAAAATAAAGCAAATGTACATGTACATGTGGATATCACATAAACACAGTTACCAGAAGGTGCCTGTATGAAGATTTGAGATTTGTTGTTTACAAGTTAAAAACAGTTTTTTAGCTAGAAAATTACTTAGAACCCCCAAACAATATAAATTTTTCTTCTAACACCATAGAGAATAAAATGGCGGTCATTGCAATACTTTCTGTCACATCGTTCTTACAAGCGCAATTTTTGTTTGGGAAAAAATAAAATGTTTAATTAAAACATAAGACAATAGTAAAGTTAGCCCAATTTGTTTTATATTGTGAAAGATAAAGCTACGCCAAGTAAATTGATACCCAACATGTCACGCTTCAAAATTGCGCCCGCTCGTGGAATGACGACAAAATGTTACCCTTAAAAATCTCCATAGGCGACATTTAAAAAACTACAGGTTGCATGTTTTGAGTTACAGAGGAGGTCTAGGGCTAAAATTATTGCTCTCACTCTACTGATCGCAGCGATACCTCACATGTGTGGTTTGAACACTGTTTTCATATGTGGGCTCTACTCACGTATGCATTTGCTTCTGCACGTGAGCTCGGCAGGACGGGCATGTTTGAAAAAAAAAAAATTCTTATTTATTTTACCTTTTTTATTTTACATTTTTACACTGTTCTTTTTTTTTTAAAAATGGTGTCACTTTTATTCCTATTTCAAGGAATGTAAACATCCCTTGTAATAGAAAAAAAGCATGACGGGTCTTCTTAAAAAATTAGATCTGGGGTCAAAAAGACCTCAGATCTCATATTTACACTAAAATGCCATTTGTCATAAAAAAAAAAAAAAAAAAAAATGGCCCTTTAAGAGCTATGGGCAGAAGTGACTTTTTGACGTTGCTTCCGTCCTGCAATGGTATGGAGATGGGTAGGGGCCATCTTCACCTCACTCGTCTCCATGCCATGGCGTGAGAGGATCCGTTTGCCTCCGTCGCTGCCGGCGAGGGCATCGGAGGGGGGCCCTTCTCCCACTGCCGATAAAAGTGATCTTACGGCGAATCCACTGCAGAGACCACTATTAACGGAAAGCGAGCCGCTGGCTGAAGAAGAGGATACCAGGGTTATGGCAGCTAGCTGCTACCATAACAACGATATTCCTCTTCAAATTTAGGATGTATATCAACGTGCAGCGTAAGTGGTTAAAGGATAAGTTCACCTTCCATAACATGTTACATGTTATGCCCATATTCAGGGTATAACATGTAACATGTTACCTGCAAAAAGATGTGCATTTATAATTTTTTTCAAAAAGGTGAACTTTAAATAATCCTCAAGGAAATTCTTTACAAACTATGCCTTGGGGAAATGCCCCAGCTCATGATCATGCAGAAAGATTTCCCTTTAGTTTCTGTTGTTGAAAAGTACAACTGATACATTTGTGTTGAGACGGTACAAGGGGAACAAAACAGTCTGCCTCTAAAGAACTATAGATGCAGCAATGACTTCTTATAACAGAAGGTAATTACAAATCCTTACATCCAGCACAAAATCCCAAAACAAGGAGCCTATCCGCTGCTTACAGGTACGTGGGTGGAGTCATTCAGATCATTCCTTAGGCCCCTTTTATGCATCCAGAACTGTTGATGTATAGCACAGATTTAGCAAGACATCAATTATGTCTATATACAGTATATAAATATAATTATACAATTATGGGCTAGAGAGCTGTTTGCATGGAAACATCATTTTTTTTCCACTAGGACTCTGACATACAATTTTTTTTTTCAAAGGAAAATTAGACACTTAATTCACCAGTCCTAGTATATACTTTACATAATAACTGAGTTTGCATTGTAAATTGCTAAGAAGTAGATACATACTGTTCAACAAGTTCTTGCAAATTGCTGTACATTTAACAAACGACTATCGAAAATGAATACATGTATTTGATAAGCCAGCTTGATTTAATGTCATGGAAAAAAGGCAGTTACCAAAATGTTTTATTTGCATTAAGTTAATGAATTTTACAATTTAAAAATGCAGGTAATTTAACAGTATATCATATTGTATCAAAGGAATTATTTTACCACATAGTGTTTAATAAGGTTTTCCTATAACAGTGTGCGGTTTTACTAATAGATTATTTAAAAAAATAATAACAATATACCATATTAGAGCAATAATATATTTGACTTTTTGGTAGGTAAATGTTCTGCTGAAATCTGGAACTCCAGGACTTTGTTGGAAGACTTTGTTGTAATGGTTAGAAAACATATTAAAATGACATACTCAGTACACATGCCATAGATTCCTGTGCATTAACATTGAGAATTAAAGGAGGACTTGGAAATCCCTGAGTTGTGGACATTACTGGGTATTACTACTGTAATACATTAATTTAATAAATTAATATAATTTGTTCATAAACAACCTGGAGGATGGGGTAAACAGTTCAATCTCTGTATTTGCGGACAATACTAAGCTAAGCAGGGCAATAACTGCTCCGCAGGATGTGGAAACCTTGCAAGTAGATCTGAACAAATTTATGGGGTGGGCAACTACATGACAAATGAGGTTTAATGTTGAAAAATTTTAAATAATGCATTTGAGTGGCAAAAATATGAATGCAATCTACTCACTGGGTACCTCTGGAGGAATCAAGGATGGAAAAGGACCTGGGGGTCATAGTAGATGATAGGCTCAGCAATGGCATGCAATGCCAAGCTGCTGCAAACAAAGCAAACAGAATGTTGGCATGCATTAAAAAGGGGATTAACTAAAGAGATAAAGCGATAATTCTCCCACTCTACAAGACTCTAAACCTAATAGGGTCTGGAGGACATTAGTTATGAAGAAAGGTTAATGAGCACTGAACTTATTCTCTCTGGAGAGAAGACGCTTGAGAGGGGATATGATTTCAATTTACAAATACCATACTGGTGACCCCACAATAGGGATAAAACTTTTCCATGAAGGGGAGTTGAATAAGACACGTGGCCACTCATTAAAATTAGAAGAAAAGAGGTTTAACCTTAAACTACGTAGAGGGTTCTTTACCTTAAGAGCGGCAAGGTGGTGGTTTCAGCGGGGAGCACCTGAATGACCACAATATACAGAGATATACAATGTAATACTGACATATAATCACACACATAGGTTGGACTTGTGTCTTTTTTAAACCTCACCTACTATGTAACTATGTAATACATGACATAGCTGGTATTGTCTAGTGGATATGATGCATCCAATCATGATGAAAATTCGAAATGCTACTGATTTTGATATTATTGCTCTAAGCTTAGTCCACATAAAGAAGTATGTTTCACAATCACATAAAATAGACATCTTATCTAAAATGTTAAGAGCTATATTTAGGCTCCCAAAGTCTAGCCAGTTAAACCTGATAATCCTATGTGGCAAATGTAACCGGCTACAACTGATAAAATTCTGTTCGATTTTTTTATTAGCTTTTTATTCAGTGCTAAACTCTTTTGTTCTGGAATATATATTCATAAGTAATAAGGCCTGATGGCTAGTCCCACCTTGAGAAAGTCTGAGCATTTCAGAAAAAATGCATAGCCAGCTCCTAGGGAAGGGGCAGATTGTTTGGACAAGAAGCTTTGCATTACCCGAGGAGAGGCACAAATTCGTTGCAGTACTGTGGATTTATATTGATACATGCTGTACACAGTTGGTGCACTGAAGCACCCGTCAAATGTGAGTTTTATACACATATTTTAAATAAACGGTATTATGTTTTAAACTATATAAGCACTATTTGGAGTGCCTCTCTTTTCACATATATCAAGCAATGACGGAGGAACACTGACAGGATGGAAAGGAGGAAAGCATGATTTGTTAGTCCAGGGTGATTAAAAAGCTATTTCTGACCAAACTTGTTTGCGGGGTTACACTTTCTGAGGTGAGCGCTTATCCAATGGGGGAGTGCTGTGGTGAATTCATATAAGGTACATTTTGAGGATTTGTGAAGATTCAGCAAGCCTAATCTTTATCTGACATTTATTTGACTATTATTTATATTTCACCTTTCGCACTGAAAAACTGGAGATATATATATTTGGACTATTATAAGAAGATTTTGAATTTGAATTTACCACTGGCAGTTTATAAGATTGACATGATAAGTGATTGGTTTATGGTATAGGTTATTAGCGCAGCATATTCATTTTATTATTATTTTTTATATTGGCTGTGTGTAACTTGCTGCCCCGTCTAGATAGTTTAATTTATATCCTAGTTGCTTGCAAGACTTCTATTTGATCTTTTTTTTTGTTTGCAGTACAATGGTGCATCGTCTTAAAATGTAATAATATGTCAAAACTGAGTCCACAACAATATTTTAATACCACAATCCTACATGCCTGAGATGAGGCAGTTTTTATCTTGAAAATGGTCATATTTTAGAGACAGCAGCCACCCATTTAATACTGTGGCTGAAGAGTATATACGCAGCTTGATGGGGCAACAATGTAAGAGGGAGGGAGATGAGAGCGATTTTATCATGAAATAGGAATTAGATTAGGAAGTGTATTATTTCACAGAAGATCTCTATAGATCTATTGTGGTCCAAAGCAATTTGTATGCTGGTCAATTCATCGCCGCTAATGCCCATTTGACCCTTGCCAGAGAATGGAAACCTATTACGGTTTCCGAATTTAAGATCTTTCTGGGCCTATCCCTCCTCATGGGCATAACAAAAAAAGTGAGTTGCTGTCATATTGGTCCACTGACCCAATTTACCATATGCCCGTGTTCTCTGCTTCCATAACAAGGATGTGATACGAGCATATAAGCAGATATGCATTTTAATGACAATGAACTATGTTGTCCTCAGGGTGACCCTGGATTTGATCGGCATCACAAAATTCCGCCCATCGTGATCCACTTCAACAGTTTGCAGCCTTGTTATTCCTGATCAAGTTGTCTGCGTTGATGAGTCCCTGATTATGTTTTCTGGCCGCCTGTCTTTCAAACAGTATCTTGCCAACAAGCGTTGGGGTCAAGTTGTATAAGCATTGTGACAGGTCAACAGGCTATATATATATATATATATATATATATATATATATATATATAGTTTTATAGTTTATAAGGGAAAAGACAGTCACATGGAGCCCCCAAATGCTCAGACTACATAGGAAGCGCTGGCAAGATTGTTTGTGTCACCCTTATTCGGAAAGGGGTACCACTTGTATGTGGACAATTATTACACAAGCGTACCACTTTTCAGTCACCTTTTTTATTTATTTATAATATATTTTATTAATTTGTTTTAATAACAATGTAGAGTGTTTCACATTACAAAGCGGATTATAGATTTAAGAAAAATCAAGGCCGTAACATGCGTGGCAGCTCGTCAGATGGACGCCTAATCCGAGAGCTCCTCTCCACAGCCGCTTCCAAAGCAAACCCCCGGCCCCCGACATCGCTCGAGGATAGGGGACACAGCAGGGATCCCATGGATTGCGGGGGGAACAGCAAGGAGGGACCTTTCCTGCATTCTGGATGCCAGACCGGGACCCATGGCCTTGTCCAAGATGGCGCTCGCTGCAAGCACATGAGGAGGAGCTGGGGACAGAGGACTCTATAGCAGTCCAGGATGTCTGTTCAGCCCCACAGTGAGTACACACTACCACAACAGCCTGTCTCCCACCTCCACAGAATCCCTCATAGGCAGAACATGCCCCTCTCCCCCATGGAGGATATCACTGCCAGCCCAGGGGGATGTAATGCTTCCACATGGGGCCTCCCCTCTATGCCCCAGGACTTCTCCATGATTGCAATGTTTTCCACATTGCTTTCCAGAGGTCTGTCTCAAACCACTACCCAAATCACCACTGCCATCCAGGCTGATCTACAGCATTTAGGTGCAAGGATTGAAGCAATCAAAACCAAAGCAGACCAGACTGTAAACAGAGTGAACCAGAATACGACCTGAATTCAGGATCTGCATGATCAGCTTGAAAGCGCTTTTTCCAAAGTTGATGATCTCAAAAATAGTTTGCAGAGATATAATTTCAGGATTAGGGGAGTCCCTGAATCATTCAAGGATGCTGACCAAATAGTACGCTCTTTTATAAAGGAACTCATCTCCAACATCCCAGACCACTGCCTAGAGATGGACCGGGCCCATTGAGCCCTGCAACCACCCCGCCAAGATGGCCTCCCCAGAGACATTGTTGTTAAGCCACATTTCTACAATGTAAAGGAGGAGCTTATGCACCGCCCCCGAGAGTAAGGTTCCCTATCTTTCCAGGGTCATCACATAAAAATTTTTGCGGACTTATCACCCTATACCATACAGAAACGGAGATTGCTGAAACCGCTCCTACAAGTGCTGACTCAGAACACTGTCTCATATAGATGGTTCTTCCCTTTTCACCTATCCTTCTCCCTGAAAAACAAACCCTACGGCTTCTCATCCTTCGCAGATGAGGAAAGGCTTCTCCTGCAACTGGGCCTCATCACTCAAGACCCTATGACAGCATCTGCCAGCAGGGGCCCAGACTCGTCTTCTAAGAGACCACCAACATCCAGTCCTGTCGCCCCAATGTGGCAGAAGCACCTATCCAAGAAGTCCAAAGACTCCAGGCCCCCCTAGTTAGGGTCCACCGCCTGGGTCTCTCCAAGGCCTGTTGTCGGTTCACTCTGATTCAGCTGGAGTTATTACTCTCCTCTCCTATTTGACCACACCCCTCCAACACTGTTGAGGAGTGCTGAGGGCATCATTCTGTGTTTTTTTCCTCTTTTTAGGTCTTCAAGACTGTTCCTGATCTTGATTTTACACTGAACGTTTTTCAGTTCACCAGGTTTCCTCTGTTTGTTTCCTGACATATAGACACCTGAATCTATCTTCGGGATATTTTTATTTAAAGTTTCTGAATGTTTTCTGGGAGGAAGTGACAAGCTGAGTGTATTTGCTTGGCTTGCCGACCTGCACTTGGGGTGAGCTTTGCCCGAGCCCCTGACCCGTGTTAGTTCAGATCCCCTAGGGGGTACCCTGGCCGGCTCCGGGGTCTGGAGGGGTTCATCCCCTCAGGAACCTTTTAGGGGCTCTGCCCTTATACATATTAGCAATCAATGTCTCTAAATCCTTGGCTCTGAACATATCAGTCCCCCCTGACTTGTTGGAACATATGCGGGTATACTTCCCATTTTCCTGGAGCCCGACTTCTATCTCTTATTTGGGTGTTCACCTAGCCCCCAAATTTGACCATTTTTACTCCTGTAACTACCCCCCAATGTTCAAAAAACTAGAAGCGGACATGTCCACATGGTCCAAGCATGATCTACCCTGGCTGGGTAGGGTGAACTCCATCAAAATTACTCTTCTACCACGTCTCCTGCACATCTTTAGATCCCTTCCAATCCTGATTAGAAAATTGCAACTACTACGATTCCAATCTTCAATTCTGAAATTCATATGGGGGACAAGGACAGACTCTTCAGACTTACAGTGGTGTGAAAAAGTGTTTGCCCCCTTCCTCATTTCCTGTTCCTTTGCATGTTTGTCACACTAAAGTGTTTCGGAACATCAAACCAATTTAAACAATAGTCAAGGACAACACAAGTAAACACAAAATGCAATTTGTAAATGAAGGTGTTTATTATTAAAGGTGAAAAAAAATCCAAACCATCATGGCCCTGTGTGAAAAAGTGATTGCCCCCTAAACCTAATAACTGGTTGGGCCACCCTTAGCAGCAACAACTGCAACCAAGCGTTTGCGATAACGTGCAATGAGGCTTTTACAGCGTCCTGGAGGAATTTTGGCCCACTCATCTTTGCAGAATTGTCCTAATTCAGTTACATTAGAGGGTTTTCGAGCATGAACGGCCTTTTTAAGGTCATACCACAACATCTTAATAGGATTCAGGTCAGGACTTTGGCTAGGCCACTCCAAAGTCTTCATTTTGTTTTTCTTCAGCCATTCGGTGGTGGACTTGCTGGTGTGTTTAGGATCATTGTCCTGCTGCAGAACCCAAGTTCGTTTCAGCTTGAGTACACGAACAGATGGTCGGACATTCTCCTTCAGGATCTCTTGGTAGACAGCAGAATTCATAGTTCCTTTTATCACGGCAAGTCTTCCAGGTCCTGAAGCAGAAAAACAGCCCCAGACCATCACACTACCACCACCATATTTTACTGTTGGTATAATGTTCTTTTTCTGAAATGCAGTGTTCCTTCTACGCCAGATATACTTGGACACACACCTTCCAGAGTTCCACTTTTGTCTCATCGGTCCACAGAATGTTGTCCCAAAAGTCTTGGGGATCATCAAGATGTGTTGTGGAGAAATTGAGACGAGCTTTGATGTTCTTTTTGCTCAGCAGTGGTTTTCTCCTTGGAACTCTGCCATGCAGGCCATTTTTGCCCAGTCTTTTCCTGATGGTGGAGGCATGAACGCTGACCTTAACTGAGGCAAGTGAGGCCTGCAGTTCCTTGGACGTTGTTGTGGGGTCTTTTGTGACCTCTTGGATGAGTCGTCGCTGCGCTCTTGGGGTAATTTTGGGCGGCCGGCCACTCCTGGGAAGGTTCACCACTGTTCCATGTCTTCGCCATTTGTGGATAATGGCTCTCACTGTGGTTCGCTGGATTCCCAAAGCTTTGGAAATGGCTTTATAACCCTTTCCAGACTGATAGATCCCAATTACTTTCTTTCTCAATTGTTCCTGAATTTCTTTGGGTCTCGGCATGATGTGTAGCTTTTAAGGATCTTCTGGTGGACCTTACTGTGTCAAGCAGCTCCTATTTAAGTGATGCCTTGATTGTGAACAGGTGTGGCAATAATCAGGCCTGGGTGTGGCTAGAGAAATTGAACTCAGGTGTGGACAACCACAGTTATAGTATGTTTTAACAAGGGGGGTAATCACTTTTTCACACAGGGCCATGATGGTTTGGATTTTTTTTCACCTTTAATAATAAACACCTTCATTTACAAATTGCATTTTGTGTTTACTTGTGTTGTCCTTGACTATTGTTTAAATTGGTTTGATGTTCCGAAACACTTAAGTGTGACAAACATGCAAAGGAACAGGAAATGAGGAAGGGGGCAAACACTTTTTCACACCACTGTAAATGCCAAGGAGGCTTAGCCCTTCCAAACATATGGTGGCATTACCAGGCGGCACAAATAGCTCAGGTCTCCATTGCCTACTCACGCAGACCTAAACTAGATTGGCTTCTAATGGAGAGATAAGTGGTATCACAATACACAATAGATTATCTACTCTGGTCCCCTCCCCGCCTCACACTGGAGATACTTTCTCCCACCCTGTCCCATTTGATGGCACTCTGGGAACGACTTCAGCAGCATTTCGCTTTGACATCCACCTACCAACCACTTGCTCACTTATTCCACAATCCAGACTTTCCCCCTGGCCAAAACATCCTGGCCCTCAAATGGCTCGAGAAGGGCTTATATAGGATAGGACAATTTCTCAACTTAATGGGGCCCCCTTCCGTTGGATACTATATTATCAGACTAGAAATGCCTAAATCAGAGAGATATAGACTAACCCAAATTACTCACGTTTTGCAATCCATATGGCATAATAAACCGGATCCTCCCATGCTGACTGCATTTGAGACATAGTGCTCCAATATCAAGGATCAGAGGGGGGTATATCCATCATCTATTCCTCACTCGCCAGGGCCACAGATAAACCTCTCTATGCCAGACACTGGGAACAGGATCTGGCAGAAGTGTGGGACCTAGATAAGTGGTATCACTGCTTCCACCGGTCATTTAAAGGCATTCTGAATATTTCCTTGATGAAAGCCAATGTTAAGATTCTCACATGCTTGCTGGTACCGAGTCCCCTCTGTCCTCACTAGAATATACACAGACACTTCCCCTGTGTGCTTCAGGGGCTGCGACTAATTAGGCTCCGTATTTCACATCTGGTGGACCTGTCCACAAATAGGGAGTTTCTGGAACAGATTTTTCCACATGTTGCGAAGGGTCACAGAGGTCTCCGTCCCGCAGAACCCTGAAATAGCGCTCCTTAACCACAAGGTGGAGAAAATACACAAACATTGATTTTCTACATGCTCCTTGGAGCCAAAATCACCATAGCCAGAAATTGGAAAAGGCATTCAGTGCCAATTTCTGCAGTAAAACATAAGATATCCTGGATCATGGATCAGGATAAGATTGTAAGCATTCTTCTAGAAAGATCCACCAAGTTCAAATTAATGTGGAAACCCTGGGCTGCCTTCACTAATACACCTTTACACTCAGGTGGCAATAAGGCCCCTATACCAGAACTCTAGGTGTCCTTCCTCCCTTTTCTCTTCCCTGTCCTTCCTTACTCTTTCTCTCTCCCTTTCCTATTGGAGACAAGCTGTCTCTTTCTGGCATGTCTCTATCTTAGTTGACCTTCGCCAGTGATATTCAAATTGCTTTAAAAGCTATAACTTTCCTTGCCAAGGCGCGGGGCACTTAAATTCAGACCACAGATCTTTTTCTAGAAAGGTCTGATTCTGGGACATTCCCACCAGATATGAGAGATGGTGCCTTATAGTTGGCACCCCCTAAAACATAGTGGTTCGACTGAAGGATAGAATTTGGCTAGTCTAGCTGGTGTCATGTACCACTTAGTCATTATTTTTATGTTTTCCTCCATGATGGAGGTATTGATGATGTCCTTATAGGCTGTGGCAAAGTGCTGATTGCCAGGTCTCCATGCTCTATCGGATTTGGAGGTCCTCCTCCCAAGCTAGCATGTATGGAGATTTACCAGAAGGTTGGGAGAGTGACGCATAGACAACTGAGATGCCTCCTCTCTGCTCCATGGCCTGACCGCACCAGAGTTCATAATTGGTGAATTTAAAGGAAAGGGGGGGGGGGTTTGGGACTTTAAATGAGGCATAGGACAGTTACGTCACAAGTGCCTCCATCCCTATCAAAACGAAGCAGAAGAAGAAGTTGGGACTTTACATGAAGCATGCAGATTTGGAAGCAAGAGATGAGCTATGTGGGTCTAATAATGTTGAGTTTATTGAATATTGCACAGTAAAAAACATCAAAAACAGTAGTACATATTGCATCTTCCATCATAATTGATCAATTCATACATTGGCATATTGCACATTGACAATAGTATTCAAGTAAATTAGGTAAAACAGTATATACAGGGTATGTTGCAAAACTGCATAATTATGGAATGTGTGGCATCTGAAGCTCAACGCGTTTTGTGGCTAGCTTGCCACTCATCAGGAGCTGATGTAAATTGAACGTCTATAGAACGAAAATATTATATCAGACAATAAGTGAGTCTTATATATAAAACGAAAAAATAGACGCAATTGGCTTGAATTAAACACCCATACTCACAGGTGAGGCAGTGGAAAGGGCGTGGCAGTGGTCGTACTGGCAGCCGGGTACATGGTCTGGCACGGGAGCTGAGGCGACACATGTGGCAAAACAGGGAAGCAAGCCATGTGCTAAAAAAGTGAAAAACAGTGAAGGGTGCCACACAATAAAAATTATAAGTGTGTATGAATAAAATTGTTGTGTAATAAATAAAAATAAATTAAGGACATGAAAAGTATATTAATTATAAGTCGAAAATGAGAAGAATGTGGGATGAAAAGTGATGGGAATCTGTGATAGTGAGACTGTGTTGAAAACAATGGAAATGCTCCAACGTGGTGAGCACTAACATTAGGAGGTGGGAAAAAGAAGGGAGAAAAAAAGAGAAAGGGAAAGAGAAGGGGGGAAAAAGAACAAAAGAAAGGGACAAGAAAGGGCGAAAAGAAAGGAGAGAGATATATGAAAAAAGAAAACGAGACGGCGCATGCGCGAGAGTTTCGAGATGGCCGCTTAACTCGGAGCTCCGCGCCACCCCAGACCACCGGCGCTCACAACACCTGATCACTGCACTCCCGCACATCGGGAAAACGGGATCCGGACACCCACAGCAGCGGCGAATATTTCAGATCTCCATCCCACCCGGGTGTACCAAGATGGCCGCCGTGGCGGCATCGTCTCCTCAGCCTCAGGCGCCGGAAGCTGACAGGACCCAGGAAGTCATGGCCCCTACCCTCCTCACTTACTCTCCTGGCTACCAGGGCTATGGACATCAGCCCTATACCCCATCCCCTGCATCCACTGAGTCCCTCCTCAGACACTCATTCAGAGGACAGGCCCTCCCCCAAGCTGGGCCTGCAGACTCTCCTCACACAGGCTTTTCTCCTCATGGCCCCACAGGCCCTGACCACTCTTGTGCCTCAGATGATTTATTTCTTAGGCTATCCGCCCTCCTGGAAAGAGGCCTGGCCACCACAGCAGCTAACATTACCCGAGAAATTAAAGCTGATCTGCAGAATATTGGATCCAGAATGGATTCCATCGAATGTAAACTCAATCAAACTGCGGCGGTTACATATCAGAACTCTGACCTCATCCAAACCCTCCATGATCAACTGGACACAGCTAACTCACGTATCAATGACCTTGAGAACAGATCCAGGAGATACAATTTTCGGATCAGGGGTCTGCCTGAATCAATATTGGATGTAGAGACCGCCACGCAGGATCTTATGCGTTCACTGATCCCTAATATCCCCACTTCCCGTTTGGAGCTGGACAGGGCTCATAGAGCATTAGGCCCTTTGAGGAAGGATGGCTCCCCCAGGGACATTATCGCAAAACCACACTACTATGCTGTCAAGGAGGCAGTGATGAAACAAGCACGCATGGTTTCCCAAATAACTTGCCAGGGACATCCAGTACAAATCTTTGCCGACCTTTCCCCTTCAACCATTCAACGCAGAAGAAATGTCAAACCGTTGCTTACTGCTCTAACCCAGAAAGAAGTTAAATATAAATGGGCCTTTCCCTTTGCGGTCAAATTCACTTATAAAGGTCAGAATCACGCCTTCTCCACCTTTTCCTCAGGTGAACAACTGCTGCTCAATCTCAAGCTGATTTCTCATGAAACGGACATGGAGACTACCAGTTCATCTGCGGGATCAAACAAACGCCCACCGCCGAATAGCCCACAAGACCCACTTTGGAACAAGTCCAAAACCCGGAGATCATCGCACAAAGGTCCTCCTTGAACGAAAGAAGATCTACTCTTTTAATCATCACAACACATGATGCCCTCGCATTCATGTTATTCCCCCTTTTTTTTTTTTTTTGTTGTTCTTTTTTGTTCTGTATGTTGCTCATGTTTTCACTATTGTTACTTCTAGCCGTACGGCTCACAGGAGGAAGTAAACACGGTCTCCACGACCATTCGCCCTCGTCTATTGACATCTTGTGTCCCTTTTTATCTTTATTTTTTCCTCTGAACGAAGAAGATAAAGACTGCACCCACTGATCGACGACATGGACTGCCGATTTAACCCTACAGTTACCCAGATGGGAACTCTCATCTCTTTTTTGGGTCGATAGGCTTGGGTCCAAGTTTTATACGCTCCTACATTGGGCACTGCCCCCTCCCCTCCTGCGAGACTAGGAGGGTGGGGGGATGTCACCGCGGGTGGGGGGTGATGGTTATCCTAGCCCACCCCCTTGAAATGTTTCCTTCTCATTACAAATCGTAATAGTTTTTGTCACGTTTTCTGGTTTGCTATTTAGTCCAGGTTGCTCCCAGAGCTCCTATATTTGGTTTTACAGGGTCCCCTGGTCTGGGGTGGTACCCATGTGCCTCTGCCTATCCCTTAACCTCCTGCTGGTCTTTGAGGGATAGGATCTCCACGGTACATTACCTGGAGTTTTTACCTGATAGTGTTTATCTCACGACTTCATGTGAGATGTACCCTGGGAGTTTTTCTCCCCCGCTGGGCTTCTCTATCCCCCGGGGGAAAAGACTCCCTTACTCTCTTTTTCTTCTCTCCCTCCTCTTTCCTTCACTTTCCTGTCTTGAGCAACGCCTAATATCTTTGTTTTTTACAGAATTCACCTCCTGTATGGATTTCTTGACTGAAGGCTTCGGGGACCCCTCCACTGACAGTCATACCACCAGACTTGGACCACAAAAGGATCCACAGGTAAGTGACAGTGGATTTTGTAGCTTCTCTCTCCTCTGGATCCATGGCTGATCAGACTAGGAAATCTCTAAAGGTCGCCACACACAACACGCAGGGCTTAAATTCCCCTCTCAAACGCAAAAAGATGTTTAATGCCTATAAATCTTCTAACTTGGACATAGTACTGATTCAAGAGACCCATTTCCCAATTCGGTACAGTCCCAATTTCCTCCACTCCCCTAACTTCTATTTGGCCAGTGCTCCCAACAAGACCAAAGGGGTGGGGGTTCTATTTGCAAAATCCTGTAATTTCACCTGGATAGCAGACATAAAGGACCCGGAGGGCAGATTCATCCTTGTAAAAGGGACCATAGAAGGGCATCTATACTCCCTGATCTCATACTACACTCCCAACAAGGGCCAATATGCCTTCTTTAAACAGCTTTTCAAAACACTAGCTCCCATGTTGGAAGGAACAGTCATCTTTGGGGGGGACTCTAACACAGCATTCGACCAGGGCCTGGATAGAACTAAACCTCCGTCCTCTCAACTAACTAGACCTACCAAGGAGAGCCTAAGAATAGCTAAACTAATACATGCGCAAGGCCTGTCTGACGTTTGGAGGGAGCTTAATCCCTCCAAACGTGACTACACACACTTCTCGCACCCGCACAACTCGTATGCCCGCATTGACCACCTACTGGTCCCGATCCGTTCTATCCATTTAGTAGAAAAATCCTTTATTAAGGATACGGTGCTGTCCGATCACTCGTTGGTGATCATGTCCATAAAAACCCAAACCTCAGGGCCAGGCCAAAGACAATGGAGGCTGAATGAGTCTATCCTCTCGAACCCAGTCCATGTTACCATACTAGATAAGGCACTAAAGGAATATTTTTTGCTTAACAAAGTAGGGGGAGTAAAGGCAGAAACTCTATGGGCGGCTCACAAGGCCTTTATTAGAGGAGAGATCATCAAGTTATCTGCTCAACTTAAGCGAGAAAGAAAAGTAGCCATAGAAGGGCTAGAAGGTATGTATGCACGGCTAAAAGCTCAACATAAACAGGATCCGTCCCCCGCTACGGCGATGCAATTGGATAAAATCAGGTTAGAACTTAATTTAGCACTCACAATCAAAGCAGAAAAACAAATTAGATGGAGTGGGAATAAATTTTATTCCCAAGGAGATAAGATGGGGACAATGCTGGCATCTAAGCTGACGCCCAATTTCCAATCCTATACCTTGCCTAAAATCCGAGTCCCGGGATTTGGTACCACCTCTAGCCCCTCGAAAATTCTGGATGCTTTCCAATCATTTTATGCTACTCTCTACAGCCCACACACCACAGGGACCGATGCTGCCCTACACAAGTTCCTAGAGGATCTTCCCATTCCCGCTCTGTCGCCTGAACATAGAAAGGAAATGGAAGCCCCCTTCACAGAAGGGGAGGTATTGGATGCGATTAAAAGCATGAAATTGGGTTCAGCTCCGGGCCCAGATGGTCTCCCGACTCTGTATTATAAAACGTTTAATGGAACACTTATCCCGCACTTAACACAATTCCTAAACTCTAAAGCAAAGGGGGACCCTCTTGACCCGCATCTCAACACAGCGTTTATTACAGTTATTCCCAAGCCGGACAAAAACCCGGAAGAAATTGGTAATTATCGGCCCATATCCCTGATTAATAATGATTTGAAAATCTTAACTAAAATATTAGCTACTCGCCTAGCATCCTTTGTTAGTAAATATATTCATAGAGACCAGGTAGGGTTTATCCCTGGTAGGCAAGGTCCAGATCAGGTAAGACGGGCGATAGACATAGTCTCTATTTTGCAAACAAACAGGTTGGGAGGTCCCAAGCAGCAGGGGATGCTGCTGTCACTGGATCTATGCAATGCCTTTGACTCTGTCTCTTGGTCCTACCTCTTTGCTATACTAGAACGCTGGGGCTTCGGCACGCGTTTCCTGGGTCTTATGCATGCACTTTACTCTAACCCTACAGCTCATATCAGAATCCAAGGGTTCCTCTCTAAATCTATTCCTATACGGACAGGGACAAGGCAAGGTTGTCCCTTATCCCCTCTCATTTTTGCGATAGCTATTGAAACTCTGGCCATAGCAATTCGTCATAATCCAAACATCCAAGGGGTCACATGTGGTTCCCAAATTCACAAATGTGGATTATTTGCAGACGACATTCTACTTTTCGTCACCTCTCCCATAACCTCCCTTCCGAACATCTGCAAAATTCTAGAGGACTTCTCTATGGTTTCAGGCCTGAAAGTTAACTATTCTAAATCCCTAGCTTTGAATGTTTCCCTTCGGTCTGACACAGTGGACCTTCTCAAAAGCTCCTTTAAATTTGCTTGGAATGATTCCTCCATTAGGTACCTGGGCATTAATCTAACATCCAATACAGAGTCCCTATATGCCTATAACTACCCCCCCCCACGTACAGGAAGCTAGAAGCAGATATGATGGCCTGGTCCAAACACAACCTCTCATGGTTGGGAAGACTGAACTCCATAAAAAGGACACTACTCCCTAGGCTGTTATATCTGTTTCGCTCGCTACCGGTGCCTGTTAGGAAGGATCATGTTAAAGCGTTTCAGAGTAAGGTTCTGAAATTTGTATGGGGGAAGGCGGGGTACAGAATAGCTCAAAGAGTGCTATATTTACATCGGACAAAAGGAGGATTGGGTTTACCTAATTTTTTTAAATATTACCAGGCTGCAAGACTAGCTCAATTGTCAGTCGTTTACTCGAAATATGAGAAACCGAACTGGGTGAACATAGAAAAACTAGCTACCCCCAGTTTTCCGCTAGATACCCTTATATGGCTTCCCCCGAAAGATAGACCCTCGATACTGGCCCCTACTTTGTCTCACTCCCTCGCCCTCTGGGATAAATTACGAACTTCAGATTCTTTGGTCTCCTCTTACAAACCCCTTTCTCACCTCTTTAATAATCCCATTTTTCCCCCTGGGAAAGATGCCCTTGCTTTCAAATGGTGGATGGATAAGGGATTGTACCGAATTGGGCAATACTTCACGGTGGCGGGCCCCTTTTCCCACGGACACTGTATACACAAATTGGACTTACCTAGTTCGGAACTTTATAGATCTCAACAAATTGTCCACTTTCTCCATTCTCTGTGGAAAGACAAACCTCTACCACCAAAATTTACTGATTACGAAGTGTGGTGCGGACAAGCCGTGGACCAGAGGGGAGGAATATCAATTATCTACATGTCACTTATCTCCTCAAAAACTAAAGAAGCTCATATGCATGCCTGGGAATCCGACTTTAATTTCCATTGGGAGCTGGACAAATGGCATACAGCCTCATTTACTTCTATGAGAGGAATCCTCAATACTGCACTTATGGAAGCTAGCCTTAAAGTACTCATTAGTTTTTTGCCTCAGAGCTAGGTTAAATCTCTGCCTGATTATAGGGCTTCGGAGGGATGGCGGGGTCGAGGTCTCCCAGTCCGGCACAGCGTGTTCCCGTTAGGGGTGTCGGATGGGGGGCACTGGACCCTGAACCCCCTCTTCTGAGTAACTCTAACCCTATCTCTGACTTAAGGCCAGCTGATACTCTTATAGGATCTAAAACTGTCTGATGCGTAAATGTCCTCCATTGTACTGCTATGTTACAAGACCTCATTTTCCGTACTATGGTTAATATGTTCTGAAGTTTCATGTTTGTATGATTGCCGCATTTTCTGAAATAATTTTTTTTCGAAAGTAAAAAAAAAAAAAAAAAAGAAAACGAAAGAAAAAGAGGGAAAGGGGAAGGAAATAAAGATAAGGTAATAGTGAGAATCTATGATAGTGAGACTGTGTTGAGAACAATAGAAATGCTCCAACGTAGTGAACACTAACATTTAAAGGTGGGAAGGGGGGGAAAGGGAGAAAAAGAAACGGAGAAGAGAAGAGGGGAAGAGGGAGCAGGAAAAAGGGACAAGGAAAGGCAAAAAGAAGGGAAGGAACTAAATAGAAAAAGGAAAAAAGGGATGAAGAGAAAAGATAAAGATGAAGAAAAAGAAACAGAAAAAATGTGTGACAGTAAATCCGTGTTGGGAGCAATGGAGATGCTCCAACCTAGTAAACACTATCATTTAGAGGTGAGAGGGCTCAAATATGTGATAGTGACATTGTGTTGCTAACAATGGGGATGTTCCAACATAGTAAACACTATAATTGAAAGAAAAGCACAAATGTGAAGGAAAAAGAAAAAAGAAGAAAATTTAATATGTGCTGAGTGTATTACCTGATGTTTGAGTGAAAAGTGTATTGCACTTTTTGCATAATGTTCCCAATCGGCAGCCCCTGTGTGTGTATGTAGGTAACTGTGCTCCAAACAGATGCTTGCCTCGCCGCAGCTGCATGTAGCCGCCAACGTCACGTTGGCGGATATAGAGGAAGAGGAGGCTCCACCCCCAGGCACCGAACGGCCGGCGAGTGGCGCCAAACTGTTCTCCCTCGAGTCAAACGCCCGGTGGATTGGTGAATTGGTGAATTTGGGAGGGTTTGGTTTGTTAGACCAGATGCTTTGAAGATAATGGTATATTTGGTAAAACCTGAACCTTTCAGATTGCAGTAAACCTAAATTGCTGATGCATTGTGCTAGGGTTAGTGGACCTCTAGATGTGAAAAGTTGACCTATCCGGTACAGCCCTTTATCAAGCCACCACTGAATAGGCCTTGATATCTAACCCCGGAGGAAATTTCAGATTGCAGCAAAGGTGCGACAGGGGCTTCATATCCGAGGCGAGGTTAGATTTTAATTTATCCCACATAGAAAAGGAATGTGATAGTGTAGGGGACTAGGATTGGAGGTTTGTTCTTGGGAGGGCTCCATAGTAGAAAGTCCAAAGTGTGATGTGTTGTCTGTCTGTTGTTTGTCTGTTGTCTGTCTGTTGTTTAATCCTGAAGCCTGAGCCCCTCCCAGATAAACTTAAGTATCTTGCTCTGGAAGGAGTTAAGGTAGTCCCTCCTCAGTGGGATGGGAAGGGCCCGGAACAGATAGAGCAAACTGGGCATTAAAGTCTTCTTAACTGCATTTATTCTTCCCAGCCATGATACATTTTGTTTGTTCCAGGACTACAGGTCTTGTTCCAGCTTATAGTACATGGGAGGGTAGTTTTTAGTGTATAGAGTATCAAATTTGAAAGTGAGGGAGATGCCTAAGTATTTTATGGCTGTGTCATTCCAGTCAAATTTGAAAGTTAAGTTTAAGCAGGGAGACCATCTCTGGGGTGAGGGAAACGTTTAGGGCTTGGGACTTGGTGTAGTTTACTTGCAGGCCAGAAATGTTCTCAAAGGAGGAAAGGGCCTTGCATAAGTTAGGGAGGGATGTTAGGGGGAGGTAAGAAATAGTATTAGGTTGTTAGCGAACAAACCACATTTGTGTTCCTGGGTGCCACAGACTACCCCCTTGATGTCAGGGTTTTCTTGTATCGCTATTGCTAATGTCTTTATGACTATGGCAAATATTAGGGGTGATAGGGCACCCCTGTCTTGTACCTCTAGATATGTGGATCGGAGAGGATTGGTATTCTTGTAATCGGATAAGTGCTATGGGTGAGGAGTAGAGAGATTTCATAATTCCTATAAAGCGTTTACCAAATCCCCAATGAGCTAGAAGTGACAAGATATACGGCCAAGACACTGATTTGAACGCTTTTTGTATGTCCAGGGAAAGTAGCATGTCCTGTTGTTTGGTGCCCCCAGGCCAGTTAGACTGTAAGATTGAGACTATATCTATGTTTGCCTGGTGTGATCTGGGCCCTGTCTACCTGAGATAAATCCCACTTGATCTTTATAGATATAATGATTGATAAAGGAGTTTAGCCTGTTTGCTAGGATTTTAGTAAGATTTTTTTAAGTCATTATTTATTAACGAAATTGGCCTGTAATTCCTTACCTCTTTGGGATTTTTGTCTGGTTCGGGATCATGGTAATGAATGCCATGTTTAGATCAGAATTGAGGGGGGTACCAATTACTTTTTCATTGAAGAATTTAGTTAGATAGGGGGCTAAGGTCTCTGAAAATGTTTTGTAGTAGGGTACCGATAGCCCGTCAGGGCCAGAAACCAAATTTTCAATTACATCTAGAGTTTCTTCTACTGAGATTGGTTCCTCCATGATGGTTTTGTGCTTGTCGGAGAGTGGGGGGATGGGGAGAGTGTTGAGAAATTGCGAGATGGAGCTAATGGAGTCCTGCTGTTTGGCGCTGTACAGTTTATTATAGAATTTTCTGAAGGCAAGCAGATGTTTTGGAAGGGTCAGAGGTTGTGATCTGGCTATTTGTCTGTATCTTAGGGAGAGAACTAATCCTTATCCTGGGGGACAATTTATTGGCTAGCATCAAACCAAGTTTATCCTTCTGAGAATAAAATTTAGCACCGCTTCATCAGATCTGCTTCTCAGCTCTTGCTGTGAGGGCTAGGTTCAGCTCTAGTCTGGCGGTGTCTAATTGTGAAGTGGTTATTCTGGTTGGTTCTTTTCTATGCTGGGCTGGGCCCTAAGAGACGCGTATGTTTTTTCAGTTTATCTATGTCCGCCTTTATTTCTCTTTTGATTTGAGATGCAATTTGAATTATTTTGCCCCTAATGGTGACTTTATGGGACGCCCAGAGTACTTCCGTTGTGACATCCCTGGTTTTATTTAGAGTGAAATATTCTAGAAGTGCTTTATTAATCTCGGTCACCCTAATTGGATCCGATAAAATAGATTAATTTAGCCTCCACTGAGAGTGTTTGGGTCTGTGAAAGTATTTATAAAGTGTAGCTGTTACAATGGAATGATCCGAGAGAGGAGTGTCTATTATTTTGGCGCTGGCAACATTGGGTAAGTGGTGTGTTAGCATGAAGATGTGATCTATCCTGGCGTATGATTGATGCGGATTAGAATAGTGGGTGTAGTCCCTTTTTGTTTGATTTGATTTGCGCCATACATCTGCCAGTCCCTGTGTATAGATAAATCTAGCAAACCCTTTGTCCAGCACAAGATTGGAGTCCCCTCCGAGTATGGGAGTCCCCTCAAGGAGAGGGTTTTGTTTTGACATCATTGTTTGAAAAAATTTAAGTTGACCCTTTATGCGGGGTGTAGAATGATATAAATGAGAATAAGTGCCCGTCTATCAACCCTTTAACAAGGATTTATCTACCTTCTGGGTCTTTGAATTCAGCCTGCCAGGTGAAGTTGCAAATTTTAGAAATTAGAATTGCTACCCCCTTTGACTTGCCTTTTGCCTTTTCTAGGTAGAACTGGGGGAATTGATGGTGGAGATAGTTGGGATTGTACCGTTTAGGGAAGTGGGTTTCTTGTACCATTACCACATCCAGTTTGAGGGATTTATAGCTGTCTAACGACTTTCTCCTTTTGAGTAGAGAATTTAGTCCCTGTGCGTTGTGGGAGGCTATCTTAAGTGTGGATCTGGGTGCATTAGCTGGTTCCCTATTTTTATGCCTAGATAGGTGATATATTTGTTGTTGATGGGGAAGGGGGATGATAGTGCCCATTGGCGTGAAGTCTGTGCACTTAGAGGAAGTATTTTGCTTTTGATGAAGTTTAAGTTTAAGGCCAGAACATAGATGGAATGAGTCAAAAATCTGTTGTATATTGGCCGTAGATGATAAAATTAAAATGTCATCTGTGAAAGGGTCCACTCGTAGCTCTTCGTGACCTATAGGGATATAGGGGAAAGGGGGCATCCCTGTCTTGTGCCTTTGTGGAGATTAATTGGGTCTGATAGGTGTCCTGCTGCTCCTACCCTGGCTGTAGGTGCAGAATATAAACTGTGAATAAAATGGAAAAAGGGGCCACTGAAAGCTCAATTTGTTGAAAGCTTTCTCAGCATCTAATGTGATTATTGCTTAGTCCTCTAGGGGGTGTGTTTTTGCATATTCTAATACTGCTAGGACCTTACGTATGTTTGAAGAGGCGGACCTTCCTTTACACCCAGCACAGGCAGGTTTTACCAGAGAGTGCATAATGTTTGCTAATCGGGATGACACTATTTTTGAAAGGATCTTAGAGTCCACACTTAAAGGAAAATGGGGCAATATGAGCTCGGATTCATGGGGTCTTTGCCCTTTTTTGCTAACAATATAATGTTTGCCTCTTGTCCTGATGGTAGATACAGACCTCCCTCCCAAATGTCATTGGATATCTCCAGTAGCATATTGACCAGCATATTTTTGGTCAGCTTAAAAAGTTCAGGGGTGTACCCGTCGCTGCCTGGGGATTTGCCATTTTATTAATAGCCACTGATATTTCCTATATGGGTATGAGGGTTATAGGGAGTTTAACAATGTCAAGTGTTGAGTCTATTTGTGGGAGGACTGCTGATTATAATCATGTGTCCCCTTCAAGTGCATTTGTAGGTTTGTCTGAGTAAAGTCTTGTATACTATGATTATAGGATTTTTGGAGTCCTTTAGGGAAGTGATGTGGGTTGGATGATATGGCCCCCTGCATATTCTAGCTAGTAGCTTTCCAGCTTTGTTCCCATGCTTATGGAATTGCAGATCAGTGCATGACTTAATGCTTTCTAGGTTCTCAGTCCAAACATCAAAAAGTCTCTTGGCTTTGTGCCAAAATTGTAAGTTGTCTGAGAAATGTTGTTCATTTAACCAGGTTTGTGCTAATCTATCACTAGCTTCTTGATGTTTTTTGGGGTTTTTTTCTTGTACGTGGCTACATATGACATGATCCTTCCTCACAAGAACGCTTTGCCCACTTCACAATAAAGATTGGGGTTCACCATGTAAGGGGAATTTGTTTCCACAAACTCAGACCATGTGTTCGCTAACATACGTTTTAAGGGTTCATTTTGTGTAAGGTAGGATGGAAAGTGCCATTGTCTAGTATTGTCACTAGGTAAAAAGTGTGCGAGCATTATGGAGATAGGGCTATGGTCTGAAATGACCAGGTCATGGATTGTGGATTCTCTAATGCTGGGTAGAAGGGAGGTAGTACAGAAGAGGTTGTCTACCCTGGCAAAAGATTTGTGTGCAGGAGATTAAAAAGCATACTCTCTGTCTGTTGGATGCGATAGACGTCATGGGTCGACTAGCTGCAGAGCAGTAGTCATCTGATGTAATTGAGTGTCCTGGTTTTGGGTTGTATAGGATTCTCTGGTGTGATTCAGGGACATATCCTCACTATTTGACATGGTCATATTGAAATCCCCCCTATTAGGTGTGGTGTTCCAAGTCATAGGATAGAGTTTTGTGGAAAAGACTCAGCACTACTGCTTTCCTTCCCTGGGCGGCCGAACCTATGACTTTGCCTACCCAAAGTTTTTGCATATGAGAGAAGTCATCTTCGTATAGATGGGTCTCCTGTAGCAATGCTACGCCTGTTTTGATCCTTTTCAATAGCCTGAGGATTTAAATTTTCTTGGCCTGGGATCGTAGTCCCTTAACATTCAATGAAACTACTCTCATGTCTTTTATAATGTGGTATACAGCTCCCCTTATGTACATGTAGATTGGGGGTGTGAATGATATAAGATCACAATTGGTATCCCCCCCCCCCCCCCAGTGGAATTTGCTGGTCGTGGAATTTGTTCAAGGATTAGAGGACTATTCACTGTACAATATTGTAGATTGTCATCTTTATAAGAGTCTTTAGACTTTTATCAACCAATTTCAGCTATATAGGTGTATATAAGCATCATCTTTTTTTTTTTTGCCCCCTAGGGAGGATGTGCATGTTACCATCAACCTGAAGGCAGTTCTGGAATAGAGGGTAGTTCAGCAAATAATGATAGGTTGGATAAGGTGTAAAGGTTGATTTCAGACATTTTGGAGGATCCTTTCTGGGGCTTCTCTGTTCCCTGGGTCCCTGTTTGACAATATCAGCGAAGGTATCAGCTGCTGCTGGTCTGGGTGTTAGGGAGCAAAGAAATGATTCTGCTTTTTCTGGCGTGTGTAAGTTGTTTCTTTCCTGTCTGGGGCTTTCAGGCAAAGGATGGCTGGATATAACACTGTGAAGTGGATGCCTTTCTTAAAGAGCTCTGAGCAGACTGGAATTCCTTTAATTTGTGGGACGAGTAATCAGCGAATATTAGAAGCTTGTGCCCTTCGAATTCCACAGTACGGGCTTTCCAAAAAATTTGCAGGATAGCATGACAATCTGCATAGTTGAGATATTGGACAATTACTGGTCTGGGGTTCTTTTGGTTGTTCTATGGAGCACCTATATGGTGTGCTCTTTCTGCTACACATTTAAAGCGTAAGCCCAGTGCCTCTGGGATGTGGGTGATGTAGATGTCTAGCAAAGATCCAGGCTTGTATGTTTCTGGGAGACCAATTATTCTTAAATTGTTCCTCCTTGAACGATTCTACAAATCTTCTATTTTATCATGCAAGAGTTGTGCTTGAGTGTACTGCTCCATAGCTGCATTAGTTTGGTCCTGGTGATCCTCTAGGGATGATATATGTTGCTCAGCCTCGGTGAGTCTATGAGCCGGTTCCCCCAGCTCCTTCCTGAGCTGTAAAATGCCTGCTGCAACTGCCCTGTCCACAGCTACTGTGATGGTGGGGAACAGGAGTGCAGCCACTGCTTGGGCTATCTTGCCATGCAAATCCAGTGGGTCTGGAGTCCCCACCTCACTGTCTGCAATACTTACCCTTTCCTCCTCATGGTCCACCATGTCTCCTGTTACAGAGCCCTGTGTATCCTGTGAGGGAGATGAAGGACGTGCTGTGGTGGCCATTTTAGGATCCATGCCTGCTTGTGAGGGGGACGTGTGCCTCGATCGTGATCCCGAGCTGGACCGGGGTTGTGAGAGGTACCGATCCATGCTGCAGATAGCTGTGTGTGGAGATCTGGCAGTAGAGGAGCTGGAGCGGAGCCACTGGTTCACCCATCCACTACATACAGCGCTGGAATCGGAAGTTAGTCACCTTTTTGATTGTGGAATTGGCACACGTGGCACCATTCTGTCTAATCGCCTGGGCTTCCACAATGTCTTGTAGAGTCCTGAATTAGAGGGGGGGAGAGAGCCTGTTTGAGATGTAAAAATTAGCTTGCAGTGAAGTGGAGGTATACACACAATCATGAAAGAGGAGGATTGGGATTATTGGGGTGCTTTGAATAATTGATACATATAGAATTTATATAAAATAATTTTTTTATTGGTACAAAAAGGAGAGAAAAGAGCAAATAATTCAGTTAAAACCATTGTAGAGCATATACATAATACTTGTGCTGGGTCGCTGGTGTCCCAATAAAAGAAGGTGGTCACAAATGGATGTTAAATCCAAACATGTTTCCCAGTGATGGCTTCTTCGGGGGATAATATGGGACCACCACAAATAGCCCAGCTCTATCACAAAATACAAAACTAAATATCAGTTGATTGTACAGATAATACCATACATAAATGTGAAAAAAAATAAAATAATAATTTGTCATGACTTCAGGGGAATACAGAGCACATACCTCAACCAATCCTGAACCAGGAGATGGATAAATTGGGGGAACCCCCTCAAAGGAAAAAAGGGGAGGGGGTTTGGATGGCAAAAGTGCCCGGTCCCGAGCCAGGGATAGTGCAAGGGAGACTGTGCATGGTCGCAAGAGGTAGATAAGAACCCAGCTAAAATGTGTTAAAACAGACCAAAAAAAATTGTTAATATATATAAACATTCTGGCAGAAAACAAAAGTCCAGTTATACAGGCCAATGACAGAACCCAAGAAATACCCACTATGCTCAAAACCACAAAACAAGTTGGTTCTAAAACCAAAAATTGGCCCAAAACTTAAGCACAGGACTTTTTATCCACTGAAATACAATAAACGCCCAGTGCCCAGTGCCCAGTGCAGAGAGATGTCAAAATATGAATAGCCAAAAGGATTGTTGATCCAAAGAAGTAAGGCAGTAAAAAGGATACCATCTATAGATGTATAAATTGCGAACAAAATGTGGCACATAGCTCGGTATAGTTTAAAGTGGTTGTATACCCTAAAATTTAACTTGCACCTACAGGTAAGCCTAGATTAAGGCTTACCTGTAGGTACAAGAAATATCTCCTAAACCTGCACGGTTTAGGAGATATTTGAAAAGAACGTTTTACAACGTTGTCTACGGCGCATGCGCGCCGTAGACAACGGTGCATTTACAGGGTTAATCCCCATCTTCAACTGCGGCTCACCGCAGTTGAAGTGTCCCGCGCGCATGCGTGGAGCGACGTCCTCGCCGCTCTGGCCCACCACAGCGCCGCAGCGGCGCTGTGATTGGCCGGAGCGGCGATACCCGGAAGGGTATCTGTTTAGAGATGAATGCGGCCGGAGGGGGAGAAGAACACAGCGTCGGGGGCCCCCGATCTAAGGTAAGTGATGCATAATGAGCTAGTATGCTAGTCATACTAGCTCATTATGACTTTGTCTTGCAGGTAGTTACCAAAAAAAAAAAATTTAAATGGGTATACAGCCGCTTTAAATGTTTGCTAATCTGTCAATAAACGGGATGAGGTGCATGATATTTTAGAGCCACTCAGATCACCTTCTATTGTCTACATCCAATTTGGTGTTCTAATACACCATATATCGCTTGGTGACTCTACTACTATCTTCTAAATATATTGTGCTTTTGTGATCTATATTGGGCTTATCAGTCTCATTACAACTGGTTTTCACATCTCAGTTCCACTGTTTCTGTTCTCATTTTTTTTTCTTGTATTTTGTATGTTTCTTCTGTTTTTTGATAATATAGTGACTATTGTGAGGGCAGCATTATTCGATTATGGCAGATTTCTGTGAAGAGGCCTGAGAGGGATTTATGCACAAGATCCGATCATCACAGAATACCACTGATATCTCTGAAGTGGATTTGGATAAATCCTTTTTGAGATTACAGCGATTGTTGGAGAAAAGGTCAGAATTTTCTGGCACAAGCAATATTTTGAAAAATATTCTGAATACAAAATTATCCCCTGGGGGCTTAGGATACAAACATTTCCCAATCTCAAAAAATTAATGATTCACTCAAATCTATATGGGAGAAAACTTTACAAAACTGTTCATTTGAAATGATTGCTACTTTATACAATCAATACCAAAATGAGATTATGAATCTCGACACACAAATCAATCTCTGGTATCAAGACCATGTCCTCATTGTCTCCTCCCCTTTGTTTTTACGAAAAGAAAAATAATTGCGTGAACACTTATGCCTTGTACATACGATCGGACTTTCCGCCAACAAAACCATGGATTTTTGTCCGAAGGGTGTTGGCTCAAATTTGTCTTGCATACACACGGTCACACAAATGTTGGCCAACAATTACGAACGTAGTGACGTACTAGACGTACTACGTGTTTTTTCAGCTCTTTAGTGCCACCCTTTGGGCTCCTTCTGCTAATTTTGTGTTAGTAGAAGTTTGGTGAGTGTCGATTTGCGCTTTTATTTTCATGTTTTTAATTTCGTGCTTTTCAGTTTGTTTCTGAATGGCCGTTCATCAACCAGACATGGTCGAATAATGGTCGAATAATGATTTGATTTGGTATATTTTCTATATTTTTGGATGCATAAAATGCAGTTTTTGGTTAAGTTCTATTGGCAGATAGCATGTCTATTTTTTTATGCACAATAAATGACAGTTTGGGAGTAGGCAGTTACATTTTAAAAAATACAATGTAAAATTGACAAGGGACACCAACCAGGGGCGTACCAATAGTGCGGCGGGGGGTGCGGTCCGCCCCGGGTGCCACATTTTGGGGGGGTGTCAGTGACCGGGTGACTTTGCTATGGGGGTGCGTTCCACACCTGAGTCGGGGTGACACTGTCTGATCATCCCAAGGGCATCCCTGCTGTCTATGGTTGCTCATTTTCACTTTAGTTTTTTTTAGTACCCCCCCAGCGCCGCGGCCGCAATGGACTGGTCCAGATCGACCAGTGAGTGACTGTGTAGTGTATTCCCTCCTGCTAGCTCCGCCTCCACTGCTGCTGCCTGTGTGTGTCTGTCATCTCTCTCCGCTAGGGCGGCTGCTTCCACACACTGAATCCGGATTCAGGAGTCCTCCCTAGCTGAGACTGAGTGCCTGAGGTGGTAAGCAGGGGGCGGGGGGGGGGGTTAATGTAAGACGAGGCTGCAGGATTGTGTCTACCCCTGTGCTGGTATAAGGTGGGGGGTCAGTGTGATTGCTATGTCCACCACTCCCTCCCCCTGCCATGTGTATTCTGTAGCTGTCTGACCTGATTGGGGGGGGTTGATGAAAGAAGAGGCTGGAGGATTGTACCCCTGTGCTGGTCTGGGGGGTCAGGGTGATTGCTGTGTCCACCACCCCCTCCCCCTGCCATGTGTATTCTGTAGCTGTCTGACCTGATTTGGGGGGTTGATGAAAGAAGAGGATGGAGGATTGTGTCTACCCATGTGCTGGTCTTGGGGGGTCAGGGTGATTGCTGTGTCCACCACCCCCTCCCCCTGCCATGTGTATTCTGTAGCTGTCTGACCTGATTGGGGGGGTTGATGAAAGAAAAGGCTGGAGGATTGTACCCCTGTGCTGGTCTTGGGGGTCAGGATGATTGCTGTGTCCACCACCCCCTCTCCCTGCCATGTGTATTCTGTAGCTGTCTGACCTGATTGGGGGGGGGGGTTGATGAAAGAAGAGGACGGAGGATTGTGTCTACCCCTCTGCTGGTCTGGGTGGGTCAGGGTGATTGCTGTGTCCACCACCCCTCCCCCTGCCATGTGTATTCTGTAGCTGTCTGACCTGATTGAGGGGGTTGATGAAAGAAGAGGCTGAAGGATTGTACCCCTGTGCTGGTCTAGGGGGGTCAGGGTGATTGCTGTGTCCACCCCCCCCCTGCCATGTGTATTGTGTAGCTGTCTGACCTGATTGGGGGGTTGATGTAAGAAGAGGCTGGAGGATTGTGTCCACCCCTGTGCTGGTCTAAGGTGGGGGGTCAGTGTGATTGCTATGTCCACCACTCCCTCCCTCTGCCATGTATATTCTGTAGCTGTCTGATCTGATTGGGGGGGGGTTGATGAAAGAAGAGGACGGAGGATTGTGTCTACCCCTGTGCTGGTCTGGGGGGGTCAGGGTGATTGCTGTGTCCACCACCCCCTCCCCCTGCCATGTGTATTCTGTAGCTGTCTGACCTGATTGAGGGGGTTGATGAAAGAAGAGGCTGGAGGATTGTACCCCTGTGCTGGTCTGGGGGGGTCAGGGTGATTGCTGTGTCCACCACCCCCCCCCCGCCCCCTGCCATGTGTATTGTATAGCTGTCTGACCTGATTGGGGGGTTGATGTAAGAAGAGGCTGGAGGATTGTGTCTACCCCTGTGCTGGTCTGGGGGGGGGGGGGGGGGGGGGTCAGGGTGATTGCCAGTGTTGGTCATCTTACTTTAAATAAGTAATTAGTTAAGTTACAAATTACTTCTCCCAAAAAGTAAGTTACTACATTGGAAAAGTAATTAGTTACACAGCAAAGTAACTGTGACTTTTTTTTTAATATTCTATACATGTAACTAAGGGGGGTCTAGTATTACTGTAAGCAAGGGGCGCATTTATTATTATTGTTATATATCGTGTAACCAAGGGGCTGCTCTATTATTACTCTTACCAAGGGGCAGATCTGTTATAGCGTGTAAGCAAGGGGCGGGTCTATTATTATTATATCGTGTAAGGGGCGGATGGCTACAGAAGAGGGCAAATGTTAAATTAATGGGCAGAGCTCGATATATAACAATAATAATAAATGCGCCCCTTGGTTACAGTAATACTAGACCCGCCCCTTAGTTACACGATAGACTCCCCTTGCAGAGTAGCACGAGCACCGGGAGCGTGCGGCATCGCCTCGTACAATTACATTTTAACTGCGCCTGCGCGGTGTAGAGTTCACTCAGAGCTGTTTAGGTTCGGCAATTTTCGTAAGCTCCGTAGTCCTTCGTACTGCGCAAGCGCTGCACCTGCGCAGTACAGGGGGTCCTTATCCGGTGGGGGAACTTTTTTGGCAGGACACAGGAATTACACTACTGATATCTAGTGGCAGTAGATGTAATTGAGGTAACTCAGCCCAAGTAATGGGAACTGCGTTACCATAAGGGGAAAAGTAATCAGTTAGATTACTCGTTACCCTCTAAAGTAACTGCGTTAAGTAACTCTGTTTATTTTAACTCAGTTACGTACATCACTGGTGATTGCTGTGTCCACCACCCCCTCCCCCTGCCATGTGTATTCTGTAGCTGTCTAACCTAATTGGGGGGGTTGATGTAAGAAGAGGCTGCAGGATTGTGTCTACCCCTGTGCTGGTCGGGGGGGGGGGGGGTCAGGGTGATTGCTGTGTCCACCACCCCCTCCCCCTGCCATGTGTATAGTGTAGCTGACCTAATTGGTGGGGGGGGGGGGGGTTATGTGCAATTTACAGGTTGCAGAAGAATGCAGATATGTATGATTTACAGGTTGCAGAATGCAGATATGTGCTATATACAGGGTGCAGAATCCAGGCGTGTGCTGTATATTGCTGTGTGACCACCACCCACCTAAGGTAGCTAAGCTGTGAACTTGCCTGATGGGGGGTGATGTTGCTGTGTTCACAACCCAGGTATAGTAGATGAGCTGGTCTGATAAGGAGGGGGGGGGGTGTCTGCATCCCAGGTGTAAATAGACATTTGACCTAAACCCACATCTCGCAGCCATCAGATCGGTCCAGCAAGCAGCAGGTCAAAGCAGCATCTTCCCTGTGGCCATCAGATCCCGTCTGTGGTCCAGCAAGCAATAAGCCTTGTCAGCAGGTCAGTTTCAAAATCCAAATCAAATCATCAATGCCAATGATGCCATTGTCTGCTGTCCCTGGATGGGAGATCACCATACAGTCGGATCGCTGGATCAGATCTGTCCCTGAGGAGTCGGACAGCAGATAATGCAAAGTATGGGCAATGCTTTGTATTATCAGCTGTCTCCCTATCTCACTCTGATGTCTCCCTCATAACCGCTTCAGTCCAGCTCTCCACTTCCCTGACCGTGGCATGATCTGTCCAAAAATGTCCCATCTATTGTCACCAGTGTTGGTCATCTTACTTTAAAAAAGTAATTAGTTACATTACAAATTACTTCTCCCAAAAAAGTAATTGAGTTAGTAACTCAGTTACTACATTGGAAAAGTAATTAGTTACTCAGCAAAGTAACTGACTTTTTTTTTTAATATTCTTAGGGGCGGGTCTAGTATTACTGTAAGCAAGGGGCGCGTTCCCCCCTGCACGTCTATTTCCCCTCTGCACCCCCCTGCACGTCTGTTCCCCCCCCCAACACATATATCTGTTTCCCCCTCTGTACCCCACTACACATCTGTCCCCCCCCCACACACACACATATATCTGTTCCCCCTCTGTACCCCACTACACGTCTGTCCCCCCCCCCCCCCACACACATATATCTGTTCCTCCTCTGTACATCTGTCCCCCCCCCCCAAACTCACGGATCGGATCGTTGCAGAGTCACGGATTGGATAATTTTTCGGATCAGCAAATAATAATTGAATTTGCAAAAACCTTTGAAAATTCCACCACCATAAAGCCCCCACTGTAATATCCACGTCATCTCCCCAACTGTAATATTGTCTGAGTATAGCCGGGTACGGCTGGGTATCGCCGAGTATGGCTGGGTATCGCCGAGCATGGCTGGGTATCGCCGAGCATGGTTGGGTATTACCGCGTATTGCAGAGTGTGGCGGGGTGTGGCTGGGTATGGCCGGGTGTGGCGGGTTGTTGTGGGGTATGGCGGGGTGTTGCAGGGTATGGCGGGGTGTTGCAGGGTATGGCAGGGTGTTGCAGAGTATTACGCAGTATTGGCAGAGTGTTGCAGAGTATTGCGCAGTATTGGCAGGGTGTTGCAGAGTATTGCGCAGTATTGGCAGGGTGTTGCAGAGTATTGCGCAGTATTGGCAGGGTGTTGCAGAGTATTGCGCAGTATTGGCAGGGTGTTGCAGAGTATTGCGCAGTATTGGCAGGGTGTTGCAGAGTATTGCGCAGTATTGGCAGGGTGTTGCAGAGTATTGCGCAGTATTGGCAGGGTGTTGCAGAGTATTGCGCAGTATTGGCAGGGTGTTGTAGAGTATTGCGCAGTATTGGCAGGGGAGACCAGCGTCATCTTGACGCCGGTTTGTTTACAAAGTGATCGCTCCGTCATTTGACGGAGCAATCACATTGTAAACGGCCGACGGGTGCACCAAGATGGCCGCCGCTCCGGAGCTAGGCCGGAGCTGCGGCCATCGGGTGTACCAAGATGGCCGCCGCTCCGGAGCTAGGCCGAAGCCGCGGCCTTTCCTAAGTCCGAGGCCGCGGACGGCTCTGCGATCGCGGCGGGTAATTGCGGTAACGCCGCCCCAGTAATGGGAACGGCGTTACCGCGAGGGGAAGAGTAATCAGTTAGATTACTCGTTACCCTCTAAAGTAACGGCGTTACGTAACGCCGTTTACTTTAACGGCGTTAGTGCCATCACTGATTGTCACTGGCTGCCATGGATGAACAGCATCGGCTGTCATTACAAGGAGTGGGAGGGGACGTCCCCATCCCCCCACCACTCCGCCCAGGCCTCCCATCCCACCCGCAGACTTGAGCCACCAGCCGGAACGTCCGGATTTGCCTTTGATCGGGTCTCCAATGTAGAAACCCGGAAGCGTCATCACAGCGTCACTTCCAGTTTACTTGGCAGCAAACTGCGCCATTTAAAAAAAATTAATCTGAATTTAAAAACACTGATCTTGGCAGAGGAGGGGTTTAGGGTCTTTTAGACCCCCAATCCCTCCATAAAGAGTACCTGTCACTGCCTATTACTGTTACAAGGGATGTTTACATTACCTGTGACAACAATAAAAGTGATCATAATTTTTATTTTAAGGGACAGTGTAAAAAAAAAAAAAAAAAAATTAAATAAGAAAAAAAAAAATGTTTAATGCACCCGATGCCTCCGTATTTACATGCCAAAGAAAACTCCCGCCCGCAAATATAATACGTTTTCAAACCACACATGTGAGGTATCAACACGATCAACGCGATCGTTCGAATGAGAGCAATAATTCTAGCACAAGACCTCCTCTGTTACTCTAAACAGGTAACCCTTTAAAAATTTTAAAACGTTGCTTATGGAGATATTTAAGTACCGTAGTTTGTCACCATTCCATGAGTGTACACAATTTTAAAGCATGACATGTTCGCTATCCATGTTTGGGGGTTCTAAGTAATTTTTTTAGGTATAAATTCACTTAGAAAAATAATTCTTCTCTGCAACAGTTCATTCACACCACAGTACACCTACTAGTGTGCACATGACGCGCAGTTTTAACACACATTGCAATGTTTTTCTTTTCTTTTTACTTCTATTGTTATTACTTAGTGCTGTAGCACAATGTGATGCATTCAGCATGTCAGATCGCACGGTGCAAAAATGTCTTTGCTATTTTTTTTGTCAGTGTACACAAACGCAATGCATTGGTGTGAACCAAATGTGGAAGCTCCACTTATCTGTCCCCCCCCCCTCCGGTGCCACATTTGGCACCTCTCGGGGGGAGCCTGCCCTCACTTCTGTCGGACCTTGCCATGGCGAGGTACGTCAGAAATTCAGCCCCCCTTCTCCTTCCCCTAATGCCGGGCCAGTAAGGGAGTGCAGCGCACTTCGCGTCTGCACAGTAGGGAACCTACCAAGGCTTCACTGCCGGGTTCCCTTACTACGAATGGCAGCGGCACCACCTGAGAGCCAATGGAAACATTGGCTACGGTGCCAACATCGCTGGATTCCAGAACAGGTAAGTGTCCTATTATTAAAAGTCAGCAGCTACAGTGATTTTTTTATTTATTTTTTCATGTGTGGGGGGGCGAAACTCCTCTTTAAACTATAGGAGTTGCTTGGGACTACATACGGCAATGTAGCCCAACACAACCTAAAATTGGCGGTGTGAATGGGCCCTAATTGCTGTTAAATCTTACAATATATATTTTAAATATCTTATAATATACATGCTTGTCTTTAAAGTGGTTCTGCACCCATTTCATTTAGTAAATCTCTTTGCCTTCCAAATCAGGCAAAGAGTACTAAATGAAATGTGTTTTTTTTTACTTACCTTGTAATTGATGACTTCCGGTCTTCTGTCTCTTCGGGGGTGGGCGGGGTCTCTGCGTCGATCATCGTCAGGCCGCACTGTCTCCTGGGATCTGGTGTCATTGTTCCCAGGAGTCAGTGCGGACATCTTCCGAAATCTCACGAGATTTCGGCCACATCTTCCGAAATCTCGCGAGATTTCGGACACATCTTCCGAAATCTCGTGAGATGTCGGCAGATGTGCCGTTACTGCGCACGCGCGAGTAACGGCGGTGCATGCTGGGCCATCTAAAGTGCCTGTGGGGGTTTCACATGCCCACAGGCAAGATGGCCCCCAGCACAAAAGAAGAAGATGAAGAACTTCATCGGACGAAAACCGGCGGCGATCGAGATGGAAGATGGAACAGGTAAGTCCCCCAATTGAGCTATATGCCCTTGGCATATAGCCCAAAAAAAAAAAAAAAACGGGTGCAGAACCGCTTTAAATGAATACTACTTTCTTTCTTTACTATTAACAGACAAGCCTTGTTCAATGTATGCTTAGTAATGTGATAAATACAATAGTGCTTTATGAACATACATACTGTGCTCTTGTACTCAAAGTAAAACGTGAAAAAATATGTGATAAATAATCAACTCATTTAACGTGGTAAATATCCAATGACAAACCGTAAATTGAATTCAAAGTCCATCCAATGTGTCCTTTATACCTAAGTAAATTATATAACCAGAAATAAATGTCTCTAAAAATTCAATGCTTGTTTATCCAAATCTCAATACAGTATGTTCTCCGGCAAATCATGCATGGTGGACTACAAAACACCTCCTTCCCAGAACACAAAACCCATGCTCTCTTGGTGCTCACACTCAAACTTTGCACTAACCAGACCTCCATGACCCTCTTAATTGTGTCCACAGTAGCTTAAGCTGGCCATACACGGTTTGATTGATCAGCTTGGGTATAACCAGCCTGCCGGATTCTATTGCAACTGTTGCTAGCAGTTGCTAAAGCTGCTAGCGATAATCCCTATCTTCTCCCTGCGGAAAGTAAGTAATTGTTGTTGTGTGCACTCACATTAAAAATACAAATGGTAGCATTCAATATGGTTACTATAACACATGATTCCAAGATGGCCACCACTGACCCAACTTCCTTTTTGTTTCCTGCGTGTGTTCCACGTAGGTGTAAAGATCAAAAACTGGATGGAAGGGACTTGGAAGGCTGCCTTGGAAGGATATTGTAAATGTAAGCTACTGTGGACCCACTTATTAAGTTAAGAGGGTTATGGAGGTCTGGAGAGTGCACAATTTGAGTATAAGCACCAAAAGTGCATAGGTTTTGTATTCTGAGGAGTTGTTTTGTAGTCCACCATGCACAGTTTGCTGGTGCACATATTGAGATTTGGATGAAGAAGCACTGGACTTTTTAGAGACATGTATTTGTGCTTATGATCAAAGTATATTTTTCAGAAAACACTGATATGAAGCGAAATCGACCTAGTGGGCTTCAGCAACGAAAAATTAAGAAGGCAAAAGAACAGTCAGCTGAGGCAATGTCTGGATCCATTTTAAAATATGTCATGCCTTCAAAATCTACTGCAGTAGGAGAAAGAGTTGAAGGCATTCAGTGTGGTGAATTCAAGAGAGAAATACCAGAAGTATCTTCTCAAGAACATTCATATATAAAAAGGCAAGAATTGGAGAAGATCAACTTATATTCAAGCAGTGAGAGTGATGTAGAGGAAGGAGCTGCCAGAAGAAGCCTCCCCCAGCAAGACTCTGCTGAAGAAGCAGAGCAAACTGATAAACTATCAGTTTATTCTGATGTTGCTTCTTGGCCAGTTCCAGTTCCAGATGAGTTAAGAGTGGACCTTATTAAGAGGGGAAGTGAACATTTCCAAAATAGAGATGGGCCTTTCAGTGCTGTTGAAAGACGAGGAGAGAAATCGAAAGGGAAAAGTCGACAGCTCACCACTGCATGGTTCTATAAGACTCTTCCAAATGGTGAGACAATTCTTAGAACCTGGATGGTGTACTCTCCATCAAAAGAAAGTTTGTTTTGTTTTTGCTGCAGACTTTTTGCACTTGATGAAAAACTAACCGTAACATACAGTTTTGTTACCGGGTTTCAGTTGTGGTGGAAGCTGAATCCAAAGGTGTCTGATCATGAAGCTTCTGAGCAGCATCTTACACGCTTGGAGAAATGGAAGACCTTGAGAACAGGACTGAGGCTACAAAAATGCATTGATCATGTCCACCAAACAACAGTGGACAAAGAGAAAAAGAAATGGAGGGATATTTTGCATCGCCTCTTGAATGCAACCTTGTTTTTGGCTCACCAGAATCTTCCTTTTCGTGGTCATAGAGAGACCATGTCATCAGTAAACAAAGGAAACTTTCTGGAATTGGTAGAATTGCTTTCAAATTATGATCCGGTTTTAAAGGAACATTTCATAAGGCTGAAACATTCTATTGAATCTAGGAAGAGAATGACTTCTTATTTCGCTCCAAAAATTCAAAATGAATTTATTTGTCTTCTGGGGAATCATGTGAAATAGTGGCTGATATCAAGAAAGCAAAGTACTTTGGGATTCTTTTTGACAGTACCCCTGATGTGTCACACATTGATCAGATGCGTGAAGTGATCAGATATGTCCATATTGCAGGTGACAATGTTGAAGTAAAAGAATCATTCTTGGGCTTCTTTCCTATTGCTGGAAAGACTGCTGCTGAGCTCACAGAAAATATCCTACAACATCTGGAGGAAGCTGGACTGGACATAAGCCTTTGCCGTGGTCAAGGATATGATAATGCTGCAAGTATGGCAGGGATTCATGGTGGTGTTCAGGCAAAGATAAAAGAGATAAATCCCAAGGCTTTGTTTATCCCATGTGCAAACCATTCTCTGAACCTTTGTGGGGTGCACTCATTTGGAAGTGTTGCTTCCTGTGTTACTTTTTTTGGAACATTGGAAAAGGTGTATTCATTCTTTTCATTTTCTACACATCGTTGGGAATTGCTGATGGAGAATGTAGGTGTGACAGTGAAAAGACTTTCCCAAACAAGATGGAGCGCTCATTATGATGCTGTGAAGTCACTGAGGGCAAATTTTGAAAAACTTACTGCAGCCCTTGAAAAGCTGTGTGATCCCAAAGAAAATGTGGACACAAGAGGATCTGCTAAGATGTTGCTGCCTGTTGTATGCGATTTTACTTTTTTGTGTTATCTTTCTTTCTGGTGTGACATTCTGAAAGAAGTTAATATCACACAGAAGTATTTGCAAACAGTGGGACTCACTCTTGAAAAGTGCATTGTGAAGCTACAAGCTCTAAAAGCATTTCTTGCAAGTCAACGAAATTAAATTGTGGAAAAGGCCATTCATTATGCAACTACCATGTGTGAGGAAATGGGCATTTTAATGGAGAGAAGAGGGAGAGGAAAGCTCCGGAAAACAATGCCACATTGTCTCACATTGCCAGAGGAAATTAAAAGGGCTATGTTTGAGTGCCTTGATAGGTTTCACCAGGAGTTGGAAATTCGTACTAAGGCAATTGAAAAAATCCTTTCAATATTTGCTGTTATTCAGCCGAACACTCTGGTTGTTGCAACAGAAAAAGATCTACAGAATTATACTCCAAAATTGACTGAGGTTTTTCATGAATTATCTAATGAAGACATCTATTTGGAGATTGAACGCCTTAGGAGGCATTTGGAAGCTGCCAAGGTCAGTATTGAAGAGGAAAATAAATGGACGGTTTGCAGTTCCTGCAGTTCATTGTTAAATGGGATTTTTGTGAATCTTTGCCTAACTTGTCACTGTGTTTTAGATTCTTTTTGACTCTCTGTGTGAGCATTGCTTCATGTGAAAGAAGTTTTTCTAAATAAAAATTAATAAAAAACTACTTCCGCTCTACCATGAGTGAGACAAGATTGACAAATCTGGCCATACTTTTAATTGAACTTGAATATGCAAAGAAGATTAACTTTGATGCAGTCATTGATCAATTTGCAGAACTGAAAGCTCAAAGGCAGAGGATGTGAATGATTCCTTTCAATATAGACTGAGTGGTCGCTTTGGAGTTTGGACCTGTTTTTTGTTTAAAAAAAGCAGTATTATCTCTTCAGTAAATGTTATAAATAATTGAAGTTAATAACTTATTTTCCAATGTTTTTTTTAGTTAATGGAAATTTTACAAATTGGTGCAATAAATATTCTTGAGAAAAAAAAAAAAATTGTGGGTGTTTTTTCATTTAAAAGTTGGGGGGGGGGGGGTCGGGTGCCAGATGTAGGATCCGCCCTGGGTGGCAAACGCTCTAGGTACGCCCCTGACACCAATATAGTTGTATATTTGATCTTATAAACTAGGGGATAATGGTGTTGTGGTAACTTGCACAACTAAAAAAAAAAAAAAAATAATATTATTATTGATATCACTAGAAAAAAAAATCTAGAAAATGATATCACTGGAAAAAGAAATCTAGAAAATGTGTTTGCAATAGCTCCATAAGTATGACCAGCAAAGCAGCTTCATTATTATCCCATTAAAGAAGAAGAGAATGGGGCATGGCCTGGAAGGGCATGTGAGAGGTCGCACTGCACGGAGCTCCCGCTAACGATCCTCCATTGATCCTGATCCCGCTGTACCAGCATACTTCCCTGGGCCCACGAGGCATAGCCTGGACCCCCTGCTCCCCTCGGACCACCGACGAATACCTGAGGGACCCGAAATGTCCCGTAGATGGGGTAACACCGCGGCCGCAGCAGCCGAAGCGGCCATGGAAATCCAAGATGGCGCCGGCGCGCCACAGCCTCAACAGACAGCACGAGGTGCACAAAACAGGGGGTAAGTCACACAAAACCCCTAAGCAATCCGGGACAGAGCAACCCGGGGACATGGTCTATTATGCACAAAAGATGCAGGGAACCAGTAGCTCCCACCCCCCACTGCTGCAATTACAGGCCTGCGGGCCTGACGGCCAAGATGGCGAGGACACGCTGCCCCTGGCAAGCTCTCCCATACCCACCCCTGACATTTATGACCATATGCAGGAAGAGACACAATAACCCACACTTACAGAAATACTCCGCGCTGTTCAGCGCTGCACAGCATCAGTAGATGGATTAAAAATGCAGTTTGGGGGCCTCACTGAGACTGTATCACTTATGAGGCAGGATTTCCAGAAAATAAGGGAGAGAACCACGGCTGTGGAGGGCAGGATCAGCGAGGTGGAAAACTTATTACCCCCCCCTTACTAGGGATGCTAGGATAGCACTGCAACAATCTGCACAAGCAAATGACAAGACAGACGACATTGAGAACCGTTTGAGAAGGAACAATGTCCGCATTGTCGGGCTTCCAGAAAAGGTTGAGGGCAGAGATCCTACAGCATTCATTGAATCCTGGTTCCAAGAGATTTTTGGCAAAGAAGCTTTTACTGCTTTGTATGCGGTGGAAAGGGCACACCGCACACCACCTAGGCCGCATCCCCGGGTAACCCACCGCGCTCCATGCTGGCCAGGCTCCTAAACTATAAGAACTATAAGGACAGAGAGATTATTCTTAGGCTGGCGAGAGAAATACACTTTAATGGGGCCAAAGTCTCGTTTTACCCAGACTTCTCTGCGGAGGTGCAACGTAAAAGGGCCAAGTTTACAGAGGTGAAGAAGCGCCTACAGAAAATTCCGGTGACATACGCCATGCTGTACCCAGCCAAACTACGCATCACAGCCAGGGGACAAGCCACGTTCTTTAAAAATGCCTTAGACGCATCTGCATGGCTGGACCGTAATGAGCAAGACCTCAGACATCATAGAGACAATGACCAAGGGGACTGATGTGAGCCACCGAATGATATGAAGGGGGCAGGCCTGCTGCCAGCAACATGCCTTTTTCACCCACACAGCGGGATCATAGTACACCTTTATAAGGTTAGCGCCTGACACAAGCTAATCTTTTTTGAATATGTTTTTCCAATGAGGAAGTTACACCCGAGTGGGGTAGACATCCCTACATTGACACAAAGTTATGCTGTTTGCCCCAGTTTAGTGGGCTAGTTTCCACGTGCCCAGTTGGCACGAGTTTCTTGAAAGACTCCTGGAGTGCGGCTAACAGAATGGAGTTCCCACCAGCCCTATGTGGGCCAGCGTCATGCACCCGACAGACCGGTTCAAGTCGGTTCTCATCATCCACAGTGACCTTACTACCATGCTATGCATCCACTTTACCAACCACCCATTGCCGTCAACGTCGGACACCACTACAGCTACCAGCAGCCTGTAATCTGCAGCCTGACTTTGATACCCACTATCGGCTTACCACCCTGGTGTCCCTCAGAACTGAACCATCGGGACATAGGGGCCGCGAGTATACACGCACGCAACGCCTGACATGGCCACCACAGCGATAGTTGCCTGGAATGTCCGGGGGGTCCATGACCAACTGAAACGCACCTTGATAGGCTCCTGTTTGAAAAAGTTTCATCCAGCTATAGTTGGTCTCCAGGAGACACAGCTTACGAAAGACACCATGGCTTCCCTGCAATATTCCTGGGTGGGCATGGCGTATCATTCCACTCACTCCTCGTATTCGCAGGGTGTGAGTGTTCTGGTACACAAATCCTTGGCCTACCAGGAACTAGACGCAGCTGTGGACCCGATGGGCAGATATGTATTTTTGTACTGTAAAGTGTATACCCTGACAGTGATAATTGCATTTGTGTATATACCTCCTCCTTTCTCCAGGGAAATACTGCAGCTTCTCCTGTCCTACCTGGTCGGCAAACCCGAAACCCCCATACTAATCATGGGAGATTTTAATGGTTACCTAGATCCTAAATTGGATAGGCATCCCCCAGCCCAGCCACCCTCAGGAATCAGGGGCACTATTTTGAGCCGACTGCTGATGGAGGTGGGTTGGACTGATATTTGGAGGGCAGGAGGGATTCTCATGCTTCTCCAAGACCCATGGGTCCCTGTCTCGCATTGACTTGTGTGTGGGGTCATCCCAACTGCTTAACGCAATTCCCAAGGTCGAATACCACCCTAGGGGGGTGTCTGACCACTCCCCACTGGTTGCACATCTTATTACTCGACCCAAGTTACTTTTACCCAGAGCAACCTGGAAGCTAAATGCCTTCTGGCTGAAGCTATTTACCTCGCATGAGAGAGTAGAGAAACAGATTGACCAATATTTTATAGATAACCAAATGCATGATGACTTACAAGTAAGGTGGGATGCATTTAAGGCATGCCTGCGAGGCACGTTTATAACCGAAATCTCGGCTATTAAACGGGACTCCTCTGCCCTATTGGTGCAGGTAGAGGACCAGGTGAGACGGATGGAGCTTGCTTATATTACAGATGCATCAGAGTCCGCGAGGGAGGCATGGATCTCGGCACAGGATGCCCTGGACCGGGTGAGATCCTCCGCTGCGGAACGAAAGAGGTTCTTTACTAAACAAGCATTTTATGAGGAGGGGGAAATAACAGGTAGATTGCTTGCTAGGATTGCCAGGGCTCAGCAGTCGTCTCTGACCATTGGAGCCATACGTGACTCCCAGGGACGATTGGTGAATGATCCTGAACTTATTATAGAGGTACTGTCCTCATTTTACACCACATTGTATCAATCCTGTGACAACTACACTGACAGAGAGCTACAGGACTACATGGAGGGGGTGGATATCCCGGTGTTATCAGGTGGGTAACGGGTGGCCGCAGCATCCTTCTCCACATGCAAAGCCCCGGGGGACGACGGGATCCCCATTGAGGTCTATACCCTATGCTTTTGCCCAAACTGCTTGAGGTATTTAACTCCTCCTTTGAGACAGGAAAACTACCAGCCACTATGACCAGGGCCAATATCGTGCTACTATTGAAGGCATTAGACCCTAGCTCTTACAGACCTATTTCGTTGCTACAGAGTGACGTAAAAATTTTGGCCAAAGTAATAGCTCTTAGGGTCAACAAGATTATAAGATCTATTATTCACATGGATCAGGCAGGTTTTATGCCCGGTACATCAACAGCGACCAACCTTAGAAGGTTATACTTGAACATGCAGACCCCCTCAGATTCCACCGGCTGTAGAGCACTGTTGTCTCTTGACGCCAATAAGGCATTCAACAGTGTAGGCTGGAGATATTTGTGGTCAGTACTGTCCAAGTTCGGGTTTGGTCCACGGTTCATAAAATGGGTGAAACTGCTGTACGACACACCACAGGCGGCCATACGGTTATCGGACAAGATGGCACATGCTTTTGCACTGGGCAGGGGGACGAGACAGGGATGTCCCCTGTCCCCCCTGCTCTTTGCTCTAGCCATTGAGCCTCTCGCAGCACAGGTGAGACACTGCCAGCAGATTATGGGATTCCGGTATGGGGAATTACAGGAGAAAATCGTGCTCTACGCCAACGACATGCTTCTCTTCCTGGAAGACACTGGGGGTTCACTGGAGGGGGCGATGTCCCTTATCAGGGAGTTCGGCCACTTCTCTGGCCTCACTATAAATTGGTCCAAGTCTGCCTTTATGTACATTGATGGTGCGCCTGGGCAGGAGGAGGAGCTCTCCTGCCCAGTGCCCATAGTGACTGAGTTTAAGTACCTAGGGGTAAATATCTCCCCCGTTTTGACAGATTTTTGCAAACTTAATGTAAACCCCATGTTGACCCGATTTAAAGACAAAATAAACATATGGAACAAGCTTAGAATGTCCCTGGCGGGGAAAACAAACCTTATTAAAATGATACTGATGCCGCAGTTCCTGTACCTGCTACACAACACGCCAGTGGTCATACCACTGAAGGTGTTCAGGGTGGTTAACTGACTTTTTAGACTACTGTTATCGCACACTAAGCCCCCTAGAATTAAGCTTGATCAGTTACAATACCCAAAAGAGGGAGAGGGACTTGCCCTCCCCAACCCATGGATATACTACTTAGCAGCGCAGCTACAACACCTGATAGGAGCCATGAATCCCCCATCGGGGAGCTCTTCCTGCAGACTCATGCAAATAGGCGCGGGAGTAAATTCTATACTGGAGGGACTGGAGGCCCAACAATTTCAAAAACCAAACAAATCCATGCCAACTTATGCACTCCTTCAGAAGGTATGGAACAAGGTCAGACAGCTACAGATCGTAACAGGGTTCACAACTTTTAGCCTGATTTGGGAAAACAAAACTTACGCAGAATTAGCTAAAATTCAACAGGGACCTAGAATTTTGCCCCTGGGCATAACCCATTTGAGACAGATCTTCCATAACGGGGCCTTGATCCCGTTCAAAAACCTGCAACTAAAATATGGCCTGGCACATAATATGCTTTTTTATTACATACAGCTCCAGCACGCAGTTAGAGCGCATTGGGAGGCCGTGGAGTGGAATTTGTCAGCCACTCCAGTCTTCCGAATGCTGCAAGATACAGCAGACATGAAGGGCGTTATTTCCCAGTGCTACAATATGCTCCTTTCCTCCTTCTTAGAGGGACATCCCATGAAGGCTGTAACGCAATGGGAGGTAGACCTGGGACCTATTGCAGGGGAACTATGGGAAGAAGCCCTACAGGCAGTCAACATATGCTTGCTAAATGTGGCACAGAAGGTCTCCCAACTATACATCCTACTAAGATCTCATTACACTCCGGTGAAATTATACAGAATGGGAAAGAAACCAGACCCTTTATGTAACAGGTGCAGGATAGCGCCCGGGGATTTGATTCATCTCCTCTGGCGCTGTCCAAAACTCCATAGGTACTGGGTGGGGGTCCTAAATACTTTGAATCAAGTGTTCCAGACTGAGGTCACTCTTGACCCTCTACCATGCTTATTGGGGAAACTTGAGGAGAAAATACCAGAGGAAGGGAAGAGAACAGCATTTGCTAGAGCTTTGTTTCAAGCCAGAAAGACAATTCTATTGAGTTGGAAATCTGAAGCACCCCCCACAACCAAGACATGGATACAGCACGTGGGTAAGACACTTATAATGGAGAAGTCCATATACCAACATAGAGGAATTCCTGATAAGTTTGACACTCCGGGACTTAGTCCAATGGAACTTGTTCAGACGAGACTGATTAGTGGGGTGTAGGGAGGATAGGAATTGCGTCCTCAGAGATAGGACATAGGAACAATAACAGGTGACGGTAGTGTGGATGATGATACAGGTTTTTACATGGCGGGGAGGGGGGGAATGGTTGGTAATTTGGTTATACTGTGTGTACTTAATGGTAATGCAAAGGATTGTATGTAACCATGGATGGATACTCGATACACCACAGTTGTTTGTAGATTGTAGAATAAGTTGCATTCTGACATGTAATGTTTATTATATGTGCAATAAAAACCGTTTTGATAAAAAAAAAAAAAGAAGAAGAGAATTGTGCACTGCATTTGGAGATCTCATAATTTGTCACAAACGTTAATTCTCCATTACGAATGCTAGTTTACAAGAACGACCGCTTCTGAGCAAGCGTGTTTGTACTTTGGACTTTTGTCCGATGGACTTGTGTACACATGATTGGAAAATCCGACAACACACATTTGTTGGTGGAAAATTTGAAGACATGCTAGCCAACATTTGTTGGCAGAAAGTCCGACAACAATTGTCTGATGGAGCATACACAGGGTCGGATTTTCCACCAACAGCCTGACATCCAACATTTCCTGTTGGAAAATCAGATCGTGAGTACGGGGCTTTAGAGGAATATACCTTAGACATCATTATTGTTAAAGAAGGCAAATTTTTAAGGGATAAATCTGCATATGATAATGGATATGCTTATAAATGGAGTCAACCCACCTCTAATAAACCAATGAATCATTCACCTATACGTCCAGTACCCCAAACTACACATGATGTACCTAACATATCTTCTGTCAATCGACTGTCTATCGGGATTTATCCCAAGACAGGCTCCCTAAAAAATGTAAAGGAAACTTAGAACATACATCGTCAGATTTACTTCAGGGTACATTTGGATCCACAGCTACTCGGCGACCTCAAATCACTCATTCTAAATCAAACACACTTTGACCCACTTCACATGTCGACACTAGGGATGAGCCGAACACCCCCCTTTCGGTTCGCACCAGAACATGCGAACAGGCAAAAAATTTGTTCGAACACACGAACACCATTAAAGTCTATGGGACACGAACATGAATAATCAAAAGTGCTAATTTTAAAGGCTTATATGCATGGTATTGTCATAAAAAGTGTTTGGGGACCTGGGTCCTGCACCAGGGGACATGTAGCAATGCAAAAAAAAAGTTTTAAAAATGGAAGTTTTTTCGGGAGCAGTGATTTTAATAATGCTTAAAGTGAAACAATAAAAGTGTAATATTGCTTTAAATTTCGTACCTGGGGGGTGTCTATAGTATGCCTGTAAAGGGGCGAATGTTTCCCGTGTTTAGAACAGTCTGACAGCAAAATTAAATTTCTAAAGGAAAAAAAGTAATTTAAAACTACTTGCGGCTACAATGAATTGTCGAGTCCGACAATACACATAACAGTTCATTGATAAAAACGGCATGGGGATTTCCCCACAGGGGAACCCCAAACCAAAATTTAAAAAAAAAATGGCATGGGGATCCCCTTCAGACCCTTCAGGTCTGGTATGGATTTTAAGAGGGGGGTTGGGTCACCCGTTTACGTAAACGAAGAAGAAGATGGAGAAGATGAAGTTGGAGGAACAAGAAGAACACCCAAGGAAGACCAAAAGAAAGAAGATGAAAGAAGAAGCGGAAAAAAGGAGAAATTAATAAAATACTTGTCAAAAACCGTCCGTTTTTTAACTTTTTGTCACTACTTTTTCTGAAATGATAGGGGTACATTTGTACCCCATTATCAATTCAAATGGGGATTAAAGGGGGTTTCCAGATTCCGATAAGCCCCTCGCCCGCAGACCCCCACAACCACTGGGCAAGGGTTGTGGGGATGAGGCCCTTCTCCCCATCAACATGGGGACAAGGTGCTTTGAGGGGCTACCTCAAAGCACCCTCCCAATGTTAAGGGCATGTGGCCTGGTACGGTTCAGGAGGGGGGTGCTCTCTCGTCCCCCCCTCTTTTCCTGCGGCCTGCCAGGTTGCATGCTCGGATAAGGATCTGGTATGGATTTTTGGGGTGACCCCGCGCCATTTTTTTTTATTTTTGTGCAGGGTTCCCCCTAAAATCCATACCAGACCCTTCTGGTATGGATTTTGAGGGGGACCCCCACGCCATTTTTTTTATTGTGGCACGGGGTTCCCCTTAATATCCATACCAGACCTGAAGGGCCTGGTATGGAATTTAGGGGGACCCCACGCATTTTTTTTCTTAATTTTGGTTCGGTGTTCCCCTGTGAGGAAATCCCCATGACGTTTTTATCAATGAACTGTTATGTGTATTGTCGGACCAGACAATTCATTGTAGCCCCGAGTAGTTTTAAATGACTTTTTTTCCTTTAGAAATTTAATTTTGCTGTCAGACTGTTCTAAACATGGGGAAACATGTGCCCCTTTACAGGCATACTATAGACACCCCCCAGGTACGAATTTTTAAGGAATATTACACTTTTATTGTTTTATTGTTTTACAGTATTAAAATCGCTGCTCCCGAAAAAAACAGCAGTTTTTAAAACTTTTTTTGCATTGATACATGTCCCCTGGGGACGGACCCAGGTCCCCAAACACTTTTTATGACAATACCATGCATATAAGCCTTTAAAATTAGCACTTTTGTACACCACCCTTTTCTCCAAGCTAACTCCTTATAGATCCTCACCTCTGATTATATGCAGAGATTTTAATGAAGTGATTGACCACACACTAGATACCACTAATGCTTCAAGAAGTAGGCCCTCAGCACTATCCACCCTCCTTAAACGCGAAGACCTATATGACTCATGGAGGTGTATGCATGATTCGGAGCGAGACTACACCTTTTTCTCCCCACCACATCAGTCTTACTCTTGGATCAATCTATTTATCACAGACAAACATCTACTCCAGTCTATCACGGCCTCCCACATAGGTACAATATCCTGGACTGACCACCCTCCGGTCACAATTAAACTAGCCCCCCTGTCCCAAAGTCCTAGACACATGATTTGGAGATTAAACACGTCTCTTCTCAACACTCCTGACTTTGAAACCCAAATACGGTCTGAGATTGAGACTTATTTTCAGCAAAATGTAAACTCTGTAACTGATCATGCTATATTATGGAATGCTCATAAGGCTTGCCTATGAGGTCTTTTCATCAAACTTGGGTCCCTGGCAAAGAAAAAATACTCTCTCACCACAGACTCCCTCGCAAAGCAGATCCAAACACTGGAATTCACCAACAAAAAATCCCCCTCCAATACTATTTCTTCAGAACTTAGAACCCTTAGACTCCAGCTCAGCGATCAAGAAGCAACTCGCCAACAAAAAAATAGCACATCTCACTAATTCCCAAGGAAAGCGCCTAACTAATCCACTTGACATTGCAAATGAATTTAGCAACTTCTTTTTTTTTAACTTTATATGTTTATTATTTATTTTATACATTTACAATGATACAAAACATGGCATACATATTCATACATCCAGTAGGCAATAGTCCATTAATAGATGGAATTGATTATGCCTTACTCCCTCCCCCCCCCCCCCCCTCCTTCCCACCCCTCTCTCCCTCCCCTACTTCACACATCCACCTTTCACACACCAACCTTTGACTCATCCTCATCCTACTAATTTTATTACGCTTCATTTAAATAGGACTCCAGTATATTAATATTACAAGTTTCTATCCTTTTCATCCCACGGTTTCCACAACAAATCAAATTTATCAAAGTTCCCTTGTTTAATATAGGTAGTTCTCTCTTTAAGAATCACCCTCTCCATATTTTGTTCCCATTCCTCGACTGAAGGATGAAGAGGGGACTGCCATTTCTGGGCAATGAGTTTCCTAGCCTGGAATAGGCATTGCAAAATCGCTAATTGAGTCTCCCCTGGCCTGCCCCTTCCCTCCACCCCCTCAAAACACAAAGAATGGGGTCTAGATCCAAGTGGGTTTTAAAAATCTGGGCGATCCTAGCCACCACCTCATGCCAATAGCGGTGTAATTTGGGACATCTCCAGAACATATGAATAAGATCTGCGCCCGATCTCCCACATCTAGGGCAGGTATCATCTTGTCTACACCCAAACCTGAACAATTTCGCCGGGGTATAATACACACGATATATTAAGTAAAGATGTGACATCTTCTGAGGAGGGGAAAGTGAGACCCAGGGGGCAAGCTCTATTATCCTTTCCCATTGTGCGTCCGAGATGCTTCCCACGTCATTGGCCCATTTTATTTTATGGGGACTTGTTTGGGGCCCTTCCCGACTCCCTTTATGTATATGTGAGTATACTTTAGATATCATCCCCTTTCGGGTCTCAGCACCTATTATGCTCTGTAGTATCGGGATGCTAGTCCATTCTAAGGTCGAGTCTTTAAACTGTTCGGTAAGGGCATGCCTCACTTGCAGATACCTAAAAAAGGACTTCTTAGGGAGCAAAAAATGGGTCCTTAAGTCCTGAAAACTTTTAATCACCCCCTCATGGTAAAACTGGGCAATATACTTTAACCCCAATCTATTCCATTCTCTAATGATCCCTATTTTTTGCACCGCACCCAAGTTGTTGTTTTCCCACAAGGGGGAGTAAGCTGTAAAACCATTATACCCAAGTATTTTCTTTGTCATTCCCCATGTTCTTGCCATCAAATCCTGTGTAGGTAGCCCCTTCTGAAAAGACCCTGCCTCTAATATTTCTGTTAGAGAGTTATGTACAGATTTATAGAGAAGAATCTTCCATTCCCGTCCGTCTTTGCTGGCCTCACTTCCCCCAATATGTTGAAGCTGCGCGGCCAAGAAATAGCTAAAAGGGTGGGGCAGCGCGACTCCTCCCAGTTTGTTTGAAAGTTGCAAAGTCTTAAGACCAATGCGGGATATGCCCCCTTTCCAAATTAATTCTCTAAATATTGTGTCCATCATAGTGAACCACTTTTTGTAAATCCATATTGGAGAATTATGGAGTATATATAGCAGTTGCGGTATAAGTACCATTTTAATTAAATTACAGCGGCCAGCAGGTGAAAGGGGGATTTTTTCCATATTTGGATTTTCCCTTTGAATTTAGCGAGAAGTGGGCTCAGATTCTCTGCTATAAATTGTTTGGGGTCCCTTGAGATAGTTATGCCTAAATACTTTATTTGGTGGACTATTTGGAGCCTCTCTGCCTCCTGGGGCAGAGGGCAATCCATTGGATCAATTGGGAGTAAATTAGATTTTTCCCAGTTTATCCTAAGACCTGACAGAAGTCCAAAGTCTTCAATTCTACCCATGGTCTCCCGTAATGAGTCCTGTGTGTCATTAAGCAATAAAAGGAGATCATCCGCATACAATATCACTTTTTCTTCTAGATCCCCACGTTTTAAGGCATGCCCCTGTCGAAGACCCTGAGGTCGAAACTAGTCGGGCCAGCATACTCTGTACCCCACATTGCTTTTATACTACCATCCATTTTATTTTTGTGATCACTTTTTTAATTCTTGTGTCATATATTTATCATTATATCTGACCACCCCAATAAACCAACTGGTTTGTTTTGATCTGCACCATCCGGAGCCTCTTTTTTATCTTTTTATTCCATACTCACATCACGAAACCCCCACTTTCGCTGCTTCCTTGGATACACCCCGGGTCGGAGCACCCACCTATTCGGAGTCTACAAGCGGTGACACCAGGATTCACCATTTGGAATTCGCCCCTTGGGATTCGGAGCCGGATAGAATAGGACCAAACAGGACCCATCCGACCACTCTCCTATAGGCCTGACCTGGCCTCATCAGGTTATCAAGCCCTATTGACCCACTGTCGTATGACATGTGTGTCCAACCTATCCGGTAAGAGTACCCAACTTCTATTTTACCAGTGAACGTTGATGTACCCACAGGCACCTGTTTATTCGTACCATACCTACTGCTTCACAGCCAAATTCCTTGGGCCACTCCATAAGAAAAGTGTTCCACTCATTTCCCATATTTATACGGACCATCCCATTTGGACTTCTTTAGATATTTTGGACTAAAATCCATCTTATTTGAGCCTGATCTTGGACTCTATACTTTAAAGTTCACATTTTATACTTCATTTTATATTTATTTATTGTGCATTGTCACTTATTTTACATGTGTAATTGTATTCACAAACTTATACTCCAACATTCAGCGCTACACTATTTTTCCGTCACATTTTGCTCACTTTGTTTGTATGAGTGTCGGCTGCTTTATTTCCACTATATCATTGTGATACTCCTCTTTTAGTGCAGTGTTTTCCCCCTTTTTTACCCCACGTTTAAAGCCTTTTATTTCTGGAGATGCTCTAAGGGAGAGGGCCAAAGGTTCGATTGCGAGGGCGAAAAGGAGGGGGGACAATGGGCACCCCTGCCTTGTCCCCCTCAGCAATCGAAACCTGGATGAATATTCGTTATTAACTTTTACTCTTGCCCCAGGAGACCCATATAAGAGTTTCACCCCTTTAACAAAATTCGGGCCAAACTGAAATTCCGTCAAAGTTCTCACTAAATATTTCCACTCTAAGGTATCAAAGGCCTTGGCCGCGTCTAAAGAAAGGACGGCTCTATTGCCCCTCTCTTCCGTAAGGATTTGAAGATTCAAAAAAAGCCGTCTAATATTACTACTAGTAGATCTTCCCAGGATGAATCCCGATTGGTCTTTATGGACCAATTTATGGATAACTTTATTTAGCCTTGCTGCCAAGACCTTCGCTAAAACCTTCGTATCCGAATTCAATAGTGATATCGGTCTATATGAAGCGGGGAGTAATGGATCCTTATTATCCTTATGGATTACAATTATGGTCGACTCCATCATTGACAAGGGGAGTTCTCCCTTCGCTGCCGAGGAATTAAGTACCTTCAACAGCTCAGGGAGGAGTACCTCACCATACCGACGATATATTTCGATGGGAAGGCCATCTGATCCAGGGGCCTTCAGACCTGCCATCTCTCTTGTGGTCCACTGTATCTCCTCCAGGGTGACAGGGCTGTCAAGAGCAGCCCTGTCCTCCTCAGAGAGACAGGGGACCACCAACCCCCCAAAAAAACTATCCATCTCCACAGTCATGTCATCTTGGCTAGAATGGTATAAATTCTCATAGTACGAGCGAAAAGTGTCCACAATGTCTGGTGTATATGTAGATGACCAACCCGCTCCTATGCTAACCATCGGTACCGTTGATGGAGGTGAATTAGTTCTAATTAGGTGAGCCAACATTCTACTTATTCCTTCCCCCTCCCCAAATGCAATTTGTTTATGAAAAATAAATTTTTGTTCTGCTTTGGCCATTACAATTAACCGATAATGTTTTTGTGCTTGTGTCCAGTTCCTTAAAGTTTGCTAATGTTGAATTATTAATGTACTTGCTCGCTGCAGATTCCTCCCCTTCCCTTGACTGTTTTTTTATTTTTGAGATCTGCTGGATCAGTAAACCCCGAAGAATGGCCTTAACTGTATCCCAAATTACCCCCTGGGGAGCTGAGCCATTATTCAGATCTATATATTCTTTTAGGGCGAGCGAAACCTCTTAGGAATCTCCCATAAGCTCCAACCAGGAGGGGTTAATTCTCCATTCTCGGTAAATTCTTCTTTCCCCTACCTCAATTGAAGCCGTCAGTGGAGAATTGTCGGAAAGACCCCTAGGCATATACCTAATACTGTCTACCATATTTGACAGAGCATCATTGCCGAGCATCATGTCGATCCTCGACAGTGTTGAGTGTGTGCTGGAGAAGCATGAGTATCCCCTAATCTCGGGGTTCCTCAAATGCCAAATGTCTTTCAGGCCCATTTCCTCCAAGAAACGGGTGAAACGGCCATCCGTTTGCCCCCCCTCTGAGTCCCCTGGGGAAATCTATCTATTAATGGGTCCAAGACCGTGTTAAAGTCTCCAATGACCAGTACCGGGAGACCCGGCCTCTCCAGCACAAACTCCACAAAGTCGAGAAGGACCTTAATAGCAAAGGGCGGGAGAACATAAACATTAGCCAGTAAGACGTCTTTATTCTCTATCCTACAGTGTAAAAATATGTACCGTCCCTGATCATCAATCTTAGTTTGAATACAATTGAAAGCAATTCCTGATCTGATCAAAATACTAACCCCTCTAGAAAAAGATGAGTGAGTCGAGTGAAAGTGCGGGGCGAACTCTCCCTAGCCAAGTCTAGGGATGGAGACGTTGGTGAGGTGTGTCTCCTGGAGACACACTATAGAAGCGCCATAGGATCTGACCATAGACAGTGCTGCCGTTTTTTTTCCTATATCACCCAATCCCCTAATTCCATGAACATATAGTAACCAACTTCTTACCATGCTGTGTGTTTCTAATCATTAGTGAATGTGACATTCTGTAATCTCTGCAATAACATTATTCCTTAAACTCGTGCCTAATAATACATACAGAAAAAAAATTCTCCTACTTCTCTTTTTAACCTTTTTCCTTTTTATTTCCCCTGTGTATAATACTTGTGGAGTTTTACGAATTAAACTTATCTTGAAAGCGTGAATTTCAACCTGCATATAGTTTTCCCTCTCATCCTTAAACCATGTGAGCATTTTAAACCACTCTCTCCCATCCTTCCATTCATATCCCTCGTTCCCATCCCACCCTACCCATCCATCCAATCTATCACTCTTCATACTTTCCACTTTCATTACCTTCCTTGGTTCGGCCTGGGGCCTATTGCTGTTACCCACCCATACATACCTCTTAGAAAAAAAACTTCATTACAGTACAAATACATCATCCCTTTCCCCAGCCCTCCCCCATACCTACCCATGCCTCCCCCTCCTCCAAATAGCAAAAAGAAACCCCCCTATAGACAAGCACAGAAGATAGTCATATAGACCATCCTGCCGCGCCCCTTTAACAGGGGCACGGCATGCCTTATGTTTACCTTCCCCCATGCACTACCTCCCCATCCCTCCACCTCCCCCATAAGGAGGGGAAGGGTAGGGGGGAGGGGGGCGACACACAGGCCCCACAACAAAAAAAAAACACAGGAAAAAAAATAAAAATAGGTGTATAGTAGCCCTGTGCGCGGCCCCCCGTCCCCCCACCCCCCCCCCAGTGTCAATACAACCCATACCCCCAAAAACCACACCAGAACCCAGAGTTCAATTTTGATCCCCAGAGGAACCCAATATAATAAAAAAAAGAAATAAAAAAAACACAAAATCATCACGTTAAGTTAGTCCTGGTCATTCCCTAAAGTCCTTCCTTATATTTTGTTAACCACTCATCCACTCCTTCAGGGGTTTCAAAAAATATAGTCCCCCCAGGGGCCATGACTCTCAACTTGGCTGGATATAACAGGGCATATGTTATGTTAACTTGACGCAAGCCTCGTTTTGCTTCACCAAATTTGGCTCTCTTTCGCTGAAGGTCTGGCGAATAATCAGGGTAGCTAGACACTCTCGTGCTCTTATAGAGTATATTACCCATTTCTCTTGCTTTCCGAATTATCGTCACTTTGTCCTTGAAAAATAATAATTTTGCCAAAAGAGGTCTTGGGGGGGCCCCAGAATTGATAAGTCTGGAAGGGACCCTATGGGCTCTTTCTATAGCCAGGAATGAGGAAAAAGAGTCCTGTCCAAATATCTCACCAAACCACTTTTCAAGAAAAGCGGCAGGGTCTGCACCCTCTGAATGTTCTGGGAGGCCTATTATACGCAAGTTTTTCCTTCTCAGCCTGTTCTCCATTTCATCAATTTTATTTGTTCCTTCAGCAACTCTTTAATATCACTCCTTTCCCGTTTTAAAGGAGCCAGATCATCCTCCACTAAGCTCAGTCTATCCTCAAGAATTGTGGTTCTCTCTTGGACTTTTTGTACCTCATTTCTAACTAGAGACAGTTCATCACCTATTGTTTTTAATTGCACATTCATTTCTTTCAAGGAAGATCTGCATGAATTAATAGCCTCCAGTACCTCCTTCAAAGTAGGTTCCGGCCCCACAGTACTCTCGGCCCCCCCACCTGACGGCAGTATTGCCTCCATTTCATGACCCTTGGACCCCCCGTGTTCCCTCCCCCCCATCTGTATTTGCTGTATATTTTGTATATTTGTTTGAAGTTGCCCTTGGCTTTTCCTTCCCCCTGTAGCTCCACTCGTCTTACTAGGTTGGGCATGTTGGTTCAGTGGTGAATTTTTTGGGGGGGTCTGAACTGCAGTTTGGCCTGTTACATGAGCAAATTTCTCAAGTTTGGCTGCTGCTTGGCTTGCCTGGCTGGCAGCTCGACTTGCCTTTGTGGTATGCTGTGAGGGCATAATGTCTGCTTTTGTATAGAGCAAACACAAAAAAAAAAAAAAGCCCCTATTAATTAGAATAATTATTGTAGCAGATATAAGACATATCAAAGTCCACCCAAACCAAGGCTTTCCCCAAAGAGTGTTCTCTGTTTTTCACTTTGTATAGCCGGACAAACCACAGGAATAAGGCAACTGTGGCACAAAAAAGCACAGAGAACTAGTCTCCTGTAGTTTCCCTTACCGCCTCCTTGGAAGTTAATGAATCCAGATAGCAGTAAAGCAGAAGGTACTATGTAGCCACGCAGTCCACGAGGATAAAAATCAAGCAGCAGGAGTAAAAAAAAGTACAGTGAGCTAGTCACCTTTAGTCCCCCTTAATAGCTCCTTAAAAATTCCTCAAAGAATCTAGATAGCGATATAGCAGGAGGTACACTCACATAAGTCCGAGAAGATTTTGGTTAATCGCCTTAACAAACCATGGTGGCCCTCTCACAGCTATCCCCGAATGGCTTCAAATCCCCCACTGGTAGAGGAGGCAAACAATTGCGACCTCTTCCAGTGCACAGTTTGAATAAGAGTGTTACAGCAAAAAGCACCAAAAAACAGCAAAAAAAAAAAAAAAAAAAAACAGTGTCCCTTGCTCTTTAAAATTTACCACGGATAGGTTAATCCTTATCTCCTGGTTCTCCTGGATCACTGTCCAATTGTGTTCAGTCTAACTAATAGTTAGTAATTTGGTAAAGTGTCTTGCAAAGTCTTTTGAAAAATGCACTTTCACTTACCCCTCCAGTGTCATCAAAGAAGGGGAGGAACACTCACATTCAGCCTCTTAGGTTTGTAGTTTCAGAGCCTTCAGGGAGACCGTCAAGGATATGAAAGAGAGAGGAGAGATCCAGGCTGTAGGGGAACGTCCGCAATTCCACTGCGCCAGGGTAATCAAGCAGCCCCTCATTAGGCTTTTCATGGGGCCATCACTCCAGAGGATATCCTTTTTTTTCCCCCTTTGACCCCCCCCCCTCACCTTCACTCCGCTCCTCCTCACTCGCCGCACGAGTGGTTCTCCTTCACTTACGGAGCAGACAGGGGTTTCCCAGCATCCCAGGGGAGGTAGATAGCAGAGGGGGGAAGCGGCCAATGACAGAACACTGCGCTCTCTCATCGCATCAGCTGGCCGGCGTGTGTGAATGACGAGGGGGAGAGAAGGAGGGGAGAAGCGACCAATCACGGCCCAGAAACACCCTCACTCGGTCACGCTCAGCTGGCGGCTCTATCGGCAGACTTCAGGTTTGGCTTGGCTTCATTACAGCGTTCCTCATGTCTCTAGCAACACGGACAGGGCATGCAACAGTCCAAAAAGGGTAGTCCACATCATATTTATCCCAGTCTAAACAAGGCACATATGGTAGTCAGAAGTCAGGAGTCCTTGGTTCACAGGGGTGAAACAGGGAGGCATGAAGGGAGGGAGAGACACCTGCACCTACTCACTCACACACACACCCTCCTCCATCCGGTTACGCCCCCCCAATGGTGGTGAGAGAGTCATACTTTCCGAATTTAGCAACTTCTACATGAAACTCTACAACCTTTCAGAGTCAGGCCCCTTTCCACCTCCCTCCCAAGCGGACATATCCAATTTCTTATCCTCCATATCCCCAGGACAACTTGACCGCCTAGCAGCTCCCTTCACACATACTGAAATTCAAAAACTGTCCCAAAACTTACCACTACATAAAGCCCCAGGCCCTGACGGAATGCCCAATATATATTATAAACGATTTGCCAAACCTCTAGTCCCCATCTATGCGACATGTATAACCAGTTTGCCACCTCCGGTGCAATTCCGAATGAATCCCTTGCTGCCTTAGTGGTCCCAATCCCTAAAACGGGAAAAGCTCCAGACAACCCTGCCAACTACCGCCCAAACTCTCTCCTTAACACGGGCACAAAAATCTATGCTAAACTCCTTGCACAACGACTTTCCTCTGTCATCCCCAAAATTATACACCCTGACCAAGTTGGATTTGTGCCCGGCAGACAAACTTCAGATGGAACCAGACAGTTTATAGACCTAATCCAATGGACGGAGCACACAAGAACGCCTTCTCTCCTCCTAGCCCTGGATGCAGAGAAGGCGTTCGATAGGGTGTATTGGCCATATATGGAAGCAGTTCTCTGTAAATTTGGAATATCAGGCAACTTTCTTACTGCCATTCTGGGTCTATATACCCATCCATCAGCATGCATTTGGACATCAGTGGTAGTATCACACCCCTTCCAAATTACCAATGGCACCAGACAGGGGTGCCCCCTATCCCCTCTAATTTTTGCCCTGGTGATGGAGCCTCTGGCACAATCCATGAGATCTAATCCATTGATCTCAGGTATTAAAGTCGGAGATGTTGACCATGCCTCTACGCCGATGACGTGATCATAGCCCTGACTGACCCCCTAACGTCTCTACCAGCAGTACAAAAAGTCCTAGAAAAGTTCAGCACAATATTCATGTACAAGTTGAACCACAGTAAATCTCTTATGCTTAATCTTGGCCTAGAACCCCAAACGTATGGGGCACAGTGGTGTAGTGGTTAGCACTCTCACCTAGCAGTAAAAATGGTCGCTGGTTCGAATCTGAACCATGACACTACCTGCCTGGAGTTTGTATGTTCTCCCTGTGCCTGTGTGGGTTTCCTCTGGGTACTCCGGTTTCCTCCCACACTCTAAAGACATGCTGGTAGGTTAATTGGCTTCTGTCCAAATTTCACCCTAGTATATGAATGGGGATCTTGGATTATGGGCTCCTTGAGGGTAGGGACCGATGTGAGTGTACAAGGGATAGGGACAATTGTAGACACTCACTCAGGTTGAACTGGATGGACAGGTTGAACTGGATGGACTGGTGTCTCTATTCAACCTTACTAACTATGTAACTATGTATAAAACAATCTCCTCAAACTCCCCATTTGCCTGGGCCCCAAACTATTTTCTCCCCTATTTAGAAGACCTTGTGGGCAAACTTGCTAAAACTTACAAAAGATCTGAGCCGAATTCCAGCCTCTTGGGCAGGAAGGATAGCTCAGGCCAAAATGTATTTGCTTCCACATGTCCTATATTTTTTTCGAACCATACCTCTTCCACTGGTACAAAATCAGATCAAAAAACTCCAAGGGATCATAAACAACTTTATTTGGCAACAGAAGCGCCCCAGAGTGAAAAAAGCTATACTTTTGACACCAGCCCAATCTGGTGGATTAGGCACACCAGACATCCAAGCCTATTACCGTGCAGCTATCTTGGACCAACTAAAAACCTGGTGATCAGACAAACACCACACAACTTGGAAGCAAATAGAAGCCACCATACTACTCACAAACTCTAAACTTTTCCTGGCAGCCACATGGCTCAACCTCCAACCTAAGTGCTATCCACTTGATACCATTACAGCCTCCACAAAGGTTTGGACTGCATTAATACAGTCTTCACAAGGCATGTCATTGGAAACTCTGTCAAGAATACCCACTCAAGCGCTCCAACTTGTCTCTCCGGACTTACCCATATCGGACTGGACCAAAGCCAGCATCACCAACATTGGGACACTCTTTTCAGGAGAAATCCTACAACCATTCACCCACCTAGTAAAACAATATGGCCTATCCAACCAAACTTTCTTTCTTTACCTACGGATCAGATCCACCCTATCAAAAATGCACTGGTCATGCTCAGACTTTCTCCAGCTCCCCTGATAAAATACTTTAATCTCGATGTATCTAGAAGCAAAGGAATTTCTTTGATAAACAAACTACTCACTAAACCCTCTCCAAACCTACTCTCCCCCACTATACAATACTGGTGCTCTCTGACAGACCAACCAGCTACACCTGCACAGTGGCAAAAGGCCCTCATACTACCCCTACGCCTATCCCATTGCATTTACCACTGGGAATAAGCACATAAATTATTCCATAAATGGTACTTCACCTCAGAAAGACTGGCAAAGATATACCCAAATACCTCACCCAAGTGTTGGAGAAACTGCAACAAAACTGGCTCTCTCTTGCATATATAGTGGGACTGCCCCTCTATCAGGAAATTCTGGGACAAAGTGAGGAACCTAATCTTTTCTATATGTAGTATATCCCTCCCAATATCCCCACTGGACCTACTCCTGGGGTTCACCATTCCTACCTTGCATATACACCTACAGAGTCTGGTGACCCACATTTTCATTGCAGCAAGACTGGCGATCGCGAGAAAGTGGAAATTGACACTCCCACCTCTATTGAAAGATGTCATTCAAATACTCAATCAGAACTTCCTGATGGAATTTTCTTTCACCAAAGCTAACATTTCCACAAACCGATTTTCCAAATCCTGGGAACTCTGGATCACCAACCCTAGAAGTGTACCTCTATGTTAGATCCCCCTCTTTCCATGGAATTAGTCCTCCACACCTCTATTCCGCCTGAAATTCCCGGCACAGTTCCACTACGGTTTATTGTAATGATATCTTGTGCCTATCTGCAGGCACGTTTTCCGTTTTCTGTTTTTTGTTTAACATTATCCACCCAATATCAATCCACTAAGTTTTGATTTAACTGCTTAGATACTACATGTTAACATGCCTCATTCCTTGTTACAATGTAGCTCTTATACATGCATAATGACACCAGGGTATGCCCAATTGGCAATGTCTACATTGAACTTTAATAAACGTTTAAAATAAAAAAATTAAAAATTAAAAATTAGCACTTTTGATTTTTCCCATAGACTTTTAAAGGGTGTTCTGCAGCTTTCGAATTTGCCGCTAACATCCAAAATTGTTTGCTGTTCGGCGAACTGGCGAACAGCCAATGTTCGAGTCGAACATGAGTTCGCCTCGAACATAAAGCTCATCCCTGGTTGACACATCTTCTACACTGGCTTCTAATTCGGTTCCCATCACTAGGGCTTCTACCCTATCACCGTTACTGTCACCAAGTTCAATCCCCACTATGAGGGCAAGTGAACCGAATCCCTTCTTTCTTTTTCCTGACAGCACTTTGGCTATAGATCCAAAAATTGCCCCTATTTTTATAGTCAAAACTTCAGATCAATCCCCCGTTTGACCACCACGGCTGCACTGTCCCAACCCCTCATGGAGACACCCAATTAGAAGTTATCAATTTATCATCTGTCACTTAACTGATGATGAAACTGAAGTATTAAAATTGGGTTTAACATTTTGTCCCCAAATTGATGGTAACATATTTTAAATGATTAAGGATATACATCTCTTTGCCAGGAAACTCATGTTCAAAGTCATATATGATAAACCTATGACTAGGGATGGGCCGAACATCCCCCGGTTCGGTTCGCACCAGAACATACCGAACAGGCAAAATATTCAGCAGAACACACGAACACTGTTAAAGTCTATAGGACACGAACATGAATAATCAAAAGTGCTCATTTTAAAGGCTTATATGCAAGTTATTGTCCTGCAGCAGGGGACATGTATCAATGCAAAAAAAGAGCAGTGATTTTAATAATGCTTAAAGTGAAACAATAAAAGTGAAATATTCCTTTACATTTCATACCTGGGGGGTGTCTATAATATGCCTGTAAAGTGGTACATTTCTAAAGTAAAAAAAGTCATTAAAAAATACGGCTATAATGAATTGTCGGTCTGTGGGTGGGGGGGCTTATCAGAATCTGGAAACCCCCTTTAACAAGGGGACCCCCAGATCCCAGCCTCCCCCCTGTGTGAAATGGTAATGGGGTACAAATATACCCCTACCATTTCACAAAAAAAGTGTCAAAATGGTACAAAAGACAAGACACAGCTTAGGACAAGTCCTTTATTAAAAAAGTAAAAATGTCCCACAAAGTCCATTCATCTTCTCTCGCTCCGCCAACGGACCGAAAAACAAAAAAAAAAAAACAAAGCAGCAACAACCCACCCGCCGCATAATGTGTCTTCACTTCCAGGTCCTATATAACTGAGGGCGGGGCCACACGGTGATGTTCCTGGGTTACCCCGCCCCCTCTGATGCACAGGAACTTCCCCCATGGCTATTCTGGGTGTCAGAGGGGGCGGGGCCACCCAGTTACGTAAAAGGATGGCCTCGCCCACTCTGACGTCCTGGGAAAGCCATGGGGAAGTCCCTGTGCATCAGACATTTTTCATTTTTTTATTTTTTAATAAAAATTAAAAAATGGGACCCCCAGATCCAGGCCGATAAGCCCCCCAACCACTGGGCAAGGATTGTGGGGATGAGGACCTTGTCCCCAAAGCACCCTCCCCATGTTGAGGGCATGTGGCCTGGTACGGTTCAGAAGGGGGAGCTCTCCCCCCTCTTTTCCTGCAGCCTGCCAGGTTGCATGCTCGGATAAGGGTCTGGCATGGATTTTTTTATCCTTACCAACAGTGAATGGTACCGAGCTATATCTAAACATTTGATTGACAACTTCAAAAAGGGACTTATCGACAAAGACACATAGAAATTATCTTATTCTTAATGTTAAAGAACTTAGAATCCCTACTTTATATGCACTTCCCAGAGTGCATAAATACATGACCAACCCGCCGGGCAGGCCAATTGTGTCTGGTTGTCAAAGTCTTACTGAAAATGCCAGTGCACTTGTCGATAAGTATCTTTATCCCCATGTAACTGCCTTATCCTCCTACATTAACCATTTCCCACCCGGCCAATGCAAATAAACGGCCGGGTTAACACTCTCTCCTTCTGAGTGGAAGTTCAGGAACGTCCCTCAGAAGGAGGAGGATCCCGATGCGCTCGTGTCACCTGGACACGGCGCATCTCTGATTGGCAGGAGAGCTCTGTGATTGGCCCTCCTGATCACATGACGGCCGTGTCCAATCACAGCCCTCATGTGATGTAAACACAGAGCTGGTTGCTAGGCAATCGGCTCTCCTCTCCTCACACGCAAGTCGTTGGTGAGGAGAGGAGAGCGGATTGCTGCAGCCGGTTGGTGATCAGTGAGTATGTGCTGTTTTTTACAGCTTTTTACTCACTGATCACCAGTCTAGTGTAAACACACAACACACCACACAGTATAAACACGCATTTCCCCACACAATGTCCCCAAAAACACATGTCCCCAAATAATAAAAACACATGTCCCCAAATAATAAAAACACATGTCCCCCACATATGTCCCACTAAAATCACATGTCCCAAATTAATGATTATCTGCACACATATGTCTGTGATCACCTGCGCACATGCGTACATATGTCCGTGATCACACGAACCAATTATTATACACTTAACAGATTTTTTTTTTACCAAAAACATGTAGCAGAATACATTTTGGCTTAAATTTATGACAAAATTCTATTTTATTGGATTTCTTTTAAAATAGAAAGAAAATATAGTTTTTTTTCCGCACTTTTTTCGCTTATATCACACAAAAAAAAACGGAGTCGTGAATAAATACCACCAAAAGAAAGCTCTATTTGTGCAAACAAAATTATAAATTTTTTATTTGGGTACAGCATTGTATGACACCCCTTCCAAATTACCAATGGCACCATTGTCATTGAAAGTGCGAGAGCGCTGAAAGCTGAAAAATGGTCTGGGAAGGAAGGGGGCGAAAGTGCCCAGTATTGATGTGGTTAAGGACACCACTGATCTTTTACAAACTATTGAAGGCATGCATGTCCCTTCAAACACTTGGCTTGTTGCCATAGACAAAGAGAACCTGTACAATGCCATTCCACATGCCAAGGGTATAGAAATCATAGGAAACCACCTCAAAGAAAGAGGTACTTATGCTCATCAATATAACCTGTTCATTTTGGACCTATTGAATTTTATTTTGACTTGCAACGTATTGCTTTTTGGAACTTCCCACTTCCGCCATGTGCAGGGGGTTGCAATGGGGACAAGATGTGCCCCCCGTATGCCAACCTGCACTTGGGGGAGGTGGGAAAAGGAGTTATTTTTACGTTATGACATATTTATGTGCCCGCCCCACGCTCTTTTGTGGTACAGGTACATCGATGATGTCCTGCTTTTCTGGTCTGGTACCAGGGAACTAACGCAATTTATGGAAATTCTATCTGAAAATTCCTATAATCTCAAATTTATTATGGAATGCAGTCAAAATCAAATCAACGTTTTGGATATTAAAATGGCCATCGACAAGGATGGTTTTCTCTACTCTTCCCTTTTTTGGAAACCTTCTTCTGGTAATACTATTTTGCATGCCTCTACTGGACACCCTCAATCGCTCCTAAAAAGTATTCCATTTACTCAATATGTCAGACTTAGAACAAATTGTGCACAAGATGAGGACTATCAGATAGCAGCCCAGGGCCAGTATACTAGATTAAAACACAGAGATTACCGTTTGTAGATTGCTTAAAAATGCATATAATAAAGCCTCTAAACATGACAGGAAAGATCAAATTTTTTCCACCAAATCTTTGACTATTCCACAATCTGTTAGAATTATAACACAATATTCTAGACATCATGCACAGTTTTGTAATATTTCAACTCAATATTGGCCTTTACTTCTAGCTGATACATCTGCACAAAAATACATTAAACATTAACCAGAAAATACCTAATCGGCGGGCTCCCTCCCTTAGGGACAGACTGGTTCATAGTCACTTTGACCCTGGGAGCACCGACCTTCCATCTTAAACTGGCACTTTTGCCTGTAACAAATGTGTCTTCATTTTAGATGGCCATACTGTCTTTCTCCCTAAGGCTGCTTTCACACTGGAGCGGTTTGCAGGCGTTATTGCGCTAAGAATAGCGCCTCCAAACCGACCCGAAACAGCTGTTGCTGTTCCTTCAGTGTGAAAGCCCGAGGGCTTTCACACTGAAGTGGTGCGCTTGCAGGACGCTCAAAAATGTCCTGCAAGCCGCATCTTTGGAGCGGTGAACACACCGCTCCTTCACCGCTCCAAAGATGCGGCTTGCAGGACATTTTTGAGCGTCCTGCAAGCGCACCGCTTCAGTGTGAAAGCCCTCGGGCTTTCACACTGAAGGAACAGCAACAGCTGTTTCGGGTCGGTTTGGAGGCGCTATTCTTAGCGCAATAACGCCTGCAAACCGCTCCAGTGTGAAAGCAGCCTTAGGGAGAAAGACAGTATGGCCATCTAAAATGAAGACACATTTGTTACAGGCAAAAGTGCCAGTTTAAGATGGAAGGTCGGTGCTCCCAGGGTCAAAGTGACTATGAACCAGTCTGAAATCAATGGGAGACCGCGGGGATACCGCCCGCAAAGCGCCGCTGCAGCGGCGCTTTGCGGAGGTTTTTAACCCTTTTTCGGACGCTAGCGGGGGTTAAAACCACCCCGCTAGCGGCCGCATACCGCGGGTAAAACGATGGTAAAGCAGCGCTAAATATAGCGCTGCTTTACCGTCGCCGCCCCGCACCGCCCCAGTGTGAAAGCAGCCTAATGGTCATACACATACCCTTCCCTAGAGAATTTCATGCCAGACAATTGGAGTAGTATATCTTGCCAAATGTTTACGTGGGAGCTTTTATATAGTTAAAACTAAACTACCCTTTTTTCAAACGAACTAGGGACCACATTTTTCTTATTTCTAAATGGCTAATGATGACTGCAATTAGCTGCCATGTTGGCTCAGAACATAACTTTGATCTCAACATGATCAAGTTCAGCACTCTCGAGCATGTGCCCTCACATGTGAGGGGTGGTGGCATTGATCTACCCTTTTACAGCTGGAAACCAAATGGATTCTTAATTTGAATGCTATCAGATACCCAGGACTCAATGAATACATTTGTTTCAAATCATTTTTATAACTCACATTATCTCTGTGCTAGTCACATGATGTCCCTGTTGTGACAACTCATGTGTCATATTTCTAGATTAATTTATTCTCTCTTCTGTATCGTTTGATACTTATTGCTGCTGCCAGTATAAACACTGTACTTGTTATTGATCTTTCTCTGACTCTTTTCCCATATCTCTCCATGCAAGCTGTCTGTTCGATTATGACTCTCATTTTATATGGATCATATGTTTTTCTACCTAATTATTTAGTTGTTGGATTTTTTCTCTGTTTCTTTATTATTTGTATGTTATTATTTATTTTCTTTTTATGTTACTATATAGATACATACATTCTTTGATTAGGAAATTTTTTGCTACCTTGATTGAAAATATGTAAGGTACATGTGTCATTTGATGTTCTGTCTGTGTGTATAATATATATATTTATATATATATATATATATATATATATATATATGCACAGTATCTCACAAAAGTGAGTACACCCCCCACATTTTTGTAAATATTTTATTATACCTTTTGATGTGACAACACTGAAGAAATTACACTTTGCTGCAATGTAAAGTAGTGAGTGTACAGCTTGTATAACAGGGTAAGTTTGCTGTCCCCTCAAAATTACCCAACAAACAGCCAATATTGTCTAAACCACTTGCAACAAAAGTGAGTACATCCCTAAGTGAATATGTCCAAATTGGGCCCAAAGTGTCAATATTTTGTGTGGCCACTATTATTTGCCAGCACTTCCTTAACCCTCTTGGGCATGGAGTTCACCAGAGTTTCACAGGTTGCCACTGGAGTCCTCTTCCACTCCTCCATGATGACATCACGGAGCTGGTGGATGTTAGAGACCTTGCGCTCCTCCACCCTCCGTTTGAGGATGCCTGACAGATGCTCAATAGGGTTTAGGTCTGGAGACATGCTTGGCCAGTCCATCATCTTTACCCTCAGCTTCTTTAGCAAGTCAGTGGTCGTCTTGGAGGTGTGTTTGAGGTCGTTATCAAGTTGGAATACTGCGGCCCAGTCTCCGAAGGGAGGGGATTATGCTTTGCTTCAGTATGTCACAGTACATGTTGGCATTCATGGTTCCCTCAATGAACTGTAGCTCCCCAGTGCCGGCAGCACTCATGCAACCCCAGACCCGGCAGCACTCATGCAACCCCAGACCATGACACTCCCACCACCATGCTTGACTGTAGGCAAGACACACTTGTCTTTGTACTCCTCACCTGGCTGCCGCCACACACGCTTGACACCATCTGAACCAAATAAGTTTACCTCAAACTCATCAGACCACAGGACATGGCTCCAGTAATTTATTTCCTTAGTCTTCTTGTCTTCAGCAAACTGTTTGTGGGCTTTCTTTTGTATCATCTTTAGAAGAGGTTTCCTTCTGGGATGACAGCCATGCAGACCAATTTTTTGCAGTGTGCAGCGTATGGTCTGAGCAATGACAGACTGACACCCCACCCCTCCAACCACTGCAGCAATGCTGGCAGCACTCATGCGTCTATTTCCCAAAGACAGCCTCTGGCTATGACGCTGAGCACGTGCACTCGACTTCTTTGGTTGACCATGGCAAGGCCTTTTTTAAGTGGAACCTGTCCTATTAAACCGCTGTATGGTCTTGGACACTGTGCTGCAGCTCAGTTTCTGGGTCTTGGCAATCTTCTTATAGCCTATGCCATCTTTATATAGAGCAACAATTCTTTTTTTTCATATCCTTAGAGTTCTTTGCCATGTGGTGCCATGTCGAACTTCCAGTGACCAGTATGAGAGAGTGACAGCGATAACACCAAATTTAACACACATGCTCGCTAGTCACACCTGAGACCTTGTAACACTAACGAATCACATGACACCGGAGAGAGAAAATGGCTAATTGGGTCCATTTTCACTTAGGGGTGTACTCACTTTTGTTGCCAGCAGTTTAGACATTAATGGCTGTGTGTTGAGTTATTTTGAGGGGACAGAAAATGTACACTGTTATACAAGCTGTGCACTCATTATTTAGCATTGTAGCAAAGTGTAATTTCCTTAGTGTTGTCACATGAAAAGGAATAATAAAATATTTACAAAAATTTCACTTTTGTGAGATACTGTGTGTGTATGTGTTGTGGAGATGCGCCCCATCTCACAGGTGCAGATAAGCAGTATGTGCCTGATTTTAGCAGGAATACTAATTGCACACCTGTGGGCTGGGTTCATAAACATCCCAGGAAGAGCAGTGAGTGCTCAGACCTGGAGACGGCTCCGCCCAGCAGACAGGAAGTCTGGCCAGGAGGTTGGGAGAGTTCCAGGAGATAGAGACAGGTAAGTAAGCCAGGAGGCTATCGTTTGGTTATGCAGTGATGGTGGAACCCCCTGCGAGGGAAGATTTCTGTTGATTTGAACTTTTTTCGTTTCCTTTAAATAAAAGTGGGCTGCCATGCCCTAAAACACAAGTCTGGAGTGTCACGTTTCTGAAAAATTGCATGCACCACTTGAATCTAATCACCCCGGATCGTCACAATTGGTGGAGAATGCGGGCACGGATGGTGTTGGTCCAGATCCTCGCATGCCAGAAACCGTGAGTGTCAGAGACTGTGTGTATTGCTGTTGCTGTGTGAAGCAAAGTGATGGGTGCTGTGTCTCAGCTGTAAGGAGACAGTACGCAAAAAATTTTTTTTGAAGGAACTCTGCATCTGTTGCTGCAAAGATGCATGTTGTTGCCCGTAGGAACAACAGCAAGGTCAGGCGTGAGACCTATGGCCAATGGTGGAATGATCCTGATGAGAGTCCTGGCTGGTGGGCTCAAGAGGATTGTTACAGTTACTGGAGAAGCTCTGCAGGGAGAAGGCAGTCTCCCATAGCAACCAGTGCAACCAGTGTCGTCTGGATGGTGGGGCTCCTATGAAGAGGTGGCTCAATGTTCCCACAAAGAGGGCTGGGAAGCCCGAAAATCTTTCATTTCACCTGGTAACCGCATGGGGAAATGCAGCAGGAGAAAGCAACAGGTTGACTTGAAGTTCAAGAGGACAGTGGTTGCCCGTAGCAACGCCTGTGATTCCAAGTCTGCAGACTGGGTGAGAAAGACTGATTATGTGACTGTGCACACGGGAGTGGAAGTGACCCCAAATGGGAGATCCCCTGTTTGTGCTAAAAAGGACTTGCCTTGCTGCAGTGCCCTGTTCAGTGGGGAGGCAAGGGTTAAAGTTAAAAAGCTTGAGGTCTGCAATGAAACTCCATCTGCTCATGCTGATGAGGGTGGGGTACAGCAACATGATGTGGTTGAAAATGTGTTGCCACAATGCAGGGTAAAACAAAGTCATGTGTTTAATGCTGAGAAGTGTAAAACTGACAAAAGCATTGTTTCAGATGCTATTGAGCCTCTTGGTCTGTCCAGATCTCATTGGGATGATGTAGTCCAACAGAGCAATACCTACTGGGATGACTTGGCCAAGAGACTAATAGCAATGCTGGAAGAAGCTTTTGCTGCTAAAAGAGTAGTGGATGCTATGGCTGCTGTGCCAGGAGAGGTGTCTGCAGAACAGCCTATAGGCCAAGATGCACGGGTTGTTGCAGAGACTAATCCTCTCATGACTGAAGGTCCCAGCGAGTGTAAACGCACAGCAGAAATTGTGTCCACAGTGATAAAAAGAGAAGATGTGTATTTTGTGACAGACATGCTTAATGAAATGTTAGCATCATGGAGTGTACAGCCAGTATATATCTTGCCGTCCTCTCCTGTGTTTGGAGAACTGGTACCACGGGGCATGGCTGATTGGAGCTGGATATTGCAGGTTGTACTGTACAGAAATCGCAAATGCTTGAATCGTTTAATGCAATGTTTTGTATTGATGTGGAAAGTTGTCTCACAGTGTGCTGGATTGCGTCATACAAAGATTGTGTATGACAAGCACTCTGGAGCCCTGTTAGACAAGGCAGAGGTATCGGAAATACCAGCGGTAACAGAAATGGTTAAAACTGGTGTGGAAAAAGGTGTTGTGCAAGAACAGTCGCTGATGGAGTGTTGGACAACAGGGGGCGATGTGAAACTGTGGGAAGGTCCCATAGAGAGTAACTGCTTCCCTGTGTGTGGTCCCTCCTCAGACATTGTCCTAGCAAGCGATGGGACCAGAGTTCCTGGTGGCTTTGAACTGGGTAATTTTGAGAAAGCGGTTGCTAGGGGTAACTACGCAGGTATCAGCGAACCTGAAACCCAAAAAGTGCTGGGTAAAGTTGAGACAGATGTCAAAGTAGGACCCCTACAGTTGTGGCAGAGTAGATCTGGGGGAGGTGAGAATAAATGCAAACTCCCAAAAATTAGGAAGAAGTCCGCATGGAAGCATACCCGGAAAAAGAGGTGGGTGGAGTGCCCCTTTAGGAAGAAGGGTTTTGTATTTCTCCCTCCGGTGCAAAACAGGGGGGGAGGATATGTGGAGATGCGCCCCATCTCACAGGTGCAGATAAGCAGTATGTGCCTGATTTTAGCAGTAATACTAATTGCACACCTGTGGGCTGGGTTCATAAACATCCCAGGAAGAGCAGTGAGTGCTCAGACCTGGAGGAAGTCTGGCCAGGAGGTTGGGAGAGTTCCAGGAGATAGAGACAGGAGCCTAAGACTGTAGGTGGCAGTCTGAAGCAGGCAGGTGTAGCCTGCGACTAAAGCAGCACGAAGCTGAATGTGAGTAAGCCAGGAGGCTATCGTTTGGTTATGCAGTGATGGTGGAACCCCCTGCGAGGGAAGATTTCTGTTGATTTGAACTTTTTCATTTCCTTTAAATAAAAGTGGGCTGCCATGCCCTAAAACACAAGTCTGGAGTGTCACGTTTCTGAAAAATTGCATGCACCACTTGAATCTAATCACCCCGGATCGTCACAGTGTATATGTATATATATATATATATATATATATATATATATATATATATATATATATATATATATATTTATATAAAAAGCCAAAAAACAGTTGTCATTTTCTTCTCTTATTCTGCTCTGTTTCACTGTATTTTATGCTTAACTGCAATGTTTTTTTTTTATACTATGTTTTATCATGTTTGCTTTGCAGGTATGTAATTTTTTTTATACTTTACTATTTACTGTGCTTTATTGTTATCCCTTATTTTCTTTGCAGGTACACCGTTCAGCTGCAGCACTGAATCATTTATCTTGACATCAGCAGCGTTTGCTTTCACAATACGTAAATCAGCGACTTTAGCACTGTAGGAGGTGATTTCACCGCCACAGTTAAAAAAGAGCATATAAATGCCGAAGCATAGGGGCAGGGGTGTATTGCCCCTATGCTTTGGCATATATTTTTAGGATGTGCTGTGCTCTTGATTAGACGTGGGTGGATACAGGGCGGTATTCTAATGGTGGGCACACCACTGATTGGTTGATTCTCTTTTTTCATTTAACCCACAAGCTGCATTAAAAAAAAGAACATTACAATATATGCCCAACAAGACCAGCGATGTACTGGTATGTTTCTGGACTTTGAGTGGTTATACCGGAATGATGCATGCAGGTTTAGGTATCATCTTGGTATTGTTCTTTTCAGCCATCGTCGGCTTTCATGTAAAAGCATTCCTAGCGGCTAATTAGCCTCTAGACTTCTTTTACAAGCAGTGGGAGGGAACTCCCCCCCATCTTCCATTGTTTTCTTAGGCTCTCCTGTCCCACCGGGGAACCCAATAATGCAGCCTGTGGTTCCGCCAGCTGACCATAGAGCTGATCGAAGACTAGAATGGCTCCAATCATCTCTATGGCCCAAGAAACTGGAAGCTACAAGCTTTTCATGACTTCGGTTTCGCCGGATATAAACAGCGCCATTGGGAAATTGGGAAGGCATCTATTACACCGATCTTGGTGTGGTCAGATGCTTTAAGAGCTGAGGAGAGATCTAGAGCAGTGGTTATCAACCCTGTCCTCAGGGCCCACTAACAGGCCAGGTTTGCAAGATAACTGAAATACATCACAGGTGATATCATTTGCTGCTCAGTGATTGCAGTATTCTAGTCTGCCTCTCCCCAAGGTAATACATAAAACCTGGCCTGTCCTGGCCTGTTAGAGGACAGGGTTGATGACCACTGGTCTAGAGTCTAAAAGATCCCAATTTTTTCAATTTTTTTTCGAAAAAGAGTACCTGTCACTACATATGGCTATCATGGGGCATATTTAAATTCCCTCTGATAACAATAACAATTATACAAAAAAATGAAAGGGACAGTGTAAAATTAAAATAAAAAGCTAAATGAATAATTAAAATAAATAAATAAATAAATTAAGGGCCAAAATACATCCCTGGGAATTACAGACCAGTTGGCCTAACATCAGTATGCAAGGGACTATATACAAGATTTTAGTAAAGAAAATGGTATCATTAGCAGTAATCAGCATAGATTCATGAAGAATTGTTCTTGCCAAACCAATCTATGAGGAGGTGAGCTGCCATCTAGATAAAGGAAGGCTCGTAGACGTGGTGTATCTGAATTTTGAAAAAGCATTTGACACAGTTCCCTATAAATGTTTACTGTACATTGGCATGGACATAGGGATATATAGGATAGGGTACATGGATTGAAAGGGTGAGTTTAGAGGGTAGTGATAAATGGGGAATGGTCAGGGGTGGAAAGTGGGGTCCCCCAGGGTTCTGTGCTGGGACCAATCCTATTTAACTTGTTAAAATAATGCATTTGGGTGGCAAAAATATGAATGCAATCTACTCACTGGGGGGGGGGGGACCTCTGGGGGAAACTAGGGTGGAAAAGCATCTGGGGGTCCTAGTAGATGAATAGAAATGGCATGTAATGCCAAGCTGCTGCTAACAAAGCAAACAGAATATTGGCATGTAATTTAAAAGGGGATTAACTCAAGAGTTAAAGCGGTAATTCTCCCATTATACAAGACTCTGGTCGAGCCTCACCTGGAGTATGCTGTCCAGTTCTGGGCACCAGAACTCAGGAAGGATGTACTGGAAATAGAGCGAGTACAGAGAAGGGAAACAAAGCCAATAAAGGGACTGGAGGGTATTAGTTTTGAAGAAAAGTTGTGAGCACTGAACTTATTCCCTCTGGAGAAGAGATGCAATATAGTGTGTTTTTGTGCATTAAAATTCAATGGGTTTTTTTTCCCCAATAAATTGCGTTTGAAAAATCGTTGCGCAAATACTTTGTGAAAAACAAAATTGCAACACCCACCATTTTAATCTGTAGGGCCTCTGCTTTTAAAAAATATATAATGTTTGGGGGGTCAAGGTAATTTTCTAGCTAAAAATGTTTTTCTGACGCCTTCATGGCAGCACACACTGGGTTGTGACTCCGCCCCCACAACCTGACAGGATTGGTTTAACTATAAAGTTGAAGGGGAGACCCCCCGCTGCATTCTCCTTTTTTTCCTCACCTTACAGGTCGGACGGACAGGTTCTCCTACGACAGATGAATAGCCTCTTACCGCAATCGCCCCAGCAGGTTCAAGCCTCTCCTGTTTGGAAGTCCCTCCTGTACAGTCTCTAAAGGAGCTTCTATGGAGGGAACCCCCATTCTGGTGGTCTCAGGGGGCGACTAGGATTCCGGCAAGTAAAACAAGCTTTAAAGAAGCTTTCATTTTGCAGTGGACTCCCCTTTCTTATTTTTCTCTATTTCCCCTTTATGCATTAAATAGCTTTGCCCCTTTTTAAAATGCTAGTGATTATCTAATAGGCCGTGGTTCAAAAAAAAAAATATATATGTGGCAACTAGTTTCTTACACTGGGCCTGCTGGCCCTTGTTGTCCTCCGGTTTCAGCGCTGTACGTCCTCCAGCGCGTCCCCCGCATCGCCCATGCGCACTACAGGGTCAGGTAAACACCGCTGTACTCTCGGTGTACACTGCCCTGATCCAAGATGGCGCTGGGACACTCGGGACGCGTCCGCGCATGCGCGAGAGCGTCATTCGGGCGCCGCAATGGCGCCATTTTTAAATATGGAAACTTTTCTTGTGTATTCGCTGTGCAACTCTGCATGCTGGAAGAAAGGATCCACTACTGCTCTGCAAGCACCAAACTCCCAAGCACAAGGTAAGTCCCTATAACGGCTCCCATTTCATGTCTGCACACCAGATAATATATACATAAATAAAATAACTGTTTATTAATTAAATAATTAAATAAAAAAATAATGTTAAAAATATATATATATATATATATATATATATATAAATAAATTAAAAAGAGTAGTAAGTGTATAAATAAAATAAAAAAAAAAAAAAAAAAAGAGGGGGAATATATATATATATATATAGGTGTATATAAATAAAAAAAATATATATATATATGTATACGTTTATTTTTTTCTATTTCCCAGACTGCCCTGTCTCCTTTTTTTTCCCCTATGGAGTCCACTGCCCACGCAGACCACCATCAGCAAACTAGGTAAGAGGCCGGACCAGATAGGTAAGTATTGAAGGGGAGAAAAAAGAGTGCCAGACCGCTAAATGCTGCATTTCTCTTGGCAGCCCGGCGAGATCAAGAACTACCAGTTCCCGGCATGGGAAAAGATCAAGCCATACCTCAAGCAGGAGGTCCCGCAGGAGCCGTTCAAGATCTCCTTCGCGTCACCGAAGACACAGCCGCTCACGGCATAGTTACTCACGTCACAGTCGCTCCCGTCGCAGCAGGTCAAATCGCAGGAGGTCCCCCTCCTCGCACCATCGAAGCCGCCACACCCGTCCTGCAGCTAATGCCTGCTGGGTATGCGGCGCTCCAGCACTGCCAGACAAGCTTGCCTGCCGCTCTTGCTTCAATGAAGCCACTACAGAGAAGGAAGCGGACGCAAGGTTGGCGACAGATCTCATAAGGGAGTCAGTGCGGGAGTCTCTACTGGAAACAACAGCACCACCATTGGATAGGGCTGCTCCCAGTACATCCTCAGTGGAACCTCCTCACACCCAGGCCTCGGATTCTTCCTCTGAGGGCGAGGTTCAAGATATGTCAGCAGGTTTTGATTTTTCTCTGGTGGAGCCCTTCGCAAGATCAGTCAAAGAGGCGATCGGCTGGGAAGACGACAAGGCAGAACCCCAAAAAGTTCAGAAATACTTTCCAAACTTAAAGAGGGATCCAGAATCCTTTCCATTTATAGAGGAACTTGAGGATCTCATAAAGGATGAATGGGAGAGGTCTGACAAACGATCTAGTCTGACCAACAGGCTGGCCAAGATGTATCCCTTGAAGGAATCAAAAATAAACCCCTTGATTAATGCACCTGTCGTCGACGCTTCTTTGATGCGTCTCGCCCGCCACGTCACATTACCGATTGAGGATGCTATCTCCTTTCAAGATGTGCTCGATCGAAAGATGGACCTGGAGTTGAAAAAGGCCTATTCCACAGCCGGGGGGGCCTGCAGACCTGCAATAGCTACAGCAGCGGTAGGCAGAGCCATCTCGGGATGGACATCTAAAATAGAAAAGGACCTGCAGGATGGCGTCGAGATGGAAAAAATAATTTCCTCCCTACAGGAAATCAGACTGGCAGGTGATTTTGTAGCGGAGGCATCTGTAGATGTCATAAGGTCGTCAGCCAGAACTATGCTGGCATCAGTAACAGCAAGAAGAGCCCTATGGCTCAAACCATGGATGGCCGATACGGCATCCAAATTGAACTGGTGCAGGATCCCGTACGACGGCGCAAATCTGTTTGGTACCAAATTAGACTCTGCCATCTCCAAAGTAACTGGAGGTCTATTTCCCTCCGATAGGAGACCCAAGACGCAGAAAGGGCCAGCATATAGACGTAACATCCCGAATAAGTACAGAGAGGCCAGATCCTACCGCCCTGGTAGGGAATTTAGGAGGGACTGGAGGAACACAAACATCTTTCACGTGTTTTATCACATTTCTTTTCACATTTTTACACTTTTAGTTTTATTTTTATTTTATTTTATTATTTTTTTTATTTTTATTTTTATTTCTATTTTTATTTTAATTTTATTTATATTTTTATTTTTATTTTTATTTTTTATTTTTTATTTTTATTTTTATTTTTATTTTTATTTTTATTTTTATTATTATTATTTTTATTTTTATTTTTATTTTCATTTAAATTTTTTATTTATTTATTTTTTATTGATTTTTTATTTTTATTTTTATATTTATTTTTATTTTTATTTTTATTTTTATTTATTTTTATTTTTATTTTTATTTTCACTTTTATTTACTTTCAGTCCTAGTAGTATTTATTTGTATTTGCATTTTCATTTATATGCTCATATATCTTTACACATATTTGCATCACTGATAGGATGGTTTTACATCATTTAATCACATGATAATTATAGTACCTTGTTAACACACTGTTTGGGGACGATGCTAAAATGGGAACAGGGGGACATGGTAGTTGAACCAAAGGTCTCAATGTATTGAAAATAGTACCTGCATAAACTGACAGAAAACAGAAGCTGTATTCAAATTGATGACAATATACCAAATTGTGAAAGCAATCCAGCTTTGTGGAGGGGAACGGTCACAGAGAGGGATTAGCTAAAACTGCCAGAATACAAAGTAAACTCATAGCATAAACTCTGGAAGTACAGCCAAACGATCTAACCTAACCACACATAACAAGGGCATCTCATGCAATATGGGCGCATGATAAGAAAGGGAAAAAGGGCAGGGGATCCCATAACAAAGATGGCGCCACACACACTTCCGGTCACCGGACCCAAAATGGCGGCACAGACACTTCCGGTACGGCGGTAGCACTGTGTATATGGACGGACAGGGAAGACACCCTATTAAGGGGCAGCGAATTTTAGGATTGGGGCTATATAAACCACATTACCCACACACCCAGCAGCTTCCTGATGACGCAATAACCTTTGCGAAACGCGTAGAGGCTGCTGGGTAATCGTACGCGCTTGCATCACTTCCGGGAGAGGGACCTCAGACCAGGAAGGGAAGTCAGGACGCAATTTTAAAACACAAGGCTGGATATGCTTGGTGCCAGCTGCGGCACCTGGACCATGTGAGTCTTTTTAAACTATTTCTTTTAATAAACACCCTTTGATCAACATACTTCACTATTGGAAGCCCCCTGTCTATTATTTCATTTTTGGGGACACCTGCTGTGGAGTCCGTTTGCAAAACACCCATACAATACCTGACCAGGAGGTGAGAGAAAGAGGGAGGCCACTGATGGGATTGGTTATCCTAAAGTAACCGCAGGCCTTACACTTACCAAGCTCTGGTAAGTGATCCATTCCATAGGTGGTGACGGTCACTAAGCAAGAAATCTGCACAAGTTATATACTTTTATTAAGCACAAGCGGTGTTGGCACGGACTCTTTATACAGTTTCCAGCTCTGTTTTTTGTGTTTGTTTATATTATACTGCATGATATTGGAAAATTGAATAATTGTTTTCTATATGGTTAAACTGATGGTACTATGGTATTGATTACGCTATTAGAAAACCTAGACCACATGTAATAGATATTTGCTATAGATGCCCCGTTGTATTATTATTTTTGGGGGAGTGAAGATGGGCTACTGATGGAACATATCTGTTTTTAAAAAAAAAAAAAAAAAAAAGAGCACCAAACCCTGTAACCAGCACATATTAAGCCCAAACACTACAGGATAGCAACCTATGATATCCGCATGCACTAAGCACTTTAAATAGCCTCAACAAGGCATAAAACCAACACTAGGCACCTGACACATTTTTGTATTTTGTTTCCTTATTTGAACAAGGTATTAATACACTATAGGTTAGCACCTGCACATTTGAGATTGAAGGTCTGTGGGGACACCACAGCACAGCATACACTAGCGGGGGAAACCCACATGTGTTTTGAATACTAATTAGCGCGGTTTCCACTTCAACCTTTTCTTTATTCTGAATAGCCACCTACGGGTGGTTATATTGCACGGAACTGCAGCTCACTAAAATATTTTACTTTATTTACTCCCAGTTTTATTTTTATTTTTGGAACACACTAACCAGCGCCTGTACCACACGTTCTTATTACTGGAGGAACACAAAGCCTGCCTTTCTGAGAATGCAGAAAACCAAGACCACCCCGGCAGGGGAACAGCAGAAGTCATTTTGAAATTTTGCCTGTCCACCCGGCTCAGGTGGGCGCCAGGCTAAAAAACTTCTCCCAAATCTGGATGAATCACATAAAAGATTTATGGACATTATCCACAATAAAATTCGGACACAAGTGGAGGTTCATAAGCAGACCTACGGGAAATCACTTCCAGGCAACCAGACTACCATCCTCACTACCCAGGAGAAGTCTACTAATAAGGTATGTAGCAGAACTGAAGCAGAAGGGGGCAATACTGGAAGTCCCATCATGTCAAAGGGGGAGAGGATTCTACTCCCCCCTATTCCTGGTAAAGAAGAAAACAGGGGACCTACGCCCGGTGTTGGACCTCAAAAGGCTCAACAAAGGCATCAAGGTGGAGGCCTTCAAAATGGAAAGCCTCCAGTCCATACTTCTGGCAGTGAATCTGGGCGACTGGATGCTTTCAATAGACTTTTCGGACGCTTATCTTCACATACCAATCCATCCAGCTTTTCAGAAAATTCCTTCGGTTTGCCATAAACCAATGCCATTTTCAATTCCAGTGCCTCCCATTCGGCATCTCCTCGGCACCCAGGACTTTTACAAAAGTTCTGTTACCTTTGGTGGCACTCCTCAGAGAAAGGGGATTACGGATTCACCATTATCTGGACGACATCCTACTGTTAGCGTAAGATCAAGAGACGCTGATCCATCACCAGAAAATCCTACTTACAACTCTCCAGAAACTCGGATGGATAATCAACTGGAAGAAGAGCAGTCTGCAGCCCACCCAAAATATGGTATTCTTGGAAGCGGATCTAAACACCAACACAAACAAGATACAACTCCCACAAGAGAAGATCCAGCCTCTAATTCGGAAGATGCAGAGGCTACTATCAACAAATCACCTACCAGCCAGAGCTTGTCTGAGTATACTGGGATCCATGTCCGCAACCATACCAATGGTGCAATGGTCGCAGTGGCACATGAGAGCCCTGCAGAACTCATTTCTCAGGCAGTGGGATGGAGTATCGATGCATCAGACCATCTCTATCCCCGAAGCAGTGAAACGGTCAATATGGTGGTGGACGCGTCAGGGCAACCTCAAGAAATACAAACCCATAATCCCTCCGGATCCCGAAGTTGTCACCTTGGATGCCTGCCAGAGCGGTTGGGGAGCCCACTTCCGAGATTGGGCAGCCCAAGGCCGATGGCTTTTTCAGGCTCAAGGGCTAGTCTCGAACATTCTGGAACTCAGGGCAGCCTTCCACGCGTTAAAGGCATTCACACCACTACTAGAGGGGAAAAATGTGCTGATCAGGATGGACAACAGGGTGGCAGTGTCCTACATTCAAAAACAAGGAGGTACCAGGAGTGCCACTCTGATGGAGGAAGTCCGACCCATCTTGGAATGGGCCCAAATACACCTAGCGAGTTTAAACGCAGTCTACGTTCCAGCGGCTCAGAACATGCTAGCCGATTACTTAAGTCGGGAAACGTTGTCCAACAACGAGTGGTCATTGAGCCCTCAGGCATTCTCTCTCCTTACAGAAGCCTGGGGAATGCCAGAAATAGACTTGGCAGCCACTCCGATGAATACCAAGTGCCACAGGTTCCTGACGAGGGGCTCATTTCCATCAGCAGAGGGAATAGACTGCCTGATCCACCCATGGGACTTCAAGTTGGGGTACATATTCCCTCCAACCCCGTTAATTGCGAGGTTCCTATCCAGACTCCGGAGATCCTCAGTAACAGTAATAGCGGTAATCCCAATGTGGCCGAGAAGGCCGTGGTTCACGACCCTCTTACAGCTCAGCCTTCAAGCTCCAATTCCTCTTCCAATAACCCCGGACCTTCTATCTCAGGGGCAGTTCCTTCACCCAGCACCAGAGAGGTTACACCTGATGGCCTGGAGATTGAGAGGGTTAGACTAAGGGCACAAGGCTGTTCGCAAGAGGTTATATCGACCCTGATGCAAGCCAGGAAAGTATCTACTAATACCATTTACATGAGGGTTTGGGAGAGATTCTGCTCCTTGGCACAACAGAGAAGATGGAATCACCTTTCTCCAGAACCATCCCAAATCCTAGAGTTCCTCCAATTAGGGGTGAGCAAAGGCCTAAGCTCAAGTACCCTTAAAGTACAAGTGTCGGCTCTGTCAGCAAAGACAGGTACTAGATGGGCATTCCACCCCCTGGTAATCCAGTTCCTAAAGGCCTGTCTAAAGATCAAACCTCCCAGAAAAACAGTTTTTCCATCATGGGACCTATCAATAGTTCTCCATGCCTTCTCCAACCCTCCATTTACTCCATCCGAAACCATATCTCTATGGGACTTGACCTTGAAACTATCATTCCTCATAGCAATAACATCAGCAAAGAGAGTGTCAGAGATCCAAGCACTAATGATCTCGGAACCCCACTTAGTCCTCTTACCCGACGGAGTAATTCTAAGACCTTCAGAGCGCTTCATACCTAAAGTAGCAACTTCTTTCCACTACAACCAAGACATCATCCTTCACTGACGATCAGGGTGAACCGCATCCGTTGGACATCAAAACAACCATTTCTAACTACTTAGCAGCTAACGCCTCCTTCAGGAAGACGGATTCTCTTATGGTCATTCCCCATGGAACCAGACGCGGGCAAGCAGCCTCCTCACGTACTATCTCGTCCTGGCTAGTCAGAGCCATTAAAAAGGCATATTCCACTCAGCATCTGACGATCCCTGAGGATATCAAGGCTCATTCTACTAGGGCAGTGGCTACCTCCTGGGCAGCGTATTGCAGGGTCTCACCAGAGACAATATGCATAGCAGCGACATGGTCCTCCAGACATACTTTTATTTCTCACTACAAAGTGGATTCTGCCCATTTGTCCATGTCAGACTTCGGAAGATCCGTTGTTAGAGCCAATTCTTCCGCATTATAGGAATAAACATTATTTTACTTGCACCCACCCGACTGGCGAGTTATTTCCCAGTGTGTGCTGCCATGAAGGCGTCAGGAAAACGGAAAATTGTATACTCACCTTTCCGTAATTTTCCTTTCCTGACGCATCTTCATGGCAGCACACAATTTCCCACCCCGTTTTTTGTGATAATATATACAGAGAATGCAGCGGGGGGTCTCCCCTTCAACTTTATAGTTAAACCAATCCTGTCAGGTTGTGGGGGCGGAGTCACAACCCAGTGTGTGCTGCCATGAAGATGCGCCAGGAAAGGAAAATTACGGAAAGGTGAGTATACAATTTTCCGTTTTTTATGTAAACAAAAAGTGTCTAAAAGTGGTTAGAAGAGTGGATGATGGTGAATAGGGATGAGCCGAACACCCCGGGTTCGGTTCGCACCAGAACCTTCGAACCGACCGAAAGTTCGCGCGAATTTTCGAACCCTATACGTTATAATGGACGCGAACGTTCGAAATCAAAAGTGCTAATTACAACGGCCAATATGCATGTTAATGTCATAAAACAGGTTTGGGGACCCGGGTCCTGCCCCAGGGGACATATATCAATGCAAAAAGAACTTTTAAAAACTAACGTTTTTTCGGGAGCAGTCATTTTAATGATGCATAAAGTGAAAAAAAAAAAGTGAAATTTTCCTTTAAATATGGTACCTGGGGGGTGTCTAAAGTATGCCTGTGAAGTGGCATGTGTTTCCCGTGTTTAGAACTGTCCTTGCACAAAATGACATTTTTAAAGAAAAAAAAGAAGCCATTTAAAACCACTTGCGGCTTTAGGTTTGTTCTTAAGTAGAATCTGAACAGGTACATTATGAAGTGTAGCTCCATCCCAAAAAAATCTATTTTTAAGCTTTTTGGAGAACATAGGGAGGGGTTATCACCCCTGTAACATTTGCTGTCTTTGCACATCTGTTCAGAACATGTCACCTCACTTTCCGTCCCAATGACAAATGTTTTTGGAAAAAGTGGGGTTTTAATTGAAACAAGGATTGGTGATAAAGTATCAGTAGAGAGGAGATACCTTTTCCCAAATTAAATCTAACAGGATAGAATTTCCCTTCCTAGGGGTAGATTTCCTCTCACTTCCTGTTTTCTCTTTCCATTTGCAAGTAGGAGTCGTTTGTAAGTTGGATGTTTGAAAGTAGGGGCCTGGCGTATATACTCTGCAGAAATTTGCCCTATTAGATGTTGGTGTAGCCACAAGACTGGTGGGCACAGGAATGGGCCCTGCTGTGAGTTAATAGATCAAGATTTGTAATTGCATGCACCTGTTGAACAGGGCAGAAAAATTGGGGGTGGTGGTGGTGGTGGACGGTGTTGCCACAAGACTGTAAGCTCTCACAGTTACTCTTGGTGGGCGCAGGAATGGGCCCTACTGTGAGTTATTAGATCAAGATTTGTAATTGCAAGCACCTGATGAACAGGGCAGAAAAATTGGGCCTTTGGCGGTGGTGGTGGACGGTGTTGCCACAAGACTGTAAGCTCTCACAGTTACTCTTGGTGGGCGCAAGAATGGGCCCTGCTGTGAGTTATTAGATCAAGATTTGTAATTGCAAGCACCTGATGAACAGGGCAGAAAAATTGGGCCTTTGGCGGTGGTGGTGGACGGTGTTGCCACAAGACTGTAAGCTCTCACAGTTACTCTTGGTGGGCGCAAGAATGAGCCCTGCTGTGAGTTATTAGATCAAGATTTGTAATTGCAAGCACCTGATGAACAGGGCAGAAAAATTGGGCCTTTGGCGGTGGTGGTGGACGGTGTTGCCACAAGACTGTAAGCTCTCACAGTTACTCTTGGTGGGCGCAGGAATGGGCCCTGCTGTGTGTTATTAGATCAAGATTTGTAATTGCAAGCACCTGATGAACTGGGCAGAAAAATTGGGCCTTTGGCGGTGGTGGTGGACGGTGTTGCCACAAGACTGTAGGCCCTCATAGTTACTCTTGGTGGGCGCAGGAATGGGCCCTGCTGTGAACTATTAGATCAAGATTTGTAATTACCCGCCCCTGTTAAACAGGGGCTGAAAAATTGTGCCTTAGGCACTGGTGCTGGTGCCACAACACTGCAACCCCTCACAGATACTGTACTTGGAGCACAGCAGTCACACGTGTTGCGAAGCATTTTTTTTAAAAAATTGTAATTACCCGCCCCTGTTAAACAGGGGCTGAAAAATTGTGCCTTAGGCACTGGTGCTGGTGCCACAACACTGCAACCCCTCACAGATACTGTACTTGGAGCACAGCAGTCACACGTGTTGCGAAGCATTTTTTAAAAAAAAATTTAAGTACACGCCCCTGTTAAACAGGGGCTGAAAAATTGTGCCTTAGGCACTGGTGCTGGTGCCACAACACTGCAACCCCTCACAGATACTGTACTTGGAGCACAGCAGTCACACGTGTTGCGAAGCATTTTTTTATAAAAATTGTATGTACACGCCCCTGTTAAACAGGGGCTGAAAAATTGTGCCTTAGGCACTGGTGTGGTGGCATGGATCATTGAGGAGGAGGAAGAGGATAGTCAGTGAACATAAGAGGACAGTCACTCAGCATCAGCATAGGCAGTCTTGAAGGGATGTGATATTAAAAATTATTCGGTTATATCCGCCTCAGGTGCCTGGTAGCTGGTGGTGATCCAAGACTGATTCATTTTGATGAAGGTCAGTCGATCAACCGAGGCGGTGGACAGGCGCACCCTATGATCGGTGACAAATCCTCCAGCATCACTGAATGTGCGTTCGGAAAGAACGCTGGAGGCAGGACAGGCCAGTAGCTCAATTGCATACTGTGCAAGCTCTGGCCAGTGATCCATCCTCAGGACCCAGTAAGCCAGAGGATTTTCGGTGGGAAAGGTGTCCAAGTCTGACCTTGCCCCAAGGTATTCCTGCACCATGTATATCAGACGCTGGCGATGGTTGCTGGAACCGATCATACCTTGGGGCTGCGGACTAAAAAATTGTCTGAACGCATCGGTCAGACGTCCACCTTCCCCACCGCTCCTTCTGCTACTGACCGAAGCCTCAGCAACTCGTCGTCCAGGACCAGGAGTTTGTAGCCTCCCAGTTTCTGGGAACGCGTTGCACAGACCTTTCTGCAAGGCCTCCCTGAGATGTCTCATCCTCTGCTCCCTCTGCGACGGCAAGATAAGGTCCGCAACCTTACCCTTGTACCGCGGATCAAGGAGAGTGGCCAGCCAGTAATGGTCCCTCTCCTTGATCCGAAGAACACGAGGATCCTTCCGCAGGCTTTGCAGGATCAGGGAGGCCATGCAGCGGAGGTTAGCTGAGGCATTCGGTCCGGAGTCTTCTGGGTCACTGAGGATGACATGATCGCCAGCCACCTCCTCCCAGCCACGTACAAGTCCACTGGTTTGTTGGGACTGTACATCATCCCTAAAAGACTGCTGCTGCTGATGCTGAGTGCCAGGCTCCACCTCCATGCTCACACAATCCTCCTCCTCCTCCTCCTCCTCCTCCTCATCCTCTTCCTGTGTGATGGGTGGGACAGAAGGAACACTGTCCGGATAAAGGGGGCCTTGAGAGGCAAGGAAGTCCTCCTCTTCCTGCCTCTGTTCTGCCTCAAGTGCCCTGTCCATTATCCCACGCAGCGTATGCTCCAACAGGTGGACAAGAGGGACAGTGTCACTGATGCATGCACTGTCACTGCTCACCATCCTCGTGGCCTCCTCAAATGGTGAGAGGACAGTGCATGCATCCCTGATCATGCTCCACTGACGTGGGGAAAAAAAACCAAGCTCCCCTGACCCTGTCCTGGTGCCATAGTCGCAAAGGTACTCATTGATGGCCCTCTGCTGCGTGTGCAGTCGCTGCAGCATGGCCAACGTTGAGTTCCACCTGGTGGGCATGTCACATATTAGGCGGTTCTTGGGCAGGTTCAGCTCCTTTTGCAGCTCAGTCAGCCGAGCACTGGCATTATAAGATCGGCAGAAATGCACACAGACTTTCCTGGCCTGCCTCAGGACATCCTGTAAGCCTGGGAACCTGCCCAAGAACCGCTGCACCACCAGGTTGAGGACGTGAGCCATGCAGGGCACATGGGTGAGCTGCCCCTGTCGCAGGGCGGAGAGGAGGTTGGTGCCATTGTCAGAAACGACCATTCCTGGCTTAAGCTGACGTGGCGTCAACCACCTCTCGGCCTGCCCCTGCAGAGCTGCCAGAACCTCTGGCCCAGTGTGGCTCCTGTCCCCCAAACACACCAGCGCAAGCACGGCATGGCATCTTTTTGCCTGCGTACTTGCGTAGCCCCTTGTACGCCTACGGAGCACCGCTGGTTCCAAGGACAGAGCACTGGAGGAAGAAGAAGAGGAGGGGGTGGAGGAGAGAGGTGTGTCACAACCAGTAGCAGTAGTAGCGTTTTGGAGGCGTGGTGGCGGAACAACCTCCAACACTACTGCACCTTGTCCTGCATCCCTCCCAGCTGCCAATAGAGTGACCCAATGGGCCGTGAAAGAAAGGTACCGTCCCTGTCCATGCCTGCTGGACCATGAGTCAGCGGTAATATGCACCTTACCGCTGACCGCCCTGTCCAGCGAGGCATGGACATTGCCCTCCACATGCCGGTAGAGAGACGGAATCGCCTTCCGTGAGAAAAAGTGGCGTTTGGGAACCTGCCACTGAGGAACCGCACATTGAACAAACTCACGGAAGGGGGCCGAGTCTACCAACTGAAAAGGCAGCAGTTGAAGTGCTAGCAATTTAGCCAGGCTAGCATTCAACCGCTGGGCATGTGGATGGCTGGGAGTGTACTTCTTTCTACGGTCCAGCAGCTGGGGCAGGGAAATTTGCCTGCTGCAATCGGACGTCGGTGTACTGCAAGTACTTGGTTGTGACACACCTAATTCTACACCTTCAGTCCTCTCAGAGCAGCTTTCAGAGAGGACTGAAGGTGTAGTGGGGATGGAGATCCCAGCTGAGGAGGAGCAAGGAGAGGTCGCTTAGTTCTTTGGTGTGGGTCTTTTATGTGTGCCTGCCAACGAGCTGCATGGCAGGTCGCCATATGTCTGGTCATGTTTGTGGTGCCCAAGCGGCTGATGTTTTGGCCATGCGAGATACGCTTGAGACAAATATTGCAAATAGCAGTGGTGCGATCTGATGCACTCGTCTCAAAAAAGGCCCACACCAAAGAACTTTTCTGATAACGTGCAGAGGCAGCGCCCTGCACAGGCGGAGCTCTGCGGTGTTGTACAGTTGCTGTGCTGGCCTCTACCTGGCCTCCAGGGGGCATCCTGCCTCGTTGGACATGTGACGCCGCATCCTCCTCCTCCTCGTCCTCCTCCTCATCCTCTCTCCCTTCAGGCACCCACGTGGAGTCAGTGACCTCATCATCCCCTCCCTCTTCACCACTAGAGCAAACCTGGCAGTAAGCTGCAGCTGGTGGAACAGTACTGCCAGATTCCTCAAGCTGGGTATCATCATCCGAGCCTTCGAATCGTTGGGCATCCTCCTGGAGCATGTACCCAACACTGTGCTCAAAGAGTTCGGGGGACTCCTCAGGAGGACATGGTGGGTCTAGGGAAGGGGTGGCTGATGATGCTCTGCCAGTACCCTGAGCCTGGGTGAGAGAGGATGAGGAGGATGAGGAGGGCTTGGTCATCCATTCTACCAAGCCTTCAGCATGATGCGGCTCCACATGTCCAGCTGCCGAAAACAAAGACGCGCGTGTCCCATGGCCACGTGCTGATGACGATGCACGACCACGTCCACGGCCACGGCCACGTCCACTAGAAACAGAGCCTGCCTGCCCTGTGTTCTTGGCTCTGCACGCTCTGCCTCCCCTTGGCGGTCTTCCAGCCATTGTAGTCGGTAGTCCTGTGGGTGCTGCTGAGAAGAATATATAGGAGCTCTGTGTGATGCCACTAACACACTAGAAGTCCTATGGGTGCTTCTGCAAAGAAAATAGAGGAGCTCTGTGTGATGCCACTAACACACTAGAAGTCCTATGGGTGCTGCTGAGAAGAAAATATAGGAGCTCTGTGTGATGCCACTAACACACTAGAAGTCCTATGGGTGCTTCTGCAAAGAAAATAGAGGAGCTCTGTGTGATGCCACTAACACACTAGAAGTCCTGTGGGTGCTTCTGCAAAGAAAATAGAGGAGCTCTGTGTGATGCCACTAAACACACTAGAAGTCCTGTGGGTGCTGCTGAGAAGAAAATATAGGAGCTCTGTGTGATGCCACTAACACACTAGAAGTCCTATGGGTGCTTCTGCAAAGAAAATAGAGGAGCTCTGTGTGATGCCACAAACACACTAGAATTCCTATGGGTGCTTCTGCAAAGAAAATAGAGGAGCTCTGTGTGATGCCACTAACACACTAGAAGTCCTGTGGGTGCTTCTGCAAAGAAAATAGAGGAGCTCTGTGTGATGCCACTAACACACTAGAAGTCCTGTGGGTGCTTCTGCAAAGAAAATAGAGGAGCTCTGTGTGATGCCACTAACACACTAGAAGTCCTATAGGTGCTTCTGGGAAGAAAATATAGGTCTGTGTGATGGGACTAACACACTTCAAGTCCTATAGGTGCTTCTGGGAACAAAATATAGGATCTCTGTGTGATGGGACTAACACACTTCAAGTCCTATGGGTGCTTCTGGGAAGAAAATATAGGTCTGTGTGATGGGACTAACACACTTCAAGTCCTATAGGTGCTTCTGGGAACAAAATATAGGATCTCTGTGTGATGGGACTAACACACTTCAAGTCCTATAGGTGCTTCTGGGAACAAAATATATGATCTCTGTGTGATGGGACTAACACACTTCAAGTCCTATAGGTGCTTCTGGGAACAAAATATATGATCTCTGTGTGATGGGACTAACACACTTCAAGTCCTATGGGTGCTTCTGGGAACAAAATATATGATCTCTGTGTGATGGGACTAACACACTTCAAGTCCTATAGGTGCTTCTGGGAAAAAAATATAGGTCTGTGTGATGGGACTAACACACTTCAAGTCCTATAGGTGCTTCTGGGAACAAAATATATGATCTCTGTGTGATGGGACTAACACACTTCAAGTCCTATAGGTGCTTCTGGGAACAAAATATATGATCTCTGTGTGATGGGACTAACACACTTCAAGTCCTATAGGTGCTTCTGGGAACAAAATATATGATCTCTGTGTGATGGGACTAACACACTTCAAGTCCTATAGGTGCTTCTGGGAACAAAATATATGATCTCTGTGTGATGGGACTAACACACTTCAAGTCCTATAGGTGCTTCTGGGAACAAAATATAGGATCTCTGTGTGATGGGACTAACACACTTCAAGTCCTATGGGTGCTTCTGGGAAGAAAATATAGGTCTGTGTGATGGGACTAACACACTTCAAGTCCTATAGGTGCTTCTGGGAACAAAATATATGATCTCTGTGTGATGGGACTAACACACTTCAAGTCCTATAGGTGCTTCTGGGAACAAAATATATGATCTCTGTGTGATGGGACTAACACACTTCAAGTCCTATAGGTGCTTCTGGGAACAAAATATATGATCTCTGTGTGATGGGACTAACACACTTCAAGTCCTATAGGTGCTTCTGGGAACAAAATATATGATCTCTGTGTGATGGGACTAACACACTTCAAGTCCTATAGGTGCTTCTGGGAACAAAATATATGATCTCTGTGTGATGGGACTAACACACTTCAAGTCCTATAGGTGCTTCTGGGAACAAAATATATGATCTCTGTGTGATGGGACTAACACACTTCAAGTCCTATAGGTGCTTCTGGGAACAAAATATATGATCTCTGTGTGATGGGACTAACACACTTCAAGTCCTATAGGTGCTTCTGGGAACAAAATATATGATCTCTGTGTGATGGGACTAACACACTTCAAGTCCTATAGGTGCTTCTGGGAACAAAATATAGGTCTCGGTGTGATGGGACTAACACACTTCAAGTCCTATAGGTGCTTCTGGGAACAAAATATATGATCTCTGTGTGATGGGACTAACACACTTCAAGTCCTATAGGTGCTTCTGGGAAAAAATATATGATCTCTGTGTGATGGGACTAACACACTTCAAGTCCTATAGTGTGCTTCTGGGAACAAAATATATGATCTCTGTGTGATGGGACTAACACACTTCAAGTCCTATAGGTGCTTCTGGGAACAAAATATATGATCTCTGTGTGATGGGACTAACACACTTCAAGTCCTATAGGTGCTTCTGGGAACAAAATATATGATCTCTGTGTGATGGGACTAACACACTTCAAGTCCTATGGGTGCTTCTGGGAAAAAAATATAGGTCTGTGTGATGGGGACTAACACACTTCAAGTCCTATAGGTGCTTCTGGGAACAAAATATATGATCTCTGTGTGATGGGACTAACACACTTCAAGTCCTATAGGTGCTTCTGGGAACAAAATATATGATCTCTGTGTGATGGGACTAACACACTTCAAGTCCTATAGGTGCTTCTGGGAACAAAATATATGATCTCTGTGTGATGGGACTAACACACTTCAAGTCCTATAGGTGCTTCTGGGAAGAAAATATAGGTCTGTGTGATGGGACTAACACACTTCAAGTCCTATAGGTGCTTCTGGGAACAAAATATATGATCTCTGTGTGATGGGACTAACACACTTCAAGTCCTATAGGTGCTTCTGGGAACAAAATATATGATCTCTGTGTGATGGGACTAACACACTTCAAGTCCTATAGGTGCTTCTGGGAACAAAATATATGATCTCTGTGTGATGGGACTAACACACTTCAAGTCCTATAGGTGCTTCTGGGAAGAAAATATAGGTCTGTGTGATGGGACTAACACACTTCAAGTCCTATAGGTGCTTCTGGGAACAAAATATAGGATCTCTGTGTGATGGGACTAACACACTTCAAGTCCTATGGGTGCTTCTGGGAAGAAAATGTAGGTCTGTGTGATGGGACTAACACACTTCAAGTCTATAGGTGCTTCTGGGAACAAAATATATGATCTCTGTGTGATGGGACTAACACACTTCAAGTCCTATAGGTGCTTCTGGGAACAAAATATATGATCTCTGTGTGATGGGACTAACACACTTCAAGTCCTATAGGTGCTTCTGGGAACAAAATATATGATCTCTGTGTGATGGGACTAACACACTTCAAGTCCTATAGGTGCTTCTGGGAACAAAATATATGATCTCTGTGTGATGGGACTAACACACTTCAAGTCCTATAGGTGCTTCTGGGAACAAAATATATGATCTCTGTGTGATGGGACTAACACACTTCAAGTCCTATAGTTGCTTCTGGGAAGAAAATATAGGATCTCTGTGTGATGGGACTAACACACTTCAAGTCCTATAGGTGCTTCTGGGAACAAAATATATGATCTCTGTGTGATGGGACTAACACACTTCAAGTCCTATAGGTGCTTCTGGGAACAAAATATATGATCTCTGTGTGATGGGACTAACACACTTCAAGTCCTATAGGTGCTTCTGGGAACAAAATATATGATCTCTGTGTGATGGGACTAACACACTTCAAGTCCTATAGGTGCTTCTGGGAACAAAATATATGATCTCTGTGTGATGGGACTAACACACTTCAAGTCCTATAGGTGCCTCTGGGAAGAAAATATAGGTCTGTGTGATGGGACTAACACACTTCAAGTCCTATAGGTGCTTCTGGGAACAAAATATATGATCTCTGTGTGATGGGACTAACACACTTCAAGTCCTATAGGTGCTTCTGGGAACAAAATATATGATCTCTTTGTGATGGGACTAACACACTTCAAGTCCTATAGGTGCTTCTGGGAACAAAATATATGATCTCTGTGTGATGGGACTAACACACTTCAAGTCCTATAGGTGCTTCTGGGAACAAAATATATGATCTCTGTGTGATGGGACTAACACACTTCAAGTCCTATAGGTGCTTCTGGGAAGAAAATATAGGTCTGTGTGATGGGACTAACACACTTCAAGTCCTATAGGTGCTTCTGGGAACAAAATATATGATCTCTGTGTGATGGGACTAACACACTTCAAGTCCTATAGGTGCTTCTGGGAACAAAATATATGATCTCTGTGTGATGGGACTAACACACTTCAAGTCCTATAGGTGCTTCTGGGAACAAAATATATGATCTCTGTGTGATGGGACTAACACACTTCAAGTCCTATAGGTGCTTCTGGGAAAAAATATATGATCTCTGTGTGATGGGACTAACACACTTCAAGTCCTATAGGTGCTTCTGGGAACAAAATATAGGTCTGTGTGATGGGACTAACACACTTCAAGTCCTATGGGTGCTTCTGGGAAGAAAATATGATCTCTGTGTGATGGGACTAACACACTTCAAGTCCTATAGGTGCTTCTGGGAACAAAATATATGATCTCTGTGTGATGGGACTAACACACTTCAAGTCCTATAGGTGCTTCTGGGAACAAAATATATGATCTCTGTGTGATGGGACTAACACACTTCAAGTCCTATAGGTGCTTCTGGGAACAAAATATATGATCTCTGTGTGATGGGACTAACACACTTCAAGTCCTATAGGTGCTTCTGGGAAGAAAATATAGGTCTGTGTGATGGGACTAACACACTTCAAGTCCTATAGGTGCTTCTGGGAACAAAATATATGATCTCTGTGTGATGGGACTAACACACTTCAAGTCCTATAGGTGCTTCTGGGAAGAAAATATATGATCTCTGTGTGATGGGACTAACACACTTCAAGTCCTATAGGTGCTTCTGGGAACAAAAATATATGATCTCTGTGTGATGGGACTAACACACTTCAAGTCCTATAGGTGCTTCTGGGAAGAAAATATAGGTCTGTGTGATGGGACTAACACACTTCAAGTCCTATAGGTGCTTCTGGGAACAAAATATATGATCTCTGTGTGATGGCACTAACACACTTCAAGTCCTATAGGTGCTTCTGGGAAGAAAATATAGGAGCTCTGCCTGCCTGCCACGAACACACTACAAGTCCTATAGGTGCTTCTGGGAACAAAATATAGGAGCTCTGCCTGCCTGCCAGGAACACACTACAAGTCCTATAGGTGCTTCTGGGAACAAAATATAGGAGCTCTGCCTGCCTGCCACGAACACACTACAAGTCCTATAGGTGCTTCTGGGAACAAAATATAGGAGCTCTGCCTGCCTGCCACGAACACACTACAAGTCCTATAGGTGCTTCTGGGAACAAAATATAGGAGCTCTGCCTGCCTGCCACGAACACACTACAAGTCCTATAGGTGCTTCTGGGAACAAAATATAGGAGCTCTGCCTGCCTGCCACGAACACACTACAAGTCCTATAGGTGCTTCTGGGAACAAAATATAGGAGCTCTGCCTGCCTGCCACGAACACACTACAAGCCCCTCTTTCTAAATCAATCTTTGTAAATGAATCTATCTAACTCAATCTCTCTAAGTAAATCTCTCTAACTAACTAAATCCAGCAGAGTGTCACAGATCTATCCTGCTCTATCTACGCCGGAACAGCATGTGACCGGCGCAGACGGCGTGGCGGCCTTTTATAGGGGGGGGGGGGCGTGTACTAAAGCCTCTGAGCTGTAATTGGCTACAGGCGTCCTGCCTGTAGCCAATTATGGCTCTTCGAGTTTCCGGGGCTGTGATTGGCCAAGCATGCGGGGGCACAGTGCATGCTTGGCCAATCATCAGCCAGCAATGCACTGCGCCGGCCGCGCCGGCCGCAATGCATTGCGGGGCCGCTCGCATCACACGAACGTGATGCGAGCGGCCAAAATAGTTCTGGGCTCGCCGAGCGAGCGAACGCCCGGTGCTCGATGCGAACGTGGGTTCGCATCGAGCACCGGGCCCATCCCTAATGGTGAACATAAAATGCCAGGACAGTTCAAAACCCCCCAAATTACCCCTTTTTGGAAAGTAGACACGCAAGCTATTTGTTGAGTCCATGGAATATTTTATATTTTGCCACAAGTTGCGGAAAAATATATATATTTTTTTACACCAAGTTGTCACTAAATGATATATTTTGCTCACACATAGCATGGGTATATGTGAAATAACACCTCAAAATAAATTTTGGAAGATACCACATGTGTGAGACTTTTTGGGAGCCTAGCAGCTTACAGGTCCCCCGAAAACCAATCACTGCCTTCTGGATTTCTCACTACCTGGGGGGCGGGTGTTGTGCTATCGAGGAGTGAAATCAAAAATTTACACCCTATGAAAGCCTGAAGGCAGTGCTTGGTTTTCGGAGTCCTGGGTGGACTGCTAAAAAGTCGCACACATGTGGTATCACCGTACTCAGGAGAAGCAGCAGAATGTATTTTTTGGTGTAATCTCACATATACCCATGGCATGTTTGAGCAATATATAATTTAGTGACAACTTTGTGAAAAAATAGATAAAAACTACAATTTAGTTATCTTCCCGAAATTTGTGTCAAAATATAAAATATTCCATGGACTCAACATGCCTCTCATCAAACTTGGGGTGTCTACAAAAAGTCTCACACATGTGGCATCCCCATATTCAGGAGAAGCAGCAGAATGTATTTGGGGTGTAACTTCACATATACCCATGGCATGTGTGAGCAATTCATCATTTAGTGACAACTTTGTGAAAAAAAATGTTTTTACATTTCCCAAAACTTGTGGCAAAATCTAAAATACTCAACATGCCTCTCAGCAAATTGCTTGGGGTGTCTACTTTCCAAAATGGGGTCATTTGGGGGGGGGGGGGGGTTGTGCTGTCTGGGCAAAAATGACTATCTTACATACTACTTGCCGCAAGGAGAGTTATTCCAATGTGTTGGTTATCATGTATATGCTCCTTAATACTATAACTGAGCTTCACTGAATGGAATACCTCCCAGCACCTGCTAGTGACACTATTCCACAGTTCACAAAAATTTGGGAACTTTGGGATATCTCTTAATATGGATCTGTCCCTTCTACTTCCTGATGCTTCATTTGTTTTTTACCCCCCTTCCTGAGCATTTGACTGTAAGCATTTTACTAACCCCAATCTCTCAATGTATAGAGTGTTTGTTTTCCTTGTCAAATATGGTTGATCTACAGTATAAATATGTTTGGCCTGTTTATGTGTCTTACTGTTTTCACTATCATTCTGATTATACTTATTAATTTGTTTTTGTTTTTTTCTATTATTCATGTAGAAAAAGGAAAATAAAATGATATTTTCTGAAAAATTTCTAATTAAAACATAAATAAAAAAAAAAAGAACTGAATAGTTACATTTTCTTTACAGCATTAACGTGAGACTTCACATTTTGCATTTTGTAAATTTTTTTGGCATTTTTGTATGCAAAGGGAAGGCCATTGATTTCAATGGGCTGCTCTATGTGAGACAAACACGGCAAAGTAGCTCATGTACCTTTTTTAGCATCTAGCTTATATTTTGAACTGTGAATTTTGCTCTGTGAGGTGCATTTTTTCATGCAAACGTATACATACTTTAAAGGTAACTTGAGAAAAAAAAAATGTATTATTTAAAAATAAATGATTATTAACAGCCTAGTACATATTCACAATATTTGAATAGTGTAATACCTTAAGAATGGAACAATAGGTAAAAAATATTGGTCAAATGTCTCCCTGCTGCAACACATTTAACAGAGAGCACCAATTCTTCTGGATGGGACAGAAGATCACTAGCTATCATAAAACATTCAAACAGAACCAAAAAGTATATTTGTTAACAAACAAAACAATATATACATTATATATTCTTTATAAGGTATTAAAGTGATTTTAGATAAATGATGAGCATTCTTTTTTTTCTTTTTCTTCATGTTTTGGATTTCCATTTGCGAATTGGTAGTAGGGTGGCCTTTGTCTTACAATTCTTGTTCAAATATTTTATTAAACTACTTGCCGACCGCCTACCGCATATTTACTGTGGCAGTTTGGCTTCATTACATGCAATAGCCACTGGGGACATGTGCACGCCACCAGAGGCGCAACCGTATGCTGATTGGACACAAGGGAAGCCAATTAACTGGTCCGGTAGACCCGATGTCCACCGGCCACCCACTATCCCGGTAGAGTCAGCACGGCAATCTGCCTATGTAAACAAAGCAGATTGCTGTTTTGACAGGGAAGAAGATGAAGATCTTGTGTTCCTGCTAAGCAGCAACACCTATCTCTGTCTTCACCCAGTCAGAGCAACCCCCATACAGTTAGCAAGCTCTCCCAGGGAACACATTTAACCCTTTGTTCGCCCCTAATGTTAACCCCTTTTCCTGCCAGTGTCATTAGTACAGTACCAGTGAATATTTTTAGCACTGATCACTGTATTAATGTCCCTGGTCCCCAAAAAAAGTGTCAAAAGTATCAGTTAGGTGTCTGATTTGTCCACCGCAATGTCGCAGTCCGGATAAAAATACGCTGATCGCCGCCATTACTAGAAAAAATTAAAAAAATAATAAAAATTCCATAAAAATATCCCATCGTTTGTAGACGCTATAACTTTTATGCAGACCAAACAGTATACACATATTGGGATTTTTTTTTTACCAAAAAAATGTAGCCTAAATTGATAAAGAAATTCGATTTTTTAAATTTTAAAAAGTAAAAAATATAGTTTTTTTTTTCAAATTGTCGCTTTTTTTTCTTATTTCAAAGTATTTTATTATGTTTGACAAAGTATATACAATGAACAATGCCAGGATACAAAACCAGAACATACAGAAATATAGCAAAAACCGGCAGCATATGTAAAACGTCAAAGAAATGGGGCAAAAGATGAGGAGATACGAGATGGTACCCGGAGGACCAACGTATGGGACTCGGAGGAGAAGGTCTGCTTGGCAGCGTAGCGAACAGCAACCCCCCACCATCAGGCACCCCGAATGGGAGCAATCTGTGCCCGATAGGGGGGATCCCCGCCGACCCACCACCCCGCCTCATTGTCAATCATCAACAAATGGGGCCTTCTCCACTGGTCTGCCAGTAAATAAGGATGTGGTAAAATATTGCGCCAAACTTGGATATAGTGTAGCAGCTAGCACAACAATTAGACGTGAATTGTACAGAAAATATTAAACACAAGTGCAGCGCTCGGATAATCAAACAAGTGTCCCTGATTTTCACATGAGGTCCCACAGGGATAACCAGCCTGTGGGTAGTACTGTGAGCCAGAAGTTTAATAAGTGTCCCCGTGAGTGGGGGTGCCAGTAGGATTTCTCCGCTGGTATGTGCAAAAATATTACAATAATGGAAACAAAACAGTAATAATAAAATATAAGGGGAAGTAGCAAGTGATTCGCCCAAATAGTGAGTAAATAGGAGGAAAATTGACCCCTGGTTAGAGCAGGCCCATATTCAATCTCCTTCTAGTGTAGAGACATGAGTTTGTATACAACATAGGTTTTTCTCAACATTGCAGTAAAGCAGAGGGTTCAAAAAACGTCATGAAAGATATGTTGTGGTGTTACGTCAGTCAAAATGCAGAACAGGTAGATGAAGGGGTTACATTAAAGAGCCCTTCAGACCTATACCACATTCAATACCCCTAAATAAAAAACGCGACACCTTTGCTGAGATGACGAAATCGCATTTGGTATTTAGCATGTATCTAGCTGGACAGCACATCCAGGCTAGCGGACAAAAAAAGGCTATTTAATAGACCTCTCATCAGTCCAAAGAAAAGACTGACGCAATATATGGTGATGGTGTAGTAAAAAACAGGGGGTGGTCAACCTTAAAACAACCGCATCAATCGTATTCTCATGCTGTAATTAGTCCAGAATAAGACATGAAAGGTAGTCCTGTTTTTAAGTAATCTGGTTAGGTTTGCAAAATCTTCAACAAGATGCAGTGTATCGCTGGAGATACTCAAGGTGTACGATCAGCTTAATAGATTCTAAATAGAAAAAGGATGGGTACCCTTACCGGAACTGTTGGACTCACGGACCTCTCGGTGTGAGTCAATAGGGCTTAGGCCGGATACACCGGATGAGTAGTAGGTGTATTGCAGTCTGCCAGCTTGACTGGAACGTTATCCAAGCATCAGTGTGGTCGCTTACCTACAGCTTGATGGGAAAGCCAGGTGGCAAATGGAAAGCAACAACACTTCTTATAAGGGTCCTCATCCACGGCAGCTCAGGCAAGGAAAAAAGAAGAGAGAGAGGCAACTCCTCATAGTGAAAAACCCAATTTCTCAATTGGTGTTTATTAAGTAAAAAAGTTAAAAACACTTTTCTTTGCGCAAAAGAAGATAAAAATGTGGCTTAGGTAGACATCCAACCCGACATGTTTCGCCTCCTGTAGGCTTCAACTGGGGTACCTTCTAATTCGTCGATGCGGGAAATGGCAGTATCCAGCTGATCATGAAGGGTGGAGATGAGGTCAGAGTGTTGGTGAGCCGTTGCAGTGTTCTGGTCTACCCTGGTTTCTATGGCGTCAATTCTGGACCCAATAGCTTGGAGGTCTGCTTTAATGTCACTTGTGATTTTGGTCGCAGTGGATGCTAGGAGGGTGGACATTCTGAGAAATAGATCCTCAATGTTGAAGAAACTATCCCTGTCAGGAGCTGCATAAGCAAGAGAGTCATTCAGGGCAGCCATTACAGGGCCTGCTGGGGAGAATGGAGGGTCACCAAAAGTGTGGCTCAGGAGCGATTCAGTGGATGCTGGGGAGGGCATTAACTCATTGTGGCAAGAGAGTGGAGGGCCAGGGGTGAAGTGTAAATGTGCAGGGGAGACCACTTGCCTTAGATCCTGCTGAGTTTCAGTGAGGGAGACCTGAGGTAATTGTGCAGCGTCTGCTGTGGCGGCCATCTTGGAATTCTCAGGCCGGGTGGAGGCTGTGAAATACTGCTCCAGATTCCTCCTTGTGACACGGCTAGACATGCGGGGGGGTAACTGGGGTGTCCGCAGGCTAAACGCCGCTCTATCGCGGCGATACAGCGGTCCTGAGCTGTGCTGTGGATGCCGCTGGTCCGGGGTGGCGCGGAGCTCCGTGATTACGCGGCCATCACGGGTCCTTCGCGCATGCACACTGTTGCTTTTTTTTATAGCGCAAAAAATAAAAACTGCAGAGGTGATCAAATACCACCAAAAGAAAGCTCTATTTGTGGGAAAAATAGGTCATCAATTTTATTTGGATACAGCGTCACACGACCACTCAAATTAACGCAGTGCCATATCGCAAAAAATAGCCTGGTCATTAAGCGGGTAAAACCTTCCGGGTATTAGCATGTATGAATTAGCCCCCTGCAAAGGGAGTCATAACAAAATGAAAACAAGTTGACTGGATTGCAGCCCAAAAAGATGTAAAGGGAGAAACAATGATAGGACTTTTAAATGTGTAATGGTTTCATAGTAACGTGGTACCTGAGGCTAGGGGATGCCGCAGGGGCCTACCGAGAAGAGAACCCTCAGGTGCTAATATCAGTGGGTGATAACATGAAACTCAGCATGCAATGGGTATCTAACAATATATGAAATGAAGTGAAGATGCTGTGACAGCAAAACCAGAGAGACAGGAGGGGATACTATGCATATCTTAAAATTCAAATTCCTAAAGAATCAGGTGTTGCTGAGATCGGAGCAGATCACATTTCTTGAAATGAGTTACCCCAAGTCAAGGGGGCTAAAACTTATGAGATCTGACAGAAGGAGGAGGTAGAAGGGAGGAAACTAGGTAGAAAGAGAAAAAGAAAGGAAAATGTGTCCAGAAAGCCAGAGGGTGGGGGTAGTAGAAGAAGGAATAGCAGAGGGCATACAGACGAGAAGGGAGATCTAAGAGATTCAAACGGTCTCTGGGGGGGGTGGTGGGTATAGGGCGGTATTGAAGATCCATATCAGGGTGGCCTTAATGTCATGATTTTGGGGGGCTCAAGGGGACTTTTTTTAAATAAAAATAAATAAATTAACAAAATATACAAACACACTGTATATGTTCAAGAAAAACTATATGATGTGGGATTTATTTATTTTTTTGTATTACATAACATCTTTATTTTACAGATAAACATTATATAAACCCATGGCCTACGATTCACAAAACATTATGGGCTTTCTAAAGGGAGGAAATAGCAGAAAGTGTTTGCCTTCATAATCTCTCTTTTTATCTCTATCACCTATAAAATCCCATGCCGAAATGTCTGAGCAAGAAGGAAGGGGAAAAGTTACTGTGCAGACTTATTCTGTTTTTTATATACAGTCCTCAGAGCTCACGCAATTAAACACGTTTTTTTTAGCAAAACATGTCAAACTGGCCTAGCACGCCATCTGCTGGTTGGAAAATGGGAATACAAGTTACATGTTACTTAAGTGCGGCAAAGAAAAGTCATAGATAGACAGGAGTTTAAATTATATTATAGATAAAACAGCTCCCATATATGTATTTCATGTTTATTTAACTGTTGACTGTAATTCATCATTAAACTAGACATGTGCGGTTTGTTTCCTTCCGAATTGAAATTCGGACAAATTTTTGTTTTCAGAAATTCGGTAGACATGTGAGATTAGTTTCATATGAATTGAAAATTCGTACGAATTTCCGGAAATTCGTACATTCGTATGAATCGAAAATACAAATTTTAATGCATACGAATCCTGTACGAAATACGAAATTTTGGTTACAAATTTCGGATCCACATTCATAACGAACATTTGTAATTGTTTTACGAAAAGTTAACAAACCTAAAAGTTAAAAACCCAGGAAGTCAGCACAGCACAGGGATGGTAGGAGCCCCTCATAATGATAAATTCATCATAACGAAAATTTGTAATTGTTACGAACAGTTAACGAACCTAAAAGTTAAAACCCCAGGAAGTCATCACAGCACAGGGATGGTGGGAACCCCTCATAATGGGCACAGCGGGTGTACACTCAGACCTGGGAACTCAGCACAGGGTTGGTGGGAACCCCTCATAAATGGACACAGCAGGTGTACAGACCTGGGAACTCAGCACAGGGATGGTTGGAACCCCTCATAATGATAAATTCATCATAACGAACATTCTTAATTGTTATGAAAAGTTAACGAACCTAAATGTTAAAAACCCAGGAAGTCAGCACAGCACAGGGATGGTGGGAACCTCTCATAATGATAAATTCATCATAGTAAACTTCTGTTATTTTAACGAAAAGTTTGCGAAACTAGCGAAAATTCGTATTTCGTATGAATCCGAATTGAATTTCAGACACAAATTATGAAATACAATTTTTTTTTTAATATGGAACGGAACGAAACAAAACAATTTTTTTGACTGCACTCATGTCTAAAATTCAGTGTATCCAAATTTACAAATTACAGTAGCACCGAATGTAAACGAATCTGAAATAACGAAAAAAAAAACGGACAAAATTTGAATTCAAATCATTTTCGAATACTTTTTGAATTCGAATAGTTTTCAAATTTTAAAAGTTTTCGAATTTGAATAGCTTTCGAATTTCCAAAGAGAATAAAATAGAATAGAATAGAATAGAGCAATTTCCCATAATTCTAATTGGAATAGAATATAAAAGAATATATTGGAACATAAAAGAATAGGATATAATAGAGTAAAATGGAACAAGAATAAATTATAAAATAAAAGGATAGACTTGAATATAACAGAAACAAATAGAATAGAATGACATAGAATCTAACCATCTTCTGAAATTCGAATTCCAAATAGAATAAATTTGAATTTGAAAAAATAGAATAGAAAAGAACAGATTAGAAAAAAAGAATAGACTAGACTATAATATAATAGAAAATAATAAAAAAAATAGAATAGAATAGAATAGAATAGAACAATTTCCCATAATTCTAATTTGAATAGAATAGAAAAGAATATATTGGAACATAAAAGAATAGGATATAATAGAGTAAAATGGAACGAGAATAAATTATAAAATAAAAGGATAGACTAGAATATAACATAAACAAATAGAATAGAATGACATAGAATGTAACCATCTTCTGAAATTCGAATTCCAAATAGAATAAATTTGAATTTGAAAAAATAGAATAGAAAAGAATAGATTAGAAAAAAAGAATAGACTAGACTATAATATAATAGAAAATAATAAAAAAATAGAATAGAATAAAACAGTTTCCCATAATTCTAATTTGAATAGAATAGAAAAGAATAGATTAGAATAGAATATAAAATAGCAGAATAGTATAGAAAAAAACATCAGAATAGAAAAGAATAAAAAGAATATAACTATCTTCCAAAATTCAAATTTTGAATATAATAAATTTGAATAGAAAAGAATAGAATAGAAATTAAATAATAGATTAGAAAAGAGTAGAATAGACTATAATAATCAAATCGAAAAAGAATACAATTAAACCATAGAATAGAATAGAGTAGAATAGAAAGAATATAACCATTTCCCAAAATTCAAATAGAATCAATTTGAATTTGAATAGAATAGAAAAGAATAGATTTTAATATCTATAGTTATATTCATTCTATTCTATTATGTTGTTTTTTCGATACTATTGTGTTATTTTCTATTCTATTGTACTCTATTATTTTCTATTCTATTCAAATCCAAATTGATTCTATTTGAATTTTGGAAAATGGTTATTATTTCTATTCTATTTTGTATTCTATTATTTTCTATTCTATTTGAATATCAGAAGATGGTTAAAATCTATTTAATTATTTTTGTATTCTATTCCTTTTAATTATATTCCATTCTATTCTCATTTTATTTTTTATCCTATTTTGTTCTGATGTACTCTATTATATTCTATTCTTTTATTTTCTCTCATATTCTTATCGATTCTATATAAATTTTTTCTATTCTATCTCTTTATTTTCTATTCTATTGTATTCTCTTTGGAAATTGGAAAACTATTCGAATTCAAAACCTATTCAAATTTGAAAACTTTTCGAACTCAAAAACTATTTGAAATTGATTCAAAAACTTTTCAAAACTATTTGAATTCGAAAATTTGAATCGATTCAAATACGAATAAACAAACCAAATTCCAGAGAAAAAATTAAACTGATTAAACAAATAGATGTAAATAACGAATTGAAGCAAATGAAACAAAGGGATTTTTTTTTGTTCTGCACATGTCTACATGAAACATGTCGTTGAATTAATTCAGGGTGAGCAAAAATAAAATTTTCTGCTCATCTATTAATTTTCCAAAAATAACAGCAGATCTCAAAGGCATACGTTTATCTCTCCCTACTGCTGAGCTTGTCCTAAACAGAAATGGAGAGGCAATCATCAGGCCATGTCTGTGCTTGTGTGACACTTTAGAGGACATTGAGACCACCATTGCACGTACACATTCACCTCAGGACAGGTCAAACAAAGAGAAGAATCTGAAGTCTGCACTGTATTTAGTAAGAAGGGTGGTGGGTGGATTATGAACATTTTGCAGAAACTAAGGTCACAGTAAAATCATCTGAGCAAAAGATGGCTCCTATTTTGTGTGGATAAGCTTATATAGTATGTTCTCATTTATAATAAATAAAACATATGTGGTCATATAGTATCTAGATAGAAAACTAGTTATTCAAAATGTTATATATCTACATCAAATGGTCTGGTGGTAAATAGGAAAAACATTCTAAGTAATGAATTCTGCTTCTGCTGCCTTTTTTTTCTTTTCTTGACAAGCATATTTTTGTTGCAGTGTTAAGTGTTTCTACCTAATTGGATTACTTGCATAAATTGCTGTGCTTGTGGACATTTGATAGATGTTGATCCTGTTTACTTTAACATGGCCACATCAGAGGATCCATATGCCCAATACAGCATTGAGCTGGACAAACAGTAATTTAAAAAGATGAGAATATGGAGCAAGGTTAAAAATGATATTCTCCTTCCATAACCGATAGCCCCAAGTTGTAGATGCCATTATTTCTTTTATTTTCAGAGCAAATGAACTTGACAGATGGCCGTGTCACCTAAACCCCTACCTACCAACTTGATTATGCAGAAAACAATACAATAGAAAAGAAATCATTACTGAAGGAACCTGGTTAGTCCATAGAGAGCCGAGTGATACAGAAGAACAAAATTACAGTTGTGGAATTGAACAGCAAGAATGCATTTAACATAAAGTGGGTTACAGCAAGGCAATCAGTCATGGCTAAAGCTATTGTCTGAGCTTGCTTGCATGGTATATGAAGTAATCTGTCATCTTCCACAGAATTTATGCTCAGTTTTTAGCCGAAAATCTGAGTTACTTTGCAAGGAAATGTTTGGCATTTTTTGTACTAAACAGCTTGTTTGTCAAAATTTACGTAAACTTGCATATATTTGGTTATCTTGTAGATAAAAACAGAAGACTGCATATATAGGCATATTCTTAAAGTGGTCAGATACATTACAATCTGATTGTACAATTTCATTTAGATTTACTAACACTTATGTAGTTTGAGAACCCAGCTGATTGTAAATAAAGTCAAGGGGATTGTTTGGCATGCCCTCGCATTAATGAGTTGTTGGTGCTAAAAGGAATTACAGGGAATACACAATCCGAGTGTAATGTATGTGGTTAGCCTAAGAGTGTTCACCTGAGTTCAGGTTCAACAACATAATCCATAAATTTGGCTATACATTCATATGGATATGGATAGACTGATTTATAGGCATTTCTAAAAAAATAATAATACAATAAAGTACAAAAAGATAAGATGATATTCTTATCTATATTTCTGTAAGTAATATTAAAATTATGTTTGTATCATATCTATTACTTCTAGGCATTATAACTTCACGTTATATATGCACTGCTAATCTGCAATGCATTTAAAGCAAAACACAGGATTTTCCACTATAAAAGCTACTTGTAATTAGGGTATATTTTTCTATAGGGAACCATCTATTAGGAACATTTAAAAAATTGTTTTTATATTGTATGTTATGCTTTCAGCTTTTATTCTTTGTTGGCAAATATATACAAGGCTCAAAATGCATAAAGTAAGACTGAATAGCATATACCTGAGCTTGTTAATGGGAGTTTCACTGCTTTCTTATTTAATTCAAGGATACCAGACTGTGCTGAATCCACTAAAGCTTAACGCATTCCTAGCTTTTATGGTTGTTTGTTTAACATTGCTTCATTGAAATGATGTTCCAACTGAAGTGTGGGATTTAATTTGTGTCTGTGAGGCTACAGGATGGCAGTTCAAATATACTTAAGTAAAGCTCCAATGGAGCCCCTCAATAAAATTGCTACATTTACAGTATAATCATCTGATCCATCTCAGAAATTTAAAAGAATGAAGCTCTCAATATTATTTTCTATATCCACTGAATTTCCTTTCACTGTTCTGTATGCTTGGAGGCAGGCAGGTGTGAAATGAGGTAACAAAATAAAGTAGCGTTAGATTAATGTAAAAGAGCTTTTTAAGGAGATTACTGTTACATTTAGATAAATCATTTGTATAACAATGGGTTAATATGAAAAAGTGTTCCTGGTTGTAAAGGTCATTTGGTTATTGCAATTCCTTATTTGTCTTCTTTATGATCTCTACAGAATTGCAATGATAAATGCGGACATATTCAAGAATATGCATTATTTTTTGCAGCACCCTTAAGAAACTATTAATGCATATATCTTTTGTAATAGTAAACAAAATTAAAGAGTTTCCAAAAGAATTGTAATTCAAAATATAAAGTATCTAGAGTGATTTTTACACTGCTTTATAACATTTATGTATGACATATTTCCCTTACCCTTATTGCTTGTTTAATGTCATTATACTGTATGCATAAATAAGAGCACAGTTCAATGCTGTGCAATCATTCATTAAAAATTACTCAAACATGCGCAAGCATACAGTTATGATTTACTTTTTACATTCCTTTGCTAGGTTTCTTCAAGGTTAACATCAAAATAAGGAAATAATTACATAGGTGTGACCTGCATATAAATAAAAACAAGTACAGATATTCCAATAATGAATTTGCATTGTTTTCTAATATTCTTCCGTTTCTTAAAGCACTCATTGTATAAAATATGACAGAAATGCAAATGCATAGTGGGGATTTTTTTTGTAATGTTCAATCAAATGTAAGCAATAGCTAGTCAGCACCTTGGTGTTACAACATCTGCCAAGTATAGTGTTCCTAGCGCATATTAACCCAAATCTATACAATAAATAATGCACAATTATGTGTCACTATACACTATAGAAAAAAAGTTTGTCAGATTTTCCAATAAGCCCATATGAACTAGACCCCATTCACATCATTTGATGTGTTTGCCATGAAACTTTTAAAAAGCCTTTTAGCAAAAAATGTCTACCATAGCCATTTATAGGTAGCAGCAGGTTGGTTCTGAGGAAGTTTCATCTCTCAGTCAGGTTTGTCATGCTTACAGGTACTATTGGAACTTACATTACATCATGTTGTTGGTCTTTATTCTCCATTCATCCAAAACAGAACTTAAAGAGGAGTTCAGCCCGCCCCTTTAAAAATTAAAAGTCAGCAGATATACATACTGTAGCTGCTGAATTTTAACATTAGGGCACTTACCTGTCCTGGAGTCCAGCGATGTCGGCACTGCAGTCAATGTTTACATTGGCTGGTCGGGTGCTGCTGTCACCTTTGCTGGTAAGGGAACCCGGCAGTGTAGCCTTTCGGTTTCAAGGCCTGGTCCCTACTGTGGCTCTCTCACTGGCCGAGCTGCTGACGTGGGGATAGGGTACCTGTAAAAAACAGGTATTAGCTCCCCCCTCCCCTGAAAATGTGGCACCGGAGAGGGGGGAGGAATCAGATCACTTTTGGGTGGAACTGCGCTTTAACTCTTACAGCTAATTTTTTTCTTTTTGGCTCTCCCACCTCTCTCTTACAAAAATAAGTACAAAAAAAATATATTAAAATGTGTACCTTTTGGGTGTTTTCTGTGCTGCAAAGCAGTACTTCCTGCCTCTTGGTCTAGGCTGGGCCTCACTGCCTCCTGGGTTTGCTAAATCATAGCTATCCATGGAGGCAGTGTACAGTACATCTGCACATGCACAGTGTTTTTGTACACATGCACAAAACATCACCAGCAAATAGAATGCCCATCTGCTAGAACTGGCAGTGCTGCATGCATGCACAAAAACTGTCCCACATGCATGTGCAGATGCACCATTGGTATCTACCAGGCATTTGGATCTGTCAGAGACCAGTGGCATATCTGCACATGTATGAGAGGTTTTCTGTGCATGCTTGTCATTTCTAGTGTATAGGCACTCTATTTGCTGGTGATGTTTTGTGGACCTGGCAGTGACCTGCAGCACTGCACATCTGCACTTTCAAGATGGTGGCATGGAAAAGGGATGGTGGAGGGAATGGATAACACAATGAAGTTCCGCTTTAAGTTTATGTAAACCCAAAATCTATTTTCAGTATGTTTGGCACTATGACCCAGTGTATACAATTTTTTTTTCTGGTACACGTTTTTTTTTTCTGGTACACAGTTTCCTACCTGAAGATGCTGTCTGTAGCAGCACTTTCTGTTGCAAGTAGACAATGCAAAGCCACTATTTTTGCAAATAACCACTGTGTTTTTAGCCTGCCATGTGAACTTCCTCAATTGGCCATTAATCTGCCTACCTAATAGACCTCACAAGCAGTCTAATGACCAGCTGAAGGAATGGACATGGCAGGCTAAAAATGTGTCTGTTAATTGTGGGGCAGTGATTTAGCATTCTCAGCCTGTAATAGTAAGTGATCTTACTGGCCAAGCTCCAGGTAAGAAACTTTGGAAAAGATTCACACCATAAAAAATTTGATTTGCTTAAAACTAAACTCCAGCCTTACCTTCAGTCATGCACAATAGTACAGACACCTCTCCTGTACTAAAATTGATTCCTCTGATTTTACTGCACACAATAGGGAGAATTAAAAAAAATGCTTGCACCACTCTAAACCTAAAGTGGTTCTAAAGCCTAAATATTTTTTACCTTAATACATTCCTTGTATACAGGTAAAAAATGTTTATGCATCAGCAATCCCTCCTCACCCTCCCCCACCTTTTATTTACCTGAGCCCTTATTTAATCCAGCTTTGTGTATGTCTGCAGCTCTTTTCTCCCCTCCCTTCCGAGTCTCGCTGGCATTACTGGGGCACCGGGAGCCATTGGCTCTCAGTGCTGGCAATCAAAGCCGGTGACAAGGGATCAGGGGGCGAACCGAGTCTCACTGTCTGTGTCAATTAACACAGCAGCGGGACTCAGGAGCGAGCATGCATGAGTTTCCCCATGGGAAGACTTCCCATGGGGGTACTGGACAAAGGGGGGGGGGCAGGAGCACCAATGGGGGTCCCAAGAAGAAGAGGTTTGCACATTGCACAGACATTGCACAGAGCAGGTAAGTATGACATGTGTGTTATTTTATTTTTTTCCTTTACAATCGCTTTAAGCAATGAAGCAGATGCTTAAGAACTGATCTGCTCTATGTTTTACACTGTGTCTGTCACAGTCACAGCAAAGAACAGTAGCTGGGGCTGCATGCTCCTGATTTCTATGTCTGCCCCACCCCACCATTCAAATAAGTGTATAAGGGAGAAGGATGGCTGAGTGTGGGAGCAGAGAGAGGAATGTGAGCTGTCTGCTGACTGCTCACATGCTTTAACCCCTTCCCGCCACCCCCTCCTGGCCTTTTACAAACTTCTTAATGCTGAGAGGCGGAGCCAGGTGTTTGGGTCATGTGATTGGCTGTTACAACAGTCACATGATCAGAAATGTTGTTGCCCATCACTGAACTCTTTATAATTCCATATCTTTTCTGAATATTGGTGACCAAAACTAAACGAAATATTCAAGATGAGGCCAAAGAAGTGTTTTGGAAAAGGTTCAGGTTATTGATTTATTTCTTGAATGTATGCCTTCTTTTTTTATTGCATAACAGTTTGCTGTCTTTGTTAGATTCAGCTTGGCATTGCATGCTGTTGCTAAGTCTGTGTTCTACAGGCACCCTCATATCCTTTTCCATCCATGCTTCTCCCAGGGGAGACCCGCCTAATGTGCAGTTTGCATGAGTAATTTTGACACCCAAGTGCATAATTTTACATTTCCCAATACTGAACCTCAAATTAAGTAACACCACTGTTAACCAATGATTTGAGGGGTCATTATCCTACTGAACACAAATTAATTGCATGCTATTTTCCCCACAAGGGGGCACTATCCCACTGAACACTATTTAACTGGTAGGTCATTTTCTACAGGGAGCTATTTTCTCACTGGGGGCCATTTTCCTATTGACCACCAATAAATTGTGAGTAGTTGTCCACTGGGGGCACTATCCCACTGAACCAAACTGGTTTGGTAGCTATTCTTCCACTGGATCCCTCTTTCACTAAACACAAATACATTGGGATCAAATTCAGGATCAACTTTAGTTCAGAGTTAGCATATTTATCAGTCAGCATATTTGCAAAGAAAAACCCTGTTTTTAATCTAAATGTGGAACAACAGTTTAACAAAGTTATTCATGTTAACTAGCTAAAGGTTTTATTTATATTGTCCCTGTGACTCACAGAACAAGATATGGAGGGACAGGGCTTACTGTGACATAAAAACACAGGAGAAATAATAATAAAAATAAAAAAAAAACTTCTATTGTTTTCTTCACTTTACTAAAAAAAAGTTTTTTCACTGTCTTTTGAGCCAATTGGAGTGACTTCTTATTATGTCCTGCTCCTCTTACCATTGTATCTGGAGCAGGGAGTAAGGAAAATGCTCTCAAATGCAAACACAGACAGCAATCAAAACATATCAATGGTTTAAACCCTTTTCAGCTCAATTCAAAGCAAAAACTATTTCTGGTGGAAGTTGGGCTTTCAGACACTTTATGTCAGGAGTCCCATACTAAGGTGGGAGATATGAGTAATGATAAATAGTTACCTAAAGCAAACCACCTGTTTCTATCACTTCTTTTGATTGCGCTTTAAAAAGGGAAATATAATCCAACCAGTTGTTAAGGGTAACAGCTACAATGCTCAAATCTATTGCTTTCAGGACAGGAAAGTAGTGTAATTATGCAATTAAATGTGTATAGATTGACCAATAAAAGTAACACACAACATGCTTTTGGCCATTTTCCTGTAAAACAATGTAATAGTGAAAAGACTGTTAACTGGAACAGAAGATTTAATATATTTGTCTCCTTGGTCAACTGCCTGTTTGAAGCTTGAGAGGCACCTAATATATTTCTGCTAAGGGACCACAATTGGTTTCACTCATGATGTAGTATTGCCTCATCATTTCCCTCATTTACTGCTAAGACCTGCATAAAAGATGGATCTCCTTTTAAACCGTTAAGTGGTGCAACTGCTGGCTTTATCGGCAAGTCGCCAGCATGCTCAAGGGAAAAGTGCTATCTCCTATGGCCCTGAAAATTGATATTGAACATGGAAGGAAAAATCTCACAAGCTGATAGCAATTAGCTAAAAAGGATTTGCGACTCCATGATTCATCACACCAGGGAATCAAAGTCATTTGCAGACAGTGTTTCCACAGTCCCAGCATGCTGCGCTAAAGATATACCTCTGTTTATTTCTCACACTCTTGTGTGACATTTCCTTTTTTTAAGACTCTATTTTCACAAAAACATAACAGTCTACCCAGGCATTGCTAGCCTTTGATTCATTCCTAGCTTGCTGAATGAAAGAGTCTCTGACTGTATACTGGTGAGAATGAGATTTCAGTGGGACACACAAGTGAATGTGTAGAAGCTGTACCAAAAAAGGATCAAAAGGTCACTTTGTAATGAAGAGGAAAAGGCCACTCTTGAGATTTATTTAACGGGACCTATGGGGTTAAAAAAAAGTCTGTTACAGTACTGACTGCATTTTAAAATAGAGTGCAATTAAAATGGCAAGACCCTTGAGTCGTCCAGTGATTTTTGCCAATTAATAGAAGGGAGCAGAAAATAGCAACAGATATATTAGCTGACAAATGAAAGATGAACAAGTTAAAGTGAAGTCTAAAATGAAACTCATGTATGTACATGACAACAAGCTACAACAGGCAATGTGACAACACTATGCATTGTAGACTAGAAAATTAGGAAGTAGTGTATAATACAAGAAAAAAGAAATAGATTTCATGGTCTCAATACAACAGTACGCAAAAGTGGATATTATAGGTATAACTTTATAGTAGGTATTAGTGTCTGTGCATGATGCAAATGGATGCTTCCAATATGATATAGTAGGTATTTGCATGTTCTGCAATTTACTCCTGTGGATCATAAGATGAGAAATCATTCTCTATTGTTACTAAAGGTGCTGGGTGCTGTATACTAAAATATCTCAAAGACCCGCTACAGCCGCATTTTTTAATAACCTCTGTCTTTTTTTATTGCTTTCTGTTAGCCCATTGGGAGGTAACTCCTCTCCTCCTTTCCCTGTGAAAAAATAGGGTTGCAGGACAGGAAGGCACATACAAAAAAAAACCTCAGACTATTCTCTCCTTTCCCCATACAATTTTCCTTCACCTCCTGCCCTGACGTTTCATCAAAGGGGAAACTGATAGCAACACAAATGTGATAGATTCTAACCCTTGCCCACTGTTTTTTTTATAATTAACATTTTTTGTTATTGATTTTTTTTTTCACATGACAACAAAATAGATGAGTTATCAGACAGGGGGCAACATATAAAGTCCAAAATCAATTAGTAGTCTAACAAAGACACAATGTTTAAAGATATGCATAAATCACAGTGACCAAATCAAGTACAAAAAAACACCTTGCCCACTCTTAAATAAAATGATGGCTGAATTTAGCTTTAATTTTTCGTGCTTCAGAGGGGACAACAGAGTTTGATTCCTATGTTTCATAAAGGATTATCGCGTTTAACCCGTTGATTGCTATGAAACTAATTCATGCCGCTTGGCTTTTTTGTAAAGTATGGGCACTAAATAAAGTAAATAAATAAACAAATAAATAAAGTGTTTTGAGCAGCTGTAAAGCCATTCAATCACTTCTACAAACTAAAACAATGTATGTTAAGGCCCCTTTCACACCGGGGCGTTTTTCATGCGGTACAGCGCTAAAAATAGCGGCTGTTCACCGCATGAAAAAATCCCCGGCCCCTTTAACTCCAGTGTGAAAGCCGGCGGGCTTTCACACTGGAGCGGTGCGCTAGCAGGATGACAAAAAAAGTCCTGCTAGCAGCATCTTTGGAGCGGGATAGGAGCGGTGTGTTCACCGCTCCTATACCGCTCCTTCCCATTGATTTGAATGGGAAACCGCGGTAAAACCGCGGCAATACCGCCGCAAAGCGCCGCTGCGGCGGCGCTCTGCGGGGGTGTTTTAACCCTTTTTCGGCTGCTCGCGGGGGGTAAAACCGCCCCGCGAGCGGCCGAATACCGCGGTTAAAACGATGGTAAAGCAGCGCTAAATATAGCGCTGCTTTACCGTCACCGCGGCTCCCCGCCCCAGTGTGAAAGGGGCCTTACTCTTGCATTTTATTTCTTTAGTCTTCTATTATTGATTCATAATCCATTTATCTCCTGTCTTCAGAATAGAGACAAAAGGCTTTCCATTCACTGTTAAATATACCTGGAGTGTTCTGGACTGGGTGCACTCAACTCTGGATAAGAACCTCCTTTCTCTTCATTACAAGCCCATGCCTCTCAGCTGTCACAGCTTTGAACAAGGAAATAGCAGATTTCTGCTTACAACCCCTCAGTAGGAGTTCTGTATCAGAACATTAAGCATAATAGGCTATGGCTTACCTAAAGGGCTGGTAAGAAACTTCTAAACTTCTATTCTGCCTAAAGATCGTTTATACAGTGATATCTTGCTTGAAATAGTTTTGCCGGATTGGAGTGACGAGATATCATGAAGTAGCTAATCTGGGGTGATATCAGCCTCCAGGTTAGAGCACTAAGTAGGAGACAGTGTGGGTAGGGAGAAATTATTCACGTAATCATTCAGTTCAAAAGGAGTGTACATCACATTAGAGGCATAGAGCCTGCAGTAGTAGTCAGAGAACTGGTCTATGTTAGACCTAGGGCAAGTGAGCATTTGGTCGAGAGGGCAAAAAATTCTGGGGATAGACTGAGCAGCAGTTTGCTCAGTTTGTCAGCCATGCAAGCAATTTACGGCACCTGTCTCCCTGCTCATAAATGCGCTGCACCTAATGGAGAATGGCCTTTCTGGTAAGTTCAGTGTGAATTTGGGAGACCTCTTGTAGAGAGATCATGAATAAGATTACAGATGGTTGGATCCCGGGTAGAGGCAAAGGGGCATGTTTCATAATTGCGGACTGAGTGGCCTCTCAAGATTTTCTCTAGATTGTCTTCTAGCCTTATGAATACATTTAGCATATTGACCCCATATAATGACTTTTTGAGGCATTCCACACTGTTAGGGAATCATTAGTATCAATATTGATAGGTCAATAGTGCTGCAGAAAGGACTGAACATGGGGCCTATGCTTTCAATTGTTACTGAACCGATTTGATAGCAGTGATTCACTTTATTGTTTTCACCTGATTATTGGTTACTGTGGACAACATGTCTGAGACTAGGAAATAGAAGGATTATCAGTCTGGAATTATACATCCTGCACCCATGCACTCCAGCATGACTAGCAGGCAGGCTTACCTGCAATGTGACACTGACTAGACCCCCTCTGAACTTATTTCTGGTGCTTTCCTGTGAACGAGAGCTCCAAAAAGTCCTTGGTGAAATGGCCACCATGGGTTCCCACTATTTAAAGGGCATTTCTGAATGAGATTATTAAGGATTCCACATGTGGAAAATCATTCATCTTTCCCAGGGAAAAAAGCCAAAGCCCTCTTCTAGGAAACAAATCTTCCTTCTCTTGCACATTTCACAGGTAATTTTGTTCACAAGAAGCCAAAATATTTAATTCTTCCCCAAACAGATGTTTCAATCCAGTCAAGCCTCTAAGCCAATATGACATCTGACAAATCAGGGTGAAGCTGCTGTTTAAGGCCTTACAAGACTTTTTGCTTTCAGAGCATCATGGTTTCTGCCCACTTCAGTAATGTTTTTAGGGTTTATATTTAACTTGTTTACCTTCCCCAAAAGATAGAGCATGGTCCAGTCAATCCCAGATTTTAAAGCTCTTAATACATTTGTTTGACTCTTAATGTTCTACATAAAAACAATAAGCTCTGTAGTGTCTATGTCCATGTCTGTGCTTTGTAATCAGAGAACTTCACTTTCAGGCTGTGGTTTTCTTTTGGCTCTAGTTGCAGCTCATTCAAGCCAAAGTAATCTCTGTAGATCTGTCTTGACAATCTCTTTACCATTGTTCCATCCTACAGAGCTGCAGATCAGCATACAGTTGATCCTGTAGATTCTTCAGAGTTTTGGATGGCCTTGAAAACATTTACATTTCCCTATGCTTCAAATAGAAAAGCATGCTGCCAGATACCAGGAAGGTGAAATTGTTCCCTTCTCTAACAAAGATACAAGCATTGTGAGCAGATTTTCCCTAATTTGAGATTAACATCAATCTCCCCTCTACCTGTGTATACTAGGGATAAAGGTCTCCTTGTTCAAGGTTTTTAACAGAACATTTTTACCAAATGGGACAGGTCCACCCTATACCTAAGTAAGGGTATTTCCTCTGTATTCTCTCAGAGTTGTTGTGGTGATTTTGGTCAGGTATGCTTTTTTCTGTCTCTCCTTCCTCTACATGTTAAGGACCTTGCCCTAGATTCAACCTTCACCTGCTCCATCTTGGCAGGAATCATCAGTAATCTGTTGGTAAAGGGTATGTGGACCTATAGAAAAATCATCAAAAAAGATGACAGAAAAGGAGACAGTTTATATTTTGAAAACATCAAGGAGCTCTTCTCTAAATAACAGCCCACAACTAGGGTTGAGCGAACCTGAAGTGTAAAGTTCGGGTTCGTACCGGACTTTTGGGTTTTTGGGTCCCAGACCTGAACCAGAACAATTTACTATATGTTTGGGTTAGAGTTCGGTGTTCGGCAATGTAATGGCGCTTTTTAAAAAGTTATTGTCATTTTGTCACAAAGTGTAATTTCTGCAGGAAAAAAAGTATTTTAAAAGCACTTGCGGCTATAATGAATTGTCGGCTCCCTGTAATACAGAGAACAGTCATTGAAAGTCATTGATGTTTAAAAAATAATTGTCATAAAAAGTGTTTGGGGACCTGGGTCCTGCCCCAGGGGGCATGTATCAATGCCAAAAAAAAGTTTTAAAAACTGAAGTTTTTTCGGGAGCAGTGATTTTAATAATGCTTAAAGTGAAACAATAAAAATGTAATATTCCTTTCAATTTCGTACCTGGGGGGTGTCTATAGTATGCCTGTAAAGGGGCGAATGTTTAGAATGCTTAGAACTGTCCCTGAACAAAGTGTAATTTCTGCAGGAAAAAAGTTATTTAAAAGCACTCGCGGCTATAATGAATTGTTGGGTCTCCATAATACAAAGGAAAGTCATTGAAAGTCATTGATAAAAAAAAAAAAAGCGTGGGGTTCCCCAAATTCAATTACCAGGCCCTTCAGGTTTGGTGTGGATATTAAGGGAAACCCCGCATCAAATTAAAAAATAAAATGATGTGGGGTTCCCCCTAAATATCCATACCAGACACTTCAGGTCTGGTATGGATTTTAAGGGGAACTCCACGCCAGATTTAAAAAAAAAATGGCGTGGAGTTCCCCCAAAAATCCATACCAGACCCTTTATCCGAGCAGGCAACCTGGCAGGCCACAGGAAAAGAGGGGGGGGGGGGGTGAGAGAGCGCCCCCCCCTCCTGAACTATACCAGGCCACATGCCCTCAACATTGGGAGGGTGCTTTGGGGTCTCCCCCAAAGCACCTTGTCCCCATGTTGATGAGGACAAGGGCCTCATCTCCACAACCCCGGCCGGTGGTTGTGGGGGTCTGCGGGCGGGGGGCTTAAAAATCAATGACTTTCAATGACTGTTCTCTGTATTACGGGGACGGGAGCCAACAATTCATTATAGCCGCAAGTGCTTTTAAATGACTTTGACCTCAAAAGTTCGGTCTCCATTGACTTCAATGGGGTTCGGGGTCAAGTTCGGTCCCGAACTCAAACTTTTTTGCAAAGTTCGGGCTGAACCCCTCGAACCCGAACATCCAGGTGTCCGCTCAACTCTACCCGCAACTGTTAACAGATGTACCCCCTGTACAACCAAGAATTATTTAAAAGGGTAATAAACAGCTCTAATGCCACGTACACCCGATCGGAATTCCAGCCAGAAAAAGACAGATGAGAGCTTTATATCGGAAAATGCGACCGTGTGTAGGCTCTATCAAAATTTTGCTGGCCGAATTTTCGACAGCAAAGAAATGACAGCATGTTCTCAATTTTTCCGACAGAAAAAGTTTCTATCGGAAATTTTCGATCGACTGTAGCAATTCTGACGTGCAAAATTCCTACGCATGCTCGGAAACAATTCGACGCATGCTCGGAAGCATTGAACTTGGCTCGTTGTAGTGTTGTACGTCACCGCGTTCTTGACAGTCGGAATTTGGTGTGACCGTGTGTAGGCAAGATAGTTTGAGCGGAATTCCGCCAAGAATTATGTCGGGAAAACCGTCAGGGCTTTTTCCGATCGTGTGTACGCGGCATAAGACTCCATGCACACTGGGCTTAAAAAAATGCCAGTTCCCTTGGCAGAAAAAAATGCTTATATGCAGCATTTTTTGTACACAGTTTAATTAAGAGCGTTTAGCATTTTTTCTGCCAGAAAGCTCCATTTAGAAATGCAAATCAGAAGGTTTTTTCCCTGCCTCTAAATGCTGAGCTCAAAATATGCCTGTAATCATCCTAATGTGCATGGACACATAGGATAACATTCAGCTGCTTCTACAGGCAAAACACAAAACTCTACATGCAGCGCTCCATGCAGCCAGTGTGCATGGAGCCTAATGCCCCGTACACACGATCGGACTTTCCGGTAGACTTGGCACGGCAGACTGGAATCCGCCGGACATTCCGATCGTGTGGGAGCTCCAGCAGACTTTTTCTTCCCAAAAGTCAGAAGGACCTAGAAATAGAACATGTTTTAAATCTTCCCGCTGGAAGTCCGCCGGACCCAGTTCCTATTAGGAAGCCTGCGCGTCTGTATGCTGGTCTGACGGACCAAATACGATGCAAGGGCAGCTACAGCACCTGACCGCGAGAATGTTTCCAGCGTGATCCTATCATGCTGGTTCTCGGCTGCAGGGTACTGTACATCTCACGCTCGCTGCAATAGGAAAAACACATTTTCCTATTGCAGTGAGCGCGAGAGATAGGCGACAATGTCCCTTAGGTCTGGTATGGATTTTAAGGGGAACTCCCTATGCCAAAAAAACGGTGTGGGGGCCCCCCAAAGTCCATACCAGACCCTTATCCGATCACTGGGGGGGTGGGTGCTTGGTGAAGAAGGCACCCTGTGGCCCCCCCACCCCAAAGCACCTTGTCCCCATGTTGATTAGGACAAGGGTCTCTTCCCAACAACCCTGGCGGTTGGTTGTCGGGGTCTGCGGGCGGGGGCTTATCAGAATCAGGGAGCCCCTTTAATAAGGGGGCCCAAGATCCAGGCCCCCCATCCTATGTGAATGAGTATGGGGTACATTGTACCCCTACCCATTTACCTGGGGAAAAAGTGTCAATAAAAAAACACACTAGACAGGTTTTTAAGGTAATTTATTAGTCAGCTCCGGGGATCTTCTTCCGACTTCGGGGGTCTCTTCCGACTTCTCCGCGCTTTCCGGTTCTTCCCCCGGTCTCCAGTTCTTCTGCCGGGCTCCTCCGCTATCTTCTTCCAGCTCTTTGGCCCGGTCTCCTCCTTTGTTGTCTTCTTCTTCTTCCCTCTTCTTTTCTTCCGATGTTGACATGACGCTCGCTCCCACCGTAATACTGTGTACAGAGGCCGACTTATATGCAGGATCACTTATATGCTCCCTGCAATAGGAAATAGAAGATAGCGGGGGAGCCCCTTATTAAAGGCGGGCTTCCGTTTTCCGATAAGCCCCCCGCCCGCAGACCCCAACAACCAATGGCCATGGCTGTCGGGAAGAGGCCCTTGTCCTCAACATGGGGACAAGGTGCTTTGGGGTGGGGGGGGCGCAGGGTGCCCCCTTCCCCAAAGCACCCACCCCCCATGTTGAGGGCATGCGGCCTGGTACAGTTCAGGAAGGGGGAGGCACTCGCTCGTCCCCACCCCCTTTCCTGACCGGCCGGGCTGCTGCGTACTCGGATAAGGGTCTGGTATGGACTTTGGGGGGACCCCCACGCCATTGTTTCATCATAGGGGTTCCCCTTAAAATCCATACCAGTCGACGGGGCTCGCAAGGTGTCAATCTCGCTGATGAAAGTGGCGAGATCGACTTCCTTCTCTCTAGTCCCGTGGTACCTAGAGTCACGATCAAAATGAACAGAATTTAGTCCATGTGTGGGCAAGTCCGTTCATTTGGAAAGTCTGTCGGAACTCCGCCGAAAGTCCGTCGGGAAGTCCGTCAGACCTAGTCTGCCAGAAAGTCCGGTCGTGTGTGCGCAAGTCCGCTCGTTCGGAAAGTCTGTCGGAACTCCGCCGAAAGTCCGTCGGACCTAGTCTGCTGGAAAGTCTGGTCGTGTGTACGTGGCATAACTCTACAAAATTTCCCTATTCACATATCAACATATGCCCCTGTGCACTGAATATTGCACTTTGCACTTTATTATATATTTTCTCATATATATTTTCACATTTGTACATATATATTAATTTACTTAGGGAATTTGATATTTTTTCCTTTTAGCGTGACTACTCTTTCGTTCTTTATATTCTTTTCACATGGGTATCGCATGTTTTTTTGTGTCGCAGCTTTGCTCTTAATTGAATTTATTTTTTCTTATTACTACTATTAGCGCAGTATATGCCCTCTATTTATTTACTTCAGAGTCAGCCACCTTTACATATCAGCCCCCCATTATATTGTCTCCTTGAAATCAGAGTTGCCCCATCTTATCTTAATCCCCCCTTCCCATTGGAGCCTCTGCCATCACAACAGAGTCCCCCCATCACAACAAATCCTGGTATCATAACAGAATCCCCCCATCACAACAGAGTCCTGGTATCATAACAGAGTTCCCCCATCACAACATAGTCACCCCTTCATATATAACAACAAATGATGCCGTGGATCCTGGTCCGCTGCCCCTGCACCATGGAAACAAATTATGTGGTGTGGTACATACTGCCTTGGCAGGGGCATTTTATGAAAACAGTGGGCCTGTGTCTAAGAGCACAACTTGCCCCTCTTGCCAGAGGAAAAGGGAGTACAGCGAGTGCAGCATGCCACAGCAAAAATTAGGTGTGGTTTTTAGTAGCTTTAGGTAGCCTTCACTGGTTACATAGTAGGCCGAACAAAAAAAAAACAATAAACAGATTCCTCCAGCCATACAAGCATGGTAGATGGAGGAATCCATCCAGCTGCTCTATTGTATTCTTACATTGCAGACTCCCCTACTGTTACCCATCACTGGTTGCAGCTGATGACCAAGAAAAGTATTTCTACATCCTCATTCAACAATAGTCGATTGTTAGACTAAATTCTGTCAAGCAGAGATGGGCATACATGGACTGAAATTCACCCACTCCCTGCCAAACTGTTTAAATTTCAATCCATCTATGGCCAGCTTAAGTAATGTACAACACAGTGAATAGAGTGCAGCAGTCAGGATGCCAGGGGGAAAGAGGGGAGCAAAGAGAAATAGGGGGAAAGATGGGTGAGAGGGGGTGAAAGTAGAGAGATTAAAGGGGGAAGAAGGGAGAAAGAGAGAAGGGGGAGGGAGAAAAATGGTGGGGAGAGGGGAAAGATAGAGAAGGGGGTGAGTGGGAGAGAAATGGAAGGAGGAGGAATAGGGGGGAGTGAGAGAGAGAGATTGCGTGAGAGGAGACAAGGAGGGGGGGGGGAATAGGAAAAGAGGGGGCAGAGCAAAACGGCAGGGAGGGGGGAGGGAGGGTAGAGGGAGAGAGAGATAATGAGAATAGGGGATTACAGAGATCACTCTTTCCATAGGACTCTGCAGCTGCTCTATTTTCTCATTCAGCACTCCCAGGTGGCCCCGTCCCCTCTGACGCCACGTGGAAGCCATTGGGAAGTCCCTGTTCATCAGAGGGGGTCGGGTCATCTGGGTACGTCACCATGTGGCCCCGCCCTGAGTTATAAAAGAACTGTCATCACGCTGAAGCATCATAAAGTGGGTGCCTTCCATGGAGGTGGATCTGTTTTATTTATTTTTTCCGGTCCGTTGGCGGAGCGATAGAAGAAGATGAATGGACTTCATGGGACATTTTTATTTTTTAATAAAGGACTTCTCCAAAATGCGACTTTGGTTTTTTAACATTTTGACACTTTTTTTTGTGAAATGGTACAATGTACCGTTACCATTTCAAACAGAGGCGCCGGGATCTGGGGGTGTTGCTTCCAGATTCTGATAAGCCCCCCGCCCATGGACCCCCACAAGCACCAGGCAAGGGTTGTGGGGATAAGGCCCTTGTCCCCATCAACATGGGAACAAGGTGCTTTGGGGGGCTACCCCAAAGCACCCTCCATGTTGAGGGCATGTGGCCTGGTACGGTTCAGGAGGGGGGCGCTCTCTCGTCCCCCTTCTTTTCCTGCAGCCTGCCAGGTTGTGTGCTCAGATAAGGGTCTGGTATGGATTTTTGGGGGGACCCCCACACCGTTTTTTTTTGGCACAGCATTCCCCTTAAAATCCATACCAGACCTGAAGGGTCTGGTATGGATTTTGAGGGGGACCCCTACGCCATTTTTTAAAAACTATTTGGCACAGGGTTCCCCTTAATATCCATACCTGACCTAAAGGACCCAAGCTAAGGATTCATTCCCACCAGCTGCTTTATTACAACGCAGGAGCTGTGCGTTATCAGTACAGTGTAGATGCACCGATTGTGGTATATTGTACTGTTTTTTTTTATTTTTTATAAACAGACATTTCAAAAAGTTTGATTGGGCATAACAGTACAAGATGGTGGGGCCTTAGGTAGTCCACCACCTTGTACTGTTATGCCCAATCAAACTTTTTGAAATGTCTGTTTATAAAAAATAAATAACAGTACAATACACCACAATCGGTGCTTCTACACTGTACTGATAACGCACAGCTCCTGCATTCTAATAATGCGGCTGGTGGGAATGAATCCTTAGCTGACAAGCAGCTGGAAGATGTGCACACATGTTGGGACCCTGACGCTTTGCAAGAATTACACCCCTTGTTGCATTGTACGGGCACAACTGTCCACTGAATGTGACCCATTCAAATAAAAGGGTCCATGCTGCAACCTCCCTGCAAATGCATGCAATGGTGGGAGCTAAAACAGGTAATGAGGAGACAACATACGACCTCCTCACTACCTTTCAATGCTTCTGAAAAGTAATCTATGCATGGATTGCTTTTCAGAGGAGTTGCAGTCTTTTCAGTCAAAACAGCAGAGGTAGGGCCATCTGCAAATGTCAAAGAGGAGAGGGGGATTTAGGCACCTGCACTTACCAATTACTCCCTCAGACTGAGCCATCCAGGGTGTACAGCCTCTTTTTGTACTCTGTATGCATTTCTGTTTGGCTTCTGCAAATACACAGCAAGCCCTCTCACTACTGTGTGTGCACAGTATGGGGGTGTAGTTTGGGCAGGGCAGACAGCAGGTAGAGGAAGGGAGGTAGTGCACATTCAGTCGGCTCCATCCTGTTCCTGTAGCACACTGTGCTGCCCACTGCCAATCTTCTGTCTCTCAGTATATCCCTGACAGGATTTGTGTTGGTGATATAATAAGAGACATGAGAATTGGCACAGCACAGTGCACCCATCCCCTTCCAGAACAGAAACTTTGGGTACCAGCTATGGCATTGAGAATAAATATGCTGCCGCAGTTAACAAAATACACTGTGTGCAGTGTGTGACAGTCAGTGTGATTTGTCATTGGTCCTGGGGTTGCGTCACAGAAATCTGCCCCCCCCCCCCAGAACCCCCCTTGATCCAGCCCGGTGAAAACGTGCAAAAAAAACCACACTGTGCATACACTAAACACATAATTAATGACATGGTGTGAATGAAATATTGATAAAACACTCAAATACAGTGGCGGTGCGTCCATTAGGGGCGCCCGGGTGCCTCCTCTGTCTGGCCACCCCCTCTGTGCTATGCATAAATCTATCCAGGGCCGCTGTAGCCATCCCCTTTTCAGGCATCTGGCTCCTTTTTGGACGCTGGGCGCCTGAATTTCAATGGCGGGGGTGTTTTTTTGAAGCACTTGATTAGAGCCATAGGCTCTAATAGGCTTAAAAAAGGTGGACTTGGAGCGCAGAGCATTGTGCTCGCAGTCTACCCAGGTGTGTTAAAAAAGCAAATGAATATTTGCTTTTCTAACACTGAACTGCCTCTCAGCCAAAGGCTGAGCTGAAGGCATAGGGGCTCTGATTGGGCACCTAACGGAAAGGAACGCAAGAAGAGAGTGAGACAAATGGAGGACACAGGAGCCGCCGCCTGACCAGCTGCTCATCCCACCATCCCACAGCTCGCCGCCTGACCCACTGAACCCCCACCAAGATGGGGTGAGTGCTGGGTAGTCAGCGAGCCAAGGGGCTCAGTGGCTGCAATTTACAGGCACAGTGGTGGCATTTGACGGTACAGTGGCGGCATTTGACAGGCACAGAGGCTGCATTTGATGGGGCACAAGTGGCTGCATATGATGTACACAAGTGGCTGGATTTGATGGGGCACAAGTGGCTTCATTTGACAGGCACAGTGGCGGCATTTGACAGGCAAAATTGCTGCATTTGATGGGTCACAGTGGCTGCATTTGATGGGGCACAAGTGGCTGAATTTTACGGGCACAGTGGCTGCATTTGATGGGCACAACGGTGGCATATGACAGGCATAGTGGCTGCATTTGATGAGGCACAGTGGCTGCATTTGATGGGGCACAAATGGCTGTATTTGATGGGCACAGTGGCTGAATTTGAGAGGCTGCCTGATCCCCCACCAAGATGGGGTAAATGCTGGGCCGTCAGCGAGCCAGCAAGCAGGCTGGTGCGGGGGCTCAGTGGCTGCATTTGATGGGCACAATGGCGGCATTTGACAGTGCAGAGGCTGCATTTGATTGGCACAGAGGCTGCATTCCATGGGGTACTAGTGGCTGCATATGATGGGCACAAGTGGCTGGATTTGATGGGGCACAATTGGCTGCATTTGATGGGGCCAGTGTCGGCATTTGATGGGCACAGTGGCTGCATTTGACAAGCACAGTGGCTGCATTTGATGGGGCGAAGTGGCTGCATTTGATGGGCACAGTGGCTGTATTTGATGGGCACAGTGGCTGCATTTAATGGGGTACAGTGGCTGCATTTGATGGGGCACAAGTGTCTGCATTTGATGGGCACAGTGGCTGAATTTGACAGGCACAGTGGCTGCCTGATCCCCCACCAAAATGGAGTAAGTGCCGGGCAGTCAGCGAGCGAGCTGGTGGGGGAGCTCAGTGGCTGCATTTGACGGGCCCAGTGGGGGCAGTTGACGGGCACAGTTGCGCCATTTTACAGGGCACAGTGGCTGCATTTGATGGGGTACAATGGCTGAATTTGATGGGGCACAGTGGCTGCATTTGATGGGCACAGTGGCTGCATTTGATGGGCACAGTGGCTGCATTTGCCGAGCACAGTTGCTGCATTTTATGGGACACAGTGGCTGCATTTGAAGGGGCACAGTAGCTGCATTTGATGGGGCACAGTGGCTTCATTTGACGGACATAGTGGCTGCATTTGATGTGCAAAGTGGATGCCTTTGATAAAGGACATTGGCTGCATTTAATGTGGCACAGATGGCTGCATTTGATGGGCACAGTGGCTACATTTGATGGGCAGAGTGGCTGCATTTGATGGGGCACAGTGGTGGCATTTTATGGGCACAGAGGTTGCATTTGACGGGCACAAGTGGCTGCATATGACAGGGCACAAGTGGCTGGATTTGATGGGGAACAAGTGGCTGGATTTGATGGGGCACAAGTAGCTGCATTTGACGGGCACAGTGGCGGCATTTTACAGGCACAAGTGGCTTCATTTGACGGACATAGTGGCTGCATTTGATGGGCACAGTGGCTGCATTTGACAAGCACAGTGGCTGCATTTGATGGGGCGAAGTGGCTGCATTTGATGGGCACAGTGGCTGTATTTGATGGGCACAGTGGCTGCATTTGATGGGGTACAGTGGCTGCATTTTATGGGGCACAAGTGTCTGCATTTGATGGGCACAGTGGCTGAATTTGACAGGCACAGTGGCTGCCTGATCCCCCACCAAAATGGAGTAAGTGCCGGGCAGTCAGCGAGCGAGCTGGTGGGGGAGCTCGGTGGCTGCATTTGACGGGCCCAGTGGGGGCAGTTGACGGGCACAGTTGCGCCATTTTACAGGGCACAGTGGCTGCATTTGATGGGGTACAATGGCTGAATTTGATGGGGCACAGTTGCTGCATTTGATGGGCACAGTGGCTGCATTTGATGGGCACAGTGGCTGCATTTGCCGAGCACAGTTGCTGCATTTTATGGGACACAGTGGCTGCATTTGATGTGCAAAGTGGATGCCTTTGATAAAGGACATTGGCTGCATTTAATGTGGCACAGATGGCTGCATTTGATGGGCAGAGTGGCTACATTTGATGGGCAGAGTGGCTGCATTTGATGGGGCACAGTGGTGGCATTTTATGGGCACAGAGGTTGCATTTGACGGGCACAAGTGGCTGCATATGACAGGGCACAAGTGGCTGGATTTGATGGGGCACAAGTGGCTGGATTTGATGGGGCACAAGTAGCTGCATTTGACGGGCACAGTGGCGTCATTTTACAGGCACAAGTGGCTTAATTTGACGGACATAGTGGCTGCATTTGATGGGCACAGTGGCTGCATTTGATGGGGCACAAGTGGCTGCATTTGATGGGCATAGTGGCTGAATTTGACGGGCACAGTGGTGGCATTTGATGGGCACAGTTGCTGCATTTGGTGGGGCACAGTGTCTGCATTTGATGGGGCACAGTGGCTGCATTTTATGGGGCACAAGTGGCTGCATTTGACGGGCACAGTGGCATATTTGATTGGCACAGTGGCTGCATTTGATGGCACAGTGGCTGCATTTGATGGCACAGTGGCTGCATTTGATGTTTTTTTTCAGTATCTTTCAGAATGTTTTAGTTTGTTTGCACCCCCCAAAAAATTTGAGCACCAGCCGCCACTGCTAAAATAAATAAAATGAATCACACAAAAATCCACTGAAAAGAAACAGTCCACAATAAAAGTGCTGTGTGCTTTACCATGCAAAAAACTCTCTTGTGCCCTGGTGCCACGGCCCCATTTAAATTACTCACCAGAAGGTCTAAATACACTTCAGAATAGAGGCTCCTCTCTCTCCTTATGGTCTGATTTCTCCTCTCTGCACTGTATATAAGGCAAGGAGTAAATTACACTGGTAGGTCTTCTTTTTTTACATATACCAGCAGGAAAGCTCCCAGAGTAGGCCATCCAGACATCTCTACATCATTCCATACCATCCATGTATGAAGCATAGACCGGGAAGATTATCATAATTTACCAAGATTTATTTATAATAAATGCAAAAGTAAGACAATGCAGAAACAACAAATATATTTTATTTGTATTTTGGGACATACACATTGTTGCACATTGCAACAGGGGGTGAACTGTTTTGTTTTTTGGCTCACATAAGATGTGATGCACATATGAATAAGGACATTTTGAAGATTTTGTTCTCCTTTTGTATGACTTATATCTTGCACTAGCCAATTTGTCATATTTCAGCTGTGTCTGCGGACCAAATTCCAGGAATGGACAACTGAATAGCAGACTTTCTAAGCTGTCAACAGCTGGGCACTGGAGAGAGACTCTGTACCACACCTATCTCTGGTGGAGAACCCTAAACATGGACCTTAAGGTATCACACAAAAATTGAAAGGTTCAAAGACTCAAAACCAGTTAAGTTTCCCACTTGTGGTCACTGCCAATGCAATGCTTGTTTTGTTGATTATTTATCGATATACGGTATGTATACCTTTTTCTTACTCTTATTACACTCTTCCTAAAGCAAACCAAACTGCAAGATATTTTCACCATTATAGATGACCCTATACTAGCCAAGAATGTCCTGATACTCAGAGGTAGTATCCCTTGCAGCAGATGCTGTCTGTTTTTTGACAGATCATTGAGGCCTTCTTTCCCAGGGGATGATTCAACATCCTACTTTTCAGTCACAAATTGGCTATTAAAACCAAGGTTCAGAGAGTTGGCAGCTTATCTTTAGCTGCCATATACACTATGTTGCACAATCCCTTATCTTGTCACAATAGGCATTGTACTTGGAAGGTTTTCTTCCAGTGGTATGCTGCCAATAGGTTTAAGCCTTGGACCTTTTCTATTGCTGGGGTCCTCTTTACCTACAGATTTGATTTGACCAGAGGCTGGTGATAAGCACCATCAAGTAACGCATTTCTGCATTGCCAATTTTGTTCCAACATTAGTTGGCATCTCGTTCATTGATACACAATTTTACACAGGGTGCTGTCCATGTTTCTTCACCTGTCAAGCCTCCTACCACTCCATGGGACCTTAATCTGGGCCTATCAGATTTTTATGGAGTTGTTTTTGAGCAGGATTCCTCATAGAAGATAACATTTCTGGTCACCATCACCTCAGCAAGGAGAATATCTTAAATGGCGGCCCTCTTCTTCAAATCACTTACCTGGTACTTTACAAAGACCTTTGGCCTTGTGTCTTCCTTTAACATTGAAGAGTAACTCCACTTTTGTTGAGAAAACAACATTCCCCTCTGGGTGATCTATGTACATTGCAGTGATTTTAACAAACTTTGCTGCAGATTTCTACCTTTTGTTATTCTGAAAAAATAGCTGTTTGTTTGTCTGTGTCCAAGTGAATCTGTAATGCAGTGGTTTAATAAATTTTAGTCAGCAGCGGCTCCTCCAGGGCTCTAATAAGTAAATTGGCAAGGTCTGTATTCCTTTGGGCATGATTTCCCTTTGGGAGTATCTCACCAAAAATTACATTTTTGTTGCAGGGGATGCTCAAAATCGGACTTGTATCTTAGTGCAGACTTCTGGGAAAATCTGTAAGCCAATCACTCAAGCAGGAAATTAAATATCTGGGGTGCGTTTTGTAAACAATCTATATACAGAATGCCTCCAGGCTGCCATATTACATTTTACAGAAAATGACTGTGCTGCAAATTGAAAGGGAAAGGTCATTTTTAATAACATTCAATTACAATATGTACTTGTGTCGCAATTGTATATGTTATAATATTTTTTTTATTTGCTAATTTTTTGCCCACAAAAGTGAAGAATGAGGACTTATTTATTCCCTGTTTTTCTTTATCCAGTCCAAAGGAGATTGCTCATTTAGCCTGCCCATACATGGTTCAGATCTTGGATACTTCCTGCTAAACTGGTCGATGTTCGAACCATCTATGGCAGGCTTAAGGCAATTAGTATTTTCAGAAGAAGAAGTCAGCAATGGCAAGCTACATAATTCTCTTAATACAGGTTTCCAAAAATGTCAATTTTCTAACATAAATGTTGTGAGATAATGTATTCTCCACTATTCTCGTTAATTTATCAATACAAAAAGCATTCATTTTCTGTAATGCAATGCTTGCTTTTGCTTTTTGAACTGCATGCAGCCCTCTTGTCATTCTTTGTGGCCATCGATAGTTTGAGAATTTAAATTGCATGATTCCCAGCAGTTCTCCAGTTGATTAAGCACTTCTGTATGTACAAGTGCAGCTCGGTACTTCATTTTATGATCCTTTTTTAGCAGATAAAAAGTTGGACTTTGCAATTGTTACTGTAACATTACACACACAAAAAGCTGTGTTTGTAAAATTAAGTAGGTGTGACCTTCAGTAGACAAAATGGGGTAAATTTACTAAAAGCAGTGCATTCAAAATCTGGTGCAGTTGTGCAAGATAGCGAGTCAGCTTCTAACTTCCACTTGCTTTGACAATAAAACCTGGAAGTTGATTGGTTTCTATGCCGCACTGCACCAGATTTGCACGCTCCAGTTTTTGTAACTCTCCACCAATGTGTCCCCTTTAAGATCACTGTACATAATTCAAACACTGTTAAATTTAAGTTTGACATGTCCGCTGTATAACAATGTATATTATGTCAGCTAAATTCTAAGCCTACTTTTCTACACATTTAAACAGGATCATTAATCTGTAGTCAATTATTTAGTTGTATTGCACTCCAAAAGAGTTTCACTTTCAGCCCCACTTTTATTTTCCTTTGGAATAGTGGAAAAATATTAGTGTAATAAAATCTACTATGCAGCTCTTGTCTAGAATGAGTCTTATGTACTTATTTATCCTTAGGTGTAGCTACAGCAAACACAATACTTCAGAAAGCTATTCTATCCCACAAACAGCAGTTACTTCAGCAATCAGCATGAATTACATTTCAGCCCAGAGGGCAGCAAACAGGCTCAGGTATGCTTGTTTTTACAGAATGCTGAATGTAGCGTGTGTTTTTAGGTTTGAAGTGAGGAAAACACAATGCATTGAGAAAATTAGTCCAAGTCACCTGTCCTAAACTACTTACTGAAGGTAAACAAGTGTGCAAGCACACTATGTAGGAAAGTGGAAAATTATAAGCAAAATAATATCAATATTTACTTAATGTTAAAATAGCCCAAAAGGGGTATATGATCTAGCAATGGAGGCATGAGGATGCAAGTTTACAGAGCACTGCACCACAAGATGAATAACATCTCCGCATATCATAAGCTGCGCTGCTTTCTACACATGGCCAGAAGGAGGATGGGTGGCTTGTCCAGGACAACTTGGCACCTCAGACATTCAAACTTTCTTTGGTTCCAAGCACCAGAATTGTGTTCTTGGAATTGTGTTCTTGTAGCCTGGCGCTCTTACAAATGCCTTCCAATGTCCTAGGAATAAGCTCAAAGTTTGGTCCGAACACAAGTTTGCACCAAACTTTAGCTGTTTGGTTATTCAACCAAATGCAAGAATTTTAGACAGTTTTGCAAGAGCCAAAGATCACATATAGTAGCAATATTTCTACTGCTACTATATACGACAGCTTCCAATATGTCAATTGCTATGGTTGCTAGGGAAGTGGTGAGTGTTGGCACCCACCATGTCTCTATCAATGAATCCCATCACCCAGCCTCATTCATTTACTGGACAGTTATCCCTGGCCATTTAAACAAAGGGGTGTGCATAGCTCTGACATTATTTTCTAACTATGGCCCATATGACCCAATCCCTTTGTTTACTGTTAGTGGCAGGTCCCAGGAAAGTGTAATTGGTGCAGGCAGTCACTGGAATCGGTCAAGTCCTTCAGACATTTTTCTTTTGACAGGCATCAGACAGTGTTCATTGTAAATGGCATGGCTTTGCATGTTGTACGGTATGATTGATGATGGATATATATATATATATATATATATATATATATATATATATATATATATATATATATACACAGTATATTATTGTATATTATTATTATTATTATTTTTTTTTGAATAAAGGACTGCCTTTATTTACTGTTTACTTTTTGTGTAAATGTGTATGGCTTACCATGTAAACCTTACTCATTCACATGGAGGGGTGATATCTGGATGGCCCCTTATTATTAAAGGCGGCTTCCAGATTCCCATAAGCTCCCTGCCCATAGACTAGCACAACCACCGGGCCAGGGTTTTTGCTGTGGTACCTGTCCTCCACGGCAATGATCAGGCCCATAGCATTTTTTTTTTTATAATCCCTTGCTTATTAGCTTAAAAAATAGCCATTACTGGCCATTCACCTTCTTTTGACTTATTTTGGGTTGGACTTGACACCAAAACTTAAGTAGTTTTCTACTAACCTGTCTCAAACCAAACCCTTGTATGTTTGTCCCTATCTACAATCTCTTTCTCCACATGTCACTCACCCCTACCAGCTCATGCGGAGGTGGATCTATGCTCCCTCATCCTCTTTTTTTCTACAAAAATGGAGCTTGAGACATTGGTTAGCACTGCCAAGCCTAGCCTTAAAGCTGAACTGCATTCAAACCAACCAAAGGTCACCCAGAACGATCACAAGTTCAAGGACTCCCTGTTCACCTCTTATCAGAAATGATTAACTAGCTTTCATTTCCACCTGGCAGACAAAGAAAACCACAGCTGTTGGAACAACTTGCAGTGGCATCCCAGAGCCAATGACCAGCAGAGGCCACAGGGACAGGATCTCCACTATTCTTAACCAGATCCTTGGGGACCTCCAACAGAACCCTTCAGGTTGGACCAGATTCATTATGCTGCAAGATGGCCCAATTCCTCACCTGTCTACCTCAGAGATATTTTGTGCCAATTACATTCTTCTTTTGCATTATGAAAGAAGAAATCCTTTGAAAAGCATGGAAGAGAGCTGCATCTCTTATAAAAGAACATAAATCCATATGTAATATAAGGAAAAACACATATGGGAGAGATGTATGCGCTACACACCCCGAAACAATATAGTAGCAAAAAGGACAATTTCCCCAATCAGGCTTTGGACAGCAGTATCTTACAGTCAAAAAATTGTATGGCATGGATAACCAATTAATGCATTTATTTAAAAAAAAAAAATAATAAAAAAAATAAACAAGTTTTATAATATGATTCAATTATAGCATATAGAAGGACTGGCCAAATAATACAATATATGTTCCACAATATATAATATATAGAAGGTAGGAAATCTCCGACACGTTTCGACCTTTAAATCGGTCATCTTCAGGGGGAAAATTGGCTCTATAAGACACATTAAACAACTTCAGAATTTAAAAACATATCATCATAAATCCCATTGTAGGACTAAAATGGTGATATATTTACAGCTAAAAAGTGGAAGGAATAATCCCATGGCCAGAACTGTAAAAAGCCGTTGAGTGATCCGGAGGGCCCCATAGTCGCCCCTACCTCCCCACATTGCTGGTGCCTTCCAGGGAAAAGGGGGAAAATGCACCTGCAACAAACACCCAATCAGTCATCACATTGGCAAGAGTATCGATTGGACTATAAACATGGGGTATATGGGCTAACTAGAGGGGCTTTCTGAAAACCCAACACAATGCGCTTTTCATATCTCTCATGTGTCATAGGGGAGAGGGGGTGTTTAACAACCCAAAATTTGGTAACATTATAATTTGTTGTATAATACTACGTAGTACTTAATTGCTTTATATACATCATATTGAACAATCACGTCTACGAGACTTTAGGATACCTTGATGAATACATAGTGACCATTATGATTGCAGTTAGCCCATATACCCCATGTTTATAGTCCAATCGATAATCTTGCCAATGGGATGAGATTCAATCTACCTAATCTCTTGTATTTAATCCATGATGACTGATTGGGTGTTTGTTGCAGGTGCAGGTTCTCCCTTTTCCCTGGAGGGCGCCAGCAATGTTGCTCCTTGTAAGCCCCCTCGGGCTGGATCTATGCACTCTGGGGAGGTAGGGGCAACTATGGGGCCCTCCGGATCACTCAACAGCTTTTTAAAGTTCTGGCCATGGGATTATTCCTTCCACTTTTTAGCAGTAAATATATCACCATTTTAGTTCTACAATGGGATTTATGATGATATGTTTTCAATTCTGAAGTTGTTTAATGTGTCTTTAAGAGCAAATTATCCCCCTGAAGATGACTGATTTAAAGGTTGAAACGCATCAGTGATTTCATACATTCTATACTTCCGGATATGTAACAATGTGTACAACTTCGTGTAATTTTGCCTATATTATATATTGTGGAACATATATTGTATTTTTTGGCCAGTCCTTCTATATGCTATAATTTAATCATATTATGATACTTGTTTATTCATTTATTATTTTTAAATAAATGCATTAATTGGTTATCCATTCCATACAATTTTTTGAATGTAAGATACTGCTGTCCAAAGCCCCATTGGGGAAATTGTCCTTTTTGTATAAATCCATATGTTACCTGTCCTTTAAAGTTATAGCCTTTACGCACACTGACTGCTAAAACCCTTTCTGAAGCTACTTTCAATTTAGGGCACCCCTTTTCCTAATAATCCACAACCATGGGTCTTCTTTTGCTCTTTACTCGTCTTCCGTTGCCTATGCTGTTTCAGTTCCTGGTTTGCAAGGTGCTGCTTGTACTTGACTGACTGGCAAACACAGAGAATGAGAGGCTAAATGGACCCCCTATTCCACGCACTTCCATCCAAGAACATACTCAATGGAGATCAACTGGGTTACTCTAGGTGCAAATGAGGCCTGATGTCACCAACAACAGTTTCAATTTAGCGCCATAGACTTCACATAGGATTCTGGTAATACAGTTTCCACTTAATTGTTTGCCTGTTTTGTCACAGACCCTATATATGCTATCTTCTACCAGGCAGGGTTTGTGGTGGGAAGTCAGATACAATGTTCATGGGGGTGTTATGTGGGCCTTTGTTCTCAGTTGGCCCTGAACTCACAACCACTCTAAACTGACACACCAATGTTCTGTGTTTCTCCCAGCTGGGGCTGCATTGCGATTATCCCACTGCATGATCTGTTATCGGCCCACGAATCACCTCACTGAAGGCATGAATACCATCAGACATTTTACTACATTTCTGATGGTGGGCTCCTATGGGGAATCATAGATTAAAATAATCACGCCCCAGTTTTCCCCAAACTCTCTGTTCAGTTGACACTATGTGCATATCCTGGGATAACAATACCTTACTCCAGGGATGGATTATGAGGGATCAAGAACTCCCCAGCACCCTGCCACCACCACCACTGACTCCTTTTATGTAACTGTCTGCAACTTCTGATCTCTGTGGCTACTATAGCTATGGACCCTAACAGTGGGACTTTACTATACAGTTGCTTCAGGTCTTCCTTTTCCCATTACTGGGGCATCCATTTGTGATCGGTACAATTAATCCATATTGGATGAGTGGCATGGGTGGTTAGGGCAGCCCCTTTCTTTTTTATTTTGTCTTACACTAGGCCTGCTCATGCGCATCCAATCCATCTTGCTGTTGGTACTTAATATTACCCAGGGCCTCTGTAATCACTGTAATATTTCCATTTTCATTCTGTTTATGCCTGAATGTAAATTTTTAGTGATGATATTACCAACAGTTCTGTCCCTAGTTGGTTTGGCTTTTTTAATGTGGACTGTTGCTACTGGATATACAGTAGGTTGGTCTGGTTAGTTAGTTATCAGTGACACCTATTCCCTGACCTGCAATATCCATTCTGCTATATTAGTTTATTGTGACTTTACATTGAATAATCAGTCAGCTGGGAAGAGCATTACACTTTGTCTATTACAACTGTTCTCAGGGTTTACTGTCAGAGGTGGAGGTGAAGGAGACCATGCAGAATGTTTTGGGTGGCCTCTCAGTTACCTTGCTTTTGCTACTGTTATAGAGGTCCACTGGTAACTTTAAGTGAGATTATCGTACATATTTGAGGTGATACCTCACCATACATGAATCCCTTATGTCTGGCTTATCCCACACACACATAAAGAAACCCTTTCTGATACATACAGTATCTGTCTCCTCTTGCCCTTTCTTTGTTTTCAGTATACTCCTGCAATTCAGTGGCTACCCTAAGATATAATGTTGCTTGTACCCTTGGTGCATCTCCATGCTCCATGTATTGATATATTGGTGGTAGTTTACCTTAAAATAGGCTGCTCCCTTATTTAGGACTCAAGGTACACTTACTGTACTCCTTCCCAAGGCTATTTAGGTTCCCATCTTACCCACTTTTGCTCATTACACCCCCCCCCCCCCCATCATTCCTTTACTCCATCCCCCCTTTCCCCAATAATCCCTATTCCAGGACTCCCATCTCTATCAACTTCTACCCCTCTGCTTACTCTTCTTACATAGATTTCCCCATGTTCCCTTCTCAACATCACACCTTGCCCTCCAACACATAACCCAAAATATCCTCACATAGTAAAATGAGCAGAGGTACCTTTATTCGGCAGGCAAAATGTTCTGTAATTAATTGTTATAGTGCTATGGCCATTTTTAACAGGAAACTTTACTAAATATCTCTTTTCATTTTCACAGTTATATGGATTTTTCCTCCATGGGGTACATTTGGATTTCAGTATTTGTCTTCTCTCTGTGACCATTGTTCACTCTCCTGTTTCATTTGTGGACAATGTACTTTTGATAATTATGTACAGTATGCTCTGCAAACAATAAATAAAGAGCAAAGAAACAGCCCAAAAATCTAAAAAGCAATCAATTTATACTTTCTATTTATTGTTTTTAATGTAGCCTGTCAGTAATACCAATTTAAGTCTAATTTAAATGGAAAAAAACTGCCAATGCAAGACTGGTTCCATAAATATGTATGACGTAAAACTTGCAATGAGATCTTTGCATATATTTCCTTTTTCTTTATTGGCATGCTTGCCCTTATCTCTTGGGAGATTTTCAGGCCATGGATCTTGGACTTTGAACATCCTCAAGTCAAGCATGAAAAAAGGTAACAAGGGTTAGGGAGGCTCCCCTGACATTTGGGTGCACAGACATCAGCCTGTGCAATTAAGGGCCACCTTTCTAACACACAGTAATTGAAATGTGTGAACCACATGGGTCTCAAGTCAATAATAGTGTAAGTACACAAATGACACTCTAAGCTTTCTTCTTACACCAGGACTGCACTTTGCTTTTCACCTTTCATCCCTCTCAGCATCATCACCTAATCCACTCTAATGAGGTGAACAATACTAATACATATGAGGATATGATAGTTTACAACTGAGCACATAAAATTGAAATGATACATTGATTATATGTCCTTTCTAGTCCACAAAAAATACTTATATTATTGTTAATGTCTCAAGTGATTTTTTTTATTGCAAAACTGTAAAAGGGATAATGATAAATGCAATATGATATTGTAGAAATTACCACTTTTAACATAGCTTCAAGTAAAGGGGATGAGTACATTTTACCCACATGAAGTCCATGCCCTGGAAGGTCATTACTGATGACCACATGTCACAACCATGTTTACAAACAGCAGGTGATGGCTAACAGTGGTTAAAGTACATATTTGCTTCTTTTTTTGTGTGTTTTTACCCATCTGTCATTGCTTTAGGATTAGCAAATACATGCGTAAATAAACAGTTGCTGCCTAAAAAAAAGTCTTAACAGCAGAATTGATAGTAATAACAACGTCAAGGAAAATACAATAAGACACAGCAAAGTATATGAAATCAAAGTTGGATTTGAGACAAATAGTAATGAATAAGTTTTACTTTACAATTGATTTATTTTTATTTTTTTTTTAAAGATATTTATGGTGTAATACAAAGGCATGCATTTTATAGCCCTTAGCCCAGCAAAAGTATTTGGTTTATATTTTTGCATGGGGATTACAAAATAATAGGAGTCTCTGAATGTTTATGCAAATTGATGCTTAAGCCCTAGTAACCATGTGAAGATATGTACATATCAGGTCTGTTTTTAGTACATTAACTCTCACGCAGAAATGACTCAAAAAAGACTTTTCATACAATGAGTTTCTATGGGATTAGTCCACAAGGCTTAAATGTACACATAACTTCAAGAGAAATGTTGATAATTTTGGCTCTTACACTGCTTGCACCTCCCTCTCTTTTCTTTTAGTCTAATCTGATTTTGTCAGTTCTCTTTGATCTACCAGGGGCAAGCAAGTCATGTCCACAAGCACAGATGGAGTAAATATGGAGATTAGCCTTTGCTCATACTGCATTAGCTACTAATACCTGATTAAGTCCAGAATCATGCAATTGTCTCAGTGCTGGTTATCAGAGTGGCAGAACTCAGAAGGGGGTTGGATGAAGGCTGGTTTTGTAATGGATACTTATTTTATCCCAGTCCTCTAAGAAGATTAAGCCTAAGGGTGTCACATTAGCTGTGATCTCTGGGCCTTTGGTAGTCTCTTGCAGTTTTCAAACACCTCAGTTTCAACCTTAGAAAAAAAAAAAAAACAGGCAGCTTGGACTCAAGCCCCAAGTTGTGACATGAGTAATTGCACATTGCCAAGTGTTTGAAGATCACAAAGTACTGTGTAAGTTATCAAATTTGGGCTTAGTGACAGTGATTTATGGTGACCTGCTGCATTTTATTCAGTTTAAAATCCAACTTTCTACAGGTAATAACAGAACTTTGATAAAGTATGGAAGTTAAAGAGTTCTTATATTGCCCAGCCATACATTCTCATGGTTTATAAGAAGTAATTCAGTCTGTCCTTATACAGTATGTCTCTATATTAAGATTTAGATAACTGTGTCATGAAAAAAATATAAATGTAATGACTTCCAGCATCAGGTATATTATGAACTTAACATCTCTTCAACAAAATTATTGATACAGAAACTTAAATGAGTTCTGAATATTCTCCCTCTATATATGAGAAAATGTACAGTGATATTAATAGTATTCAACTATAGCTTTGATAAAGTAAGAAATGGCAATATCTTTCTCACATTAAATGTGCTTTTATCAAAATCCAATTGAGATAAGTATTTCAATCCAGATGATTTGGTTTTCGATGATGTTTACATGAATGCACATAGCTTTTCAAATGATTGCATGTACACCTGCATATACTGTATATACACTGCAGTACATTTAAATGGTGGTCTGTAGTTTACAAGGGATTTCTGCTCATTCTACCTAACCTTTATACACTAAGAACCTTTTTGAGTGCAAGTGAAACTGTTGCTGTTCGAAAAGTCTAAGGTGCTAAAAAGTGATGACAGGTTGTATTGTTATACTACTTGCAACCCAACTCATTCATATATATCACTAAAATTAGTTACTTCTATAGCATCCTACAATCACCATATGATTTAAAGTAAACCTGTGAAATCGTGGGCAATTTAAACTGAAAATATGATGAAAAATGTATACTGTAGGTAGTTGACCAGTAGATTTAACAATATAGCTAGTTACAATTATATTCAAATCTGAGTTTTTCTTTGCCTTTTTCTCTCCAGAATGCCTCCAGAGCCTTCTAGTTGGTCAGTAAAATGTACTGTATATCACATTAACCATCTAAACTATTGGCATGTTTGGGATCTTGGAAAGGGCAGGCAGGGATTTTAATAACAGAAGAAATTCACAATAATAATGATAATATTAATAATAATAATAATAATAATACATTTGTATTATAAGCATGCTAATTCTCTCATCTCAATAGTGCTGAGTATTGAGAGCCTTATTCAGTCTTTGTGATTGGTAAACATAATGTCATCTCAGTACTCAGGACACTGATCATCAATGCAGCCCCATCAGTGCCTATCAGTGCCCAACAGTGCCACATATAATTGCCCATTAGTGCCACCTATCAGGGTCCATCAGTGCATCCTTATTAGTGCCCAACAGTGCAGTCTATCGGGGCCCATCAGTGACGCCTATAGGTGCCCATTAGTGCCACCTATCAGTGCTGCTTATCAGGGTCCATCAGTGCCTCCTCCTCAGTGCCACCTCATCAGTGCCCATCAGTGCAGTCTATTAGTGCCCATCAGTGCAGCCTATCGGTGTTCATCAGTGCAGCCTCATCAGAGCACATCTGTGAAAGAGAAAAAATATTTATTTGTTACATTTTGTTACAGAAATTACAAAAAAACTTTATTATTAACTTTTGACTTTATTTTTGGTGAATGGGATAGGGGTACCGCCTACTTATTCACATGGGGGGGGGGTCTCGTTAAAGGGGCTTCCAGATTCTAATAAACCCCCACCCGCAGAACCCCACTACCACTGGGCCAGGGTTGTGGGGAAGAGGAATGGAACAAAAGAGACGACACTTCTGGAAATTCCATCTATAATATTTATTTTAACATGGCCAGGTTAAAATGACAGCTAACGCATTGTGTGGGGAAGAGGCCCTTGTCTTCATCAACATGGGGACAAGGTGATCTGGGGGGGCCCAAAGCACCCCCCATGTTGAAGGCATGTGGCCTGGTATAGTTTGGGGGGATGCTCGCTCGTCTCCCCCCTTTCCTTGCCTGCTGGGTAGGGATGAGCCGAACACCCCCCTGTTCGGTTCGCACCAGAACCTGCAAACAGACCTAAAGTTCATGTGAACTTTAGAAACCTATTAAAGTCTATGGGACTCGAATGTTCAAAATTGTTTATTGGTTAAAGGCTAATATGCAAGTTATTGTCATAAAAAGTGTTTGGGGACCTGGGTCCTGCCCCAGGAGACATGTATCAATGCAAAAAGAAAGTTTTAAAAACGTCAGTTTTTTCAGGAGCAGTGATTTTAATAATGCTTAAAGTGAAACAATAAAAGTGTAATATTCCTTTAAATTTCGTACTTGGGGGGTGCGTATAGTATGCCTGTAAAGGGGCGCATGTTTCCCATGCTTAGAACTGTCCCTGCACAAAGGGTCATTTTTGCAGGAAAAAAAGCTATTTAAAATCACTGGCGGGGCCTGGTAATTGAATTTGGGGGGAACCCCACGCTTTTTTTTTTTTATCAATGACTTTCAATGACTGTTCTCTGTATTATGGGAGATGACAATTCATTATAGCCGTGAGTGATTTTAAATAGCTTTTTTCCTTCAAAAATGACACTTTGTGCAGGGACAGTTCTAAGTACGGGAAACATGCGCCCCTTTACATGCATACTATACACACCCCCCAGGTACGAAATGTAAAGGAATATTACACTTTTATTGCTTCACTTTAAGCATTATTAAAATCACTGCTCCTGAAAAAATGGCCGTTTTTAAAACTTTTTTTTGCATTGATACATGTCCCCTGGGGCAGGATCCAGGTCCCCAAACACTTTTTATGACAATAACTTGCATATAGGCTTTTAAAATTAGCACTTTAGATTTCTCCCATAGACTTTTACAGGGTGCTTGCGGCTTTTCGAATTTGCCGCAAACACCCCAAATTGTTCGCTGTTTGGTGAACAGGCGAACAGGCAATGTTCGAGTCGAACATGAGTTTGACTCAAACTCAAAGCTCATCCCTACTGGTGGGCTGCATGCTCGGATAAGGGTCCGGTATGCATTTTGGGGACCGCATGCCATTTTTTGCCTGTTAAGGCTATTCCGGGCTGTTTTTTTTTTTTTTTAACCACTTGCCTACCAGGCACGAACACCCTCTTCCTGACCAAGCCATTTTTCAGCTTTCAGCGCTGTCGCATTTTGAATGACAATTGCGCGGTCATGCAACGATGTACCGAAATAACATTTTTTTCCCCACAAATAGAGCTTTCTGTGGTATTTGATCACCTCTGCCTACTTATTCACATGGGGGGGGGTCTCATTAAAGGGGCTTCCAGATTATAATAAACCCCCACCCACAGAACCCCACTACCACTGGGCCAGGGTTGTGGGGAAGAGGAATGGAACAAAAGAGACGACACTTCTGGAAATTCCATCTATAATATTTATTTTAACATGGCCAGGTTAAAATGACAGCTAACGCATTGTGTGGGGAAGAGGCCCTTGTTTTCATCAACATGGGGACAAGGTGATCTGGGGGGGGCCCAAAGCACCCCCCATGTTGAAGGCATGTGGCCTGGTATGGTTTGGGGGGATGCTCGCTCGTCTCCCCCCTTTTATTTCTTGGACTATAAACAAAAGAAGAGGGACAAGTTTGAAAAAAACGCAATATTTTTTACTTTTGCTATAATAAATATCCAATTTTTATATATTTTTTTAAAACTATTTTTTTTCCTCAGTTTAGGCTGATACGTATTCTTCTACATAAAAAAATTGCAATAAACATATATTGATTGGTTTGCGCAAAAAGTTATAGCGTCTACAAAATAGGGGATAGATTTATAGCATTTTTATAATTTTTTGTTTTTAATAGTAATGGCGGCGATCTGCGACTTTTATCGTGACTGCGATATTGTACAAGGGACACACCATCGGTCTCCTCTCCTCTGACAGCACGTGGATCTGTGTGTTTACACACACAGATCCACGTCCTGCTCAGTTACTGGGCAATCGCGGGTGCCCAGCGGACATCGCGGCCACCAGGCACGTGCATCGGGTCCCCAGCGACGCGGTGGGCGCGCGCGCCCCCTAGTGGCCACAAAGGAAATGCCGTCATATGGCGGTGGCCCGGAACAACAGATGTTTCTTGCCGCCAGTCATATGACAGTGGGCGGTCAGGAAGAGGTTAAACAATATACCGGATGAATACAAAATTTTAAATCAATTTAGAACAACTAATCTGAATATACAAACAAATTCCAAAAACAAATCATTTTAGCATAACGAATATAACTAAACAAAATGATTTACTTAACAAATTAATCCAAAACTAAGCAAAACATTTTTTTTGTTGTGTACATCTCTACTGAATACATAGAATATATATATTGTGTATAAGACGACCACTGCCTTGCTAAAGAAGCTGAGGGTAAAGGCTATTGAGCATCTGTGGGGCCTCCTCAAATGGAAGGTGGAGGTGCGCAAGGTCTCTAACATCCACCAGCTCTGTGATGTCATCATGGAGTAATGGAAGAGGACTCCATTGGCAACCTGTGAAGCTTTGGTAAACTCCATGCCCAAGATGGTTACGGCTGTCCTGGAAAATAATGGTGGCCACACAAAATATTGACACTTTTCCCAATTTGGACATGTTCACTTAGGGATGTACTCTCTTTTGTTGCCAGTGGTTTAGACATTAATGGTGTGTTGAAATATTTTGAGGGGACAGCAAATTGACACTGTTATACAAGCTGTACACTCACTACTTTACATTGTAGCAAATTGTCATTTCTTCAGTGTTGTCACATGAAAAGATATAATAAAATATTAACAAAAATGTGAGGGGTGTACTCACTTTTGTGATATACTGTATGTGTGTATATATATATATATATATATATATATATATATATATATATTTATATATACCTGTGTGTATATAATATAACATTTTGTTTCTGTTCAATTAATCTTGGGATCCAGGTACAACTGCCAGTTGGCATAGGCGGGTTGTTTAACCAGTTGGATTCCTCTACACACTATACTACAGACGAATAATACAGCCTTATCTAGGACCCATCTCGACTAGTGACCGGACAATGAAAGATCTATACCACACTTATAAAATCAGTAATCACATCTTTCTAACCCCTCTCTTCAGGAAGCTCCCAGTAGTACAGTGATAGATGCACAACTCTGTACAATGCTATAGATCCTAATTGGCTTTTGGTTCGTTTAGATGCTCTTATAAGATGCTGTCTTGCACTGGGCTGTGTATTGTCTACTTTGATGTGCACAGTGTAAAGCATCTGAATAGGACACTTTTCTATTCTGATGCTTTGAGCTGCAAAACAGAAGCACAACATTCAGGAACACATGCATACAAACTAACTTCTGCTTACAGGACTCAATGAGCCCTAAAAACAGTGTGAGTGTGTTTTGGGGAGGAGGGGAGTGCAATAAAGCACTGTCTACGTAAACCTGTATAGTCCTGGGCCTCACTTTCCTTGTGTTACAGGCTGATATTAAAACAGATCCAAGTACTTATGCTAGCTGTACATATAATATACATCATATATTTAGTGAAATTATAACTGGATTTAATTGTGTTTTTTTTTGTTAAAGCTGCCTTAAGTTCAGGTTTAGGTTTTTGGTACACAGTAACATTTGAACAGTTCCTTTAGTAGCTGAAGGTAAATATGCGTAAAATGACCCGGTTGTATTGTCCGTGTAGTGTTCCATTATTAATGCAAGGTAAGAGTTGTTACAGTTTTTTCAAAATGTAGCCGCTTTGAGCAGCATAAGAAAATGCTTTCTTAATACTTCACTAGATTTATATTTTTTTAACTTTCAGGCTGCTGATAAATACATATTTAAGTGCTGTGAAAGCTTGAGACTACCCTACTTTCTTCTGTCTCTATTGTACACATGAGACATGTAAATTAGTGAGAGCTATTAGAAGTTCATCTTATTTGTAAATCTGTTGAGAATGGGAATGTGCTTTGGGGGTTCGACCTGAACTCTTGCCATTCATACACGTTTGGTTCTGAAAAACAATGTACTAATCATTTTCTGTCATGGCAGTCAATTATCAGTCATGAACTTCCTAGCCTTTGAAGGGGTTAGGTGAATTGAAAGGGACAATAAAGGGGTTTCTAATGTTCTAGCCCCCCAACTATAAAAGTCAGGAGTCAGCAGTCTTTTACCAATACATGTGTATACTTGCAGTAGAAAGGGACAGCGGAATAGATAGGGACTGTTTTCAGGGAGAGATGGTTAATGCCATACATTTCTGTACAATGCTCTATTCTGTGTTGTATAGTGCTGAATTATAGTGTGGAATTATAGTGTGGTGGTCTATAGTGTACCCCCTTGTATTCACTGTTGTATCATGCTACATTACTGTGAATTAAATTGTAGTGGGTTACATATCATTGTATATCAACTTTTGGTTTGGGCTTGGGTAGTGTTTTAAGGTTGGTGTTTAGGGTTTATTGTTCTGGGGTTGTGGTGTTTTAGGTTTTATTTTTTTTCAAGGGAGGCATATTTGTTGTCAATGTCATTTTATGTCTTTCAAATTTGTATTTTGTTTTCAGGGTGGGCAATGTGAGCTTATACAAGCAAAGCTGCCCTTTGTTTGCAGCAGCAGCAGGAGCACATTACTGCATACTAGTTCAGATCAGATAAGTGCACCAAATCACCACATTGTTAAATAAACCAAAGCACTCCATCATCTATCCTCCTATTGTCATAGAAGCTAATAAAGTTAGGCAATTGGAGGCCCAAAGGGAAAGGCAGAGATTCTGCTCATGCAGCAAGTAGGGAGCGAGCAGTTTCTGCATTTGCAGGACAAAACAGTTGTGTCATACCTTTGAAATACAGGGCATATATATCTTTTATTTATGTCAGTGGATGTGCTAAACAGCCAGAGAACATGGAGGAGATCATGGAGTCATGGATCATGAACCAAGCTCCCTAGCAGACACATTTTTTTATCAGCAGCTTCAAATGTGTCCTCTTTTTCCTCCTTCCCTACAGCAAATCCCACCCCACAAACTGCCATGCATGAGTCAACTGAATTATTTCAACATAGCATGAATCTACATAGCATTTCAACATAGACTATATTACCAAAAGTATTGGAACGCCTGCCTTTACACGCACGTGAACTTTAATGGCATCCCAGTCTTAGTCCATAGGGTTCAATATTGAGTCGGCCCACACTTTGCAGCTATAACAGCTTTAACTCTTCTGGGAAGGCTGTCCACAAGGTTTAGGAGTGTGTCTATGGGAGTGTTTGACTATTCTTCCAGAAGTGCATTTGTGAGGCCAGGCACTGATGTTGGACGAGAAGGCCTGGCTCGCAGTCTCCGCTCTAATTTATCCCAAAGGTGTTCTATCGGGTTGAGGTCAGAACTCCACCCCAAACTTTTTTTGGACCTTGCTTTGTGCACTTGTGTGCAGTCATATTAGAACAGGGAGGGGCCATCCCCAAACTGTTCCCACAAAGTTGGGAGCATGAAACTGTCCAAAATGTCTTGGTATGCTGACGTTTTCACTGGAATTAAGGGGTCAAGCCCAACCCCTGAAAAACAACCCCACACCATAATCCCCCCTTCACCAAATGATTTGGACCAGTGCACAAGGCAAGGTCATTTCACGTTACCAAACCTAATAAGTTGTACATGGGTGGAATGAGATTATTGAGGACACTCTTGTCCTTAGCCAGACAGGAGACTCTGCCTCAGGAAATTTATCCCAGATGGTTTCATTAATGTTACAGTGCATGCATAAGGATCCCAAGATTTGATTCATGAAGGAGAAGGGCCATTATCCGTTTCATATCTTTTTGGATCCCTGCTACAAGGAAAAAGATGATGAAAGGTCTCAAGTTGTTATCCCAGAGGGAGCAAAATATGTGCAAAATATGTGCAAAATATGTGCTGGAAAAGGTGCTATGAAAGAATGTCTTGCCATCTTCAACAAGCTTTAGATCACAGGTGCCATTTGGGGTGGGGGGGTAGTTATCTCATCAATCAAAAAGTTTTCATATTCTTCAGACTGTCCTGGGGCTCTGTATACTGCACAAATTCTAAGGCCGCGTACACACGAGCGGACTTTCCCGCGGGATTGTCCACCAGAGTAAAGTCCGCCAGACAATCCGCCCGTGTGTGGGCGGCGGCGGACTTTTTCCTCCCAAAAGTCCGGCGGACTAAGTTTTAAGTTCAGACTTAAAATTGTCCACTGGACTCGGCAGTCCGGCGGACAATCCCGCTGTCTGTGTGCTAGTCCGCAGGACTTTTGAAATGAACAGACTTGCCTTGCACACGGAGGAAAGTTCGTTCATTTAGAACGTGACTGCAGGTAGACGGGACTAGCGAAGGCAGTGAATGCCACCGTACTAGCCCCGTCACCTGGTATGGATTCAAAGGGTAATCCCTACGCCGAAAAAATGACGTGGGGGTCCCCCCCCCCAAATCCATCTCAGACCCTTATCCAAGCACTCAGCACGGCGGGTCAGGAAAGGGGGTGGGGATGAGCGAGCGCCCCCCCTCCTGAGCCGTACCAGGCCGCGTGCCCTCAACATGGGGGTGCCCTGGGAAAAGGGGGCCACCCCAAAGCACCTTGTCCCCATGTTGATGAGGACAAGGGCCTCTTCCCGACAACCCTGGCCGTTGTTGTCGGGGTCTGCGGGCAGGGGGCTTATCCGAATCCAGGCCCCCCACCCTATGTGAATGAGTATGGGGTAGGTACCCCTACCCATTCACCTAAGGGAAAAAAGTGTAAATTAAAAAACGACACAATTTTTTAAAATATTTTATTGCACAGCTCCGGGGGTCTTCTTCCGTTTTGGGGGGTCTTCTCGCCAGACTCCTCCGCTATCTTCTGCTCTTTTACCTAGCTCTTTTACCTAGCGGAGGAGCCTGGCTTTCTTCTTCGTCGTCTCCGCCGTCGTCTGGGGGTCTTGTTCCGACTTCGGGGGTCTCTTCTGTTCTTGCCGGTGGCCGGGGCTTCTGTTGCCGTCGTCGCTGTTGCTGTCGCCGCCGCCTTCTGTTTCTGCTTGTTGTTCTTCTTTCTTCATCCGATGTTGACACGACGCTCTCTCTGGCCGTAAAGGCTCAGACACGCGGTGCTGTGACTTATATAGGACAAGGGGCGGGTCACATGCTCATGTCACATGGTGACCCCGCCCCCATATGATGTCACAGTCCCGGAGGATGCAGTCCCGGAGGATGCAGGGCCTCCCTTTGCCCAGGGCACCCCCCATGTTGAGGGCACGCGGCCTGGTATGGCTCAGGAGGGGGGGCGCTCGCTCGTCCCCACCCCCTTTCCTGACCGGCCAGGCTGCGTGCTCGGATAAGGGTCTGAGATGGATTTGGGGGGAACCCCACGCCGTTTTTCTGTGTAGGGATTTCCCTTTAAATCCATGCCAGGTGACGGGGCTAGCGCGGTGGCATTCACTGCCTTCGCTAGCCCCGTCTACCTGGAGTCACGTTCTATATGAACGGACTTTCCTGTGCGAGGCAAGTCCGTTCATTTCAAAAGTCCCGCGGACTTTGGCCAAAACTCCGGCGGAAAGGTCCGGGCGTGTGTGGTCAAGTCCACACGCTCGGAAAGTCCGGCGGACCTCCGCTGGAAAGTCTGGCGGTTTGTCCGCTGGACTAGGTCCGGCGGAAAATCCCGCGGGAAAGTCCGAGCGTGTGTACGCCGCATAAGGGATGATCTCTATCTCATTGGTAGGCAAACCCAGAGGGTTTTAGGTATTTCATTATTTTTTTAATTAAGGTGCTATTTTTTGGCATATATGACAAAGGCACTCCCTCCCCTCCCCTCCCCTTTTTCTACTCTGTCTTTCCTGTATAGTGTGTACCCTGGTATAATTACTTCCCAGTCATTTGAATCCTTGAACCATGTTTCTGTAATCACAGCAAAGTCCAAATTGTCTGTAGACATAAGAGCTATCAGCTCACAAAGCTTGTTGCCTAAACTATGAGCATTAGTGCACATGATGTGACAAACTTTGCTATCTACTGATGTATTTTTAACACCGGGAGCCAAGCCAAGTCCCTAGCAACACAAACACTCACATTTGTTTAACTTCTTGGGGCCGAAATGATCCCAAATCTCTTGCCCTATTTCTCAGTTTAAATGCATGTCCACAATGTCCTGAAATCTCATATTAAGCCCATGCACTTGTTTGAAGGATGCAGTCCATCTCTTTCATACAGCTTAATATAAGACCACCTGCTAGGATCATGACTAATGCTGGGTACACACTACAGTTTTTTTTTAATGCAATGCAGCGGGTTGCACGAAAAAAACCTGTCAGCTCTGGTCAGAGCCACTGTAGTAACCATGCGAGGTTAGTCCAGCTCTCTCCAACTGCCATTGACTGAGAGCGCTGATTTGGAGTCGGTAGGCTAGTGGTTTTCCAGCATGCACATCTGACAGAAGCCGGCCAGAATGACATACACACCGGCAAAATGTCGGCTGTTTTTTTTTTAACTCGCCAAATGTCTCCCGACATTCTGCCCATGTGTACGGGGCTTTACATAACCAAAACCTTCAGCTTTGCACCAATATTTGCACAAATGGTGAAGGATTTTTCCAGGTAAGACTGCTGAAAATGTAAGTGTAATCCCTAAATGGTGAGGATCCTGACCTAATTTCTGAAAATCCTTCTATATAGAATTCAAGGAGTCAGCACACCAACATCAACATTGAATTCTTCTCCAGCTTTCTTGACAATATTTAAATTTAGTCTTTTACCACTCATGACAGTAGCACCAGAAAAACACCTAATTTCCTTTGACACTTCCACATGATTTTCTAAGATATACCACTTACGACTGAATCACGAAAAATAAGATAACATCACCTTTTAGGAGCCCTATCCACAACACTTGCCTGGTTTGCAATATCAGATACAATAGTTACTTTCAGGAAAGCTATTTCTTTCTCAGGGACCTCTTTCATATGCACAGAAGGGATGCCCTTCTCATAAACAGCTATGTTTGGAACCTTTAAGCCAATGGGCTACTGATGAAAAAGGATCACAAGCAATCAAATCACAGTAATATAGTACACCAATCCTGCTACACAAAATCTGACTTCCCTCCTCGTTTGTTCTCCTACTGACTTGGCCTACTATTCAACTTTTCCACCTATTTTGTCATGTTTCCCATTGACCCCTTTCCACTTTATATCTAGGTGTTTTTTCTTCTTTTTTTTTGATCTCCTTATCTCTCTTTCCCCTCCTATAAGAGCCATATTTATATTTGTATTGAATCCCCCCTTTGCCAATAAGTGGTGCATTCTTTGTGGACGGTAGCTTCCACCACCCTTCCCAAAACATTTTATCCCTACTTAAATGCTAATCTGTAAACCTCTCTTTTTAGATTAGACTCTATTAGACAGGGCAATTTTGCTACTTTTTGTACTACACACTAGACCTCAACAAGAGGTCATCAGGGATCTCTATAGGCTCCCCATCACACTATACGCAATCTAATTACTGCTTTCTCGATAGCTATTTTTATATTGTTTTCTTAAGTGTACCCTTGGATATATATTAGAATCAGAAATCACTTCACTTTGTTGCATTTTATAACATACCTGTATATAAAAACTTACACATTTGACTATTCATAGTAAGGTTGCACCGATACTAATATCATTATCTGTGCAGATACCAAGCATTTGCATGAGTACTTGTACTCATGCAAATTCTCCAATGCTTGACCCGATACTTGGGCAGCCTCAGGGATGATGGGTGTGGTGGTGGAGGGAGTTACAAGCACCGATCTCCCTGTATAGCTTTTTCTACAGCCGGTTCTCCTCCTCTCCTTCCCGCGGCTGTCAGGGAGATCAATGCTTGTAACTGCAATTGTAAAAAAAAAAAAAAAAAAATGCTGACACATTAAAAAAAAGTATCAGTAATCGGTATCAGCGAGTATCAGTACTTGTACTTGGTCTTAAAAAAGTGGTATTGATGCAGCCCTAATTCATAGTAATGGACCTTTTATTTTTGAAGTCACAATAAAACTTTTATGGAAAAGAAGATCATAAGCTTTTTTTGGAAGTATGAACCTAAAATGTAAAGTGTAAAACAGTATAGCTTTTAGATCTTTTGTGTCTGATACTTCCCCTACTCAATTCTGGCCTAGTACCATTACATAAAAAAACATTTTAAAAAGTATTACAACCAAAACTATGTAAAAAAAAATAAAAGCCATTAGAAATTAGTCAAATTAGGGTGCTGCTGCTGTATTTGGGCCAAGCAATAATGAAAAATAAAATAATATATCATACATGCAAAATATATAATGTGACAAAACGCATTGGGGGGGGGGGGGGGGTCTTGTTATGTCACTTCTGCTTTTGTATAATGCAGTTGGCAATAGGAAATAATACAGTTCCTTGCAAAAGTATTCACCCCCTTGGCTTTTTTACCTATTTTGTTACAGTACAACCTTTAGTTCAATGTTTTTTTAATCTGAATTATATGTGATGGATCAGAACACAATAGTCTAAGTTGGTGAAGTAAAATTAGAAAAGTATATACCTAAAACTATTTTTCAGAAATAAAAAACTGATAATTGGCATGTGCTTATGTATTCACTCCCTTTGTTATGAAGCCCATAAAAAGCTCTGGTGCAATTACCTTAAGAAGTCACATAATTTGTGAAATCATGTCCACCTGTGTGCAATCTAAGTGTCACATGATCTGTCATTACATATACACACCTTTTTGAAAGTCGCCAGAGGCTGCAACACCTAAGCAAGAGTCACCACTAACCAAACACTGCCATGAAGACCAAGGAACTCTCCAAACAAATAAGGGACAATGTTGTTGAGAAGTACAAGTCAGGGTTAGGTTATAAAAAATATCCAAGTCTTTGTTGATCCCTAGGAGCACCATCAAATCTATCATAACCAAATGGAAAGAACATGACACAACAGCTAACCTGCCAAGAGACGGCCGCACACCAAAACTCACGTACCGGGCAAGGAGGGCATTAATCAGAGAGGCAGCACAGTGACCTAAGATAACCCCGGAGGAGCTGCAGAGTTCCACAGCAGAGACTGTAGTATCTGTAAATAGGTCGACAATAAGCTGTATGTGCCATAGAGTTGGGCTTTATGGCAGAGTGGCCAGAAGAAAGCTATTATGTGGGAGACTCCCAAAATGTATGGAGGAAGGTGCTCTGGTCTGATGAGACTAAAATTTAACTTTTTTGGCCATTAAAGAAAATGCTATGTCTGGCGCAAACCCAACACATCACATTACCCAAAGAACACCATCCTGGTGGTGGCAGTATCATGCTGTGGGGATGTTTTTTAGCAGTCGGGATTGGGAAACTGGTCAGAGTTGAGGGAAAGATGGATAGTGCTAAATACAGGGATATTCTTGAGCAAAACCTGTACCACTCTGTGTGTGATTTGAGGCTAGGACTGAGGTTCACCTTCCAGCAGGACAATGACCCCAAGCACACTGCTAAAGCAACACTTGAGTGGTTTAAGGGGAAACATGTAAATGTGTTGGAATGGCCTAGTCAAAGCCTAGACCTCAATCCAATATAAAATCTGTAGTCAGACTTAAAGATTGCTGTTCACAAGCACAAAACTCCCAGTGGTAAGATGTGGCAAGCTCATAAAGACTTATCCAAAGTGACTTGGAGCTGTGATAGCCGCAAAAGGTGTCTCTACAAAGTATTGACTTTAGGGGGGTGAATAGTTATCCACATTGACTTTTTATGTTATTTTGTCCTATTTGTTGTTTGCTTCACAATAAAAAAAAAAAAAAAAAACATCTTCAAAGCTGTGGCTTTGACTTTTACAGCATGTTCTGTAAATTAAATGATTCAAATCCTCAAACAATCCATGCTGATTCCAGGTTGTGAGGCAACAAAACATGAAAAATGCCAAGGGGGGAGAATACTTTTGCAAGGTACTGTACATGTGCTATAGCTTGTATGCAATGCAAGCATTATTATAAGGTCAATTTTAAATGTTTTTTTGTTATGGTTTAAATAAAATAGAGTCACACTATTAGAGGCTGCCTCCTGATTCTTTTTTCTCTCACATGCAAGCTAATCTCAGAGGAGTCTGTGAGCAGGATCTTTTATACCGTGTGGAGCAGTTGGAAGATAGATTATATATCCCAAAAAGCGCTTGAGACCCACTTATGTTGTCTAAAGGGTCATGGAGCTTTGGTGAGTGTGGTGGACAAGACAGGAGCACAGAGTGGTTTGCAAGTACTGAGGATTGAGGAATTTTGAGCACCAGCCACTTTTTAAAGCACTCTATGGAAATTGGACTTAATTTTACACTTCATATAAAGACTATAGTTTTGTTTTTAAGAGACTTTTTATTGTCTTTATAGTATGTATTAATGCACAAGTCTATGGGTAGCCACACAAACATTTTGGGATTAATTATATTAAACAGTTAAAACCACAGTAACCTTTCATGCCTAAGCCTATTTTTGACTGTTGTTGCTTACAAGTTAAAATCTGTATTTTTTGCTAGAAAATTGCTTAGAACCCCTAAACATGATATATATATTTTTAGCAGAGACCCTAGAGAATAAAATGGTGATCGTTTTTTAAACACACTTTTTGGGGAAAAAAATACACTTTCACGAATTAAAAAAAATAAACTAAACAGTAAAGATAGCCAAATTTTTTTCTATAATGTGAAAGATGATGTTACTCTGAGTAAATAGATACCTAACATGTCATGCTTTTGAAATTGCGCATACTTGTGAAATGGCAACAAACTACGGTACCTAAAAATCTCCATAGGAGATGCTTTAAAAAAAATTGACAGTTACCAGGTTAGAGTTACAGAAGAGTTATATTTTGCTATAATTATTGCTCTCACTCTAACGATCGCGGCGATACCTCACATGTGTGATTTGAACACCGTTAACATATGCGGGAGCGACTTACGCATGCGTCTTCTTTGCTGCGCCAACTCTTGGGGATGCTATAATTTTTTTATTATTTATTTATTTTTGTCACCGGAATTCTGATCACTTTTATTGCAGTAAACCGGAAGTGACGTTGTGATGTCGCTTCCGTGTTTTTAAATAGGAGACTGGAATGAAGCCATTTCTGGCTTTGTTTCAGTCTTATGCCTTGTACACACGGTCTGGCATACCGACCACAAAATCCGTCGGATTTTTTCTGACAGATTTTGTCCTAAACTTGTGTAGCACACACACGGTCGGACAAAGTTGTCAGAAAATCCGATAATTCCGAACGAGGTGACGTACAACATGTACAACGGGACTACGTAGAGGCCAGTAGCTAATAGCTTTTGTCTCTAAATTTCTTCTGAGCATGCGTGGCACTTTGTGTGTCGGAAAATTTTAGATCCTGCTCTCAATCGGATTTTCCCACAACATAATACGATCAGAATTTTTCCATCGGAATATCTGACCGTGTGTACAGGGCATTACTCTAACCGGCAAAAGTGGCGGATCATGGATCGGGTCTCCCGGAGGGATGGGAGGCCCGGGAGGAGTGGCGGAAGGCGGCGGAAGGGGGGGCGTTCACTCACGCTCCATTAGGATAACACCCGAGTTGCTTTTAGCCCCCCCGCTGATGTTAAGCAGTTCATCCGATCACCAAAAAGGTTCAGAAACTTCACAAAAGCACCCACGCCCCCCCCCCCCCCCTGCAGATATCAGATATACAAGTTCAGACACTTTCAAACAGGAAAGGTTAAGCAGCTGATCAGAACTTGTATGCGCACGGCTGCAGAGAAGAATCCAAGCCACTGTAACTTTCACCAGCAAGTGAAGGATTCTTCTGCACACAGACACACACAGCAGCTAATCGTATCCATTGCTCTCTCCTCATCAATTCCCTGCAGAGGCGGAGCCTGATGGCTGCTGCTGGTTGAGTTGAACTGTGATTGGTCGGGACAGGGGCAGGGGGAGTGGCCAGCTCAGTGCACATGGACACAGGACACAGCAATAACAGGTGCCATGATGCAGATAGATCCGAGAGTGCAACACACCGCCACCCACGCCCTGCATCATCCATCCCTCCAGTCTCCACGATGCATCCCCATCCACGCCCAGCGCCATCTATCCCTCCAGTCTCCCTGACGCATCCCTATCCACGCCCAGCACCATCCATCCCTCCCCACACTGTTAGAACACACATTTGACCCCTTGATTGCCACCTAGTGTTAACCCCTTCCCTGCCAGTGACATTTACACAGTAATTTGTGCATTTTTATAGCACTGATCACTGTATAATTGTCAATGGTCCCAAAAAAGTGTCAAAAGTGTCCGATCTGTCCATTGCAATGTTGCAGTACCGCAAAAAATTGCGGATCACCGCCATTACTATAAAAAAAAATGCCATAAAAATGCTATAAATTTTTCCCATATTTTGCTTTTTTTTTAACAAAAATATGTAGAAGAATGATGAAGAAATTGTATTTATTTATTTTTGTTCATAGCGCAAAAAATAAAAACTGCAGAGGTGATCAAATACCACCAAAAGAAAGCTCTATTTGTGGGAAAAAAAGGACGCAATAATGGTTTGGGTACAGTGTTGCACGACCGCGCAATAGTCCGTTAGAGCGTCGCAGAGCCAAATTGTAAAAAGTGCTCTGTTCAGGAGGGGGGTAAAATCTTCCACGGCTGAAGTGGACGACCAGTGGGTGGGCCCTGGGGAATGTTGGGGTCGGGCCCCGGGGGCCCAGGCCTAAAGATGTGTAAGGGGCCCCAAAATTTCTGATGGTTGCCCTGCAGTCAGCGCTAAGGTTTTCTTTTAAAACAACCCTGTTACTAGAATAAATATCAGAAGCAAAGTTCTTCCTGCACAGAAGAGGGTTCACACTTATCTCTCTACCTCACTTCACTGGATCTGCACTATATTGAAAAGATGCCACTTCTGAAGAATCATCAACATCTGACCCTAATTCTAGGTGTGATGCTTGGTTCCCTACTGTGCTTTTGTGGAAATGTCAGATTCTGAAGATTCTTTAAGTAGCTGTATTTCTGCAATATAGGGAAGATCCAAGGTGTGGGCAACTAAGAGAGGTAAGAGGATTTTTTTTTTGTTTTTATGGCTAGGTCCCTGTAGTTTTATCCAACATATTACATATTTGTAGGTAAATGCTGTCTACATTTTATATGGTTAGAATAAGTACACTCTGATAGGAGCTCTCATTAAGGGTGTATTCATGCCTATGTGTTACAGTAAAATGTTTACTGTACCTTGCCTAAATGCATAACAACTCAGGAACAACAGTGCAGTGTGTTTAATACCATTCATTTTACTAATAAATGCAATAATACAAACAATGCCCAATGCATTGTAGTAGCAGTAAATTGAGGGCAAAAGATCAGTAACAAATTTTTCTTTCAAATTTTAAATGTATCTGTCATAAAATACAGTAATGGTCTATATTGAAACCCAACCACGGCACTACCTGCCTGGAGTTTGCATGTTCTCCCTGTGTCTGAGTAGGTTTTTCCAGGTACTCCGGCTTCCTCCCACACTCACATATACACAAATACATGCTAGCAGGTTAATTGGCTCCTGTATAAATTGGCCCTAGTATGCATATGTATGTGAGTTAGGACCTTGGATTGTAAGCTCCTTGAGGACAGGCAAAAATATGAATGCAATCTATACACTGGGGGGAGAACCTCTGGGGGAATCTAGGATGGAAAAGGACCCGGGGGTCCTAGTAGATGGTAGGCTCAGCAATGGCATGCAATGGATGTGGAATTCCCTTCCACAGGCGGTGGTCTCAGCGGGGGGCATTCATAGTTTCAAGAAACTATTAGATAAGCACCTGAATGATCGCAACATACAGGGATATACAATGTAATACTGACATATATTCACACACATAGGTTGGACTTGATGGACTTGTGTCTTTTTTCAACCTCACCTACTATGTAACAGACCTCTGTGGTTTTTATTTTTTGTTAAAATTTTTAAAAAAGACTGAATTTAAAAAAAAAAAAAAAAAATATTTTGTTATAAAAATGTAAAACAGGTAATTTTTCTCCTTCATTGATCGCTGAACATCCCAGTTCTTGCATGGCCAGCATACTCACCGGACATGTCACCCATTGAGCATGTTTGGGATGCTCTGGATTGGCGTATACAACAGCCTGTTCCAGTTCCTGCCAATATCCAGCAACTTTGCACAGCCATTGAAGAGGAATGGACCAACATTCCACAAGCCACAATCAACAACCTGATCAACTCTATGAGAAGGAGATGTGCTGCACTATGTGAGTCAAATGGTGGTCACACCAGATACTGACTGGTTTACGGACCCTCCCCACGGACCCCCCAATACAATAAAATTGCACATTTTAGAGTGGCCTTTTATTGTGGCCAGCCTAAGGAACACCTGCAATAATCATGCTGTTTAATGAGCATCTTAATATGCCACACCTGTGAGGTGGATGGATTGTCTCGGCAAAGGAGAAGTGCTCACTAACACAGATTTAGACAGATTTGTGAACAATATTTGAGAGAAATAGACCTGTTGTGTACATAGAAAAAGTCATAGATCTTTAAGTTCAGCTCATGATAAATAGGGGCAAACACAAAAGTGTTGCGTTTATAATTTGCTCAGTGTATATGCATTATTAAAAGTAGTTAATTTTTTTATTATCACCCTTACTAAAAGTACTAAAAGTAGCTGCCTTTCAACTCCATATTAAAGACTCTGATCACTTAAGCATTCATACATTTTACAATGGTGGGATTTTGGTCCATAAAACCAGGTATTGTGATCCTGATTAAAAAAACAAAGCTTTGTGAACTGGACGTCCCAGATAACAGCATGTGGTAAGTAGTTCAGTACACACAGTTATCCTTAAAAAACTAAATAGGAAAGGATGAACTAAGCACAAAAGTGCCCACAATATCCTCTGGAAGTTGTGTGGGATTTGAGTTTGATGTAATGTGTAAATTTCCAGAGAACAAAGGTAAGGTAAGGATAAAAGAGAAGTGGGTGAAAGAACTTTAGTCTAATCCTTAGGCTTCCCATTTACATACCTAAGTGCTGAAAAGCTAAATGCCTACATGCTTGCATTTGTCTTCAAATATAAACAGACCTACTTGGGATTAATCCTAAAGAAAGCTATGTGGTTGTTTAGACCCTCTAAAGACTGTGAAGTTTTTTTTGGGGTTGGTTGTTGTTTTTTTTTTCCACCAAAAGCCATGGTATTACGCTATTATTTATTGCAAAACATATTGATATACTTTTATTGTACAATAAACCGATTATGTGGCCTCAAGAATTTCAAGTTGGAAACAATTTAAATGAAGAGATGTAAAGATCCACAGCAGTACTCTGATCACTTTCCAAAAGTTATGATCACCTGCTGAAATAACCATATGCTTAAAATGTTTGTTAACCCCCAAAAAAAAAATTCAGATCCTGTTCCCTTAAAGCAGATTAACCACTTCAATACAGGGCACTTATACACCTTCCTGCCCAAACCAATTGTCAGCTTTCAGCGCTGTCGCACTTTGAATGACAATTGCGCGGTCATGCTGCATTTCACCTCTTGGATTTTTATTTTCTACTAAAGAAATAAAAAAAACATTTTGGAAAAAAATGTTTTTTTGTTTCTGTTACAAAACTTTATAAATAAGTAAGTTTTCTCCTTCACTGATGGGCACTGATGGGGCTGCACTGACGGGCACTGATGGGCACCGATGAGGTGGCACCAATGAGGTGGCACTGATGAGGTGGCACTGATGGGCACTGATGATGGGCATTAATATGTGGCACTGATAGGTGGCACTGATATGCAGCACTGATGGGTACACATAGGGGGCACGGATGGGCACTGAAAGGTGGCACAAATGGGCACTAATAGGTGGCACAGATGGGCACTGATAGGTGACACAGCTGGGCCCCTTAGAGGTGGCATGGATGGGCATGGATGGTCACTGATAGGTGGCACTGATGTACAGTAATTGATGGTACGGTTGGATGCCAATCAGTGCCAAACAATAATGCCTGCCAATCAGTGATGCACATTGTGGGCACTAATTGGTATCCATTGTGGGCACTGATTGGCATCCATTGTGGGCACTGATTGCATCCTTGGTGGTCCTAGTGGGGTCCCTGGTGGTGACATACCTGGTGGTCCTAGTGGCGTCCCTGGTGGGCCTAGTGGCATCCCCGTTGGTCCAGTGTGGGCATCCTCAGGGGGGCTGCACTGATAATCAATCAGCACAGACCCCCCCTGTGAGAGGAGCAGCTGATAAGCTCTCCTCTACTTGCGTCTGACAGTCGTGTGGCGGCTGTTATCCTGCTGGATGTCATATGACATCAGGATATTGAAACCACTTTGCCACCATCATTTTTCTATATGGCAGGCTGCAAGTGGTTAAACAGCACAGTGCTTGTGCTGTGTAATCTTCCCCCTCTAAACTGTAAAAAACCTGACTCATCCTGCCACTTTCTGTGTTTCCCCCTTCTCTGCACTGACCACAATAATCAGGGCTGCTGAGCCCTGACCACCGAGGTCAGTTTACGTCCCTCCGTCATCCGTAGCTGTCCTCTCTGCCCTCCTCTCTCCCCATCACCCCCTCCTCCCTGCCTGTCAGCTCTGTGTTTTGTGTCTCTGCCCCCCCCATCCCGGCCGCTATTCGTAAAAATAAAAAACTTACAATGGTGCTGTCAGTCCCTCTATTTTAGGCAGGCATAGTAGAGAATATTATAGTGAGTGTGTGTATGGCATACAAATCTGTGTACGTTTTTTCTAAAAATTATGATTGTAAATACATTTTTAGAGCTATCTTCAGGCCTGTCATGTGACTCATGGCCACTTTACATCTTCGAGACAGGGCTTCTGCAGGAGGAGCTGAGCAGCCATGTGACCTTCCCAAGTGACGTCAGAGGGAGATCTTGGCCCCTCCTGCAGTAGCCATGTATCAAAGCTGTAAAGCAGCCGCGAGTCACGTGACCATCCTGAAGATTGCCCTAAAAAGGTATTTACAAGCCTAGTTTTTAGAAAAGACTTACACAGTGTGGTATGCCTGCCTTTAATAGAGGGGCTGGCAGTGTTTTAATATTTTGAGTTAACAAACACTTTAATAATATATTGTGTATTCCAATGACACGGCAATAAAACATAACTTAGAGCCATGAAATTGAGACTACTGCCCAGATTTCTGTTACTGTAATTCCCACTGGAAATAAAGTTATTGCTCAAATTCTTTTACTTATTCTTGAGAAACAAAGGTAAGAGCCAGACATCCAATCCAATCTAAACAACTATTCTTATTTTTTTCACAAGGCAATCATTTGACATAACAATGACATAAATTAGCACGCATTTTTTACCAATAGATGAAATGATCTGGTTAGGTAGGTTTTTACACAACAAAAATAAACAACATAGTCTAGGGCATGCATGCCAAACTCACATGATGAAGAATGGCAAAACCAAACCTAAAGGACTGTATCAGTTCTACAAAGAGCTGTGTTTACCTAAAATCTAATACAGCAATTTACAGATTAACATACCAATTATAAAATACAACAAACTATTTACTGGATTTGTTAATTAAGTGTACCCTGAATTTGGTTAATAAGGTGAAGCTGTGTTCACTTTGAATACCCAATCAAGTAAACAGGAAGTTATGAAAATAGGATTTTACATTTGATTGGATGATTGAATGCAGCTTCACATTATTTACTAAATCCAATGCAAAGTAGCTATATTTTTTTTTAATAACTGCAAAAGTGGTTACTAGTTTTTTTTTCTCTTGAATATAGATCATACTGAAAAGATATCACAAATATCACAGCATATATATAGATTATTAAACATATTTGAAACTTTGTTTTAATCAGTGTAGTTTATATATAGGCACTTGAAGGTTTAAAAAATAAAAAAAAATAGCATTTTGGTTTTGACTAAACCCAGAGCTCATAATGGAACATTTGACACAGAAGCAGCTGTCTATTCACCTGTTTTCACATATCATTCGCAGACCTGGTGAAATTCTTCAATTTAGCGAGCAAACTTAAGTCATTATTAGAAATGACAGGAAAACCTGATGAAATTGTACTTTCATTTGGCAAACAAAATTGCAATCAGGCCAACATGATTTCCTCATGGCCTGACCATGCTAATACCAAGTTGAGACATGGGCCAATGTATTTAAAAGTCATAATGGAGTATTACCATGCAATCTTCCTTTACTGGCCTTTATTAATATAAAACTTCAATTTGCATGTAAATGCAGTCAACTTTCATATCATTAAAATACATGAGCCATGGGAAAATAATGAATTGAAGTTTGATGTGGCAATTACTGACGTTTATAAAGAATTTTAAAGAGGTCATTCTAGTCTGGGCTGAGAAAATGAGGAAATCAACAGGGAATATTGTCAATATAGTAACAGTGGGAGTTGAAGTCAGTCCCAGGTGTTAGAAAGCAAGATGATGATTAATAGAGAGTATGAAGCTTCTTACCCATAAGGACCAGGATGGACTTGAGACTCAATAACATAGCTCTATTGAAAAAAAAGTACTTGCTGGGTTCTCTCTTTAACTGCCTCAAAATGTGTTCCAGAGGGAATAACGCAGCAAGTGTTTATGAGAGAGAGCAGTGCTGATGGTTTAATTGGGCATCACGTCCCTTCAGCTCCTCTTAGAGCTTCATATGCAGTTTAACCTTTTTTTCCACCTCAGATATTCAAGTGCCTCTGGGATTTTTATAAGGCAGAAGCTTGATGGCTTGGCAAAACATTGACTTAGTCGCTAAATTGAGTTAAACTGCTTTTTTGGTGTTGTAGTGGCAATTTATATGTCTCTAGCTTTTTCTAAGGTAATATTTATCAGTTCTGAATGTGTCTGAGTGTTCTGTGAGTCTATAACTATTGCAAGGGTAATACCAAGGATTTCCATCACTAGGATTACAGACATACAAGCAAACATTATGCCTGATTTAAAACGATGAATAGTAACTCAATCCAAGATATAGCTGAATCTTTACTGGTTTCTGTTGCCTTTAAATACCTTATTTTCCTCCTTTCAATAGCATAATTGCTTAGGTACATGAAAAATAAATTGTTAACATTTGCTGTTTTGCTCCCATGGTATGAATGAATGACTTAAATCCTGGAAGCATTTGGAAAAAATATGAAAGTCCTCTGTATATTATACAGCATTCTTCCAATGTAATTTCCACATTGGTAGAAATGAAAGCTGCAACACATATAAATGTTTTCATAATGATTTAGAATTTTTTTAATCAAACATTACTGAAGTATCAAGGTTTGAGAAGTATTGGCAAGAGTATTTTTGGGCCTAGTCACACTATGCATTGTGTTAATGCATTTTCTTAAGCTTAAGGTGTGTTAAGGCAGCCTATTATTTTTATTTTATTTTCACGTTATTTCAATCGTTTTTTATTGAATTATTCACAGAAACAAAAAGAAATGAAACAAGTGTGAACATTGTCTGCCATACAATTAAAAAGTAAGTTGAATCATTGAGTTGAATACAAATGACAGATCCTGGTAGTAATAGAGTGGATGTTGCTAAATTACCAGGTAACAGGTGTTATCTACTCCCTCCCAGACACCCCTATGGGATCAAACTGTCAGAGAGGGGAGATAACACACCGACTGTCCTTGTCATCACTTCTGATGTAGCTAGTAAAGTGATGTAGAGACAAAAGCTGAAAAAAAAGAAGAAAAATAAAGGAACAGGAAATAGATATAATTAGTGTAGGTAACAAGATGCACCGGTTGGTAGAAGAGTCAGTATAACAAATTACCCCTTGTGTAAGAGAACTGTCAGAATACACTCTGTGTGCACACATGTGCATACGCACACTTACGGGCAACATGCGCACACTCACAGGCAACTGGTGCACACTCACATGCAACAGCAGATCCCTGTGCGCACTAATGTGCATGCGTATGCACATCGCGCACGTGCACGCACAGGAGTGCGCCCCTAAACCCAATTGGCTCCAGACGGTCTATTTAAAGGGTGCTCTGACTCCTGAACAGTGCTGACTGGTCTTCAGCTGTGCCCTGATATCCTGAATCCTGCTAAATCTCTGCTTCATACCTGTTGCTGAACTTGGATTTCCTCGACCCTGCCTCTGGACTCTGATTATCTCTGATTACTGGCTCATGACCCCGGCTTTCTATCTGACCTGCTTCTGCCTACTGTCTTGTACCTCGCTGCCCGCCTGCTATTGAACCCGGCTATCCACATGACCTTGCTCCTGTCTTCTGCTTGGCTCCACGCAGTCTCCAAGTGCCTGTACCAGCTGTCTTCCATCTCAGCTTTCCTGGATCCAGCTCCTTGCCGGCTGCTTTGTCTGAACTTCCACGCCTGCATCCCCGCATACCAGTTCTGCAAGCAACACTTACAGGCACTCGTGTTCCTCCTGACCCTTGCCACCATCTGTTCCACCTCCAGTGTAGCTTAGGCCAAAGATACAAGAGATGCCAACCTCATCATCTCAGACTCCTACCAGGTACGTGACACCTTGTTATGTTGTCACTAAGAATGAGCTGAACACCCTGGTTAGGTTTTCAGCAGAACATGCAAACATGCAAAAAGTTAGTTTGAACATGCAAACACCGTTAAAGTCTATGGGTCACGAACGTGAAAAATCAAAAGTGCTAATTTTAAAGGCTTATATGCAAGTTATTGCCATAAAAAGTGTTTGGGGACCCGGTCCTGCCCCATGGGGACATGTATCAATGCAAAAAAAAAGTTTTGAAAACTGATGTTTTTTTGGAAGCAGTGATTTTAATAATGCTTAAAGTGAAACAATAAAAATTAAATATTCCTTTAAATATCTTGCCTGGGGGGTGTTTATAGTATGCCTGTAAAGTGGTGCAGTTTTCCCATGTTTAGAACAATACCACAGCAAAATTACATTTCTAAAGGAAAAAAAGTAATTTAAAACAGCTTGCGGCTGTAATGTATTATCAGGTCCTGGCAATATAGATGAAAATAATTGAGAAAAACTGCATGCCCCCCCCCCCCCCCCAGACCATTACCAGACCATTACCAGACCATTTGGGTCTGGTATGGATATTAACCACTTCAGCCCCGGACCAATTGGCAGCCAAAGGACCAGGCCCCTTTTTGCGATTCGGCACTGCGTCGATTTAACTGACAATTGCGCGGTCGTGCGACGTGGCTCCAAAACAAAATTGGCGTCCTTTTTTTCCCACAAATAGAGCTTTCTTTTGGTGGTATTTTATCGCCCCTGCGGTTTTTATTTTTTGCGCTATAAACAAAAATAGAGCGACAATTTTGAAAAAAATGCAATATTTTTTACGTTTTGCTATAAGAAATATCCCCAAAAAATATATAATTTTTTTTTCTCAGTTTAGGCCGATACGTATTCTTCGACATATTTTTGGTAAAAAAAAAATCGCAATTAGCGATTATTGATTGGTTTGCGCAAAAGTTATAGCGTTTACAAAATAGGGGATAGTTTTATAGCATTTTTATTAATATTTTTTGTTTTTACTAGTAATGGCGGCGATCAGCGATTTTTATTGTGACCGGGACATTATGGCGGACACATCGGACATTTTTGACACATTTTTGGGACATTTGTCATTTATACAGAAATCAGTGCTATTTAAATAGCACCGATTCCTATGTAAATGACAGTGGCAGTGAATGAGTTAACCACTAGGGGGCGCGACCCACAGGCAGGCACATGCACGATCACGTACAGGTACGTGATTTTGCCTGCCCGTGCCATTTTGCCGACGTATATCAGCGTTAGGCGGTCGGGAAGTGGTTAAGCTACTAGCTCATTATGAATAACTTACCTGAGAACGAAGCCCCCGAAGCGACCCTCGTCCACGACCTCCGCCGGCGCCATCAATCCCGGAGTGACTTCCGGGTCTCGCCGCTCCAGCGCTGTCATTCGCTGGAGCGGCGATGATGTCACTCCCGCGCATGCGCACGAGAGCCGCATATCGCCGTGATCTCGGCATGCTCAGTGAGCCTGCGCGCCGCAGACAGCGATGCCTCTTTTTTTCTAAATATCTCCTAAACCATGTAGATTTAGGATATATTTATTGGACCTACAGGTAAGGTTTGAAAACATTTTTGAATTCGAAAACTGATCAAAATGAATTAAAAAACGTAATTTAAATTAGAAAAATTTTAATCGTTATGAAAACGGATAAACAAAAATAATTTCGAAAATGAATTCAACAAATGAAACAAATTTAACTAAAAAAATGTATGTAAATAACAAATTGAAACAAAGCAAAACAACATTTTTTTTTCGTTCTGCACATGTCTAGTGGGGATTTACCAGTGCAAGAAATGCGGGTGTCTCACCTGACAATTTATTGAACATGGCCAGTCCATTTTTCTACACAATAATGTTAATTATATAATTCATCAGTTTATAACCTGTTAGAGTGAATTGGTAATAGAAATCCTACAATGTTAGGGGCGTGGCCTGGCTGCTGGGGAATATGGCCATTTAATACTTCTGCTCCCCTCCTCCACACTACAAAACAAGCACATCCAGCTGCCTAACACCCGGCACACATCGTCCTGAATGAGGGGACTTATCCAGGACTGCATCTGGACTTTGTCCCAGAAGAAAAATCACCCCAAGGGATCCCGCTGACTTTTGGTCTTCTATATGCAGCCCGCACAGCAGAGCAACCAATATGGTGCAGGTCGGGAGAGAGAAGACACAGAACGGCCGCCAGAACACCACAGCACTGCTGCAGATCCCTCCTCCGACATGGAAGTAGTCGCAAATCAGCACCATGAGAATCTCACCTCCCCAGAAGACAGAGGTAAGCGACTGGAAGACTCACATGCTCACTCCCCTGATAAACAGCCTCCTGTTAAAAACAGTATGGAGCTGGGACACATAGTCCCACAGCCTGCCAGCCATGCAATCTCTAGCCGCATTTCTCATTACCGAAAATCCTGTATCAGAACATTCCCTCAGAGCCATGCTGTTATCCCTGCAGGCTGATCTCCACAGGGAATTTAAAATCTCCATTAATCAATTACAAGACAGAGTTGACTCTGTATAAAAACATACTGACCATATTGAAATGCATTTTTCTGAGGCCCATTATGCCTATAACACTATTGTGGACATACAAGAAGAACAAGCCAATGCTATCCACACACTACATTTAAAAGTCGCAGATCTTGAAGATCGGTCACGACGGAACAACATTAAGATTAGGGGGTCCCTGAATCCCTCACCACCCCAGCTATGCTAATTGATCGTGTGCACAGGATACACAAACCACAACATTTATCAGCATCGGTTCCCAGAGACATTCTAGCGAGAGTACACTTCTTTCATGCTAAAAAAGAAATGATGTGTGCAGCAAGATCACTACGTTCTCTACCAGAACCATTTACCAAGATTTCACTCTACAATGATATATCAGCTACTACCTCCCAAGTACACAAATCTTTTGCTCCGATTAACTCAGTACTGACTGAGAAAAAAATCACCTACAAGTGGGGGTACCCCACAAAGTTGCTGGTAACTTATCGTGATCAACAAGTCACCATACTAACCCCCAAAGAGGGTATCAAACAGCTCAACAACTGGGGATTAACTCCTCGGGTACCTCCACCCTCTTCTAATAAGAGACTGTCTTCCAATATCTCCAACCCTTGGGACTCACAAGCTCCTCCATAAACATGGTGTGCCTACATATTCGTCCCTTCTATAGAGATACATATATAAGGCTGAATGTTCTCTTGTTTTCTGATGTAACAGTGGAGGAGTGGAAGTCTCTATGATTCCCCTTCCATGATCAACTATGTTAGTGTGCTAAGCACATCAGTTGTTTCTCGTTTACCAGCTCAAGTTTATTATACATACAATAATAACTAGCTTGTTACTCAGACTTATAATAGCATTTAAAATTATTTTCTTGTTGTGTGCTAAGATCAAGACGTGACCTGCTCATACCCATTTTCTTGTATTTAGCACTGTACCTGCTACACCTTTGCTCCTCCCCTTAACCTCTGACTCACCTTCTATAACTAGAGTTTGTCTCTACCAACACCCACTTCCAGACATATCTTCACCTGAGGCATGATGCTCACCATCGTATCCTTGAATGCCAAGGACCTCAACAGCCCCTTTAAATGTTTACTTCTCTGGAAGAAGCTGTTTCCCAGAAGGCAAATATTCCCTGCATTTAAGAGACACACTTCTCGAAACCTAAATCCCCCCAATGCTCCCACAAATTATTTCCCCATCGTTTCCAATCACGGGTTGACAAAAAAGCATGTGTCGTAATCGCGGTTCAATCCTCAGTATCTTTCAATCTCACCCATCTTGATCAGGACCTGCAGGAAGATACCTGATCATGTCAGCCACCTTCAATAATCTCCCCTTCGTAATTGTGAACATCTATGCCCCTAAGACCCGCCAGAAATCTTTCTATAAGACCATCTTGCAAAAAAATCCAACATTACCCTAAAGACCAAATTGTACATTGTGGTGATTTTAACGACATTGTAGACCCCCATATAGATTCATCTGATACAAAACATAAAAAATCCACAGCGCTATCCTCATTGTTTCCCATGAGGACCTTTATGACCCCTGCAGGTGTCATCACGGTACTGAGAGGGACTACTCTTTTTATTCAAATACTCAAAGATCATATTTAAGGATCAATATGTTCCTGACCTCCAAAGCCCTGTTACAAAAAAATTGCCCGCTCCACAATTGGACTTATTACATGGTCGGACCATGCCCCAGTATCTATCACCATATCCATGTCCCCTTCTGCTCCCAGACATACCATCTGGTGCATTAAAACCTCAGTATTAGGAGCTGCAGAGACCAGAGAACAGATTAGATCCAAGATATCCTTTTTCTTTGCCTCTAACTCAGGAACTGTTAGTAACCCCTCTATACTCTGGAACATAAGTCTGTTCTACGTGGTATCTGAAGTTGGGCGCTCAGGAAAGGGAAAAGAAAACCCATGCTACTAACACCCTCCTTGATCGCATTAGAATGATTGAATCCATAAATAAACAAACCCCTTCCAATCTAACTCTGAGGAACTGAGTAAATTAAGGAATGACCTTAGCTCTTACCTACAAAAGAGTCATGATTTTTACCTTAAACGCCTACGCCTCACCTGGTACTCCCAGGGAAATAAAGCCTGGAAATTCCTGGCCAAGCAGTATAAACGTAGAGCCGCACAATCTAGAATACCGTATCTCTTAGACGAACAAGGCCATAAACTCATCCAAAAGAGATAGCTGACAGATTTATCGCCGGTTTTGGCGCCTTTTACTCTAAACTTTATAATCTGTCCCTCTCTGCTTCAGAGCCCCAACCCACTCAACAGTTAATACAAGAATTCATTGCACCTCTACAACTCCCTTCAATATCCCCCACCCAGCTTGCTTCCCTATCACAACCATTTTCCACTCAAGAAATTCTCAAAGCAATTAAAGATCTTCCTTCCCACAAAGCCCCGGGACCTGACAGTTTAGTCAACAAAAACTACAAACTATACGCTGATCATTTAGCGCCCAATTTATGTAATACAACAGATTTTTAGCCACTGGAGAGATACCATCAGAATCTCTTGAAGCAGTGATAAACACCATACACAAGTCAGGCAAACCCTTTCAGGATCCTGCTAACTATCGTACCCATATAAAGTTACTAGCTACCCATCTAGGGACCTTCATGCCCAGTCTCATCCACTCAGATCAAGTGGGTTAAATCCCCTCCCGGCAGACCTCAGATGGCACCCACAGGTTTATAGATCTCATTTACTGGGCAGAGAAACACCAAACGCTATCTCTGCTGATCTCTTTAGATGCAGAGAAAGCATTCAATAGGGTCAACTGGTTTTCCCTGGAATCAGTCCTCCAAAAGTTTGGCATTCGCGGCTCTTTCCTTCAAGCTATCTTGGGCCTATACTTCACACCTAGTGTAAGAGTCCTTACATCAGTTATGATATCCACTCCATTCCCTATCACTAACGAGTCCCGCCAAGGCTGCCCCCTGTCCCCTCTAATATTTGCATTAATAATTGAAACCCTAGCACATACCATAAGATCACAGCCAGAAATCACTGGCTTATCAGTTGATCAAGCCTCCCACAAGATTGGCCTTTATGCCGATGACATAACCATCTGGCTTATGGATCCTCTAAAATCCCTTCCCCCTCTTTGAGATCTCCTACACCGGTTCAGTCAAGTGTCCATGTACAAGCTGAACCACTCTAAATCATCTATGCTCAGTGTATCCTAATCACCCCAAACTTATGAAAGCTATTACAGACTCTTCCCCATTTTCCTGGGCCCCCAACTCCTCCATGAACTACTTGGGCATTCAGTTAACCTCTCCCTCCACTTTGCTCCTTAGTACTAATATCACTCTTCTGGGTCAAAAATTGCAGGATATAGCCAAATCCCCTCTCACTGTCAGCACCTCTTGGGCAGGTTACATAACCCTCTCCAAGATTTTCCTACAACCACACGTTTTATATCTCTTCAGGACATTGGCAAGACCAATTTTACGATCAGATATAGCCACACTCCAGAGGACAATCAATCATTTTGTCTGGGCTGCACGCAAGTCCTCTCTACTCTATACACTAGACATGGGAACTGTTAAAAAATTTGTTTCGTTTCGTCCCGTTTCGTATATGAAAAAATTCGTTATTTCGTAATTCGTGTACGAAATTCCGTTCGAATTCGTACGAAATACGAATTTCATACGAATCATAATTTTTTTTTCGAATCGTTACGAATCGTTAGTAAAGTTACGAATCGTTAACGCGGCTAATTGTCGGTTCTCATAACACAGAGAACAATTCGAATCCAACTACAAATATCGAATTTCAATTTCAAGTTACGAATCGTTACGAATCGTTACGAATAGTTACGAATCGTTAGTAAATCCAACTACAAATATCGAATTTCAACTAATATGAAAGAAATTATAATCGCGGATATAGCGAATGCTTCGAATGCTTCGAATGAATTCGAGATTCAGTATATCAAATATAGAGAACTGTTCCTGCACAAAGTGTAATTTTTGCAGGAAAAAAAGCTATTTAAAATCACTCGCGGCTAATAAAAAGTCGGCTACGTAACACAGAGAACAGTCATTGTAAAAAAAAAAAAAAAGCGTGTCGCAGTCACGAAAAAAAAATCGCAGATCGCCGCCATTACTAGTAAAAAAAAAAAATTCAATAAATCTATCCCCTATTTTGTAGACACTATAACTTTTGCGCAAACCGATCAATATACGCTTATTGCGATTTTTTTTTACCAAAAATATGTAGAAGAATACGTATCGGCCTAAACTTAGGAAAAAAATAGTTTTTTTTAAAAAAAATGGGATATTTATTATAGCAAAAAGTAAAAAATATTGTGTTTTTTTTTCAAAATTGTCGCTCTTCTTTTGTTTATAGCACAAAAAATAAAAACCGCAGGGGTGATCAAATACCACCAAAAGAAAGCTCTATTTGTGGGAAAAAAAGGACGTCAATTTTGTTTGGGTGTAACGTTGCACGACCGCGCAATTGTTAGTTAAAGCGACGCAGTGCCGAATCGCAAAAAGTGCTCTGGTAAGGAAGGGTGTTTAAAAGCCCTGTATTGAAGTGGTTAAGGGGAACCCCAGCCAAAAAAAAATGGCGTGGGGTCCCCCCCAAATATGCATACCAGACCCTTCAGGTCTGGGATGGATTTTAAGGGGAACCCCGGCCAAAAAAAAATGGCGTGGGGTCCCCCTCAAAATCCATACCTGACCCTTTATCCGAGCACGCAACCTGGCAGGCCGCAGGAAAAGAGGGGGGATGAGAGCGCCCCCCCTCCCACCTGAACCGTACCAGGCCACATGCCCTCAACATTGGGAGGGTGCTTTGGGGGTCTGAGACCCCCAAAGCACCTTGTCCCCATGTTGATGAGGACAAGGGCCTCATCCCCACAACCCTGGCCGGTGGTTGTGGGGGTCTGCGAGCGGGGGGGCTTATCGGAATCTGGAAGTCCCTTTTAACAAGGGGACCCCCAGATCCCCCCCCCTGTGTGAAATGGTAAGGGGGTACAAAAGTAAAAATTTTAAAAATGACAAGAGACGGTCTTTGATAATTCCTTTATTAAAATCTTCTTTCTTCTTTCTTCTGATCTTCCTTTCTTCATCTTCTCCTTCTGGCATCTTCTTCCATTTTCTTCTTCCATCATCTTCTTCCTCCGATCCGCTTCTTCTTGCTCCGGTCTTCTCGTCCTTCTCGTCCGGCATCGGTGTCTCTTCTGGGCCGCTCCGCGCAATGGGAGGCTCCCGCTGTGTGAGGCTTCGCTCCGGCTGACAGGTCTTTTAAAACGGAGGGCACCTGGTGACCCCGCCCCCTCTGACGCACGGGGACGTCATGGGGACTTCCCTATGGCTTTCCCCATGACGTCAGAGGGGGGCGGGGTCACCAGGTGCCCTCCGTTATAAAAGACCTGTCAGACAGAGCAAAGCCTCACAGAGCGGGAGCCTCCCATTGCGAGGAGCGGCCCAGAAGAGACGCCCACGCGATTTTTTTTGGCCGGGGTTCCCCTTAAAATCCATCCCAGACCTGAAGGGTCTGGTATGGAAATTTAGGGGGCACCCCACGCCATTTTTTTTGGCTGGGGTCCCCCTTAATTTCCTTCCTAGACCTGAAGGGCCTGGTTATTGAATTTGGGGGGACCCCTACGCTTTTTTTTTTTATATATCAATGAATGACTGTTCTCTGTGTTACGGAGCCGACAATTCTTTTGCCGGCAATAGCCGCAAGTGATTTTAAATAGCTTTTTTTTCTGCAAAAATTACACTTTGTCATTCGAATCATTCGAATTCATTCGTTATATCTGCTATAATAATTTCTTTCGAATTAGTTGAAATTCGATATTGGTAGTTGGATTCGAATAATTTGGAGCTGAAATTTGTAAACGGAATTTTTCCTGCAAAAAATGACACTTTGTCATTCGAATTCATTCGAATCCATTTGAATTCATTCGAATTCATTTGAATCATTCATTATATCCGCTATAATAATTTCTTTCATATTAGTTGAAATTCGATATTTGGTAGTCGGATTCGAATAAATTCGGCGACGAAATTCGTAAACGGAATTTCGTATTCCGTACGGAATTCGTATTCGAAAAAATTCATACTACGGATTTGTAAATTCGTACGAATTTTATGCGGGTCTTGGAGTTCCGGCCCTCAGTACATATTACAAGGCAATCATACTTGATCAAACCAAAAAGTTGTGGGATATGGCCTCATTACAAATTTGGACCCTGATTGAAGCTGTGGCCTTTGCTGCAGCATGTGCTCCTCCAGTGATGTTGGCTGCTGTATGGATGGGACACCACCCTTCTCGCTCCTTTCTCCCCACAAATAACGCTACAATATCCACATGGAAATCCATTCTCCAAACATCAGAAGGGCTCCACATCCAAACACTTTATCAATTACCACTATCGACTTTGTCGCTCCTATCCCCAGACCTACCCCTGCAGAATTGGACCATGAGAGATATCCAAAAGATTGGGGATCTTTCCAGGAAAGTCATTTTCTCTCCTCCCTTAAACTCAAGGACCGCTTCGATATCCCCAACAAAGAATTTTATGTGTACATGAGACTCCGCCATATCATCTTAAAGAGGAGGGCCCACAAAAAAAATATATTTAAAAGTCAGCAGCTACAAATACTGCAGCTGCTGACTTTTAATAATCGGACACTTACCTGTCCCAGGGTCAAGCGATGCGGGGGAACGAGGCCCCCCTCGTTCCCCGCTCTGCTCGCGGCGCCGTGCGCCGTGATTCGACGCTCAGTCATCTGTGCGGCGCCTAGGGGAAGTGATGTCAGTGCACTGAAGGTGGCAGACTACAAGGGACCCCCTAGCAACAGGCATTTAGAGGTGAGTACGAATTTTTTTTTTTCCAATTATTTTTTTTTATTTTTTTTTAAGATTTTTAAGCCAATTTTTTTTTTTTGGTGGCAACACCACTTTAACTATCCCAGCCTCAAACAGCACCCTCACCAGAGACATTCTACATTTCTACACCCAGACCGATAACAAAGTTCATGGCATATCCTACCTATATAGCCTACTACTGAAACCAAAGCAAGAAAAACAGTCACCAATTATCGCTCAATGGGAATCCACACTACAAATCCAGATCTCCCCACCATCTGGTTCCGAGCGATACGTACTACTACCATATACTCCAGGAACATTTCCCACTTGGAAACACTAATGAAAATACTATATCGCTGGTTCTATACCCCTGTAAAACTGGCAGGGATGTTCCCATCTCATTCCAGCAAATGCTGGAGGAACTGCATTATGGATGGACATATGTTTCATATCTGGTGGGAATGCCTGTCTATTGTCATATTCTGGACCCTTATTCTGGACCCTTATTCAATATGTTACTGATGAACCTATTACCCTAACCCCGCAAATGTCTCTCTTCAGGCTAGATCTCTTCATCCATCCTATCATCACTCATATATTGATTGCTGCCCGAATATCTATTGCCCGCTTCTGAAAACAGGCTCAAGCACCTACAATACGTAGCACCATTGATATCCTTAACAATCACTTATCAATGGAATTCTTATTTCTTAAGTCCTAATGGGTTTAATGAGGATATCAATTTACATACTGTGGTTAGAGGGACTAGGGTTTTTAACGGTGCATATAAGTGAAATTCTAACTGAGAAAAATAAATAATTTGTTTTACATTTTTTATTAGAATCAAAGTTAAAAACATTTACACAAAGAAATATTCACAGTGGTTCACAGATATGGTGGTCTGAACAGGCAGGTAAGCTTGAAAGAATATTGTTGTACATTAACCCGACATGTTTCGCTGAAATGCTTCTTCAGGGGATGTACCAACTGTCACATAAGTATCAAGAGAAACTGTATATTTATGGAAACAAAAAACAATAACTAAATAAACAAAAAAAAATATTTATAGGCTAATATGTTATTAGAAAAACAGCACAAGCAGGACACCAAATAGAGCACGCTTACCCTGCAGACACATCCACCCAACGACAACCACTGCCTGAACCCTCAGACTAACACAAATACCCAAAGAAAAGGCCTCTTGGTGCAGTCACAGAAAGCAAAGAAAACCAAGCTAAAAAATGATGCAAAATAAAAAGTAAATATTTGTAATAGAAAATCCTGCTGTAATAATGAAACACCAAGGAACAGAAATGATTGATTTTTAAAAAAAATTTTTTTGCATACTTACTTATATAATCGCAAAGCATGGGATGGAGGGTGACTTGAGATAGCCTGCTGGATATTACTCGCAGGATATCGATCTAATGGTAAAAAGAAAAAAAAGAAAAGAAAGGAAAAATAAACCGTGGAGAGTGTGAGATACTGTATAATTTAATTAAGGAATGAACAATGGAGAAAATGGAAAGATTTTTTTGGAAAAAAAGGACATAAATATAGTATTGAATACCTCAAAAAAAAAAGGATGTATAAGGGGACTATGTCTCCAGAGAAGTATAAAACAGTAAAATAGTATATGAGGGATATATGATCTAATACAGATAGGGAGGACTGGAATAGGATTGGAGTATATGAGGCTATGAAGTTAGTGAGCAACAGATTTGATGAAAAGAACACAGTGAATAAAAAATCGTACCAGTAAATACAATGGTTAAACGAGGTCGTACCCTCCGGCTCTGGCAGCTAGAATGCCAAGAAAGCCAGCTTTATTTACCCTCCATCGAGTGAAAACGCCAGTGCGCATGCTCAGGGAACCCAAAAGGCCCCATGAACTACACAACCCAACAGGCTCTGCGGCAGTGGGAGGGCTCCAGACAGGATGAAGACATCAATATATATCGCGGCCGGAACGGGACCAACCCTAACATACCACAGGCCAATGGGGAGTAGACAAAGTGTTGGTAAACCACAGCAGATGGAATTGCTGTGAGGAGGAGACGCTAGAAAGCATAACATACTGTGGTGTGATGTGGTGATGGTATGCAGTCCCTGGTCTTTCTTGATAATTTATAACTTTATACAGGTGTGTAGTGGTGTTGCCGTATGAGGGTGCATGCGCTGATACACACAAACACACAGGGCCGTCTTTATTATTGCTTGGACCCTGGGTAAATGTTTCCCAACCAATGTAATTTTCCTCTCCACCTGCTCTGAGAGCAGCTAGACTCAATTCACTGAATCAAATCAGCCAGCAATTGGGATTGATCGCCAGAGGTTACAGTGTATTATTACTGCTCACTGACTGGCTGCTATAGGTTACAGCACACATTATGGCTCACTGATTATGTGCTAGAAGTTACAGCACATGATTTCTGCTTATTTATTGGTTGCTAGAGATTACTGTACATCAATGCTGCTCACTGATTGGTTTCTAGAGGTTATTGGACATCCTTACACCTCATTAATTGGTTGCTAGATGTTACTGCAAATCCTTACTGCTCAATGATTGGTTGCAAGAGGTTAATGTACATCATTACTGCTTACTGATTGGTTGCTAAAGGATACAGCACATCATCTCCTCACTGCCTGCACGCCATGGACTGGGGAGGTGAGGGGACCCATCAGTAGACAGAAAACTCCTAGGGATCCTAGGACTCCTGGGATCAGTGTCAATGCTGGGGGAGGGGGGTGTGTGATCAGTGGCAATGCTGGGGAGTTGATGGGATCAGTGGCAGTGGTGGGGGATTGGATTAGTTAGGAGGTAGTACACTGTGGCAAATTCTGAATCATGTAGAGCAAAGCAGGACATTTTTGGCAAGTATATAGTGGGGATTCTACACTGACCACCAATGTGAGAGGAAATTTGCACTAATCACCATGCAATGGGGGATTTTACGCCACCTAATATAAAGAGGAATTTCTACACTGACATCAATGTAATAGGGGAAGGGATCACCGCTCCAGGTGGATGTGTGGAAATGGCCCTCTCCTCAAGGTGGAAGCATCAGGTGCAGGCTAAGCATATAGCAATTAGAAGAGGGAAGGTCTGGACAATAAAGGCATTTTTATTAGCATGCAGCTGTCCAGACCTCCCCTCTTCTAATGTAATAGGGGCAGTTACACCAACCACCAGTGTAAGGGGGGGATATACAATGACCTCCATGTAAGGGGGAATTTACACTGACAACCATTGTCGAGGGGATTTGTACTGACCACCAATGTAAGGTGACATTTCTACACTGACCACCAATGTAAAGGGGGATTTACACTGACCACCAGTGTAAGGGCAATTCTGCGCTTACCACCAATGTAAAGGAAAATGTACACTGATCACCAATGTAATGAAGAATGTACACTGACCACCAATGTTAGGGAGACCTTCACACTGGCCAATAGTGTGAATGAAAGGATTGTACACCAAGCCCCAATGTAATGAGAAGATTTACTCTGACCACCAATGTAACTGTGAAATTTAGCCTGCGTTCACATTTATTTGTGTCAGGAACGCATGCAGAATCACTTTCCTGATACCACAGAAACGCGTTGCCCTTTAGCAGATACACAGCAGTGCCATTAATTGTTAATGACACCCTCACACATCTGCTGAGATGTGCATATTCACATCCACTAAAATTTTTTCGGGGGAAAAAGGGTTCCATCTTCAATTTTCTTACCTTTGCAGAACAGGCTGATGTTAGGCATAATGACCACCGTTGTAGGCAGGACTTTCAAGCATGCCCCTTTACCTCCCCAGTAGGCAACATTCAGCAGAAGTGATGGTGGATATGGCCTCAGGAGGCATGATATACATATGAATGCCACCTCTATTTACATATCAATGCCACGGTCCATGGCTATTTAAATATTAATGCCCCCGTTATTTACATATCAATGTCGGTTATTTACATGTAAACACAGGGTCTGCAGGTGAGTCATCTGTACATGACAATTGGGCAGAGCTGGGCAGCATTAGAAACATAACTTTATACTGAGATATCGGGACACAGCACGGGACTAAAACTTTAAAGGATGAGGGAATTTAAACTGGGATAATTGGTAAGTATGAGGCAGCTACTTTGGGCCCTGCAACAATGATGGGGCCTAGGTTCCTGCAAAGACATGCAGAGTTTTGCATGTTTGTGTGTGTGTACACATGCGTATAGATGGGTGTGTTTATGTGTGTATGTATGTGTGGGTAGGTGCATGTGGGCAGCTGTGTGTCTATATACATGCATGTATGTCACAGAGGTGTGTATATGCATGTGGGTATATACATGTAGTGGTTTATACACGTGGTCCTATGCAGACATGTGTGATGTCCTGTAGAGTGGCGGCCAGGACCTCAAACGCTGTATAGTAATAAACCAGAGGTTTATTACTATACAACACTTGAGGTCCTAGCCATCACTGTTCCAGATTGGCGGCGCTTTATGTAAGTGCAAGTTTACTATTTGTACATGATGTTTTGTGCTTGGGGTCCTCCCACCATTTTCCCTGGTTGGATTGGCAGCTTTTTATATAAGTGTTATTGGCACAATTGTTTTTTATATGTTTTTTTTTTATGCTAGTTCACCAATAAATACTGCACCATGAGATTTTCTCTTTGTCATTAAGGACTTATTACTTTGGATGGGATAAGCTGAGTTTTTTTTACTATGAGAAATAAAGCTTTCTGTTCATGGGATGTACCCATATACATTCTGAAAGACTGTATACCTCTGATGACCTGGTTCTTATCATATGCAATTTTTGCTGTTCTATTCTTTAGACGTCAACTATGTCTGTCAAAGGTAAAATTCAATAAAAACAATAAAAAAAAAAAAAGGTGTTTTTCTGACATTGGTGGAGGTTGCACTGGGTGATTGAAGCACTAGAGGAGGGAGATCACCTAAATGATATTACTTGATACTTCTTCACAAGACTTATTTTGAACTATTTTATGTTTGATCTTTTGAATATTTTCAATGTTGGACTCACTATTATAACATTAAGGGACATTTTGGAAGAATGACAGCACTCCCATATCATGCAAAAAGGCTTTATTATATCATAAAACATATAAAAACAATCCATACGGACAGGGGAACAAAAAGGCAGATGTGTTTCACATAACATCAACGTAAACATGCTTTCTCAATACAATCACTATTATAACACTTCAAGAGTTTTGAGTTTTCTGATACTTTGTTGAGCCTGCAATTTTTCTTTGTTACCTTTTAAATTAGACTGTGTCATTCACATATGATTGTGGTTTTATCTGGATTATCTATGGCCACATAATAAATGTTACTTCATGGTTTATATGGAAGCAAGTTTTATTTGTTTATTCATCATCCTCCAATTTATCTACTTGTTTCTCTAGGATACCTTGACTTTACCAGTTCGCAGCACATAGCCTATGTGTTTCTGTTTTGGATATCTCCATTCCTCCAGTGGATTGCAAGCAACATGGGACTGGGTCAATAGGATGCATGATACTACCATACATAACTGCTAGCCCATTCTATGGTTGAGTGCCTTGGGTCTGTTTGCTACATTTCTGTCAGTGAACTCATTGTAAAATCTGCAAATTGCTAACTTTTTTGTGAACCCCATTTGAAGTTAGTGAGAGGCAAATCTTGAAAATAAGTTCTGTCCATTTTCTAGGCTAATAGTCAAGGAACTGAAAAACAACGGTTATTGGGGAACTGAGCTTATATAGGGGGACATGCATCAATGAAAACAAACATAAAAATGCATAAATACAGTTTGGCCGGGAGAGGGTTCCTCATGTTATACAAGTTTGAGAGCAACATGGGAAATTCTTCAAATTATGTGCTTTAGAGATGCATTTAAGATATATGTTGGGTTAAAATATCAGTATGATTCTCCAGGACAGCATCAACCACCCCATATTCTGACATAGTTTGTAAGTGTAATACACTTTTTAATTTGTACATAATTTTTTGGATACATAAAGCAGGATTATCCCTATTTGGTTAATTGTAACTTGACTGGAAATCTTTTTTTAGGTTGTTTTTTTGCTGCAATGCATGCTTTCTTGACTAGCAGTATATATGACAGAATTGAGCAGTTAAAGTATTAGAGAGAGTACAGATCTAATGTATCCGAAGCTTTATACTTGAAAATAAAATTAATAACTTACAATACTGGACACTTTCCCCCCCTTCCTGCCCAACCCATTTTTCAGCTTTCAGCAATGTCGCAATTTGAATGACAATTGCAACACTGTACCAAAATACATTTTTTATGATTTTCTTCACACAAATAGAGCTTTCTTTTGGTGGTATTTAATCACCACTGAGTTTTTTTTTATTTTTTTGCTAAAACAAACAAAAAATACTAAACAGTTTGAAAAGAAAAAAAAAAAGTTTTTCTTAGTTTCTGTCAGAAAATGTGTTGATTTGATCTGATGAGGTGGCACTGAAGGGCATGGATGGGGTGGCACTGATGAGGAGGAATTAATGTGCAGCACTTATGGGCACTGATAAGTGGAACTGATTTGCAGCACTGATGAGCACTGATAGGCTGCACTGATGGGCACTGATAGGTGGCACTGATGGGCACTGACAGACAGCACTGATGGACGGCACTGATAGGCAGTCCTGATGGGCACTGATGGGCGGCACTGATTGGCATAACTGATGGGCACAGATTGGCCTCACTGATGGGCACAGACTGGTGTCCCCGATGGGCACAGAATGGCATCACTAATGGGCACTGCTGGGACTGCATTGTAATCAGGGCACTGATTATCAGTGCCCTATTTACCTTTCAAATCTTCCTTGTGAGGAGTTGCCGTTGATCGGCTCTCCTCACCTCATACTTTGTTAGTGTGAGGTGAGGAGAGCTGATGAATGGCACTTCCTTGATTACATGTGATTGGCTGTAGTTGGACACAGCCGATCACATGGGCAAAGAGCCCCAGCCATGGCTTTTTGCGATCGTGGCTATACTGGGAGCTGTCATATGACGTCATCCCAGAATGAGAACCGCAACGGTCTGCCGTCATTTGACGGTGGGCAGCAAGTGGTTAAGCTAAATGCCTAAAATTCCTAACAGTTGCCAAACAACAACAAAACATAGCATAGTGTGGGATCTTATTTTAGTGCAGTACCCCACTGTATTTTGTGTGTGGTAAAATTTGGTAATGATGGGAGGGGTTTAAAGGGGTATGGATAAATAAAATCCAAGTAGTACTCACTGTATATGCAGCATACATATATCAGAGTTCTTGTAACCAAAAATATTTTTTTATTATTGCGTCACAAGTGAGAATCTCACAGACACATAAACCTCAGCTAAATAATTTTACAAAATTAAACTCTTCCATTACATATGCTATTCTGCACACAGAATATACGGTAAGCAGACAGCCAGTGTTAATTTTGTCTACTAAATTGACTAAAACATTTTTGTCGACTAAATTAATACTATTTTAGTCTACTAAAATATGACTAAAACTAAAACAATTGAGATGACTAAAATAGGGCTAAAGCTAAAATGACATTTTAGTCAAAAGACTAAACTAGGACTAAAACTAAAATGGCATTTTAGTCAAAAGACTATGACTAAAACTAAATTGAAATTTGACTTCAAAAATTAACGCTGGTGTGCATGTTCATACCTCAATAACATAAATAATAACATATGAGACATTTCACTCCAGCAGTATATATTGAGTTTGGAAATGGTAGAGAAAGGTTAACTAATGCATTACAATTTAATTACACCCATTCGATTTTAGACGACTAAAATTTGTTTTAGTCGACTAAAATGTACTGGAGATTTTGTCAACTAAATACGAAACAATTGCAGAAGACTAAAATGGGGCTAAAACTAAAATGTAATTTTAGTCCTAAGACTAAATTGAAATTTGCTGCCAAAATTAACACTGCAGACAGCTAATACTTTTTTCTGAGCATAATTTAAAGAAGAAGTTCATTAGCATAGTTGAGAACTTCTCAGCAACCAGCAACTGTTGAGACAGTGAACACTTGGTCAGTAGTAAATACTTGACAATATAGTATAATAAGTGAATAAGTGTGGCGCTGTGAAACTTGTATCTGAACGGTAGCTGTAAGCGAGAATCAAATCCCTATTACACTGCTATCATCCAGATTTTAGTGACTAATCACCATATATAAAAGATGGTGAAGAGAAAGTGAATATAAACAATCCACGTCAGAACTGTTTATAAAAATACAAATACAAATAAAAATAGAAATAGAACGTCTATGTGAATCATATACGTGAATTAATTAAATGACATGGTACAAGAGCAAGGAGGTGCTACAATAGTATATAAAAGAACACTGAGATATCGTGATATTCTGAAAATAAAAATCGCACAGTGTTACAATTGATTTTTTGCACCTACAACCATAACCTCAGTTGAATGAGCATATGTGATCATGATCCAAAACACTAGTGTGATTAAAAGAGATATCAATCATAAAAATATTAAACTCAATAGTACCATATATGAAAAATTGAAATCAAACAAGTGCTAATGTTACACGTGTTGAAATTGGTTAGATGTATGGATTCAAGTGTCCAAGATGGTAAATCTCATATGTGATGATGTGCTAGTATTCTCATAATACTATATAATGTTCATCAACGTATCATCCTCATATACTTTGGACGGCGTCAAGAACTATGTGGTGCAGGGATGAGATCTGGTACGCTTACCGTCAGAGATGGACCCACTAACCTTTGGTGAGGGGTCAAACAAAGCTTGAGTATGCCGATGGATGGCGCTTGCAGGATGGTAAGCCGGGATCAGGAGCCTGGGAGAACAAGACTGGGCCGACACCACAGTCTATACTCACCAAATCACCGATCGCAGTATAGAGACTATACTTTAGAAAACCGCACAGGAACACGATTGTTAACACCGAGACCCCTCAGTGGGTCAAGACCATGAAAATAAAAGAGATAAAGAGGGCCTCCTCATAGTGTAAATCAATCCGGTAACGGAGTGAATTTATTTAAAAATTCTTGTTTGTCAAATTAAAACGGTCAAAGTAAAAACAGAGACAAATCAAGAAGTAAAAGAATAAACGCAGTGGTAATGGGTATAGCGTATCCGCCCTACGCGTTTCGTCTTACATGCCCCTGTTGAAGTCTCGTAAGACGAAACGCGTAGGGCGGATACGCTATACCCATTACCACTGCGTTTATTCTTTTACTTCTTGATTTGTCTCTGTTTTTACTTTGACCGTTTTAATTTGACAAACAAGAATTTTTAAATAAATTCACTCCGTTACCGGATTGATTTACACTATGAGGAGGCCCTCTTTATCTCTTTTATTTTCATGGTCTTGACCCACTGAGGGGTCTCGGGGTTAACAATCGTGTTCCTGTGCGGTTTTCTAAAGTATAGTCTCTATACTGCGATCGGTGATTTGGTGAGTATAGACTGTGGTGTCGGCCCAGTCTTGTTCTCCCAGGCTCCTGATCCCGGCTTACCATCCTGCAAGCGCCATCCATCGGCATACTCAAGCTTTGTTTGACCCCTCACCAAAGGTTAGTGGGTCCATCTCTGACGGTAAGCGTACCAGATCTCATCCCTGCACCACATAGTTCTTGACGCCGTCCAAAGTATATGAGGATGATACGTTGATGAACATTATATAGCATTATGAGAATACTAGCACATCATCACATATGAGATTTACCATCTTGGACACTTGAATCCATACATCTAACCAATTTCAACACGTGTAACATTAGCACTTGTTTGATTTCAATTTTTCATATATGGTACTATTGAGTTTAATATTTTTATGATTGATATCTCTTTTAATCACACTAGTGTTTTGGATCATGATCACATATGCTCATTCAACTGAGGTTATGGTTGTAGGTGCAAAAAATCAATTGTAACACTGTGCGATTTTTATTTTCAGAATATCACAATATCTCAGTGTTCTTTTATATACTATTGTAGCACCTCCTTGCTCTTGTACCATGTCATTTAATTAATTCACGTATATGATTCACATAGACGTTCTATTTCTATTTTTATTTGTATTTGTATTTTTATAAACAGTTCTGACGTGGATTGTTTATATTCACTTTCTCTTCACCATCTTTTATATATGGTGATTAGTCACTAAAATCTGGATGATAGCAGTGTAATAGGGATTTGATTCTCGCTTACAGCTACCGATCAGATACAAGTTTCACAGCGCCACACTTATTCACTTTTTATTTCTTTCACAATCTGTCATATTGTTGTGTTGGCAGCTTTTTCATAGGGGAAGCGCAGCTGCATCCATATAAATATAGTATAATGAGTGCAGGGGCAAGGAGTATGTAATTCAGAAAATGCAGAAGTTTGTATTGCAAAAAGTGTAGGGGTCAAGGATACATAATACACAGAGTATATGGGTCAGGAGCAAGGTTCAAGGATGTATATAAAAAAATAAAAAAAAAAACTTTCCATTTTAACTCAAGTTTCATTTTTACTGTAACCTACCTTTTAACCTAATGTTTATATGTAACCTAACATTTTAACGCTAACTTGAACCTAATCACTCTTGCAACCTAAATCTCTATAACACCAATGTTTATTATAAACAGAACCAATATTAAAATATTGTTTTAGCCTAAACCAACACACAAAAAAAATCCTTCAAAAAGCCATATCAGATTTCTTTTTCTTTATTAGCAACTTTTAAATGCAAGTACACATTAAATCACCCCCTTCCTCATCTTTCTAGAAATCCACATTATTCTACTAAAATACTAATATTTAATTATGGTTACTTATCAGTTTGCTTTAAAATAAAAAGCATATTTACTGACTTGGAATACTTGATTTTGCCATAGTTTATATTAACTATTGATCTTGTTTTCCTTTCACTTTAGCTGCCTGAAATGCTGTTTGGATTATTTTCCTTTAGGTTGTCATGCCCCCAATTGACTGCCCCACAAAATCAATATGTTTTGTCAGAGTGGAAGAAGAAGAGAGGAACTATGATCTTGTCTGCACAGCTGAATCCTTCACATGATTTAAGCACTTAAGATGAAGACTGTATAATTAAGTGGAGACCTGAACTCAAGTCTCCCATTGCACCAAGGCAGTTATTAAGATGAGTGAAACCCACTATAATTATCCAGTAAAGAGTGTGATGATTGGCTGCTCTGTGTCAAGCCTCTAGTGGCTTGCTTTGTCACAAATGCGAAAAGGAGAGTTCACTTTCTGTCAAAACTGGCTTTGAAAATGTTATCATTTTAAATGCCGTGAAAGAGAGGGAGCTGGGCCTAGGGGTATACACAGACCCATATGCTGGTGACAGTGATACAAGTGTAATTCTAGACTATTAGAGTGACACATAAGATCATTTTTGCCCTAGAACATGAGACAGTTGAGAAGATTATGCAGGACAGGCTGTCACACAATAAAATTTTCAGAAATCTGTGAACTCCTGATCAGATCCATTGAATATTTTATTGCTTAACACTTGGATAAAGCATATTCGTAAATCACACACATAAAGTCAGGAAGCAGAGTAAATTAAAGGTTAAGGGCATCAGAATTTACATGCCAGCAAGAAAGAATGCAAAAAAATCATACCTAACCAAAAGAGATTGCAATCAGACTGAGAAGCTTTAGTTAAAACTAGGACACTATAAATAGCATTTTCAAATGTGTGTGTGCTTTCAAAGAAAATTGACATAAATTAGCTTTTAGGTGAATTTAATGCTTTATAGATTACGATTGCTTTTAGACTTATTTTAAAGATTACTCGAATTCTGTATTCTTAATTTGTAAAGTAGCTCAAACTTTTATTATAATTTTCTGTTTTGTTTGATGATGTATTTTAAAATGGTATGATAGCATATTTAAATGGAAAATTTGATATTTTCAAATGCAAACAAATCAAATTTAGGAAAGTGGTAAACAATTAGAGAACTGATATTTGCCTGAAAATAAAATATATGAACTAGAAATGTAAAGGATAGATAGATAGATAGATAAAGCGCTGCGCAAACTGTTGGCGCTATATAAATCCTGTATGATAATAATAAAAATAATAATAATAGATAGATAGATAGATATTTATTTTAATTAACAAGCATATTTGAAAAGATGAACTAAAACAGATTATGTTAGCTTATTTAGGCAGAATATTGAAAAGGATCATTTCCTTTCAACACAAAAAATCTATGATTGCCTGAGACAACGTTTGTTCAACAATGTCATAAAGGTCAGCGATAGAAAACAACATGATATGCTTTTGCAGTTCTTGTGACATCTGAATGCTATATCCCGGGTGGTAAGAGTAGCCCAAGGGGGGTGGGGACTCCTGCACTTGGAGAACAAAAGCAGCCCTTCTGCTAATTGACTGATAAATCAGCCATATTCCCCTGTGGGAATCACACAAGACAGTAGCAGATGGAGACAGCTTGAACACTATGGAAGAAAAGCTCCTAAAAACCTGCTGTGAAGCTGCCCACAATTATGTTTCACAACACTTTTTTCTTGTTTAACACAACCAAAGGAAGATGGGCAAAGATGGTGAAAGACTCAAAGGTCAAAAACTGAGGATTGTATACACTTTTTCTAAAAGAGCAGTTGGATTAGCCATACACCGCACAATTCAACTATTGCTTGTGACGATTGAGTCTTGTAGGGCCACACTAATGATTTTAACAGTTGTTCAGGCAATCAGAAAAGCTTGTAATCTATTGGAAAATCTCTGTGAGCTTGCAGCAATCCTTCTATTTCCTTATGGAGAGAAAGGAAGAAAATGTTAGACAGAGTAACCCCACTATCATATGTGGCCAAGTCGTACAGCGCATCATCACTCGCTTTTGCCCAGCTTTTGTCTTTAGTTATTTTTGGTGAGACAGCTGCCTATTTAACTGCCATGTATAAAAAGAAGAACACAAAGTTTAAGCCATTAGAAATTGACTGTGTTTAGATAAGTACTCGGTGTGATCAGGTATAAAAGAACTCACATCTAGAAAATTAAACATACAAACAACTGAATTAACTATTTTGTGAATGTTAAATTGAATTTAAGTAAATTGGCTTGGTGAGCATCATTTCTAGATGTGAATTAGTGCTGAGCGTTGCTGGATATTTGCTCAACACTTACTGTAATTAAATCCACAAAACCCAAACATAGTGCCTGCACCAAAATAGAGTCATTTCTGTTTCCTGACCCTTTTCAAGGCAAATTTGCAAACAGGGGTAGCTGGGCACCGCCATGGAGGACATGTATGAATGTAAAAACTTTTTATTAGAAAACAAAGTTTCACAGGGAAGTGTTCTTTTTAAAAGGCTTAGGGGGTAACATTTAAAACACACATTTATTTTAAATAACATGCTTGGAGACGCATTAAACAGGCAAATGTTGTGACTTACCTATAGCATGTACACCTCCAAAATAAATTCCACTTAATTGCATTTCTGGTCCCTGATCTGCTTATAGTTGTAAACAAAGTGGCAGGGGCAGAATGATGTTACTGATTTGACTGTCACCACAACTGACAGTTCCCAGGGTGCTGCTGTTTACAATCCAGCTGCATCGGGGATCTGTTAAAGGTGGACGTTGGGTGGGAGATGGGCCTTGTGGTGCAGATCATCATGGATGGGATTGTAGGTGTATGCCATGTTGCTCATCATGATTGACAATAGCTCTACAGCACTGAACATGAAGTGATTCATGTTGGAATTACATAATGGAGCATATTGTTATTTTTTTTATTTATTTAAGCACTTTTTCACAAGTGTCTGCTTTTTTATCTAACACTTGCTTTGTGCCATGGTTGAAATAATTTGGGATTATGGAGGGGGGATTATGGTATGGGGTAGACATGTGCACAACAAAAAAATTTGTTTATTTTCGTTTCGTTTTTTTCGTTTCCGAAAAAAAAATCGTTTTTTTTCGTTTCGTTTTTTTCGTTTCCGTTGATTCGTAACGATTCGTACATTCGTAATTTGTCGGTGTTCGGAATTATAATGATTCGTACATTCGTAAGTCGTCTGTATTGGTATTCGTAACGATTCGTACATTCGTAAGAGTTATTTTTTCGTTGATTCGTTTTTTCGGACGCATTCGTATTTATTCGTACATTCGTAACATTCGTAACATTCGTAGATTCGTAATCGGAGCATAATTCATAATTTTATGTAATGTGTATGCTATTATTACATTTTAATAATTTACGAATCGAAAAAAAAAGTTACGAATCGAAAAAAAAAAGTTACGAATCGAAAAAAAAGTTACGAATGTACGAATTTTTTTTTGTTCAATAGAGACACGGAAAATTACAAATCGAAAAAAAAAAAAAAAAAGTTACGAATCGAAAAAAAAAGTTACGAATCGAAAAAAAAAGTTACGAATGTACGATTTTTTTTGTTCAATAGAAACACGGAAAATTACAAATCGAAAAAAAAATAAAATAAAAAGTTACGAATCGAAAAAAAAGTTACGAATCGAAAAAAAAAGTTACGAATGTACGAATTTTTTTGTTCAATCCATTCGAAGCACGTTTAGCAGCACCATTGTAAGGGACACGGAAAATTACCAATTCAACAAAAAAAAAAGTTACGAATGTACAAATTTTTTCGTTCGTTTTCGTTTTTCGAATTTTCTTCATTAGTACATTCGTTGTTTCTAATTATTTTTTTCGGATTTTCGTTGTTTTTCGGATTCGTTCGATTCAAATGATTCGTTAATCGGATTCGTACGATTCGAACAATTCGTTATTCGGATTCGTATGATTCGAATGATTCGTTCATTCGTACGAAAACGAACGAACGAAAATAACGGAAAAAAACGAAAAACGAATTAAAAAAAAGGAAACAAATTGCACATGTCTAGTATGGGGTTGTTTTTCAGGGGTTGGGCTTGGCCCCTTAGTTCCAGTGAAGGGAACTCTTAAGGCGTCAGCATATCAAGACATTTTGGACAATTTCATGATCCCAACTTTGTGGGAACCGTTTGGGGATAGCCCCTACTGTTCCAACATGACTGCACACCAGTGCACAAAGCAAGGTCCATAAAGACTTGGCAGAGCGAGTTTCGGGTGGTGGAACTCGACTGGCCTGCACAGAGTCCTGACCTCAACGGCATAGAACACCTTTTGGGATGAATTAGAGCGGAGACTGCAAGCCAGGCCTTCTTGTATAACATCAGTGCCTGACCTCAAAAATCCATTTCTGGAAGAATGATCAAACATTCCCATAGACACACTCCTAAACCTTGTGGACAACCTTCCAAGAAGAGCTGAAGCTGTTATAGCTGCAAAGGGTGGGCCAACTCAATATTGAACCCTACAGACTAATGCCCCATACACACGGTCGTACATTCCGACCACAAAATCTGTCGGATTTTTTCCGACAGATTTTGTCCGAAACTTGTGTTGCACACACGCGGTCGGACAAAGTTGTCGGAAAATCTGATCGTTCCGAATGAGGTGACGTATAAAACGTACGACGGGACTACGTAGAGGCCAGTAGCCAATAGCTTTCGTCTCCAAATTTCTTCTGAGCATGCGTGGCACTTTGTGCGTCGGCATTCTCTACACACGATCGGAAAAAGTCTGATCGGATTTTGTTGTCGGAAAATTTTAGATCCTGCGCTCAAATTTTTTCTGTTGGAAATTCCGACGGAAAAAGCCCGCTAGAGCACACACACGATCGGATTTTCGGACAACATAATCCGATCTGATTTTTTCCATCGGAATATCCGACCGTGTGTACGGGGCATTAGACTGGGGTGGCATTAAAGTCCATGTGCATGTAAAGGCAGGTGTCCCAATACTTTGACAATATAGTGTGTATATATATATATATATATATATATATATATATATATATATACACAGTGGTGTGAAAAAGTGTTTGCCCCCTTCCTCATTTCCTGTTCCTTTGCATGTTTGTCACACTTAAGTGTTTCGGAACATCAAACCAATTTAAACAATAGTCAAGGACAACACAAGTAAACACAAAATGCAATTTGTAAATGAAGGTGTTTATTATTAAAGGTGAAAAAAAATCCAAACCATCATGGCCCTGTGTGAAAAAGTGATTGCCCCCCTTGTTAAAACATACTATAACTGTGGTTGTCCACACCTGAGTTCAATTTCTCTAGCCACACCCAGGCCTGATTATTGCCACACCTGTTCACAATCAAGGCATCACTTAAATAGGAGCTGCTTGACACAGTAAGGTCCACCAGAAGATCCTTAAAAGCTACACATCATGCCGAGACCCAAAGAAATTCAGGAACAATTGAGAAAGAAAGTAATTGAGATCTATCAGTCTGGAAAGGGTTATAAAGCCATTTCCAAAGCTTTGGGAATCCAGCGAACCACAGTGAGAGCCATTATCCACAAATGGCGAAGACATGGAACAGTGGTGAACCTTCCCAGGAGTGGCCGGCCGCCCAAAATTACCCCAAGAGCGCAGCGACGACTCATCCAAGAGGTCACAAAAGACCCCCACAACAACGTCCAAGGAACTGCAGGCCTCACTTGCCTCAGTTAGGTCAGCGTTCATGCCTCCACCATCAGGAAAAGACTGGGCAAAAATGGCCTGCATGGCAGAGTTCCAAGGAGAAAACCACTGCTGAGCAAAAAGAACATCAAAGCTCGTCTCAATTTCTCCACAACACATCTTGATGATCCCCAAGACTTTTGGGACAACATTCTGTGGACCGATGAGACAAAAGTGGAACTCTTTGGAAGGTGTGTGTCCAAGTATATCTGGCGTAGAAGGAACACTGCATTTCAGAAAAAGAACATTATACCAACAGTAAAATATGGTGGTGGTAGTGTGATGGTCTGGGGCTGTTTTGCTGCTTCAGGACCTGGAAGACTTGCCGTGATAAAAGGAACTATGAATTCTGCTGTCTACTAAGAGATCCTGAAGGAGAATGTCCGACCATCTGTTCGTGTACTCAAGCTGAAACGAACTTGGGTTCTGCAGCAGGACAATGATCCTAAACACACCAGCAAGTCCACCACCGAATGGCTGAAGAAAAACAAAATGAAGACTTTGGAGTGGCCTAGCCAAAGTCCTGACCTGAATCCTATTGAGATGTTGTGGTATGACCTTAAAAAGGCCGTTCATGCTCGAAAGCCCTCTAATGTAACTGAATTAGGACAATTCTGCAAAGATGAGTGGGCCAAAATTCCTCCAGGACGCTGTAAAAGCCTCATTGCACGTTATCGCAAACGCTTGGTTGCAGTTGTTGCTGCTAAGGGTGGCCCAACCAGTTATTAGGTTTAGGGGGCAATCACTTTTTCACACAGGGCCATGATGGTTTGGATTTTTTTTCACCTTTAATAATAAACACCTTCATTTACAAATTGCATTTTGTGTTTACTTGTGTTGTCCTTGACTATTGTTTAAATTGGTTTGATGTTCCGAAACACTTAAGTGTGACAAACATGCAAAGGAACAGGAAATGAGGAAGGGGGCAAACACTTTTTCACACCACTGTATATATATATATATACACAGTTGTGCTCATAAGTTTACATACCCTGGCAGAATTTATAATTTCTTGGCCATTTTTCAGAGAATATGAATGATAACACAAAAACTTTTCTTTCACTCATGGTTAGTGTTTGGCTGAAGCCATTTATTATCAATCAAGTTTGTTTACTCTTTTTAAATCATAATCACAACAGAAACTACCCAAATTACCCTGATCATAAGTTTACATACCCCAGTTCTTAATACCGTGTATTGCCCCCTTTAACATCAATGACAGCTTGAAATTTTGTTGTATTTGTGGATGATGCTTTTTATCTTCTCAAATGGTAAAGCGGTCGGATAACTCTGGGAGGCTGTACTATGCCGTCTTCCCACAATCCCGCTGTTGCGCGCCCCCTGGGCACGTACCCGAGAACATCCATGACCGCTGGGTCGGGAGCTGATACCGGCCGTTTACCACGTGATCGCTACGTCAAATGACGGAGTGATCACTAGAAAACAAACCGGCGTCACGTCTGGTTCCTCTCTCCTCTCTCGCAGCACTGTGGGCTGGATGTGTAGTGCCCACAGTGCTGATATGTGCCCATTCCAGCCATCCATACCCAGCCATCCATACCCATCCATGCTCAGCATACTCATCCATCCATACTCAGCATACTCATCTATCCATCCATGCTCGCCCATCCATGCTCAGCATACCCATCCATACTCAGCATACTCATCCATCCATCCATACTCAGCATACTCACCCATCCATCCATACTCAGCATACTCATCCATCCATGCTCACCCATCCATACTCAGCATACTCATCCATCCATCCATGCTCACCCATTAATACTCAGCATACTCATCCATCCATCCATGCTCACTCATCCATACTCAGCATACTCATCCATCCATACTCAGGATACTCATCCATCCACCCATGCTCCGCCATCCATACTCAGCATACTCAGCCATCCATACTCATCATACTCATCCATCCATCCTCAGCATACTCATCCATCCCTCCATGCTCAGCCATCCGTGCTCAGCATACCCATCCATACTTAGCATACTCAACCATCCATCCTCATCCATACTCAGCATACTCATCCATCCATCCATGCTCACCCATCCATACTCATCCATCCATGCTCACCCATCCATACTCATCCATACTCAGCATACTCATCCATCCATGCTCAGCCATCTATACTCAGCATACTCATCCATACTCAGCATATTCATCCATCCATCCATGCTCAGCCATCCATACTCAGCATACTCATTCATCCATCCATGCTCAGCCATCCATACTCAGCATACTCATCCATCCATTCATGCTCAGCCATCAATCCATCCTCAGCAATACTCATCCATCCATCCAAATCTTCTCCTCATTCCTAAATCCCGCTACAAATCAAAGGGGCAACGGAGATTCGCTGTCCAAGGACCACGGCTATGGAACGCTCTACCAACCGACATTCGCATGGAAGAAAACCATCAGGCCTTCAGGAAGAAACTCAAGACCTACCTCTTCTAGAAGCTCGACAACCAAACACCAATACAGCGCCTTGAGGCGATTCAGTTCGCATTGTAGCGCTATACAAGTTATTCATTCATTCATTCATTCATGCTCAGCCATCCCATCCACCCCATCCATAATTAGCCATACCCAGCCTTACCCAGCAATACCCAGCAATTCTCAGCCATACCCAGCCATACTCAGCTGTACCCAGCCATACTCAGCCATACTCAGCCGTACTCAGCCGTACTCAGTCGTACCCAGCCATACTCAGCCGTACCCATCTGTACTCAGCCGTACCCATCTGTACTCAGCCGTACCCATCTGTACTCAGCCATACTCATTCATGCTCAGCCATCCCCATCCACAGCTCAACCATCCCCATTCATGCTCATCCATACCACATCAGGTATCATCCATGCCACATCCATGCAACTACAGTGCCTCACAAAAGTGTAATAGGTAGTCAAATTAGATTTGAACTTATGTCCCTAGAACACCTGATGGTTCTCCCTGCATGTTGGTCCTCTGTATGTGGCCACGCTGTGGAAAAGTCTCACACATGTGGTATCGCCGTACTCAGAAGGAGTAGGAGAATCTATTTTGGGGTGTAATTTTTGGTATGTACATGCTATGTGTTAGGAACATTGTGTAAATGAACAAGGTTGTGTAAAACAAATGCATTTTCATTTTCTTTACACATTTTCCAAAAACTTGTAGAAAAAATTACATGTTCAAAAGACTCGATATGCCTCATAGATTATACATTGGGTTGTTTTCTTTCCACAATGGGGTCATTTTTGGGGCGTTTCCATTGTCTTTGTTCTCCAGGGCCTTCAAAAGTGTAAAGCCCCATACACACGGTCGGATTTTCCGATGGATTCTGTCCTATCAGACAATGTTGTCGGAAATTCCGACCATGTGTAGGCACCATCGGACAGTTTCCATCAGATTGTCCGACGGACAAAGTCCTATCTCCTGCTGGATAGATTTTTTGACAACAAAGTCCGATCACACCAAATCCGATCGTGTGTAGCGAATTCCGACGGACAAAGTGCTACGCATGCTCAGATCACATTACGAGACCAAAGCTATTGGCTACTAGCCTCTACGTAGTCCCGTCGTAGGCAACAAACGTCACCACGTTCAGAATGATCGGATTTTCCGACAACTTTGTCCGACCGTGTGTATGAAAAACCAACATTGGACAAAGTACGACGGACATGATCCGACGGACCTGGTCCTCGGATAATCCAAGCGTGTGTATGGGGCTTAAGAGGTAGTCAAGAAATGATATGTGTAATTTATGCTCCAAGAACGCCTGATGGAGCTCCCTGCATGTTGGGCCTCTGTATGTGGCCATGCTGTGTAAAAGTCACACACATGTGATATTGCCATACTCAGGAGGAATAGTAGAATGTGTTTTGGTGTGTAATTTGTGCTATGCATATGCTGTGTGTGAGAAATTACCTGCTAATATAAGAATTTTGTGAAGAAAAAAAAAAAATAAAAAAAAATTGATATTGCAAAGAATTGTGGGGAAAAAATAGAACTTCAAAAAACTCACCATGCTTCTTACTAAATACCTTAGAATGTCTACTTTCCAAAAAGTGGTCATTTGGTGGGTGTTTGTACTTTCCTGGCTTGTTAGCGTCTCAAGAAATGAGATAGGCCCCTTTCACACATGCGGTCTGTATGTTCGTTTTTCATCCATCCGTTTTTGGATTAAAAACGGACATACATGTATGTCTATGGGATAGCGGGTGTTAGCGGATGAGCATCCGCTGACACCCGCTATCGTCGGCCTCCGCTATTGTCCGATTCTGCAGACGGAGGAAAACCCTATTTTTCCATCCGTCTGCAGAGCGGATGGGATGAACACGGACAGACGGTCCGTGTTCATCCGATCCCCCATAGAGGAGAGCGGAGAACTGACAGGGCGGTCCCTGAGCAGCGGATCTTCACGGGGCAGATCAATATGGATCCGTCCCATGTGAAAGGGGCCATAGGCCGTCGGTACTTCAGGTGTGGTCAATTTTCAGAGATTGGCACCATAGCTTGTAGACTCTATAACTTTCACAAAGACCAAAGAATATACACCAATTTGGGTTATTTTTACCAAAGATATGTAGTGGTATAAATTTTGGCCAAAATATAGGAAGAAAAATTACTAATTTGCTAAATTGTATAACAGAAACAAAGAAAAATGCATTTTTTTTTCCGAATTTTCAGTCTTTTTTTTATTTTATAGCGCAAAAAAAATAAAAAACCCAGCGGTGATTAAATACCACCAAAAGAAAGCTCTATTTGTGTGAAAAAAAGGACAAAAACTTCATATACGTACAGTGTTGCATGACTGAGTAATTGTCACGAAAGCTGAAAATTGGTCTGGTTAGGAAGGGGGTTTAAGTGACCAGTGGGTAAGTGGTTAAAGAGGACACTGCATGCAGACATTGTTGCTTCACTCACTTTATCAAGTCCTGTGAGGAGATCCTTTGTACCAGTTGTTTCACCCTGTTGAAACATTGCATTTAGTACACTGGCCAGGACATATTGGGCCTTTTTCAAGGAGCTAGCTGAAGACTTAGGGCTTCATCTCCACTGTCAGGACTTCCACATTTCTTCTCTTATTAGGCCAAGAACTCAGTAATAAACCCTTATATTTGTTAGGAGGAACACTAACTTTCAACACAAAGTTGATACTGCATATCCTTGCATGTTGTACAACGCATTAAACTTCAGGGCTGTTTCTATTTTGCATGTGACTTCATGTTATACTGCCAAACACCAGAGTTGCTATATTTACCTAGTGGGTTAAATTATTACTTTTTTTATTCTTTTTTATATCTGTTTTACGAGACGGTCTTTCCCGTAAAATACTTTTTGGTTTACTACAGCTTGTGTTTGGTTTACTACAGCTCAGGGGGTTTAGTACACGCCCCACATTATATAAGGCCGCCGCAATGGCGGCCTCGTATATTGTCTGTGTCAGTGATATTATGTGCTGCTGACTGCTGACATTATCTGCTGTGATTCTGGGGATTAGTGTGTGTGTGCTGTTAGTACAGCATTGCAGTATCACATCTGGCGGGTGTCTATAGTATGCCTGTGAAGGGGCGCATGTTTCCTGTGCTTAGAACTGTCCCTGCACAAAGTGTAATTTTTGCAGGAAAAAAAGCTATTTAAAATCACTCGCGGCTAATGAATTGATGGCTCCCGTAACACAGAGAACAGTCATTCATTGAAAGTCATTGATAAAAAAAAGTCATTGATAAAAAAAAAATAAAAAAAAAATAATAAAAGCGTGGGGGTCCCCCCAAATTTAATAACCAGGCCCTTCAGGTCTTCTATGGATATTAAGGGGAACCCCAGCCAAAAAAAAAAAAAATGGTGTGGGGTCCCTCTCAAAATCCATACCAGACCCTTATCCGAGCACGCAACCTGGCAGGACGCAGGAAAAGAGGGGGGGACGAGAGCGGCACCCACTCCCTCCTGAACCATACCAGGCCACATGCCCTCAACATTGGGAGGGTGCTTTGGGGTCCCCCCCCAAAGCACCTTGTCCCCATATTGATGAGGACATGGGCCTCTTCCCCACAACCCTGGCGATTGGTTGTGGGGGTCTGCGGGCGGGGGGCTTATCGGAATCTGGAAGCCCCCTTTAACAAGGGGACCCCCAGATCCCGCCCTCCCATGTGAAATGGTAAGGGGGTACAAAAGTACCCCTATCATTTCACCAAAAAAGTGTCAAAAATTGTAAAAATTACAGGAGACGGTCTTTGACAATTCCTTTATTAAAATCTTCTTTCTTCTGGTTTTCCTTCTTCCTTTCTTCATCCTTCGGTTTATTCATCTTCTCCTTCTGGCATCTTCTCCCATCTTCTTCTTCCATCTTATTTTTCCTCCGATCTGCTTGTTCTTGCTCTGGTCTTCTCGTCCGGCATCTTCTTCCACGGCGTCGGTGTCTCTTCTAGGTCGCTCCGCGCAATGGGAGGCTCCTGCTGTGTGAGGCTTCGCTGCGTCTGACAGGTCTTTTATAATGGAGGGAGGGGCCACCTGGTAACCCCGCCCAGTCTGACGCACGGGGATGTCATGGGGAATTCCCTATGGCTTTCCTCATGACGGTGAGCGGCCCAGAATAGACACCGACGCCATGGAAGAAGATGCCGGACGAGAAGACTAGAGCAAGAAGGAGAGGATCGGAGGAAGAAGAAGATGGAAGAAGAAGATGGAAGAAAATGCCGGAAGGAGAAGGTGAAGAAACCGAAGGATGAAGAAAGGAAGAAGGAAGAAGACCAGAAGAAAGAAGATTTTAATAAAGGAATTGTCAAAGACCGTCTCCTGTAATTTTTACCATTTTTGACACTTTTTTGGTGAAATGGTAGGGGTACTTTTGTACCCCCTTACCATTTCACACGGGGGGGGGCCGGGATCTGGGGGTCCCCTTGTTAAAGGGGGCTTCCAGTTCTGATAAGCCCCCCGCCCGCAGACCCCCACAACCAATGGCCAGGGTTGTGGGGACGAGGCCCTTGTCCTCATCAACATGGGGACAAAGTGCTTTGGGGGGGACCCCAAAGCACCCTCCCAATGTTGAGAGCATGTGGCCTGGTACAGTACAGGAGGGAGGGGGGGCTGCTCTCGTCCCCCCCTCTTTTCCTGCGGCCTGCCAGGTTGCGTGCTCGGATAAGGGTCTGGTATGGATTTTGAGGGGGACCCCACGCCATTTTTTTTTTGGCTGGGGTTCCCCTTAATATCCATAGCAGACCTAAAGGGCCTGGTAATTGAATTTTGTTTTTTTAATTTTTTATCAATGACTTTTTTTTTATCAATGACTTTCAATGAATGACTGTTCTCTGTGTTACGGGAGCCGTCAATTCATTAGCCGCAAGTGATTTTTTTCCTGCAAAAATTATACTTTGTGCAGGGACAGTTCTAAGCACAGGAAACATGCGCCCCTTCACATCCATACTATAGACACCCCCCAGGTACGAAATTTAAAGGAATATTACACTTTTTATTGTTTCACTTTAAGCATTATTAAAATCACTGCTCCTGAAAAAACAGCAGTTTTAAAAAAAAAAAATTGCATCAATACATGTCCCCTGGGGCAGGACCCAGGTCCCCAAACACTTTTTATGACAATAACATGCATATTAGCCTTTAAAATTAGCACTTTTGATTTCAAACGTTCGCATCCACTGTAATTAATAGGGTTCTTAAATTTACACTGACTTTAGGTCCGTTCGCGGGTTCTGGTGCAAACCGAACCCGGGGGTGTTCAGCTCATCCCTAATAGTATATATTCATATATATGGGTGAATAACTTAGTATTGGTTAACTAGTTGGTATTTAATGACACCATATGCCTATAATACAAAAAGAAAATAACTTACTTGGTATTAAAAGAGAATGTGTGTGGAGTTCCCCGTAGATTATAATAAAAACAGTCCGATCATGGCAGCATACAAGGTGGTAAAGAGTTGCCAACAGGTACTGACTATACAAGGTCAGACAGTAACAAGGCTGTAAAAGCCCTGTGTTAGCTGGAAAGCCTCAAATAAATTATCTCTGTATATACAGTTGAATGGGAGAGACACATTCAACTCATCCTGCCAGACCTGTAGGGTCAATAGGGGACAAAATATACATGTATCAGTGTATCACATCCCATCAAGGTGGTTAAAACATATTGGAGTAAGATAGTAGGTAGTAGAGGTGCTTACCAATTAATGCAGCCATATGATGACCCAGAGGGAGAGTGTTGTGAAGGGCACAGTGCTCAGCATCCTATATACACCCACCTCTGGATAGGACACCAGCAAAGACTGCCTCCCACCGCCAGCACGAGGCGTGATGTCTCAGAGCTGTCAATTATCATGGTCAATGATGTCGTATGGTAGCGCCGGACACTGATGCACATCAAGCAGGTGGCTGGGGCCACATCCAGGATACTCGCCAAAGGCGGGGCCATCGCCTATCGGCAGCAGACTGCCTATGGGCCAAGCATCAGAGGGAAATGGAAGATGGGGAAGAGAACTGACCCCCCACATACCAGGCTGAGCAAACCGGCTCAGCCCATGAAGGGCAGGCTGTTCCATCCATAGGCAACCAAAGACGGCTGATCCCACCTTGCAGGGAGAGAGGATGAGGCAGGGTAGAATAACTAGAGCAGGGGTCTCAAACTAGCGGCTCTCCAGCTATTGCAAAACTACAAGTCCCATCATGCCTCTGCCTGTGGGAGTCATGCTTGTAACTGTCAGCCTTGCAATGCCTCATGGGACTAGTAGTTTTGCAACAGCTGGAGGGCCGCCAGTTTGAGATCCCTGAACTAGAGACTCCAGCTTAGACTGCCTGCCATGACAACAGCATGCCAAATGCATGCAGACAGGGAGAAAATGCATGCGCATCCAAGTAGGCAAATGCAAACATATGCATGGTAACAAAAGACCTAACAAATATATCCATTATTAAACAACAACATACATTGATGGTAATATAGAACAGAGTCAATCCATCTGATGGCAGATACTTATTGCAGATTAGATAGTTTAAACATACATATTGAAAGAGAGACAAACAGTACACAAATACTTTAGATTAACAGTCCATTCTTATAAAAACGTCATTTAAACCTGGGAAAGCAGTAGCTTTTAGATCATATACCCATTTGGCATCTTGGCATAACACCCTCTGATCGAAGTTGTCTCCTTGGGGGTCTTCAAGAACCCTGTCCAATGCTGAAAAATTGAAGACAAATGGATCATAACAGTGTTTATTTTTGTGTTTGTTCCTGATCAAAACACTTTTTACAATTTGCCACTGCATCACTTTAACTGACAATTGCGCAGTTGTGCGTTACTGTACCCAAACTAAATTTGTGTCCTTTTTTCCCACAAATAGAGCTTTCTTTTGGTGGTATTTGATCACCTCTGCAGTTTTTATTTTTTGCGCTATAAACAAATAAAAAAATATATATATATTTTTTACATTTTGCTATAATAAATATCCACATCCAAAAAAAAAAAAAAAAATAGCAATAAGTGTATTTTAATTGATTTGCGCAAAAGTTATAGCGTCTACAAAATAGGGGATAGCTTGACAGCTACGTGATTCTGCGCAGGATGTCCACCGGCACCTGGCAATCATTCGGGAGAGGCAGATTGCTCTTCTGTTAGTAGGGGAGGTAGAGATCCTGTGTTTCTGCTAAGCAGGAACATGGATCTCTGCCTTCTCACAGCATTAACACATCTCCCACAGTTAGTTATCACTCCCAGGGACACATTTAACCCTTTGATCACCCCCGATGTTAACCCCTTCCCTGTAAGTGTCATTAGTACAGTGACAGTGCATATTTTTAGCACTGATCACTGTATTGGTGTCACTGGTCCCCAAAAAAGTGTCAATTTGTCTCCTGCAATGTCGCAGTTCCGCTATAAGTCACTGATTGCCACCATTACTAGTAAAAAAAAAAAAAAATTCTTCAAAACTATCCCATAGTTTGTAGACGCTATAATATTTGCGCAAGATCAATAGATAACAAAAGATTTTGCACTCACATGGTGTCTACAGCATGTGCGGGCAGATATATATCAGAAATGCGGTGGCTTGCAATCCATGCCTTGTCCTGGATGTCACAAAGAGGACCCGGAAGTGACGAGTCTGCGCTTCTACGTACATTTCACTGTACTGGTGTCATCAGTAAGTGACAAACTGGCATTTCCTGTTTGCTTTTATAATGCACAAAAGGGTGCGATTGGCTAGGCTCCCCAAACACGGAGATTGAGGACAAAAAAAGGAATCTACCTCATTCCAGAATATCATCCGCCAATGCCGCACACACCTAATAAAGAATTACAACTAACAATGATAGCTATAGATTCATAAAAAATGCTAGTTAAAAATAAAACTAGTTTAAAGTTACAAAGATATCTAATATAACATATCCCCCATCACAAAAATGGTTTCCTTGATTGGGTATACCATGTGGGGACAAAACATTCTCTGGCTCCCTCTAGTAGGGGAATAAAATACCATAGATTGGATTTTGAAGTAGAAACGGTGATGGTATTACTGTACAATAGAAAAGAAATATATATATAACATTTTATAAAAATAAAAAATAATTACAAAAAGGAAAAAAAGGTGGGATCTAACTCCATATAACCATATAGGGTAATGCTGCAAACCAAAAGGAAGAAATTAGAGATGAAATGTATCATACATGGTAGGCCCATTACATCCTGGCAAACATATAACATATCTATGAGCCCCCCCCCTTATTTCCCATTAGGCCCCCACACGTTTAATAATCTGTGATAAAGCATTTGAGATCTATAGCTAAGTTTAGGCCCTGGATATATAGAGACTGGAGCCTATATATCCACCGGGTCTCCATTTGGGAGACTCCCTTAGATGTATCTTGACCCCTCCAATAGGGATGGACTTTGTCTACCCCCCAAAATCTAAGTAGAAAGGGATCTCAGTTATGCACTAGTCTGAAGTGGTTGGAGACGCTGTGCTTTTTAAGCTCTTTTTTGATGTTGTCTACGTGTTTTTCGACCCTTTTGGCCAAGGTCCTGGTAGTTCGACCTATATATTGAAGATTGCAAGGACACATGAAAAGATATGTAACATATCTACTGTCGCAGGCGATGAGTTATTTAATATCATACTCCCTACCTATGACCACCGAATAGAATGTATCTGTTTTTCCTGGTTCTATCTCTCACTGTTTCACATGCTTTTCCCTTTCTACATTTATAAAAACTTGTGTGGTCCAAATAAGTAGGGTTTTTTTGGTGGAAGAATTTTTTTTCAGAGTGTGATCCCACAATAATATAGGCCACCGTTTCCGGATGGCTTGTTCTACTTCCCTATATTGTAAATTAAATCCTGTAACACATGCAAGAAAAAAACAGATCTCCTCCTTGATCCCTAGGTTTTGGTGCCAATAGGGTGTTTCTATCCATCTGCCCCACATGTCTGTTTGGGCTTGATAATATGCTCTCTTTTTACAATTCAATTTTTTTCTTAAAAACTGTCCTTTTGGTATTGCTCTTACCCAATTGGGGTGATGGCAACTTTGGGTCGAGATGTACCCATTGTGATCAGTTTCTTTAAAAAATGTACGAGTCCCCAGGGAGTTCCATGACTTATATTATATATAACATATATTACATATATTTCTAAATCCAGAAAATGTATGAACAACTTATGCCAAGAGCTGGTGAATTTGATGCTATACTTGTTCACATTCATATAGGTCAGGATCTGGAACTCTTCTTGTCCCTCCTGTGAAACCTCCTGGATGATAAATATATCTTCTATGTACCTTGTATACATTTTAAGTTGTGGTCACTGATCAGAAAATATTTTTTCCTCCTCCCACTTGTTCAAAAAGATATCGGTGATACTGGGGGCAAATCTAGCCCCCATCACCACATCTTTAATTTAGTTAAATAACTCCCCTGCATACTAAAAATAGTAATTCATCATAGCCATTTTTTAAAGTTTCCACCAGATAATTTATTTGTTTAGTAGTCAGTTTTGAATATTTGTTAAGAGCCCATAGCGTTGCATGCAAAGCATGCTGTTGTTTGATATTGGTGTAGAAAGATTCCACATCTACTGTAGCCAGCAATGTGTGTTCCCCTACCTCTACATCCTTTATTGCATTAATGAGTTACCTACTATATTTTAGATAAGCTTTATCTTGTGTGGAAACCAGCTGTAAAAAAGTATCTATGTATTCCCCTAATCTGGAATAGAGAGAACCTATCCCACTGACTATGGGCCTACCTGGTGGGGTATTCTTATTTTTGTGAATCTTTGGGACCTTGTAGATCACTGGAATTTTGGGAACTTTTGGAAGGAGATATTTGGCATCTTTTTTGTTCAATATTCCTATCTTGGACCCTTTGTTATTCAATTGGCAAAGTGCAGATTTTAACGTGATAGTGGGATAGAAAGTAGGAAGCATTGTTTTTTTTTGTTTATAGCGCAAAAAATAAAAAGCACAGATGTGATAAAATACCACCAAAAGAAAGCTCTATTCGTAGGAGAAAATGGATATCAATTTTATTTGGGTACAGCGTCGCGGAACCGCACAATTTTCAGTTAAGATAACGCAGTGCCATAATGCAAAAATCTATCTGGTCATGAAGGGAGGCAAACCTTTCAGAGCTGAAGTGGTTAATGAAAGATGGTAAAGTTGTCATGTGCAGGCGAAGATACTCATCCACAAATTTACTGGCTCGCTCAGTTTTTACCCTATCCCAGAAATAATAGGTCGTCTGGGGGGATTAGTGATGTTTTTGTGGGTTTTAGGCAGGGCATAGAATGTGGGGGTTCTAGGATGAGGGATTTGAATGTCCTTGTAAATTTATTTTGTAACTGTGCCCTACAGATAGCCTTGGAGTGTTGTATCAACATCAATTCCTGGTTGTATTTCCCTACTACCTCTTCTGAGATGGGTTTGTTCCAGTGTCTATGTTTTTGAATGTCCCAGCACATATTCCTGTACTGAAGTCCAATCATTAGAACCCCTTCCGCCCTTATCTGATGGTTTTATAATCAGGTCAGAATTGTTACTGAGTCGTTCCTGGGCAGCAATTTGGAGTGGATCAATATTCATGTTAGTGGAACCTGTTATTTTAGACTTCTTAATATCATGACAAGTTTGGGTTACAAATGCCCAAATATTGGGATTAATTTGCAAAGATGGACATTTATCAGATTTCTTTCTGATGGCATTGTTCAAAAGATTGGCATCATCATCCTTGCATAGATTGCATGTCAAGGATATAGTGCTGGTAGGTGAACTAACATATATATCCTTCTCCTCCTCCACTTTCTTGTAACAAAAAAACAAGATTTTTGAGTGCACGAAACTCTGGGACAGTGAAGTCCTTCCATAACTCTTTGTTATTTCAGATTGTCTTTTATGTCTATCTTTGTCAAACATATTTATATGGGAGTTTATGTGCAAACAAATGTCACATTTTGTGGAACTGGAATTGGGACAAAAGCTCAGACCCAGCTGTAAAAGCTCAATTTCAGCTTGTGAAAGTGGATATGAGGAAAAATTAATCACTTCGAGATTCTCATGATTTGGATTTGTCCGGTTGCCAACTGGTTCAGGTTGATGACTATCACTAGGTTTTTCTTCATTTACTTTTTTGAAAAAGTTATCAATAAGTCATTGTTTTTTATCCTTATTTTTCAAAACCGCACCTGCTGTGGGTGGGCTTTGAGGGCGTGGAGAGGAAGCAATGATTTGTGTACAACTAATGATCTAAGAGTGTGTGTCCCTGCAGAAGTGCTAAAAGTAGGGAAAGAAAGTGCATTGGATGAATCACCCAGTGAATTAACACCACCAAACATAGTGCCAACCTCACCTGGTTATAGATTGGATGGTAAACTAGAATCTTTTTCTGGTAAAGAATTCCTATCATCTACTAACCGTTACTTACCAGTGCCGTCTGATACCCACCACCAGTTGGCTGCCTTTTTCTAGACGTAGGTGCTCTAGGATGGCCCCGATCTGAAGTGCGTGAATTCTGGAAAAAGTGAGAAGTATTAGAAGAATCAGAATCATTTGTTTTCTGTTTTTTGCCAGTGACCTTTCCAGCGGGGGGGGGGGGGGGGGTATATAGGACGCTGAGCATTGTGCCCTTCACAACACTGTCCCTCTGGGTCACCATATTGCTGCATTGATTAGTAAGCACCTCTACTACCTACTATCCTACTTCAATATGTGTTACTCACCTTGATGGAATGTGATACATTGATACATGTATATCTTGTCCTCTATTGACCCTACAGGAATGTGAGGGGTCTCTCACATTCAACTGTATATACAGGGATATTTTGTTTGAAGCTTCCCAGCTAACACAGGGCTTTTACAGCCTTGTTACTGTCTGACCTTGTATAGTCAGCGCCTGTTGGCACCTCCTTACCACCTTGTATGCAGCCATGATTGAACAGTTTTTATTATAATCTACGGGGAACTCCACATGCATTCTCTTTTAATACCAAGTAAGTTATTTTCTTTTTGTATTATAGGCATATGGTGTCATCAAATACCAACTAGTTAACCAACCAACCAACTAGTTAACCAGTTATTGACCCATATATGGATATATACTATACACTCAGAGGTCAGTCAAGGCCTGTACTGACCATTCCTCCACCATTCCTCCACCCTAAATATATATTTCCCTATAGATGATAATTGTATATGCTTTATAGGTATATGTTTGAACCTATGGCTCCAGGCCATATGTGTTTGTGTATATATATAGATTTTTTTTTCATATGCAACAATATGCACCGTAGGCCTTTTTTTCTGTATCCCCCTTGTGTGTATCCTAAGGAAGCGACCAGCGAAACGTGTTGACTCACAGGGGCCCACTTATCTGTGATTATGTAACACTCACAATAGTTTTGAATTACTTGGCAGATATTGGCCAGGTGTGAATACATGTTTTTAATGCAATTGTGTTTTTGTTTGTGCTAATCCCTTTTTTATATTCTTGATATACCAATAAATTATGATTTTTTTTATATAAATAGAGTGGAAGCAAGGAATCCCTGACAGTTTCAGAGGGACCAGCATGCAACTGGCTAACAAGGCAGAGCTTCGTCTAATCCAGTTGAACACCCCATATATTTTTCCAGCAAGTTTCAGCCAAGTAGAAGCAGCAGAAGTCCCTTCCATTGTACCCCTGGCCATTATTGGCCCAGAGTTCTTCGATGTTTTGGGTGACTTTATGTCAAAATGCCAGAAGGACACTCCAGTGTTCTGGGACTGGGTATCGGAAGCTGAGAATATTCTCAGGGAAACAATTAGTGCCTACTGGGGAGGAGGAGTACGAAGCTTGGATAGAGCAGGTTATGCAGGCCCTAGAAGAGTGGGAGGACTGCTACAAGTCAAAATGAAGCAGCGCATTAGTGAAAATTTGAGGGGAGCTGTTGGAGAAGCCATTAGAAACTTGAAATTCAGTAACATGACCTGTACAGCCCATGATTACCTTGCTATGCTACAGGAGGAGTTATCATACAATCTCCCATTCACAATTTTGTACCCACAGTTGATCCAGAGGAAGGCGAAAAACCCCAGCAAAGCATGATCCAAATCACTACAGCAGGGAAAAAAATCCTTATTGATCCCCCGAGAGGCAATCAGATTTTCACTGGATCCACTTTACCTCTAAATGTCAGTACACAATTATACTGACTGAGAGGTTTGCATCTCTCTTTTTTTTTTCTTTTCTTAGGGAGACCTGGATGTTTGCTCCATTGTAGCTGGGTTTGTCTCTTGCGAATTGACAAGTGTGACCTTATGTATACCCGTGTTGCCATGGTTACCAAACTCACAGGCTCACCTCTTGGGTTTCACCCCTCCTTTTTTCTTGGGCATTATGCTCCTTATGTAGTTGAAACTGGGACCTAAGAACTTTATCTACTCTCTGCTCTTTGTTTTCTTCTTTTTTTTCTTGTAAATTTGTATTTTACATATAGCCTGGAAACACTTTCTCAGAATATATGTACAGACCGCCCCCTTTTTTTTAGAAGATGCTGTTGTTCCTGCTTTTGATTCTCATTGTTATCAGTTGTTGGATATTCTGAATAAAAAAATGATTAAAAGTAAAAAATGTAATGCATGCGGTAATTAAGTAATGTGGTTGTCATTCGTCCACGTTCCTTTAAGCAAGTTCCTACCTTGCTGGATGATTTCCCTGAAGTGGAAGAGCTTTCTGAATTTTGTAAGGATCTCATTATGCTTCTCTTTGGGGAATTGAGACATTTTATGCAGTCCCCCCACACTGCATAGTCATGCCATACCACCCATGACCAAGTTGCTGGCTGCCCTGCACTTTCTTGGCAAGGCCTCCTATCAGATGGTAGCAGGAGAGGTGGTGGGGATATCACAGCCATCTTTCTCATGTTTGTTGCTTGTATGTTTTCCAGAAAATTGCCCCTAAATATATTTACCTGACTAACACACGTCAGGAGTGGGATCAGATTAACCACTTACGGACTGCCCATTGTACATATACTGCAGCAGGTGAAAAAACGTACCTGTATGTGGTATTCTCTTCCTAGCTCTGAGGTGTGCGCGGCTGGAGACCTGTTCTCGCCGTGATCGGACACAGCGGGAGCCAATCAACGGGTCCAGCAATGATGGCCGCTGGCCACCCATGAACGTTCTTAGGAGAGGCAGAAGAGAGGGTTGGTGTCCACCCTATGTGTGCATAGTGCATTAGCAAACCCCCATCCCTAATGAAAATAGAAACAAACCACTCAAATGAGTGTATATCCTCTGTGGGAATTTAAATAGGGTTGCCAGCACAAATGAGTAAGAGAGTATAAGGAAGATTTATTAAAAATGTTATTTATTAACAAAGAAAAAGTAGACTATAACATTAAACATCTAAAATTGGATGTATGTTGGAAGTGTATGGTATATACATGGAACCACTTGTTGACCAACTCTATTAAACTTAATTTGTACAACAGAGATAAACCATAACCCGACGTTTCCAGGTATATTAGAAATTGACCTCTTCTTCAGGGGTAGTTATTATGGTCACTTCAAATGGGTCGTATATATTAACAATAGACTTCTTATGACATCCAATGAGGAAATCGATCTGCTGCAGCTCCACAGAGACCCGAGAGTATATAGAATGGGCAAAAGTTGAAATATATGTCAAAAAGAGGTAGCTATTCATAGAGGTACACCAAAGGTAGACCCCAAGCTACCCCCACAGTAAATCCAGACTCCCGGCCGCCACAGAGTATCACAAAGGGCACCCCCAACCAGGACGGTTCCTATTCCATACAGCTAATTAATACAGCTGTATGGAATAGGAACCGTCACGGTTTTAGCACTAATGACTGTATTGGTGTCACTGGTCCCCTAAAAGTGTCATTTAGTGTCCGATTTGTCAGCCACAATGTCACAGTCCCACTAAAAATATCTGATGGCCGCCATTACTAGTTACATAGTTACAAAGTTACATAGTTATATAGTAGGTGAGGTTGAAAAAAGACACAAGTCCATCAAGCCCAACCTATGTGTGTGATTATACGTCAGTATTACATTTAAGAGATAAAACTGACATTGGTGAACTTTAATGGTACCAGTAAAGGAAGTATACACAAAATAATGCTAAATGTCTTTATTACAAAAAGTTAAAAATATTTTTACAGATATAAAATAATTTGATAAATATACTCAGGGATTAGTAAATTAAAGATCTCTGTTATTACAAATGTCAAGAGGTCGACGTGTTTCACATCTTTGCTTCTTCAGGACCTTATGTTATTGACTTAAAACAGAGATCCTAGTCAAAAACAGAAAGAGACATATGAACATTGTTTACATTTAGATTGTATGGGGGTGCAACAAAATTCATTTCAACATACCTCTTTCTGTTTTTGACTAGGATCTCTGTTTTAAGTCAAGAACATAAGATCCTGAAGAAGCAAAGATGGGAAATGCATCCAACTCTTGACATTTGTAATATCAGAGATCTTTAATTTACTAATGCCTGAGTATATTGATCAAATGATTTTATATTTGTAAAAAATATTTTAATTTTTTTGTAATAAAGATATATAGCATTATTTGATTTATATGTCCTTTACTGGTACTGTTAAAGTCCAACATATTAGTTCTATCTCTTAAATATTCCATGGGATGAGGAACCCCCATATCCTATTCAACCTCTTCATGTCAGTATTACATTATATATCCCTGTATGCTCCCCGCTGATAACACCACCAGGGAATTCCACATCCTTTCTACTCTTTCAGTAAGAACCCTCTACGTAATTTAAAGTTAAACCTCTTTTCTTCTCATTTTAATGAGTGGCCACGTGTCTTGTTAAACTCCCTTCTGCGAAAAAGTTTCATCCCTATTGTGGGGTCACCAGTACAGTATTTGTAAATTGAAATCATATCCCCTCTCCAGAGAGAATAAGCTCAGTGCTCGCAACCTTTCCTCATAACTAACATCCTCCAGACCCTTTATTAGCACCGTTGTCCTTCTTTGTACTCGCTCCATTTCCATTACATACTTCCTGAGGGCTGTTGCCCAGAACTGGACAGCCTACTTTAGGTGTGGCCGGACCAGAGTCTTGTAGAGCAGGAGAATTATCATTTTATGTCTGGATTTGATCCCCTTTTTAATACATGCAAATATTCTGTTTGCTCTGTTAGCAGCAGCTTGGCATTGCATGCCATTGCTGATCCTATCATCTACTAGGACCCCCAGGTCCTTTTCCATCCTGGATTCCCTCAGAGGTCCCCCCCCCCCCCCCAGTGTATAGATTGCATTCATATTTTTGCCACCCAAATGCATTATTTTACATGTTTCTACATTAAACCTCATTTGTCATGTAGTTTCCCACCCCATTAATTTGTTCAGATCTTTTTGCAAGGTTTCCACATCCTGCGGAGAAGTTATTACCCTGCTTAGCTTAGTATCGTCTGAAAATACAGAGATTGTACTGTTTACCCCATCCTCCAAGTCGTTTATGAACAAATTAAATAGGATTGGTCCCAGCACAGAACCCTGGGGGCCCCACTACCCACCCCTGACCATTTTGAGTTCTCCTCATTTATCACCACCCTCTGAATTCGTCCTTGTAGCCAGTTTTAAAACCATGTACTCAACCTATGGTCCATGCCAATGGACCTTATTTTGTACAGTAAACATTTATGGGGAACTGTGTCAAATCCTTTTGCAATAGATTGGTTTGGCAAGAGCGATTCTTCATGAATCAATGATGATTACTGCTAATGATATCGTTCTCATTACTAAAATCTTGTATATAGTGCCTTATCATCCCCTCCAAGAGCTTGCATACTATTGATGTTAGGCATTAGAGAGGTGCTTCCTGTGATGTGTCATGAGGATAAACACTGCAGTTTTGGTTACTGAAGCCCCCCAATTCCTTGTGAAGACCGAGGAGAAGAATAAATTCAATACCTTCGCCATCTCCCCATCCTTTGTAACCAGATGTCCTTCCTCATTCTTTATGGGGCCAATATGGTCTGTCCTCCCTTTTTTACTGTTTACGTATTTAAAGAATTTCTTGTTTTTTTTTTTTTTGCTTTCCTCCGCTATGTGTCTTTCGTGTTCTATCTTAGCCGCCCTAATTGCACCCTTACATTTCTTGTTGCATTTTTTATAAAATGTAAATGCTGATGATGATCCCTCAACCTTGTATTTTTTGAAAGCCTTCTCCTTTGCTTATATATGCATTTTTACATTGGAGCTAAGCCATCCAGGACTTTTGTTCGCTCTTTTAAATGTATTACCCAATGGGATGCATTGGCTAATGCCCTTATTTAATATGATCTTAAAGCAAACCCATCTCTCCTCCGCGTTCTTTGTTCCTAAGACTTTATCCCAATTTATGCCTTCTAGCAAGGTTCGTAGTTTAGGTAAGTTGGCTCTTTTGAAATTCCGTGTCTTTGTATTCCCCTTATGTTTCCTATTTGTGTGATTTATACTGAAGCCAATTGACCTGTGATCACTTTTTCCTAAATTGCCCTGTATTTCCACATCCGTGATCAGGTCTGTATCGTTGGTAATTAGTAGACCCAGTAATGCTTTATTTCTAGTTGGTGCATCTACCATCTGAACCATGAAATTGTCCTGCAAGACATTTAGGAGCTGGCAAGCCTTAGACGCATGTGTGGTTCCCTCCGCCCAGTCTATGTCTGGATAATTAAAATCCCCCATTATCAACCCTTCCCATCCTTGCTGCTAATCCAAATTTTGATAGGAGATCCGTCTCCCCCTCCTCCCTCAGGTTTGGGGCCTATTGCATACTCCCAGTATTATTTTCCCCTTAGCCTCATCCCTTGGGAGCTCTACCCATAATAATTCCACCTCCTTCCTAGCTCCTTTAGTACTAGTAAAAATAAAAATGCCATAAAAATATCCCATAGTTTGTAGACGCCTAAAAATTTTGCACAAATCAATCAATATATGCTAGATTTTTTATTTTTTAGATGCGCTGCACTTATTTTTATTTTTCACAATCAATATATGCTTACTGGTATTTTTTTTTACCAAAAAAATGTAGAAGAAGGGGGCGTGGCCTAGCCTGGCTTGAAGATGGATGCTTAGTTCCAGAGCTCCTGCTGCCTCACGGCCTTTCATCTGCCTAGAGGAGGTATTACACGGCTTTACACCCGCACACTCATGGGGACAGCCTCGTGGAACTCCTCTGCTTCCTGTTCCCGCTCCCCCGAGGGAACTCGGGGAGTCTAAACAACAATATCCCAGACATGTTCCGCTCTAACAGAGGGAACATGGCGGCCGCTCACCACAGGCATTCACAGGCCCCGAATCCATCGCCGAGCGGCACGCCGCCCGCAACCCCCCCAGCACTGTCAGTGGAGAATGAGGGCTTAGATCATGCCCTGCCACCATCACAACCACAGCTAAACATACACGATCTCTGCTGCGGACATTAAAGACACCCTGTCAGCAGCCATTTCAGAGCTCCGTCTGGACATCTGCACTCTGACAGAGTAATGGCGGTTGAAGAGGTTGTAGAACACCATGGCTCACAGCTAAGGAAAGCCACACATCATGTGGATACACATACCCTACAAATGCGAGACATGCAGAGACATCTGGAAGACCTGGACAACAGAGGCAGACGCCACAACTTGAGAGTCAGAGGTCTTCCTGAGGCAATTGAAATAGATCAACTACTACCCTCAGTCACGGGCATATTTAATGATCTTCTTGACAGACCGCCCCAGACTCCCATAGCTATGGACAGAATCCACCGTGCATTGAAACCTAGGAGAAGGGACCTTGTGTGCTGTCTAACAGATTTTAAACTTAAAGAAGACATCCTCAACCAAGCCAGAGGAAAACCACAAATCATGCATGCTGGAAAAACGATTCAGATCTATCAGGATCTCGAGCATTACCCTGGAACATCGCCGGGATTTAAGGCCACTTCTGGATACCCTTTGTGCTCATGGAGTTGTATATAAGTGGAAATTTCCATTTTGTCTTTCAGCATCCTTTCAGGGGCGTACGGCACTCCTGAAAGTGCCAGAGGACCTGCCACAATTCTGACACATTTTAAATATTCCGATGGTTGAAGTGCCTAACTGGTTTTCTGATTTTCGCCGTTCAGCAGTGAGAAGAGAGCCGCATCGTCGGAGTCCAGTTTATTTTGCGTCCATGGGTTCAGTCGAAGACTGAACCCATGGACGCAAAATAAACTGGACTCCGACGATGCAGATCTCCGTCAGCCCCAGGTGGTGGCACAGCACCCAGGGGCTCGCGCCATAACCGCAGTCCATTCAAGTCACCTAGCTCAAGGAGAGCCAGAAGAGACCGCTAAAGTCACCATCAGGTAATGGAAACTTGTCCTTTTATAATCCAAACTTGTTGTGCACTTTTTGAATTTTGACCTAGTTGTTGTTTCAAAGTTCATTAATGGACTACGCTTTTAGCTGGACCCGTCTCAAAATGCTGACTTTATGAGACTACTCTGTTCCTAAGTCTCTAGTATATTACTTAACCTGATCAAGCCCACAAGACTTCCTGGACTAAAACTCCAAGTGCCTCCACCTCTTCAACACGCAACCCTACTACCTACAGCAACAGTGATGAGACTCAGGCGCCCATGATGCTACCTTGGAGGCTCATAGCTTCAGTATACACATACAGAAATCTGTGGAATATAAAATACATAATAACTCTATACAACACCTACTTTCTGCATCCTGCCACGTCCATCAGCATGGAATATAATAGAGGCTAGGTCCTTTCTACAACATGGGGATTACCTCAGAACTCTGATGTACAGGATCCCCTATAGAACCTATTGCACTCCTTCCATCACCAAATTATACGCTTCCACAACTTATAACTTCTGGTTCATGATAGATTACACTTGGGTCCTTCCTGCTGTTTTCCCGGATCCAATTTGGGAATAATCCTCAGAGACTTCATCATCTACCATAGGATCTCTAAATGTAACGTTGTTGGTCCTGACAGAATCAGTCTACACATACTTGACCTCATAAATTTGATGGGCTACTAACCTATTTTCTCCATCGAGACATGACAGCTTAATGTTGCCAATGTTACAGGTTATTCCAATTTTGGTATTATATATATACAGTTGTTGTAAGTATCCTACTTCAGGTTACATTTATCTTAACAGCCATATTTTATGATATTCTTGTGTTGTTTGCCAATCCTCACTCCTCACAATTTTAGCTGTTGGCTACCCTAAACATGCTGTCAACTACAACAATCATACTTGTCCCACGATGCACATGCTCCGACCTATGCTTGACACTCGAACCCCCCATCGTGAGCCATATCGCATAATGTTCACCTCCTTTCCAATATCACCCCTCTTCTATTATATCACATATACGATATCTTTTTTTAATTCCCCTGAAAAAATTCACTTATCCTCCATCTTTCGCTACCATGGTCAGGCGACAGGGAGATACACCTGTATTTTTCTTTTTTGGACACCCATCTCTATCCTGTTGGTACCAACCCCCACACAGAGGTGACAGGTGGTGTGCTCATGACGCTAAGCGTGGACCCACCTCCTCCACCCTGTAAAACACAGATTCTCACCTGATACTGAGGTAAACAGGAGAAAACTCTCCCTCACCTCATCGGTTTTTCTGTGTTATTTTTAACACACTTTCTCAGCCTATCACACAGATACTCTACAATCATCTATCATCCCTATGCGCCTGCCCTTCACATACTTCACATACTCCTTGACCTATGGCAGGAGAAATGAGCTCCATCCCCACCCCATCACAAGAAAAACTACCTCATAGGCAACTCAAGCTATGCTCCATAAACATACAAGGTCTCAACACGCCGGAAAAGCAAGCACAATTACTCTCCACTTTACAAAAATCTAAAGTACATGTTGCTTTAATTCAAGAAACACACTTCAGATCGGATAAAATCCCAAAGCTATATAACAGACACTTCCCTGTGGCCTTCCACGCACCCAATGACAATGCCAAATCCAAAGGTGTATCCATAATCATTTCCAAGCATTGTTTGAATCAAAACATAGAAGTACAAAAAGACACGCAAGGGAGATTTTTATTTCTCAAAGGAACGCTCTATAACAGGCCCATCACTATAGCAAATATGTATGCGCCAAACTCACATCAAGTAACATTTTTTCTTAATACCCTTCAACTGCTGACAGCATTTCAATCGGGCACTCTCATTGTTGGTGGCGAATTTAATGTCACACTATACCCAAACTTAAGCCCCATACACACGGTTGGATTTTCCCATGGATTTTGTCCTATCGGACAATGTTGTCGGAAATTCCGACCGTATGTAGGCACCATCGGACAGTTTCCATCGGATTGTCCGACGGACAAAGTCCTATCTCCTGCTGTCCGATCGTGTGTATCGAATTCCTGACGGACAAAGTGCCACGCATGCTCAGATCACATTACAAGACCAAAGCTATTGGCTACTAGCCTCTACGTAGTCCCGTCGTACGCAACAAACGTCACCACGTTCAGAATGATCGGATTTTCCGACAACTTTGTCCGACCGTGTGTACGCAAAACCAACATCGGACAAAGTATGACGGACATGATCTGACGGACCTGGTCCTCGGATAATCCGAGCGTGTGTATGGGGCTTTAGACTCATCCAATGGTCAATCCGTACTAACTTATAAAGCCCTCAGAGCGATCAAATCAGAACTATATAACCTATTGCTGCATGACACCTGGCGTACACTTCATCCTACTGATAAAGATTTCAAATTTTTCTCCGCACCGCACAACAAACACTCGAGATTGGACTATTTTTTATATCCCAAAATGACCTTTTACTCCTAACCACAGCAACCGTTGAACCAATGATTTTTTCAGATCATAGCCGATCACAATGACCCTCTCATTACCATTCAAAATGGCCAGATCACCCATATGGAGTCTTGAAAACTCCCTACTTTCAGACTCAGAGACAGTTCAACAGATATCGAAAAAACTCTCACAATACTTTTTAAACAACACGTCAGATGAAACTGCGCCAGCAACGGTCTGGGCTGCTCATAAATGTGTAATTAGAGGAGGTTTTATCTCCCTAACTACAGCTCAAACTAATCTAAAGAAGGCACTTATAGAGGCATTAACACAACGCATACGCACACTAGAAAAAATACACAAAGCATCACGAGCAGCAAATACCCTGGCAGAACTAAGCCAAACTAGGGAAGAACTCTTGGGAGAACTACATAAATCACTTAAACGAAAATATGCCTTGACACAAAAAGTATTTTACGAATTTAGTAATAAATCTGGAAAAATGTTAGCTAGAGCCCTACAAAATAAAAAGGCGTCCCAAACCATTCACATGCTTAAAGATACTACAGGTAAAACACTGACCAAAACGGAAGACATTGCAAATCAATTTGTTCAATATTTCTCTAAATTATATAACCTACAAACCCCCCAATTGACAATCCCACAGAATGACCGAGCGGAGATAATTCAAGCATTCCTACAAAAATACTCTCCTAACCCAATCTCAACTGAAGAAGCCACCAACTTAAACTCCCCAATATCCGTAGAAGAAACATTAAACGCACTGAAACAATTGAACACTGGTAAAAGCCCGGGACCAGACGGTCTTACAAACTGTTACTATAAATCCTTCCTGGACATTCTAATCCCCCAACTTGTTAATGCCTTCAACAACCTTTCTTCTAATACAGTGACCAATAGAGACATCCTAGAAGCCCATATCACCCTTATACCAAAACCGGACAAAGATAATACACTTGTCTCTAATTACCGACCCATATCGTTACTTAACGTTGATGTAAAAATCTACACCAAAGTGCTGGCGAACCACATACAGCCCCTCCTCCCTAAACTGATTGATTTGGACCAAGTGGTGTTTGTCTCTGGCAGGGAAGCCAGAGACAACACTACTAAAGCATTAAATATTCATATATGGCTAACCACAACCTCAACTGAAGGATTTTTCTTATCCCTCAACGCGGAAAAGGCGTTTGGCAGGGTGGCATGGGACTTCATGGAAACAGCACTTTGAGCGGTGTGTATACCGCAAAACCTACTCCAGATGATCCTGGTTTTATAATCGACCCCCTCTGCTAAAATTCGGGTAAATGGCCACCTGTCGAACGCCTTTATGGTCTCAAATGGTACCCGCCAGGGATGCCCACTATCCCCCTTAATATTCCTACTCACTATGGAACCCTTTCTCCGTAAACACAGAGACAACCCAGATATCAAAAGCATCTCCATCAATCATAAAACGTACAAAGTTGCAGCCTATGCCGATGATATACTTTTATTTTTGACAGACCCGATAAACACTATTCCCAATCTCCTCAAAGAATTCTCCCTTTTTAAAAGCCTCTCAAATCTACAAATAAATTTCGCCAAATCAAAAGCAGTAAACATCTCCCTCCCATCAACTCTGGTCTCACAATTTAAAAATAACTTTCATTTCTCCTGGGAACCCCAAGCCATCACATACCTGGGTATCAAAATTCCCACCAAACTGTCTGAATTATATGCACAACACTTCCAGCCTATCCTACATACCCCCCCCCCCCCCCCCCCCCCCCCCCCCCCCCCCCCCCCCCCCCCCCCCCCCCCCCCCCCCCCCCCCCCCCCCCCCCCCCCCCCCCCCCCCCCCCCCCCCCCCCCCCCCCCCCCCCCCCCCCCCCCCCCCCCCCCCCCCCCCCCCCCCCCCCCCCCCCCCCCCCCCCCCCCCCCCCCCCCCCCCCCCCCCCCCCCCCCCCCCCCCCCCCCCCCCCCCCCCCCCCCCCCCCCCCCCCCCCCCCCCCCCCCCCCCCCCCCCCCCCCCCCCCCCCCCCCCCCCCCCCCCCCCCCCCCCCCCCCCCCCCCCCCCCCCCCCCCCCCCCCCCCCCCCCCCCCCCCCCCCCCCCCCCCCCCCCCCCCCCCCCCCCCCCCCCCCCCCCCCCCCCCCCCCCCCCCCCCCCCCCCCCCCCCCCCCCCCCCCCCCCCCCCCCCCCCCCCCCCCCCCCCCCCCCCCCCCCCCCCCCCCCCCCCCCCCCCCCCCCCCCCCCCCCCCCCCCCCCCCCCCCCCCCCCCCCCCCCCCCCCCCCCCCCCCCCCCCCCCCCCCCCCCCCCCCCCCCCCCCCCCCCCCCCCCCCCCCCCCCCCCCCCCCCCCCCCCCCCCCCCCCCCCCCCCCCCCCCCCCCCCCCCCCCCCCCCCCCCCCCCCCCCCCCCCCCCCCCCCCCCCCCCCCCCCCCCCCCCCCCCCCCCCCCCCCCCCCCCCCCCCCCCCCCCCCCCCCCCCCCCCCCCCCCCCCCCCCCCCCCCCCCCCCCCCCCCCCCCCCCCCCCCCCCCCCCCCCCCCCCCCCCCCCCCCCCCCCCCCCCCCCCCCCCCCCCCCCCCCCCCCCCCCCCCCCCCCCCCCCCCCCCCCCCCCCCCCCCCCCCCCCCCCCCCCCCCCCCCCCCCCCCCCCCCCCCCCCCCCCCCCCCCCCCCCCCCCCCCCCCCCCCCCCCCCCCCCCCCCCCCCCCCCCATAACATCCAATGTGATCTTCAAAAATGGCATCAGGGTTCATATTCCTGGTTCGAAAGAATTGCTATCTTGAAAATGAATGTGTTGCCCATGCCCAGGCTCCTCTACTTGTTGCAAGCAATCCCTATTAAGCTCCCACCATCCTTTTATGCCTCCTACAAACACATGTGTAGAAACTTTATATGGTCACATAAAACATCTAGTTGGGATTGACTAACACTCCCTAAATTAAGAGGTGGTTTGAGCCTACCAGATGTTCAAAATTATCATTGGGCTTGCCATATGACGAGAATAGTGGATTGGCACGTACACAAGTCGTGCAAGGGCTGGATCCAACTTGAACAGGCATTCACTTTAACACCATTGGCCCATTTTCCATGGATCCACCACTCCCACATTCCCAAACATCTATCATCTCATCTGCTGAAGGGAATTAAACATTACTGCAGCAAAGGAAATTGAAGTTGGGTGTGGTAGAAAAGCAATAATCATCTTCGTTCCAGTCCCTCAGCTGAAATCTTTCCAGAAGATCCAAGTTAAACTGGTGCGCGAGCTGGAAAAGAAGTTCAGTGGCAAGCATGTTGTCTTCATTGCTCAGAGAAGAATTCTGCCCAAACCAGCAAGAAAAAGCCGCACAAAAAACAAGCAGAAGCTACAACAAAACAATGTTGAACACAAGGTGGAAACATTTTCTGGTGTCTACAAGAAACTCACAGGCAAAGATGTGATTTTTGAATTCCCAGAATTTCAGCTGTAAAGTGCTAATGATGTAATTAAAAAAATGATGTAAATTGATGAAGAAATTCGATTTTTTTACATATTTTTATTGCAGAAAGTAAAAAATATTGTTTTTTTTTTCAAAATTTTTTGTTCTTTTTTTGTTTATAGCACGAAAAATTTAAACGGCATAGGTGATCAAATACCGCCAAAAGAAAGCTCTATTTGTGGAAAGAAAAGGACATCAATTTTGTCAAAAAATGGCCTGGTCATTAAGGGGGTAAAACCTTCCATGCTGAAGTGGTTAAGAACGATTTCTATGCGTTAGCTGGGATTCCCAATGTCATGGACTGTACCCATGTGCCCCTCCCTGAAAAAGAACACATCTGCCATAACAGGAATGGGGTACCAGTTCCTAAACATACAGGTTATGCACGATGCAAATATGTTCACCAGAAATGTGGTCACTGGCTTCCCAGGATCTGTCCACGATGCCCACATATTAAGGCAATCTCAGCTCTACCACCATTTTGACACTAACAGAATAACTGGAGGCTGGATTCTTGGTAAGACACTTTTTTATTATCAAATATATCTCAGTGCATGCCACATACATCATACATATAAGTATATGTTTATATGTTACACTCCTGTGTTTACTCCTCACACCTTGTACACCAAATATGCACAGCACGTTTATAGCCTTGGCTGCTAAAGAAATGGCTAAACCAGATCCTCAGCCTGGTGTAACCATTTCCAGCCAAAGACACTTTACATATAGCGTAAGACCTTCACATTACAATCATGTTCAGCAAAAAAAACAAGGAAGAAATGTTCCTATTATTATCCACTCATCATGATATAATATTTCTGTTATAAAAATTGCATTTTCAAACTTTATTGTAGGCGATTCTGGCTATGCATGCCTTCCCTGGCTGCACTACATATGAGGTGCTCAATATCTGCAGACTCTCACTACAATCCAGCAATTACTAAGACTTGACGTGCCATTGAGCGGACCTTTTTTAGTTCTTAAAAGCAGGTTCCGTGGTATCTCACTATTTGGTAGTTTTCTGTGTTATAGGCCTGAAAAAGTTGACAACATGTTTTTGGCCTGCTGCGTCCTTTATAACAATATGCAGATTGCTCCTGCATATTGAGGTTCAGGATATTGATGAGGACCCTATTCCCTCAATTTCAGAATCCTATCATGATGAACGTGGCAATCAAGTCCGCCAGCGCTTCATACAAAGCTATTTTCCAAGGTATGCATCAACTCTTATGCTGCGTACACACGATCGCACATTCCGACAACAAAATCCATGTTTTTTTTCCGACGGATGTTGGCTCAAACTTTTCTTGCATACACACGGTCACACAAAGTTGGTCGGAATTTGCAAACATCAAGAACGCAGTGACGTACAACACGTACAACACGTACAACACGTACAACGGCACTAGAAAGAGGAAGTTCAATACCAAGTGCGCCACCCTTTGGGCTCCTTCCGCTAATCTCGTGTTAGTAGAAGTTTGGTGACAGACGATTCACGCTTTTCAGCCTCCTGCTTTTCTGATCGTTACTGCTTTTCAGTTTGTGCTTGTGGGTTTGTATTTCTATTAAGTATTTGATTTTCAGTGCGTTCTTGTTCACTCGTATCTGATTTTCAGCTCCGGCCTTTGTTTTTCAGTGCTTTCTGTTAGTTCGTTATGACCAGCCAACCGTTTTGAAGCCATGAGGACCCTCACCCCGGACCAGATGGTTGAAAAACTACCATCTGGCCAGAGCCAGAAGAGTGGTGGGGAACGCTTTTGGGATAATGGCCAGCCGGTTCTGCCTATTCCTTACCCCAATCAACATGGCGGAATATAAACCTAACTATATAATCCTTGCATGCTGCATTCTACACAACTATTTAAGGAGAAATTCAATGAACTATGTGGCCTCAGTTGGGCCTGAGGCTGGACTTCAACAAGAAACCCTGACGGCGCTTGAAGCTGGCCATCCTGGCTTGCCACCGCCAAAGCGCCCGTGAAGTAAGACATAACCGCCCAAAGCGCCTGCGAAGTAAGACAGAAGTATGTCGAGTACTTTGCGGGTTGATATGCCAAAAAATGTTTAAGAAACATTTTATCCTAAATTTTTGAACTTAAACTGAAAGAAGATTTCCTTTGATTTACTGCCTGGTTTTCTCTTAGCTGTCTCCTAGGTTCTCCAATGGGCTTTAGTGCAAATGTAATTTATTTGATACATGAGGTGACAATCTCTTCTTCAGCAAACTAGTATTATGTTGTGGGTCTGCTACACACACACCTTGTTTTTGTTGTTAATGTATGTAATGCATTACTGAGAAAAATATTCATAATATTCAGCACCATGAATGAATTTTGTGGAGTCATGATAAAGGTGTGAAGCACTGTGGGAGTTATTTACTAAAGGAAATTCCACTTTGCACTTTGCACTGCACTGCAAAAGTGCACTTGAAACTGCACTTGTAGTGCAAAGTGGATTTGGCTTTAGTAACTAACCCCCATTGCCACTGTAAAAAACAACTTACTACAAGAATTGCTATTGAGCATTGAAAGAAGAAGCCACACATTGTTGAGTAGAAAACATTTTACTCAAAGCACATTCACATGTGCGTTAGAAAATGGCTTTGGAACAAACCAACATCTTTTGTGTCTAACTTTTTTTTTCACATTGTAAATATCCTTTTTTTGGTTAACCACTTAAGCCCTGGACCAATTTGCATCCAAAGGACCAGGCCCCTTTTTGCGATTCGGCACTGCGTTGCTTTAACTGACAATTGCACGGTCGTACGACGTGGCTCCCAAACAAAATTGGCGTCCTTTTTTTCCCACAAATAGAGCTTTCTTTTGGTGGTATTTGATCACCTCTGCATTTTTTTTTTTTGTGCTATAAACAAAAATAGAGCGACAATTTTGAAAAAAATGCAATATTTTTAACTTTTTGCTATAATAAATATCCCCCAAAAATATATAGAAACAATTTTTTTTCCTCAGTTTAGGCCGATACGTATTCTTCTACATATTTTTGGTAAAAAAAAATTTGCAATTAGCGATTATTGATTGGTTTGCGCAAAAGTTATAGCTTTTACAAAATAGGGGATAGTTTTATAGTATTTTTATTAATATATTTTTTTTTTACTAGTAATGGCAGGGATCAGCGATTTTTATTGTGACTGCGACATTATGGCGGACACATCAGACATTTTTGGGACCATTGTCATTTATACAGCAATCAGTACTATTTAAATGCACTGATTCCTGTGTAAATGACACTGGCAGTGAAGGGGTTAACCACTAGGGGGCGGGGAGGGGTTAAGTATGTCCTGTGTGTGTTTTTTTACTGTAGGGGGGCGTGGCTTGGCGTGTGACATCACTGATCGTCTTTCCCTATGACAGGGAACAGACGATCAGTGACAACCTCACTAGGAAGCATGGGGAGAGGTTTGTTTACACATACCTCTCCCCGTTCTTCAGCTCTGTGTCCCGATCGCGGGACACCAGCGGCGATCGGACCGCGGTTCCCGTGGCCACGGTCACGGTGCTCCGGACCGGGTTGCGACCCCTGGTGTCCTCTGATGTCTTGAGTGTTTTCTCCCCTATGTGAATAAAAAATAGGTATACTTAGCACACAGATATTGGAGGGCATAAATAGGAATATGAAACATTGCTTGGAAGTGTCGTACAATTGTCTGTTTTGGCAGAGTTCCAAGCTGAAGAACATTTTATTTCCTTTCTAAAGCTGGAATACTTACCATTTTTGTTAAAGTATCACACATGTAGAGACCCCTAGTATCCACTGGAGCACCTTCTGGGACACCCTAAAAAGTTTGATTCTGGTGTCCCACACTAGTGCTCCTGCGTCCAGATGTGTAACCAGCTGCTGAGTGTCCTCTCCTTACACTGAATCTAGTTTGCATTTTATTCTAGTTACAAATCCATCTAGACAACAAACTTATTTTAATACAAATAGGCCTGAACAAATGTAGTTAACCTGTATCTGCCAAAAACATCTTATAAGTGGACGAACAAACAATGTTTCCTACGACCGGTTACTTTGCCAATGAACATGAAAGTTGCCACTTTAAACTGTACAACAGTAAAGAAAAGCACATGGAGCAGCATGCAAGTAATAATAATAATAGGAACACAGGAAAAATACTTACTTTTTAGAAGCAGTTTCCTGATTATTCTGTACTGACCGTGCTCCCTCAATTTGAGGTCTGACCATCGTTTCCTCAATTGATCCTTGGATCGTCGTGTGCAGACTCTTCACAACTTTAGGCATTATCTTGGCCTTTCTCACATTTGGGTTTGAGTACGGTCCATACTTCCCATTATAGTCGGCCCTTTTGAAGATGTCCACCGTTTCCACCATCTCTATAAAGGCCATAATTGAGGCCTTCAATCTCCTCTGGGATCGGGAGGTTCGAGGCTCTGGTCTTTCATCTTTTCTGCTCTCCTCTACATGCAGCTGTGGTCTCTCCGCTATGTGCTCTCCCACTGCGCTGAAAGACAAGGGGCGGGGAATAGACTAGAAAGAATGCCAGGGGAGTTTCACACATGCGCAGTGTATATAAAGTGGAACACGCATGCATTGTACGTACGATCTGTGAGCGGAGGACGGAGTAACAATTTTAACTATGTGGCCGATAATGCTTATAGATTGAGGCCTATATTGGGTCAAGATTAGGAGAGTTTTGCCTGACATTAGGGTTTTTCTTGTGTTGTGTCTTGCAGAGAAAATGGATCCCTTCAATGATAAGGAATTTCTAGAAGTATTCATTAATATGTAGCGCCGACACTTTTCTAAAGTGTGCGCTATAGTGTAAATTTATTTTTTCCAGAACTGTAACAGAGTTCTGGGGGTTGATTGTTTAGGTCATTTACTTTGGCATCAGCTTGATTGGGCTGTACTGGAGTTCTGCCTGGTTATAGGTGAGGTGAAGCATCTGTGACAGGCTGAAAACGCAGTCTGGTTGGACATGTTAAGTACCAATCTTTCTTGGAGCCAATCAGTGGGCGCGTCTGGCTCCACTGTGAATTCTGGGAAGGGGTACTTAAGAGGCTGAAGTCACGTGTTCAGGGTTCGGCTTGCTTTTTGATTCCTGGTTCCAGTCCGGACCAACCCCGTGAGGGGTCCCGGACCCAGGAGTGTCTGCTGCCCCTGTAAGCCTGATCACCCTGACCAGCCCCAGAGGCCCTCATGGTCTGGGGATCCGTCCATTCCCGAGCCTCGGAACTGGCTAGTTTTGAGGCCCAGTAACTGAAGGCGGATTCTGAGGTGTCCCGGTGTTCTCTCAGGATTGGAGAGGCACAGCAACTCGTACTCGGACTCTTTGGAGGAGGGCCAAGAAGCTGGCTGCTCGGTAAGAGCCTGGGAGCTGAGATTGTATGGACACTGGTGAATCCACGTTTCTTACGGTATCGACAAAACGGCTGGAAGATTCAGGTACTGTAGGAAAAGTTCCTAACTCATCTTTCAGTTACAACCTAGTCTGTGGCAGAGACTTTGCAAATCTTTGAATCACTTGTTGGCTGCTAAATCTACAGACAGAGGTTTATCCAACAGTGAAGTGCCCAATTGCGAGTGGCTACTCTCTGGGCTACCTAAAGAGACATTCATTTGATGTCGGCAGTTCTGAAGTGCCTGAGCTTTATCACCCGTGCCCTCTATTCCCAACTAAGAGACTGTGTTATGTTTGAACGTTACTTTTTGCAAATAAAAATCCTCAAAAGGACATTTGAGTGCCAGCTTCTGAAATCACTGGGTACTAACCCTGGGAACCCCTAGACAACGAACGACGAGCTACAAGGAGGAGGTAATTGGTAAGCCCAGAAAATACATAGTCGCCCGCAGGGGTTATGACGCTACAGATATGTTCAGGGAGCTGCCCTGTCTGTGGCAGGTGAACTACCTGTTTTATAATAATCCAACAAAGAGGCAGGCAGCGCTGAAGAAACTGCTTGAATTTGTGAAGCCAGTGATCCCCACGGCAGACATCAAGTATTTAACATCCAAAATTGGTGGCATGAGGAGCACTTATAATAAGGAGCGCAAGAAGGTCCAGGATTCCTGAGATCAGGAGCAGCAGATTACATTTATGTACTGAGGCTGTGGTACTATGACAGACTGCATTTTCTGTCAGACCAGAGGGAACCCAGGCCAGCGTTCTCCAGTCTTCCTTCAAGGCTTCCTTCCTCCCAGCTGAGGCTTCTGATGACCAAGATAATAATGGTGTTGTGGTAACTTGACACACAAAACGAGAAACAAAAATTATAAACATTATAATGGAGATCTGACGAATAAAATAATAATAATATTATTCATGAGATCACGAGAAATAATAAAGAAATCAGTTTGTGAGATCTCTGTGTCAATATGAGCAGCAAAACAACTTCATTCTTCTAGCATTCTAAAGAAGAAGAGAATGCGCTGCATTAAACTATGTAGCGCTTCCGTCTCGTAATTTATTCTGAACATGCGTGGCACTTTGTGCGTTGCAAATGGATTTTGTTGTCGGAAAATTTGAGAACCAGATCTCAAATTTTTGCGACGGAAATTCCGATGGAAACTGTCCGATGGAGCCTACACACGGTCGGAATTTCCGACAAAAGGCTCACATCGAACATTTTCCTTCGAAAAATCCAACCGTGTGTATGGGGCATTACTCTGTACATCTTACCAGGTAGTTTACTTGGTTTTTGGTGAAAATGCTGTGGTTGTTACAAAGGAACACAGGAAATGGGCCCATAGCAGGCTGGCTGTAACCCTTTCACTTTAACACAAGCTGCTCGTTTCATCAGCTTCTGTGGAAGCTCTCAGCCCTTGCTTGAACATATGTGACATGTACTGGAAATACATACATTTTACACCAAGATCTTTGCAGATATCTTAGGCAAATATTTACGCTACACAAAACCACTCTTGTATGTTTGCTCACAAAAAACCTACATTGAAACATATAAATAAAAACATAAAACCAATATGTTGGCGAGCAATATTATTATGAGGCCAAACAACCAGTGTTAGACCAGAACTGTGCAAATCCACTGTATTTACAAGTCATGAGGTATATGCCAAAAGAACTTAGGTGTCCCATCCCACTTTCATACACACTGCTAAACATTTTCTCATTGTAACAATGAGGAAAATGTTTAGGTTCAAAGAACTAGGCTCAACATTGTCTAGAATGATAATGATGGAGATGTACTAATACTTCAGTACATACAATCTTGCGCAGCTGGGCCTAATAACCATCAGCTACTAGGTGTTATTGTCCAAGATTCATAGAACAAGCTGAATGTAGAAGCTGATTGGTTAGTATGACCAGCTTCACCTGATTCTCTTTGCTCCAGTTTTAGTAAATAACACCCAATGGCTATTCTGCATAGTCAAAAAGCACACATATGCCGAGATATGGCACTTACTTTGCCAAAAAGATTGTCCCAAAGGACTTGAAAGTGTAACTAAGGGCAAAACTGATTTATTTTTTATTTTGGATACTGTAATGGAGGGTTAGAACCCCTTTCAATCTGTTTTTGCCATCTGGGTCCCATTGGTGAGATTCACCCTCTATTGTTTGGATAACAAAACAAATTGTATGTTTTGGGGCTGGGTTTACACCAGTGTGAATTGTATGTGGGTTTTTCCACATCCAATTCGCATGACAGGAGAGTGTGCCCGGCTCTCAATGTAGCCGATTCACACATCTCTGTGGCAGCTGCGAAGCAGATTGAACAGGGGTCCTGTGCGTCTTTGGATCAGTTTCAGGTCCGAATTCAGGCAGAAATTCAGGCATGATTTGTCCCTGCAACAGAGAACGGAGATGCACTGGACCCCTGCTGTGAGCCACGTCCACACTAAGTGTGAACCCAGCCTTAAAGTCCTTTCACTATCACTGATAAGGACAAACAGTAGAAATAGAGGGGGAATGTCTTTAACAGGGCACAGACAGCAAGAAAAAAAGGGCAGATTTTCTAACCCCTCTCTGCTGTATCCAAAACAAAAAAACATGTCACGTTCAGTTAATACAAAAAGTCACATATAAAAAAGACACATTAGGCAAAAAACTGGTGGCTACATATTAACATTATAAAAAGGCAGCAGCAGAGGGAGAGGCAAAATCAGGCAGTGGATTAACGGCAGAAGACTTGTTAAGCCACTGTCTGAGTAAGTCAAGTTTCTTTTGCTGATACTGCACTTGTTGTACTTGTAAAGAATTCCTTTAAACGACCATCTAAGATTTCACAATGTCCCAGCTGTGCCTGGTGGAACGTCTTCTGTTGTTGCTCATAAATAAGTTGCTCTTGGTCCAAATTACATGTGCCACATATAGTATGTGCACGTGATATGTTGATGTGTGGATTGGGCGAACGGGAATTGGCATTAACATCTGTTGAACTTTGGCTTAAATTGGTTTCTTTGCTTTGGTAACTTGAAGATGGTTGCAGAAAGTTGACTACCTCAACACTGACATTAGGCTGCTGTTCTTGAGACTGACTGATGTCATCATTCTTGTCAGAGAAGCCTAGATCTTGAACATCTGCTTCCACAGAAAAGAGTAGGTTGTTTCCTTACTCTACGGGGTCATCTGCAAGAGAACAGATACTGATTAAGTCAAAGTTGGCTCATGTCCTCCCATTCTTGAATACTTACCCAAGTCTATGATAAATCCAGTTCTGGCCAAACATGCTCCATTGTCACCTCTAGGGAAAGTTTGCCAAAAGAGCATTGTATTCTGAAGAATACAATAGTGTTGCAGGGGTGATCAACATTAAACATGCATCTAGAATATTCACAAACACAATGTACTTAACTCTCTTGTTGTGCAAGGTATCACAACTTTTGGCCAGCTCTGTAACTGTCTCTTAATGGATTTAAATGCTTTATTATATTTCAACATATCAACAGAAGCTTGTAATCTGCCACCAGTTTTTTTTGCCTAGAAGAAAATAGATAAGCAAACAAGTTAGACATCTAAGTTGTACAGTAGAAAAGTGTAATTTACTTAATAACAATTCCAGACATTTGTAATCATGCTTTCTAATGTCAGTACACACAATTAGACTAACCTTTCCTCCCTGATCAACCCCGTTTTCCTTCTTGATGTTGCCCTTAATGTCTTGATATCAGTTTTTTACATTATCTTCACAATGGGGTACTACTCCCATTGCATTTACAGCTCTGGTAATGATTTTCCATAGCTTTTTCTTCCAAGCTTGATCACTCTTATGCCCCGTACACACGCTTGGATTTTCCGATGACTAGTTCCGTCGGATCATTTCCGTCGGAATTTGTCCGAAGCTGGTGTTGCGTACACACGGTCGGACAATGTTGTCGGAATTTCCGGTCTTCAAGAACGCCGTGACATAAGCCGTCTTCCACGAGACTAGAAAAGGGAAGTTCAGCACCACGTCCGGCACCCGTTGGGCTCCTTCTGCTGATTCCGTGTTTATCGCGTGTTAGTAGAAGTTTGGGGACTTACGATTTGCGCTTCTCAGTTTTCTGACTCAGATCGTTACTGCTCTTCAGTTTGTGCTTGTCGTGCGTATCTGTTTATCGGTGCGTGTAGTCAGTTCGCATTTGTTGGTCATTGAGGCCTATATCTTGATATAGGACGCTTTGATTTTCACTGCTTATTGTCTGCTCGTTTCTGGTATTAATTTCGTTCTTTCAGGCCTTGCTGTTTATCGGTGCTTTCTGTTTGTCCGTTCTGACCAGCCGACCATTGGTGAGCTATGTTTCCTGTACGTACTCGTCGCAGAGTTCATGCTGTACAGGGACTTGGTGTCGGGCTTGTAGCTTTGACCCAAGACCAGTCCATGAACAGGGCGAGGAGGAGTATGTGGACCAAGAATTGGTTGCTTCAGCGTGACCAATTCTCGCACATGCCTTTGCTTCGTGAGATCCAGGAGAATAATCCTGATGATTTCAGGAACTTTCTCCGGATGACGGACCCCGTTTTTCACCATCTTTTGGCTTTGCTGACCCCTTTTATCAGCCGGCAGGATACCTGCATGAGACAAGCCATCACTCCGGAGCAGAGGCTTGTTGCCACGTTGAGGTACTTGGCGACAGGGAGAAGCCTTCAGGATCTGAAGTTCTCCACAGGTATCTCTCCCCAGGCTCTGGGAATCATTATTCCAGAGACCTGTTCTGCTATAATCCACGTCCTGCAGGAGGACTATATTAGGGTAACATTTCTCCTTTACTATTACCTTCTATGTATGCTCTGTTTGCTAATGACTTGTATTTTTGACCTCCTTCACTAATTACCATGATTGCAATATGCTCTAATATGCTGTGCCCCTTTTGTCCTTCATGCATTTTTCCCTTCACTTACCTCCCCAGCATGCTCTTCTGGCCCAATAGACACCTATGGCCTAGTCACTTAAGCAATGTATTTTGTCTGCTCCATAGTATTGGTTTCCCCCAAACACCCACTAAAATATGCACAAATGTTTGCTGTGTGTTTTACTTCATGCAGAGTCCCTTTGAATTTATGTTTGTTTTTTTGGGGTGCCAAACTCATTAGGAACCCCCCTCCCCCAACGGCTCGGTCAGATGATACCAATCCTCTATCTGCTGGCTTTGCCAAGCTCAATACACACTATATACCTACCTCTTTATAGTGGTCATATTTAGGGATGAATTCAGCAAAGAATGTAGTGCAAGGGGCTGGCTCAATACTTTACAATGTCATTTTTTTTTTTTTTTTTGATTTTCCTCCTATTATTAGCTTGAAAGGTAATTGCAGAATGTCAAAATGTGCTTCCCTTTTTTTTTATTTTTGGGGGGGGGGGGGGATTAGGAATCTTCTTTTATCTTTCCTGTGGGCTGCCAATAGTGTTAAGTAAGGAGGGTCTGGCCAAACTAGCACACATTATTGAGCCATTTGGCTATCAATGAAGTGGAGAGGGTTACCTGTCCAATCCCCCCCCCAAACCCCTAGTTATTTTCAATGGCCCATCAGAAGTGGGGGGATTGATGGGGGGTGAGTAATCTGCTAAGGGGACCTTGTACTTTGGGGTGCAAATACTTTAAAGGTTAAAATTTAAGTCTGATCTTGTTCCAAGATGTTAGTGTCTAATCTGCTTGCAATGTTTATGTGCAAAGTGACTATTTTTTTTTCTTGTTTGACTCCACAGTTTCCTTCAACGCCACAGGAATGGCAGACTGTGGCCTCCCACTTTGCCAGCCCTTGGGACTTTCCTAACTGCGGAGGTGCAATTGATGGGAAACATGTCCACATCGTCCCACCCCCCAACTCGGGGTCATACTATTATAATTACAAGGGGTTTAATAGTATAGTGATGTTGGCGGTGGTGTCGGCGACATACGAGTTTTTGTATGTGGACGTGGGGAAGAATGGCCGGATCTCAGATGGTGGTGCCATTGCGCACACGGAGTTCTACTGGCGTCTCCAGAGTGGCAGTCTGTGCTTGCCACCTCCAGAGGAGAATGCTGAAGGACTCCCCTTCGTCTTTGTCACGGATGAAGCGTTTGTGCTGACAAGCCATATGATGTGCCCCTTCCCGATGAGGACACTCACCCCAGACCAGAGGGTCTTCAATTACCGGCTGTCCAGAGCCCGCAGAGTGGTGGAGAACACCTTTGGGATCATGGCCAGCCGCTTCCGCCTCTTTTTGACAGCTATCAACTTGGCGGAATATAAACTGAATCACATTGTGCTTTCCTGCTGCATATTGCACAACTTCCTAAAGCGACATAGCACCATCTATGTTGTGCCCGTTGACCCTGATGTCGACATGCCTTCCAATGCCAACCTCACAGCCCTTCAAGCTGCACGTCCTGGCTTGCCCCCACTAAATGCCCGCGGGGTCCGCAAGAGATATATGGACTACTTTGTGGGTAGGGGGGCCATTGATATGCCTGATGATGTGTGAGAGGCATTTTTTTATAAATATATTTTTTTACCAGACCTAAGATTTCTTGTCATTTACTGCTTGTGTTTCTTGTAGGTGTGTTCTAGCTTATTTGTAGTTTTCTTTTTGGGCCTTTATCTTCAACAGTGGGAATGCACTTTCTGGGCGAGAGGAGGTTACAGTCTCTTCTTCCGAAAAAGAATCTTCTCATGTTGTGTGTGTGATACCTAATATTTTGTCTAGGTACGGTTTGTAGTGCATAACTGACACCCAAAATACTCCTTTTCATCACCATGACAGAAATGTGTGTATTCCTGAAAATGGCGTGCTACGTGTTTTATTACAAAGCACTGTGGGTGTCATTTACAAAAGACAAATCCACTATGCACTACAAGTGCACTGCAAAAGTGCACCGGAAACTACACTTGCAGTGCAAACTGGAATAGCCTTTAGTAAATAACACCCATTGTCACCAAAATCATTTACTTTTGACGTAAATAATGCTTTTGTGGTTTAAAATAAGGAAGCCACACATTTTTTAGATGTTAAAATTTTACTTACAACACATTCACAAGTGCCTTGCAAAAATGCTTTGGTAAACTCAAAAGATCTTTGGTCTTTAGAACATTGTTTACTAACATTGCGCATTTGTGAAAAACAGGCATGTAGCAAAACAAAACAGACTGAACATGGGAACTTACAAAGTTCAACTTTGAAAAGTGAAGACAAGATCAGACATGACTATATGTTCAAAGTGTGTTTGATCGTGCCTTCATCACATGGGGTGTCACCCCTGGAAAAGTGAAATTTAGAACATGCACGCAATTTGGGTATCAAAATGGGCATTTAATGCTAAAACACATGCCTAGAATGTCCAAATGTGCAATCTCCCATCATGGGGATCAATGGACGTGTTTTGGGGGTGCAACCCCTTAACCTCACCCACTTTAGTAGTTAGTAAAGTGGTTGCACCCCAAAAACGTTGTCATTCATCCACCATGATGGGAGCTAGCACATGTTGACACACTGTGTGCATCTTCCAAATTTGGCACAGTTATTAAGTTAAAATGTTTGTGATTAACAGCCACAAATGTGTGATAATTACTTTGTGCGTTTTCAGATTTTCGCTAAAACATCAATGATGTTCTTAATTTTTTGTTGAACATCATTGATGTTTTTCTTGATATCATCTAGATCTTGATTGCACACCATTATCTCCCCGAAGAGTACGCGTGCACTTTCAGTGGTAAAGTGCGATTCTTCTTCCACAACATCCACATCACCTAAAAAAAACACACAAACAAAAAAAATGGCTATTGTAAAAGAGGCAGGCATATATTGATTAGCTTACCAGTAGCTGTGTTCTCCCACACTCACCTGTTGTGGTGACAAGTTCTCCAAGTTCTATTATCTCTCCTTCCTCCTCCTCCTCTGCTTCTGGTGTTGGTATTTCCCTTTCTTTGGGAGGTGTGGGTTTCCTGGTGTCCTCAGACGTCCCGAGTCTTTGCTCCCCTATGAGAATGTACAAAAGGAATACTTAGCACAACAATCTATTGAGGGCAGAAATAGGAAATGTCAAACATTGCTTGGAAGTGACGGACAATAGTTGTTTGTGGCCAGGTTCAAAGGACAACAACATTAATGTAGTCACTTTGTAAAGGTGCAAAACTTACTACCTTTTTGGTTGAAGTTTGTCAGATGGAGACACCCCTATAGAATCCACTGGAGCAAATGTGTGGAACAACATAATAAAAAGGGTGTTTGGGTGTCCCAGCACTAGTGCTCTAGAGTCCAGATGGGTAAACAGCTACTGAGTGACCTCTCCTTTACATTGAAGAAATTTGCTTTACATTCTTGATGACATCTCTATTGACAACAAACTTCCTTTCACTAAAAATAGGCCAGAACCAATGTATTTCACTCCAACTTCACCAAACATCGTATTATAAGTGGCCGAACGATCGAGGTTGAGTACGATCGAATGGACACACAAACATGAAAGTGGCCATTTTCAAATGTACAACATAGAAAAACCACATGGAGCAGTATGCAAGCAAGAAAAAAAAGCAGAACACACGACAACTACTTACTTTTTTGAAGAACTTGCTTGATCTTTCTGCACTGATCGGGCTCCCTCAGTTTCAGGTCTGACCAGCATTTCCTCAGTTGATCCTTGGATCGTTGTACCCCAAAATTTTTGTGCAGCCTCCTCACAACTTTAGCCATGATCTTGGCCTTTCTGACATTTGGGTTGAGGTAAGGCCCATACTTCCCATCATAGTCGCTCCTCTTCAATATGTCCACCATCTCCAACATTTCTCCAAAAGACATATTGGAGGCCTTAAATTTAAGCCTCCGGGATTGGGACGTTTCTGCCTTCCTCGTCCTCCTCCTCGTTGCTGGAATATTTAGGGTGCACCTGCTGTGTCCCCGCCATGTGCTCTCCCCACTGCGCCGTAAAGAGAAGGGGTGGGGAATAGACGAGAAAGATCGTCAGGGGCGGGCGGCGTTTCACGCATGCGCACTGTATATAAAACGTCACACGCGTGTGTCGTAGCGACGATCTGTGAGCAGAGGGGAGAGAGAGCTGACGCACGAGACAATCGCTATAACGAAGGTACAATTTGAACTTGGTACATCACTAGCCTAGACTGCTTATGCATTGAGGCTTATTTATGGAGACGATTAGGAGAGTTTAGCCTGACATTATTTAGTGTTTTGTCTGGTGTTGTGTCTTGCAGAGAATATGGATGGCTTCAATGACGTCAGCCCCTTTTGTGGCAGGCTAAGCACCCGCTATACAGCAACAAACCAAAGAGGCAGGCAGCGATGCAGAAACTTCTGGAATTTGTATTGCCGGTGATCCCCACGGCAACCGTTGATAAGTTAAGAACCAAAATTGGCAGCCTGAGGAGTACGTATTTCAGGGAGCGCAATAAGGTCCTGAAGTCCCAAGCATCTGGAGCTGCAGCAGATCAGGTCTATGTCCCCAGGCTGTGGTACTACGACAGGCTCCATTTTCTCAAAGACCAGGCTGATGTCAGGGAGTCACTCTCGACTCTTCCTTCCACGTTTCCTTCCACTCATTCCACCCTTGATGAGGCTTCCGAGGACCAACCTGGGCCTTCCAGTTAGGAAGAGGTGGAGGAGCCCAACTTGAGCCAGGTATAGTATTTTTGTACCTATTTTTTGGAAAAATGAATGATGTTCACTTAATTCAGGATCCCCAATTGCTTATTTTCTAAAGTGTTTGACATATCAACAGACAGTAGTGTTGGAGACATTTTGGGCAAGAATCTAAACTGCTGGGCTGAGAATTGTATGGTTTTCTATTTGTAAACATTTTGCAACAGTCAATAGATGAAAATTGTGTGTGTTTGATGAACAAATAACTCAAACTATGTCCCTTTTTCATACACAGGAAGACCTCAGCCAGGAGGTGGTTGTGGAATGTGGCAGCCAGGAGGAGGCAGGGGTTAGTGGCAGCCAAGAGGTGGGTAGGTCTAGGAGCCTGACTGTATCCCAAGTCCCTCCCCTCCGCCTTCCCTACAAAAGTGCCATAAAGGGGGAGGAGGTGGGGGAGTCAGCGCTCCGGCTGATAAGGGAGGCTTCAGCGGCACTACATGCCACACCCACCTACGAGGAGGCCTTTGCCTCCTTGGCTGCCACTAAACTCAAGGAGATGGAGGCGGGGCAACGCAGCATGTGTGAGGAGGTCATCCACAAGATACTAAATAAGGGGGTGGCTGGGGAGATGACCCCAGCAACACATGTTTGCGAGAGTCACTAGGCTCCTCCTCCTTCTCCTCCTCCTCCTTCTGCCACACCTCCAGCACCACAGCCACAGCCTGGAAGAAAGCATGGAAGGAAGACCAGAGTGTGACGACCTGGATTCAGTGTGGTCTGAGAGAAGATGGAGCCTCTCATATGACCACAGCCTGGGGACATAGATGGCATCTGCTGCAGTTCCGGATGTTTTGGACTTTAGGACCAGATTGCACTCCCTTATTAAGATACGTACTCCTCAGGCCACCAATTTTTGAACTTAAAAAAATGATGTCTGCCGTGGGGGTCAAAGGCTTTGCAAATTTCCCAAGTTTCTCCATAGCTGCCTTCCTCTTTGGTTTGTTGCTGACACCTAAATAAAGGTATTTTTGATTTCAAGAAATCCTTGCCTATGTGTTTTACTTTTCAACAATGACAGTTTATTTGTGAGTAGGCAGTACATTTCACAAATCATAAAGTCCAATCAACAAGGGGCACCAACATCAAACAACCTCCGAGTGAATTTAGGCTAAAAATACAAATGATAATTATGGTGTTTGGATAAGTTGAGACACACAAGCCCCCCCCCCCCCCCCTAAATGACAAATCCTAAAAAAAATATAAAAAACATTCTTAAGATCTGACGAATAAAAAAACATCTAGCCAAGAAATCATGAAAAAGAATAAAGAAAGAAGTTTGTGAGAAGTCAGTGTGAATAGGAGCAGCTAAAACACGTCATTCTTCTTGCATTGTAAAGAAAAAGAGAATGCGCTGCATTAAACTAGACATGTGCATTTCGTTATGTTCCGAATCGAAATTCGGACGAATTTTTCATTATTCGGACATTCGGATGCATCCGAATTACCGAATTGCAATACTAACGAATTTTACCGAATCCGAATTTTTTTCGAATCGAAAATCGCGGACGAAATTCGAAATATCTCAGGGTCACTTAGTGATAGAAACCCCAAATTTGGATATGTTATAAAGGTAGTTCTACTGTGTTTGCATACCAAATTTGGGGTTTCTAGCTAAAAGTGGCCCCGAGATATGTGGCCTCAAAGTCGGGTCGCAAAATATTTTCGAATTCGGTTGAAATAATTTCAAATGCAGTTGAAATTTTTTCAAATCTGGTTGAAATTATTTCAACTGCATTAGAAACTATTTCAACCAGATTTGAAAATATTTCAACTGCATTAGAAACTATTTCAACCAGATTTGAAAATATTTCATCTGCATTAGAAACTATTTCAACTGCATTAGAAACTATTTCAACCAGATTTGAAAATATTTCAACTGCATTAGAAACTATTTCAACCAGATTTGAAAATATTTCATCTGCATTAGAAACTATTTCAACTGCATTAGAAACTATTTCAACCAGATTTGAAAATATTTCATCTGCATTAGAAACTATTTCAACTGCATTAGAAACTATTTCAACTGCATTAGAAACTATTTCAACCAGATTTGAAAATATTTCATCTGCATTAGAAACTATTTCTATCACCAAGTAACCCCGAGATACGTGGACCCAAAGTCGGGTCGCAAAATATTTTCGAATTCGGTTGAAATAATTTCAAATGCAGTTGAAATAATTTCAAATGCATTTGAAAAAATTTCAAATGCAGTTGAAAAAATTTCAAATGCAGTTGAAAAAATTTCAAATGCAGTTGAAAAAATTTCAAATGCAGTTGATACTATTTCAAGCGGATTTGAAAATATTTTGCGACCCGACTTTGAAAAAAAAAAATGAAATTGATTCTAACAGTCTGCAGAAGATCTGCAAAAAAAAAAAAGAAGTGAAATGGCTGTTAATAGTCTACAGGAGATCTGCTATTAAATTATATATTTTTTTCTATTCTGTTCTAATCTTTCTATTTGAATTATACATTTTGGAAGATGGTTATTTACTTATATACATCTGTCACATAAAAAAAAAGATGTGAAATGGCTGATCGCAAGGCAAGTACATATGCTGTATGTCATTGTCCACTTGCCACAAGTGCCAAGACACCTGCCATGAGTGCCACGTGACCGACCACAAGTGCCACGTGACCAGGGCCGGATTTCCCACAAGGCCACCGAGGCCAGGCCTCGGGGCGGCAGTGGGGCAGGGGCGGCGCCGCATTAAGGGCTGATCCTAGACTGCTCGGGGGTGCAGTGCTCCCGAGCGCCAGAGAGGTGGGGGCGCTGAAGCGCCAGAGTGCTCCCTTCCCTCCTCCTCTTGTTGTTCGTTTGCAGAGGCGGCTCTCTCCGCCGCTGTGTTTCCCGGTCAAGCTCCTCCCCACTCCCTCCTCCTGTCAGAGAAGGAGAGCAGCCGGGGATGAGATCGGAGGCGGAGCGGCTGGTCACTGTGTGGAGCGTGACCAGCGGCAGCCGCGGAGTGACGTCGCGGGGCGGTCCCTGCCTGTCACGATTCCTCCTCTCTGTGTCTCTCTCCTGCATGCCTTGCCTTGAACAACTGCTCTCCACCCGGGCGGCGCTGCTGCACATTGTCCTCTTCTCTCCAGCTGCCGCCCGGGTGTTGTTATGTACCATATTGGAGGGGGGGGGGTCTCTCCTGGGGGTCTGTAATAATGGAGGGGGGGTCTGTATTAGTGGAGGGGGGTCTGTCCTGGGGGGTCTGTACTATTGTAGGGGAGTGGTTTGTCCTGGGGGGTCAGTTCTATTGGAGGGGAGTGGTTTGTCCTGGGGGGGTCAGTACTATTGGAGGGGGGGTGGTTTGTCCTGGGGGGGTCAGTACTATTGGAGGGGGGTGTTTTGTCCTGGTGGGGGTCTGTACTATTGGAGGGGAGTGGTTTGTCCTGGGGGGGTCAGTTCTATTTGAGGGGGGTGGTTTGTCCTGGGGGGGTCAGTACTATTGGAGGGGGGTGGTTTGTCCTGGTGGGGGTCAGTACTATTGGAGGGGGGTGGTTTGTCCTGGTGGGGGTCTGTACTATTGGAGGGGAGTGGTTTGTCCTGGGGGGGTCAGTTCTATTGGAGGGGGGTGGTTTTTCCTGGGGGGGTCAGTACTATTGGAGGGGGGGTGGTTTGTCCTGGTGGGGGTCTGTACTATTGGAGGGGAGTGGTTTGTCCTGGGGGGGGGCAGTTCTATTGGAGAGGGATGGTTTGTCTTGGGGGGTGCAGTACTATTGGAGGGGGGTGGTTTGTCCTGGTGGGGGTCTGTACTATTCGAGGGGGGTGGTTTGTCCTGGAGGGGGTCTGTACTAATGGAGGGGGGGGGGTTTCTGGGGGGGTCTGTACTAATGGAAGGGGGGTTTTCCAGGGGGGGTCTGTACTAATGGAGGGGGTCTGTCCTGGGGGTCTGTACTAATGGAGGGGGGTCTGTCCTGGGGGGTCTGTACTAATGGAGGGGGGTCTGTCCTGGGGGTCTGTACTAATGGAGGGGGGTCTGTCCTGGGGGTCTGTACTAATGGAGGGGGGTCTGTCCTGGGGGGGTCTGTACTAATGGAGGGGGGTCTGTCCTGGGGGGGTCTGTACTAATGGAGGGGGGTCTGTTCTGGGGGGGTCTGTACTAATGGAGGGGGGTCTGTCCTGGGGGTCTGTACTAATGGAGGGAGAGAGAGAACCCCGCTGCCCTGCGCCACCAGAGAGAAAGTCACACAGCCTAGTGCCATCCCTGGCGGAGAACGTAGTCATTGCAGGAATACAGATCTGGGTGCTACCCAGCGCAGTCGCCATGGGAAATTCAGCGCGAGCAGACTCCTGATCAGAGGAACCGTTGCTGTATCGCTGGGTCAGGTGAGAGGGCCAATCGGCCATTATCTACTAATGTCCATAGGAACTGCAGTCTCTGACCATCTCCTGTACTATGATTGCATAAAGGACGAGAATGGTGGTGTGTGTGTGTGTGTGTGTGTGGGGGGGGGGCGGCATTGAAGGACCCGGCCTTGGGGCGGCAAAGGGAGTAAATCCGGGCCTGCACGTGACCTGCCACGTGACCAAGTTGTGGATTGTCCACTTGCCACAAGTTATGGGGTTCCTAGCACCAAGTGACCCCCAGATATGGGGGATATGTCAAGCACTTTTCTACAGCAGAGAATTACATTTTGTGACCCGACTTTGGGGCCACATATCTCGGGGCCACTTATAGCTAGAAACACCAAATTTGGTATGCAAACACAGTAGAACTAGCACCAAGTGACCCCGAGATACGTGGACCCAAAGTCGGGTCGCAAAATATTTTCGAATTCGGTTGAAAAAATTTCAAATGCAGTTGAAAGAATTTCAAATGCAGTTGAAAAAATTTCAAATGCAGTTGAAAAAATTTCAAATGCAGTTGAAAAAATTTCAAATGCAGTTGAAAAAATTTCAAATGCAGTTGAAAAAATTTCAAATGCAGTTGAAAAAATTTCAAATGCAGTTGAAAAAATTTCAAATGCAGTTGAAAAAATTTCAAATGCAGTTGAAATTATTTCAACTGCATTAGAAACTATTTCAACTGCATTAGAAACTGTTTCAACTGCATTAGAAACTGTTTCAACTGCATTAGAAACTGTTTCAAATCTGGTTGAAATAGTTTCTAATGCAGTTGAAATAATTTCAAATCCAGTAGAAATATTTTTAAATCCGGTTGAAATATTTTCAAATCCGGTTGAAATAATTTCAAATGCGACTGATTTTTTGAATTCGGTCAAAAACTAAACAAAATCCGAAAACGAATTTAACGAATCTAACTAAACAAAATGAATTAATTAACGAATTAAAACGAAACAAAACAATTTTTTTATTTTTGCACGTCTAACACAGATGTCGATCGCAAGGCAAGTACATATGCTGTATGTCATTGTCCACTTGCCACATCACCTGCCACAAGTTGTGTATTGTTCACTTGCCACAAGTGCCATGACACCTGCCACGAGTGGCACGACACCTGCCACGAGTGCCACGTGACCGGCCACGCGTGCCACATGACCGGCCACGAGTGCCACATGACCGGCCACGTGACCAAGTTGTGGATAGTCCACTTGCCACGTCACCTGCCACAAGTTGTGGGGTTCCTAGCACCAAGTGACCCCAAGATAGGGGCGATACGTCAAGTACTTTTCTGCAGCAGAGAATTACATTTTGTGACCCGACTTTGGGGCCACGTATCTCGGGGCCACTTGTAGCTAGAAACCCCAAATTTGGTATGCAAACACAGTAGAACTAGCACTACAACTACAGACTATTAGTATCTATTTCGTTTTCTCACCAGATCTCCTGCAGACTATTAGCATCTATTTCTTTTTTTAGCAGATCTCCTGTAGACTATTAAAAAAATTTCACTTTTTTTTGCAGATCTCCTGCAGACAATTAGTATCTATTTTGTTTTCTCACCAGATCTCCTGCAGACTATTAGCATCTATTTCTTTTTTTAGCAGATCTCCTGTAGACTATTAACAGCCATTTCACTTTTTTTTGCAGATCTTCTGCAGACTGTTAGAATCAATTTCATTTTTTTTTTCAAATTCGGGTGGCAAAATATTCTCGAATCCGCTTGAAATAGTATCAACATGATTCGAAATTATTTCAACTGCATTTGAAACTATTTCAACCGCATTTGAAACTATTTCAACCGCATTTGAAACTATTTCAACCGAATTCGAAAATATTTTGCGACCCGACTTTGGGTCCACGTATCTCGGGGTTACTTGGTGATAGAAACCCCAAATTTGGAGAGGTTATAGTGCTAGTTCTACTGGTTTCTAGCTATAAGTGGCCCCGAGATACGTGGCCTCAAAGTCGGGTCACAAAATGTAATTCTCTGCTGTAGAAAAGTACTTGACATATCCCCCATATCTGGGGGTCACTTGGTGCTAGGAACCCCATAACTTGTGGCAGGTGACATGGCAAGTGGACAATCCACAACTTGGTCACGTGGCAGGTCACGTGGCACTTGTGGTCGGTCACGTGGCACTCATGGCAGGTGTCTTGGCGCTTGTGGCAGGTGTTGTGCCAAGTGGACAATGACATACAGCATATGTACTTGCCTTGCGATCGACATCCGTGACAGCCATTTCACATCCTTTTTTTTATGTGACAGATGTATATAAGTAAATAACCATCTTCCAAAATGTATAATTCAAATAGAAAAGATTAGAACAGAATAAAAAAATATATAATTTAATAGCAGATCTCCTGTAGACTATTAACAGCCATTTCACTTCTTTTTTTTTTTTTTGCAGATCTTCTGCAGACTGTTAGAATCAATTTCATTTTTTTTTTAAAAGTCGGGTCGCAAAATATTTTCGAATCCGCTTGAAATAGTATCAACATGATTTGAAATTTTTTCAACTGCATTTGAAATGATTTCAACCGCATTTGAAACTATTTCAACCGAATTCGAAAATATTTTGTGACCCGACTTTGGGTCTACGTATCTCGGGGTTACTTGGTGATAGAAACACCAAATTTGGAGAGGTTGTAGTGCTAGTTCTACTGTGTTTGCATACTAAATTTGGGGTTTCTAGCTATAAGTGGCCCCGAGATATGTGGCCCCAAATTCGGGTCGCAAAATGTCAAGCACTTTTCTGCAGCAGAGAAGAACATTTTTCGACCCGACTTTGGGGCCACATATCTCGGGGCCACTTGTAGCTAGAAACCCCAAATTTGGTATGCAAACACAGTAGAACTAGGACTACAACATATCCAAATTTGGTGTTTCTATCACCAAGTAACCCCGAGATACGTGGACCCAAAGTCGGGTCGCAAAATATTTTCGAATTCGAAAATCGGTCGAAAACGAAACAAAATCCGAAAACGAATTTAACAAATGTAACGAATCTAACTAAACGAAATTAATTAATTAACGAATTAAAACGAAACTAAACTAAACGAATTTTTTCCTTTTGCACATGTCTACATTAAACACATTTTAACATTGCAGCGTGACGAATGTGCTGTGTCGATTAGGAACGGTAGTTTTACCTGACCGAGCGCTTCCGTCACAGAATCTCTTCTGAGCATGCATGGCACTTTGTTGTCGGACTAGGCTACACACGATCGGAATTTGTGTGATCGGACTTTGTTGTCGGAAAAATTGAGAGCAGGAGATAAAACTTTGTCCGTCGGAAAATCCGATGGAAAATGTCCGATGGAGCCTACACACGGTCAGAATTTCTGACAACATTGTCCGATAGGACATTTTCCGTCGGAAAATCTGACTGTGTGTATGGGGCTTTACAGTAAGCATGTGGGAACCCAACAACTTGTCAAACACAGGAGCCAAATTCTCGACCAACTTCACATTCTCTTTATACGAGAAGTTCAGATTTTGTTGTCGACCATCTGAACATTTCCTCTGTTTAGGGGGGCCGTCTATTTGCTTTATACTGCTGTCACTGGAACTTTCCTGATGTCTGCTTTTCTTGGATCTTGAGAGAGCGGCCTTCGTGCAAGTGTCAGTTGAGGATTCCTCCACACAGGGCATGTAATTTTGGTCTGCACTCTCATCATCCACTTCTGTACTGCTATCTATGTAGTTGGCTTGGGTAAGAGTTAAATGGTGTTTTCTTCTTGAGTAGTGGGCCTTTGGCAAACCTGCAAATGACAGATCTGCTGAGAGATTTACAGTACATTAAGAACATGGAGTACTTGTTTGACTTTAGCATTCTAAGAGGTTTAGACTAACCTTGCTTTTGTTCCTTCCAGATGAGCAAGACTTACTGGGTGACCTGTGGATTCCATGATGGTTTGCTTCTGGGACAACATTGTCTTTGGGGCACTATGAAAACACAAAGATGATTTTAAGTTGCTGATTAATTCACTGATTAAGTCACAAGTAACATGTAAAAATACCAACTATTGTTTAAAATAAACTTTGCTGGTTTTACTAAGCCCGTCCTTCCTTAAGTTTTTTTTTTTTTGGATAATGCATTCTTTAATTACAAGAGAATCATAAAGTTACTGTATGCACAGTTAGATGAAGACATGTGAAGTATGTTTGGTTGGACAGGAGTAAATACCTTCACAAGAATGCAGTCTGGCACTTAGGAATTACAGTATCCATCTGGGGGTGTTTTTTCCCTTGGTATTTTCTGTGGCAAATCATTTTTGTGTCTACAAAGGAAGAAAAATTAACATACTCATTTCAACTTGATATTCCTTCAAACAACACTAGGCACATATTTGCAACAACCTAGGCACATCGTAACATAGTACATGTGAGAGCATTTGAAGACATGTGTTTTAGGATTAAAAGGAAGCTATTAGGATTTACCTCTATAAGGTTGCTTTCACACTGTGGCGGCGGGTCCGTTAGTGGTAAAGTGCTGCTAGTTTTAGCAGGGCTTTACCGATGTTTAAGCTGTGCTTTTCGGTCACTAGCGGGGTGCTTTTAACCCCCGAAGAAGGGGTCAATATCGTGTTGCGGCACTTCTGAAGCGATGCCCATTCAATGGGCAGGGGCGGTGTAGGAACGCTGTATAAAGCGCTCCCAAACTGCCCCAAAGATGCTGCTTGCAGGAATTTTTTTCCCGTCCTGCAAGCGTTCTGCCCCAGTGTGAAAGCACTTGGGTTTTCACACTGGGGATGCATAAGAGGCAGTTTTCAGGTGCTTTACAGGTGCAATTTTTAGTGCTAAAATGCCTGAAACTTACCTCAGTGTAAAAGGGGTCTAACATGCTTTCCTGTTCCCCTGTCTTGCTCCTGGCTCACTTTGGGATGTAGCATCTATTGGACACAATAAAAACATGTAAGTTCCAAAATCTGCATGTGAAGGCAGGAATAATAAATACATACTTACTTTGGACCATGGATGCAGCAGGTAACTTGTGCTCCATGTTTTCATACTGTAGAAAATGAAAAAAATACAAGGCTTGGAAGGTGCAGAGAAAAAAAATTAAGCACATTTAGGAACAAGAAAAAAAACTGCCTTAAAGTTGGGTGTTTTTGCTAAGATTACATGTAGTTTGTGGTTCTCTCCTTTTCCTATTCTAAACCAAATCAAACAAATGCACATGTTGGGTAGGGATGAGCCGAACACCCCCTGGTTCGGTTCGCACCAGAACCTGCAAATGGACCTAAAATTTGCGCAAACTTTAGAACCCCATTAAAGTCTGTGGGACTCAAACATTCGGAATTCAAAGTGCTAATTTTAAAGGCTAATATGCACGTTATTGTCCTAAAAAGGGTTTGGGGACCCGGGTCCTGCCCCAGGGGACATGTATCAATGCAAAAAAAACTTTTAAAACGACCACATGCCCAAAACGACCATTTTTTCGGGAGCAGTGATTTTAATAATGCTTAGTGAAACAATAAAAGTGTAATATTCCTTTAAATTTCGTACCTAGGGTGTGTGTATAGTATGCTTGTAGAGGGGCACATGTTTCCCGTGCTTAGAACTGTCCCTGCACAAAGTGTCATTTCTGAAGGGAAAAAAGTCGTTTAAAAGCACTCGCAGCTATAATGAATTGTCGGTCTTCTGCTAATACAGAGAACAGTCATTGAAAGTCATTGATAAAAAAAAAAAATGCATGATCCAAATTCAATTACCAGGCCCTTCAGGTCTGGTATGGATATTAAGGGAAACCCTGCATCAAATAAAAAAAAAGGCGTGGGGTTCCCCCAAATATCCATACCAGACCCTTTATCCTAGCACGCAACCGGGCAGGCCGCAGAAAAAGTGGGGGGACTAGAGAGCGCCCCATCCTCCTGAACCATACCAGGCCACATGCCCTCAACATTGGGAGGGTGCTTTGGGGGTAGTTGTAGGGGTCTGCGGGCGGGGGCGTATCGGAATCTTGAAGCCCCCTTTAACAAGGGGACCCCCAGATCCCGGCCCCCCTGTGTGAAATGGTAACGGGTACATTGTACCCCTACCATTTCACAAAGAAAGTGTAAACAATTGTAAAAAAATAAAACAGACACCATTGGGATAAGTCCTTTATTAAAAAAAAAAAAAAAAATGAAAAAAGATTCCAGCGGTGGTAATCCACTTTTGGTATCCTGCGATGGGTGATCATCTCTTCGGGGTCCAGCGATGGATGATCTCTCCCGATGATGTCCAGCGCAGTGCATCCTGTCTCCACCGGAGACACCACGGGAATTCTGGCAGCCTGACAGGTCTCTTAGCTGAGGAGGATGGGCCACCCGTCACGTGACCCTGCCCCCCTCTGACGCAAGGGGAAACCCGGGCTTCCCCAGTGACGTGCAGGTGACCCTGCCCCCCTCTGATGTAACGGAAGCCTGCGTCACTGGGGATGCTCGGGTTTCCCCTTGAGTCAGACGGGGGTCACATGACGGGTGGCCCGTCCTCCTTAGCTAAGAGACCTGTCAGGCTGCCGGGATTCCCGCGGTGTCTCCGGTGGAGGCAGGAGGCACTGTGCTGGACATCATCGTTGGACCCTGGAGAGGAGAGACCAGCCATCGCTGGACCCCGGAGAGATGATCACCCATCGCAGGATACCGAGAGTGGATTACCACCGCTGGAATCATTTTTTTTTTATCTTTAATAAAGGACTTATCCCAACTGTGTCTGTGTGTTTTTTTACAATTGTTTACACTTTCTTTGTGAAATTTTAGGGGTACAATGTACCCGTTACCATTTCAAACAGGGGGGTTGGGATCTGGGGGTACCCTTGTTAAAGGGGGCTTCAAGATTCCGATACGCCCCCCACCCACAGACCCCCACAACCACCGGGCAAGGGTTGTGGGGATGAGGCCCTTGTCCCCATCAACATGGGGACAAGGTGCTTTGGGGGGCTACCCCCAAAGAATCCTCCCAATGTTGAGGGCATGTGGCCTGGTATGGTTCAGGAGGGGAGTGCTCTCTCGTCCCCCCGCCTCTTTTCCTGCGGCCTGCCAGGTTGCATGCTCGGATAAAGGGTCTGGTATGGATATTTGGGGGTAACCCCAGGTCATTTTTTTTTTATTTGACGCAGCGTTCCCCTTAATATCCATACCAGACCTGAAGGGCCTTTAATTGAATTTGGGAGGACCCCCACGCATTTTTTTATCAATGACTTTCAATGACTGTTCTCTGTATTATGGGAGCCGACAATTCATTATAGCCGCGAGTGCTTTTAACTAATTCCCACCCGGCCACTGCACATACAGTGGTGTGAAAAAGTGTTTGCCCCTTCCTCATTTCCTGTTCCTTTGCATGTTTGTCACACTTAAGTGTTTCGGAACATCAAACCAATTTAAACAATAGTCAAGGACAACACAAGTAAACACAAAATGCAATTTGTAAATGAAGGTGTTTATTATTAAAGGTGAAAAAAAATCCAAACCATCATAGCCCTGTGTGAAAAAGTGATTGCCCCCCTTGTTAAAACATACTATAACTGTGGTTGTCCACACCTGAGTTCAATTTCTCTAGCCACACCCAGGCCTGATTATTGCCACACCTGTTCACAATCAAGGCATCACTTAAATAGGAGCTGCTTGACACAGTAAGGTCCACCAGAAGATCCTTAAAAGCTACACATCATGCCGAGACCCAAAGAAATTCAGGAACAATTGAGAAAGAAAGTAATTGAGATCTATCAGTCTGGAAAGGGTTATAAAGCCATTTCCAAAGCTTTGGGAATCCAGCGAACCACAGTGAGAGCCATTATCCACAAATGGCGAAGACATGGAACAGTGGTGAACCTTCCCAGGAGTGGCCGGCCACCCAAAATTACCCCAAGAGCGCAGCGACGACTCATCCAAGAGGTCACAAAAGACCCCACAACAACGTCCAAGGAACTGCAGGCCTCACTTGCCTCAGTTAAGGTCAGCGTTCATGCCTCCACCATCAGGAAAAGACTGGGCAAAAATGGCCTGCATGGCAGAGTTCCAAGGAGAAAACCACTGCTGAGCAAAAAGAACATCAAAGCTCGTCTCAATTTCTCCACAACACATCTTGATGATCCCCAAGACTTTTGGGACAACATTCTGTGGACCGATGAGACAAAAGTGGAACTCTTTGGAAGGTGTGTGTCCAAGTATATCTGGCGTAGAAGGAACACTGCATTTCAGAAAAAGAACATTATACCAACAGTAAAATATGGTGGTGGTAGTGTGATGGTCTGGGGCTGTTTTGCTGCTTCAGGACCTGGAAGACTTGCCGTGATAAAAGGAACTATGAATTCTGCTGTCTACCAAGAGATCCTGAAGGAGAATGTCCGACCATCTGTTCGTGTACTCAAGCTGAAACGAACTTGGGTTCTGCAGCAGGACAATGATCCTAAACACACCAGTAAGTCCACCACCGAATGGCTGAAGAAAAACAAAATGAAGACTTGGGAGTGACCTAGCCAAAGTCCTGACCTGAATCCTATTGAGATGTTGTGGTATGACCTTAAAAAGGCCGTTCATGCTCGAAAACCCTCTAATGTAACTGAATTAGGACAATTCTGCAAAGATGAGTGGGCCAAAATGCCTCCAGGACGCTGTAAAAGCCTCATTGCACGTTATCGCAAACGCTTGGTTGCAGTTGTTGCTGCTAAGGGTGGGCCAACCAGTTATTAGGTTTAGGGGGCAATCACTTTTTCACACAGGGCCATGATGGTTTGGATTTTTTTTCACCTATAATAATAAACACCTTCATTTACAAATTGCATTTTGTGTTTACTTGTGTTGTCCTTGACTATTGTTTAAATTGGTTTGATGTTCCGAAACACTTAAGTGTGACAAACATGCAAAGGAACAGGAAATGAGGAAGGGGGCAAACACTTTTTCACACCACTGTATACAGGCGGGTGGGAGCCTTCTGCTTCTGATAGGACGTTCCTGAACGTCCTTCAGAAGTAGGGGGATGCCGTTGCGCTCGTGTCACCCAGACATGGCGTATCTCGGATCGGCAGGAGGGCTCTGTGATTGGCCCTCCTGATCACATGACGGCCGTGTCCAATCACAGCCGTCATGTGATGTAAGCAAACAGCCGGTTGCTAGGCAATCGGCTCTCCTCTCCTCACACGGAAGTTGTCACTGAGGAGAGGAGAGCGGATCGCTGCAGCCGGCTGGTGATCAGTGAGTATTAGCTGTTTTTTTACAGCTTTTTACTCACTGATCACCAGTCTAGTGTAAAACACAGCAAACACACATGTCCCCACAACATACATGTCCCCAAATAATAAAAACACATGTCCCCAAATAATAAAAACACATGTCCCCCACATATGTCCCACTAAAATCACATGTCCCAATGATTATCTGCACACATATGTCCGTGATCACCTGCACACATCTGTACATGATCATTTGCGTACATATGTCCGTGATGACACAAACCAATTATTACACTTAACGGATTTTTTTTTACTAAAAACATGTAGCAGAATACATTTTGGCTTAAATTTATGACAAAATTCGATTTTATTGGATTTAAATTAAAATAGAAAGAAGAAAATATAGTTTTTTTTCCCAATTTCCGTTATTTTTTCGCTTATATCGCAAAAAATAAAAAACAGTCGTGAATAAATACCACCAAAATAAAGCTCTATTTGTTCAAACAAAATGATAAAAATTTCATTTGGGTACAGCGTAGCATGACCACGCAATTGTCACTGAAAGCGCGGGAGCGCTGAAAGCTGAAAATTGGTCTGGGAAGGAAGGGTGCGAAAGTGCCCTGTATTGTAGTGGTTAAATTACTTTTTTTCCTTCGGAAATTACACTTTGTGCAGGGACAGTTCTAAGCACGAGAAACATGAGCCCCTTTACAGGCATACTATACACCCCCCCTAGGTACGAAATTTAAAGGAATATTACACTTTTATTGTTTCACTTTAAGCATTATTAAAATCACTGCTCTCGAAAAAACTGTAGTTTTTAAAACTTTTTTTTCATTGATACATGTCCCCTGGGGCAGGACTAGGGTCCCCAAACACTTTGTATGACAATAACTTGCATATAAGCCTTTAAAATAGTTTGCTGTTCGGTGAACAGGCGAACAGGCAATGTTCGAAACGAACATGAGTTTGACTCGAACTCGAAGCTCATCCCTAATGTTGGGGCATGCTTCCAAAGTCCAATCAAATGGGGAAGAGAGGCTGAACATTCACACTGGGCATTTTTGGGCAAAGACAGCTAAAAAAAGTGGTCTAAGCATGCAGAAATAAGGCATCTAATACAAAATGAACCTGTGCCACAAGCAAGGTATGCACCAGAAATGAGGCATCTAATATACAGAACAAATATGTGCCACAAGGAAGGTATGCACCAGATATGAGTCAGAAAATACAGAACAAACGTGCCACAAGCCAAACATGAAAGTACATTTGCTAAGACAAATGAGGCTGTTGAAATGCTTACCATGTGCTCCACCAGATCCAGAAAGATTGTCTTCTCTTCTGCTGAGCTCTCCTCTGCCATAGCTAATTTCTGCCAGGGCCCTGAGAAGTGTGCAGTGAAAAAGAAGCGCCGCCTGCTTGATAAGATGACACCTGCGGTAAATTACCACAGTGTTTCATGCGGAAAATACTACAAAATAAGGCCAAATACTGCATGCATTTTACCGTATTTCTTATGGTGCTCGATACCACTTTGTGAATGGAGCCCAGTATGCTAAATCTTGTTGTCTGGGAAAGCTCTGTGCTGACACCCTACCTGGCATTGATGTGTGCCCATATGAGGGGACTAAAGGGATCCATGAAATCCCATATATTTATATACTGTATCTCCCCCCCCCATATAATGAATATAGAGATGAAGCAGGAAGGGGGTAAGAAACAGCTGTGTCGCAGCCAGGGGCGGACTGACCATTCGGCCACTCGGGCACTTCCCGAGGGTCCCGGGCCACTAGGGGGCCCCATCAGGGTTGCCAGCCTCAGTAAAACCAGGGACAATATGTAAAAATCTGTGGTTTTTTTTTTTACATCTGTTTCTGAAATGTCCCTTACCGACATCCTTTTGGTCTAAAAATCCCGAGATTATAGCTGCTCCATCTCTCCAGTACCTTCTCAGACAATAGAAACATGTCTGTGTATACTGTGTGTACATGTATGTGTATACTGTGTGATTGTATACTGTGTGGCCCCATAATCTCTGATTGCCTGGGGGCCCTATAATCTCCTATGGCCCGGGGGCCCCATGAGTTGTCAGTCCGCCCCTGGTCGCAGCCTCCAGTCTAACTCTGCTGAGACGGTGCAGCCTGGAAGATCAGAGCAGGGCCCCAATATTCTGGAACAGTTGGCACCAGAAATCACCTCTCCACTTTGAGTACACTGATAGGTGGAAGTAGAAGAGGCCATAGACCTCAGATTGGCAGAACAGGGCTGAACTGACATTAAAGGTGCAGTGCAGTAGAGCCAGGATGAAGGGTGGAGCTTAAAGGGCCTTATGATAGCCCTAAGTTAAAATCTGTGGTTCCAGCGTTGGCTGGGATGATAAGAACTGGAACTGAACGTGGATGCTAACCACTAGGCAGCATAGTTACTTAGTGGTTAGCACTTCTGCATTGCAGCATTGAGGTTCCTGGTTTGAGTCTCGGACAGTACACTGTCTGCACTGACTTTGCATGTTCTACATGTACTTGAATGGGTTCCCTTCCACATTTGAAAGACATAATGTTAAGTTAAATTGGTTGTAGTATTATATTCTGGTCAATGTGCCTAATGCCGCGTACACACGACCGGACTTTCCGGCAGACTAGGTCCGACGGGATCAGTCCGTCGGACATTTCGATCGTGTGTGGGATAATCCGATCGTTTTCCAAAAAAAAAAAATCAGACGGACCTAGAAATAGAACATGTTTCAAATGGACTTAATTCCTATCGGAAAAAACCGTTCGTCTGTATGCTGGTCCGATGGACCAAATACGATGCAAGGGCAGCTATTGGCTACTGGCTATTGAACTTCCCTTTTTAGTCCCATCTTACGTCATCTGCCCCTACAGTAAATAAAGAGCTTTGAGAAGGAAAGAGGGTAAGAGGGAAAAAATTTTATATAAATATAAATGATACAAATAAATAAATGAATGAAAGGATATGAGCAACCTGGAGGTCAGGGTTTCAGATGTAGCATCAGATATTCTGATGTATTTACCAGTGTGGCATTTTCTGTTTACTGAAAATCATCTTTACATTTTTTTTATAATTGCCCTGTTGCCAATTATCTATACATTTTTTTGCACATGGAAACTGTGGTATATATATACAGTATATATATATATATATATATATATATATATATATATATATATATATATATATATATATATTATTTATATATTTATTTATTTATTTATACAGTGCCCAGAAAAAGTATGCATACCCCTTGAAATTAACCAAATGTGATAAGATAGATAAACCGATAGAATAGATGAGCGAGTTTGGGGTGGACGAACTTGACTGACCTGCACAGAATCCTGACCTCAACCCGATAGAACACCTTTGAGATCAATTAGAGTGGAGACTGCGAGCCAGGACTTCTCATTCACATCAGTGCCTGACCTCACAAATGCACTTCTGGAAGAATGGTCAAATATTCCCATAGACACACTCCTAAACATATGTATAGTTAGATTTGTTAAATTTGTTAAATTCGTTTTCAGAATTTGTTTTGTTTATTCATATTCAAATTAGATTTCAATTTCTGAATTCAACCGAATTTGAAAATTTGATTGCATTCTTTATTTCTTTGCATAAATACATAACATAAATCATTAATAGTAATTACATAAGACAACTTATTGAGTCCACTTTCAAAAGAGAACTTATTCTTTTAGAAAACGAAACATGATGTATTCCTGCCATTTTTTTATAAACAAATAACAATATTACAATATCAATTCCCCACAACGACCCTAGGCTCCAAAGCCCCGAGCCCTATTAGGGGCTTGTAGAACCGAGAGAGAGAAGAAAAAAAAAAGGGGGTGGGGGTTAGAAAGAAAAATGAGTACGTCGCCCCTGCCAGCAGAGGTTTACGTCTCACATCATTTACTAACTAGTCTATTCCTCTAATTCCTCTCCAATCAACCTTTTCCCTTCATCTGATTGTAAAAATTACTCCCAAGGAGCCCAAATTTGCGATATAAATTCCCTTTCCTCCTGCTTTATCCACCTTTATTCTGAAATATTTAGACAGAATAAAGGTGGATAAAGCACCAGGACCAGATGGCATCCACCCACGGATCCTAAAAGAATTGAGCTCTGCAATTTCAAAGCCATTGTATTTAATTTTTAGGGACTCATTAATGATGGGAATAGTACCACTGGATTGGCGCAGGGTGAACGTGGTGCCTATATTTAAAAAGGGAACAAAGTCTTTACCAAGTAACTATAGACCTGTTATGCCGCGTACACACGAAGGGACTATCCCGCGGGATTATCCGCTGGACTCAAGTCCACCGGACAATCCCCTCGTGTGTGGGTGCCGGCGGACATTTTGGCGCCAAAAGTCCGGCGGACTAGGTTTTAAGTTTTGTTTTAAAATTGTCCGCTGGACTTGGCAGTCCGGCGGACAATCTGGCAGTCCGGCGGATAATCCCGCCGTTAGTAGGCTAGTCCGCCGGACTTTTGAAAATGAGCGGACTTGCCGCTCATCGGAAAGTCCGTTCATTTAGCACGTGACTTCAGGTAGACGGAGCTAGCGAAGGCAGTGAATGCCGCCGCGCTAGCCCCGTCACCTGGCATGGATTTAAAGGGACTCCCCACGCCGAAAAAACGGCGTGGGGGTCCCCCCAAATCCATCTCAGACCCTTATCCAAGCACGCAGCCCGGCAGGCAAGGAAAGGGGTGGGGACGAGCGAGCGCCCCCCCTCCTGAGCCGTACCAGGCCGCGTGCCCTCAACATGGGGGGTGACCTGGGGAAAGGGGGACCGTGCGGCCCCCCCACCCCAAAGCACCTTGTCCCCATGTTGATGAGGACAAGGGCCTCTTCCCGACAACCCTGGCTGTTGGTTGTCGGGGTCTGCGGGTGGGGGCTTATCGGAATCTGGGAGCCCCCTTTTATAAGGGGGCCCTCAGATCCCGGCCCCCCACCCTATGTGAATGAGTATGGGGTACGATGTACCCCTACCCATTCACCTAAGGTGTAAAATGTAAAGTAAAAAACCACACAATTTTGAAAATATATTTTATTGCACTGCTTCGGGGGTCTTCTTCCGTCTTGGGGGTCTTCTCGCCGGACTCCTCCGCTCTCTTCTGCTCTTTTACCTAGCTCTTTCATGAGCGGAGGAGGCCGGCTACCTTCTTCGTCGTCAACGCCGTAGTCTGGGGGTCTCGATCCGCCTTCGGGGGTCTTCCGGGGTCTCTTCTGTTCTTGCCGCGGTCGTCGTTTTCCGCGCCGCCGGCGCCGCCGCCTTCTTCTTCTTCTTCCGATGTTGACCCGTCGCTCTCTCTGTCCGGAATGCCAGAGCCGCGCTGTGCTGGGACTTATATAGGGACAAGGGGACAGGGTCACATGCTCATGTCACATGGTGCCCCGCCCCCCTGTGATGTCACAGTCCCAGCATCCTCCGATAATATAATGGAGGAGCTCAGCTATGAGGAAAGATCAGAGAAACTGAATTTATTCACTCTTGAGAAGAGGAGAATAAGGGGGGATATGATCAACATGTACAAATATATAAGGGGTCCATATAGTGAACTTGGTGTTGAGTTATTCACTTTACGGTCAACACAGAGGACAAGGGGGCACTCTTTACGTCTAGAGGAAAAGAGATTTCATCTCCAAATACGGAAAGGTTTCTTCACAGTAAGAGCTGTGAAAATGTGGAATAGACTCCCTCCAGAGGTGGTTCTGGCTAACTCAGTAGATTTCTTTAAGAAAGGCCTGGATACTTTCCTAAATGTACATAATATAACTGGGTGCTAACATTTATAGTTGATCCAGGGAAAATCCGATTACCTCTAGGGGGATCAGGAAGTGATTTTTTTCCCCTGCTGTAGCAGATTGGAGCATGCTCTTTTGTTTTTTTTGTTTTTTTTTGCCTTCCTCTGGATCAACTGTGGGTATAGAATGGGGTATATTGGATTGTACGATATTTTTTATTTTTATTTATTATTTTTTTTTTTTTTTATGGTTGAACTGGATGGACTTGTGTCTTTTTTCGGCCTATCTAACTATGTAGACATAGGGATCAGTTTTTCCATGATCCCGATTCTTCTTACTTTATTTAGCCATTTAGAGATTCGGGGTGGCCCTGTCTCCTTCCAACATGTGATGATGCAACTTTTAGCTGCATTCACCAGGTGGCATACCATTGAGTTCTTATATCTCTCTAGTGGGATTTGTGCGCATTGTAGTAAGAAAAAAGCCGGGTCTTCCGGGATCTGGTATTAAGTAAATAGTTGAGAAATTCTATGAACTTCTTGCCAAAACTGTCGAATTGTTGAACAAAACCAGAAAATATGGGCTATAGTACCTCTCTCCTTACAAAACCTCCAACACCTATCCGGCATTTCTGAAGAAAATGTATTCATTCGTGACGGGGTGTAATACCAACGTATTAATACTATATAATTTAATTCCTGTATCTTAGTACATCTAGATGACTTAAGTGGTCGACCGTACCATTCAGTCGGTCCCAATGTTTCAAAAAAATGTTTAACCTCTAACGCCTGCCAGAAGGGTATTTCATATTGTCCTTCTATTTGCGTTAACATTTCTATTGATGGCCATTTATTAAACCTCAAAAAATGTGAGGTCTGAAAACATCCTTTCTCTTTTAATTTCCCAAATATCCCTGGCTCCAAGCAAGGTGGAAAATTTGGGTTCTCCAAAATAGGAAACAGAGGAGAGTCTGGTGATGAAAGTCTAGGGATCCGAGTGGACTTAGCGCCCATACGAAGGGTAGATCCTATTAAAGGATGTGCTTTTAGTGTAGAAGGTATAGCTGCATAGCACCACATGGCTCTACCTAGAGGGATCGAACTTACTTGTTGTTCCAAGGCGATCCACCTTTTACTGTCTCTGTGGCGGCACCAGTCGATAATCCTACCAAGCTGAGTAGCCTGATAGTATTTATATAGGTCTGGCGCCGCTATTCCACCCATCTCTTTAGGTAATGTTAACAAGTTCCTATTATTCCTTGGACGTTTACGATTACGATTTCAACTGAATCTGTGTGTGACAGATGTTTTGGTGTGCACTGGTACACACTGAGACAGATGTTGATGGGAGACTAGTCATACAGATGTTTTTGTACACTGGAACATGCCTGCTGCAACAGCTGCTTGTTTGTACTGGTAAGCTCTGACAGATGCTGATTGGACACACACTACTATTACCACAAATGCTTTTGGGCACAGGTACACTGTGACAAATGTTGATGGTTCACTAGTAGTAGACCTGACGTAGACACAACATTTTTAGAAAGAATCATTTTTTTCATCAGCCGGTCATTCACCAGTCGTTTCAAATTTCCATTAATTTTCACAACTTTACCTTCACTTACCATTTGTTGTCCTCCCTTTTTCACATTTCTTGTGCACATGCGCATCTTTCCTCTCTTTCCTATCAGTTTCACTTATGTTTTTTCCACAATTATTTCCACTTACTCCACAAGTTTTGCTTCAATAAGCTGATATTATACCGATTCTTTTTACCTTATCCACCCAAACTCCAATTAACACTATGTAGCTCCCCCGAGTTGCCGCGGGGGACCATCTATCAGGTGGTAGCACTATGAGCTTTAGGCCTGCTGGAGCATGGGTAAGCTGAGTTGCTCTTTCCCCGTTCTTATTCCTAAAAGATTTTCTCAATCATGATGCTGTATGATAATGTTTTATCTCTCTACTTTTTGATCATCATATTGTTTTTTTTTTTTTGATCTAATCACAGATAACCTCCAGGTGAAGCGGTAAATGTCTGCGAAACTAGTCGAGGAAACTGACATCTGTGATCAATTGTTTTATTGTGACTACTCACTGGTGACATATATGTGTATCGCTATTATGTTTTTAACATGTAAATGATAATATGTTTTTTGTCATCAATAAAATCACCTGCAACTTTTATATTTATATTTTTGTTATATTATTCATTGTACTGCCTTTACTGTACCGCAATAGTCCAAACTGCCCCCATATTTTCTGGTAGGCTAGTTGGGGATTAGGCTCCCAATCTCTATATCACTTGATTCCTGGATGATGGTACAAGTTCCTATACTCCTATTTCTGCTTTTTATCATAGGAGGCCACATTCAATTTTTTTTATCAGCCGGAATATGATGTACTCATTTCTATTTTTTCTAATTCAAATCAATTGGAATTAGTAACAATTTCAATATTGGCTTGTTATTTCTGTCAGCTCAGGTAGCCCTTGTACAATGCACAAATATGTTTCCTTTAAGCTCCTGAATACTGGACAATTCATTTCTGCCCAGGCCATTTTTCAGCTTTCACATCGGATGTTGCTGGGGCACTAGTATTACAGAGGTTTTGTGCAACGGTACACTGTGACAGATGTTTTGTGTTGTGTGGTACAGTGTGTTGTGTGGTGAAATAGATGTTGATGGAAAATTGTTTATGTACAATATTAGCAGTAGGAGTATTTATTCTTTTTTCTATTCTATTTTATTATTTTCTATTCTAATCTATGCTTTTATTTTCTATTCTATTCTAATCTATTATTTTCTATTTTATTCCAATTTATTCTATTTGTAATTGAAATTTCAGAAGAGGGTTATATTATTTTCTATTCTATTCCTTTATTTTCTATTCTATTTTATTCTGTTCTTGTATTTTCTATTCCATTTTGTTCTGTATTACTATTATTTTCTATTCTATTCCTTTATTTTCTATTCTATTTTATTCTGTTCTTGTATTTTCTATTCCATTTTGTTCTGTATTACTATTATTTTGTATTCTATTCCTTTCTTTTCTATTCTATTTTATTGTATTTGGAAATTTGAATTTGAATCTAATTTGAAAACTATTCTAATTGAATTCGAAAATTATTCGAATTCAAAAATTATTTGAAGCAAATTTAAAAAACTATTTGAATTTGGTTCAAAATTTCGTTTTGTTATTTCAGATTCATTTAAATTCATTACTATTAAAATTTCGAAATTCGGATTCCTCCGAATCTCCAAATAACGAAAAATGTGTCCGAATTCGGAAACGAAACAAACTGCACATGTCTATATTAAAACCTATAACCAAAATACACAGACATTAGGTTGTGCTGCACATCCCCATATCTGTAGTGATTTAAATTAGATATATTTAATACATTCTAAATAAACTCAATTAACAACAAAAAAATACATATAGAATAAAATGAAAAGCAATCCTAAAGAATGTCCTTCACACCAGTGTATGTTATAGATCAATAGTGAAGAAAAGGCGAGGAATTGGGACTTTATATGAAGCATGTGGTGGTAAACAAATGAATTGATGGATATAAGAATATTTATTAGTTCATATACATATATATATAATATTAATATCAAATTTTAGGAAAATTTTCCATGATAACAATAATCATTATAACAATTTCAAAAACATCACAAAATAATGATTCATGATCTAGTAATTAAATGTATGTACATATACACATGTACATAATGTCTATATAGCCTATAACCTTACTAATCCCTATCATTGTTGGTAAAAAATGATAAACAAGATGGCAAAAAGTTTTTCACATATAGTCATATAACCATGTATTATGTAAACAAATGGTATAAAAAATTCTATGTCAATACATGATTGGTAAAGAATACGGCAGCTTTTATTTCGACACATTTTGTGACTTTTATTCACTCTCCAGGAGCAGGCCCGTAGTATCTATCTATAATAAAGATGTCTAGATGATCTATCAAGGTCATGAATTAAAACAGTATAGGAATAGGGGGCCCCCTACTACATATTACTTCCAAGAACATATGTGTACTGGTGGTATAGTGCTGGAAACCGGAAGTCAAACGAGGACATCATCTCTGGGAACTGTGGGGGCATGCATAGCGACAACAACCAAAAAAGACAGCATCCATGGGTGGGATGGATAGGCAGTCAAAGGGTGATCCTGATGTTTATTTGGGATGGTGAAACCATGTAGGACCTCTGTGAAAATAATGCGTGGGTTTGGAATTAACGTTGGCCATGTGACCCATAAATATGAGAGAGATGTATAAAAAGCAGATGCATACCTGATGCATACTATTTAAATTCTTGACCTTGATAGATCTTCCAGCTATGTATAATATTCTTTATTATAGATAGATACTACAGGCTTTCTCCTGAAGAGTAAATAAAAGTCACAAAACGCATCGAGCTAAAAGCTAATAGCTGCCGTGTTCTATACCATTCATGTGTTGACATCGATTTTTATACCATTCGTTTACATAATACATTTTTATATGACTATATGTAAAAAAACGTTTTGCCATCTTATTAAATATTTTTTTTACAATCTGGCAGTCCGGCGGACAATCCCGCCGTTAGTAGGCTAGTCCGCCGGACTTTTGAAAATGAGCGGACTTGCCGCTCATCGGAAAGTCCGTTCATTTAGCACGTGACTTCAGGTAGACGGAGCTAGCGAAGGCAGTGAATGCCGCCGCGCTAGCCCCGTCACCTGGCATGGATTTAAAGGGACTCCCCACGCCGAAAAAAAAACGGCGTGGGGGTCCCCCCAAATCCATCTCAGACCCTTATCCGAGCACGCAGCCTGGCAGGCCAGGAAAGGTGTGGGGACGAGCGAGCGCCCCCCTCCTGAGCCGTACCAGGCCGCGTGCCCTCAACATGGGGGGTGCCCTGGGGAAAGGGGGGCCGTGCGGCCCCCCACCCCAAAGCACCTTGTCCCCATGTTGATGAGGACAAGGGCCTCTTCCCGACAACCCTGGCTGTTGGTTGTCGGGGTCTGCGGGCGGGGGCTTATCGGAATCTGGGAGCCCCCTTTTATAAGGGGGCCCTCAGATCCCGGCCCCCCACCCTATGTGAATGAGTATGGGGTACGATGTACCCCTACCCATTCACCTAAGGTGTAAAATGTAAAGTAAAAAACCACACAATTTTGAAAATATATTTTATTGCACTGCTTCGGGGGTCTTCTTCCGTCTTGGGGGTCTTCTTGCCGGACTCCTCCGCTCTCTTCTGCTCTTTTACCTAGCTCTTTCATGAGCGGAGGAGGCCGGCTACCTTCTTCGTCGTCGACGCCGTAGTCTGGGGGTCTCGATCCGCCTTCGGGGGTCTTCCGGGGTCTCTTCTGTTCTTGCCGCGGTCGTCGTTTTCCGCGCCGCCGGCGCCGCCGCCGCCTTCTTCTTCTTCTTGGCCTTCTTCTTCTTCCGATGTTGACCCGTCGCTCTCTCTGGCCGGAATGCCAGAGCCGCGCTGTGCTGGGACTTATATAGGGACAAGGGGACAGGGTCACATGCTCATGTCACATGGTGCCCCGCCCCCCTGTGATGTCACAGTCCCAGCATCCTCCGATAATATAATGGAGGAGCTCAGCTATGAGGAAAGATCAGAGAAACTGAATTTATTCACTCTTGAGAAGAGGAGAATAAGGGGGATATGATCAACATGTACAAATATATAAGGGGTCCATATAGTGAACTTGGTGTTGAGTTATTCACTTTACGGTCAACACAGAGGACAAGGGGGCACTCTTTACGTCTAGAGGAAAAGAGATTTCATCTCCAAATACGGAAAGGTTTCTTCACAGTAAGAGCTGTGAAAATGTGGAATAGACTCCCTCCAGAGGTGGTTCTGGCTAACTCAGTAGATTTCTTTAAGAAAGCCTGGATACTTTCCTAAATGTACATAATATAACTGGGTGCTAACATTTATAGTTGATCCAGGGAAAATCCGATTACCTCTAGGGGGATCAGGAAGGGATTGGAGCATGCTCTTTTTTTTTTTTGCCTTCCTCTGGATCAACTGTGGGTATGATTTTTTTCCCCTGCTGTAGCAGATTGGAGCATGCTCTTTTTTTTTTTTGCCTTCCTCTGGATCAACTGTGGTATAGAATGGGGTATATTGGATTGTACGATATTTTTTATTTTTATTTATTATTTTTTTTTTTTTATGGTTGAACTGGATGGACTTGTGACTTTTTTCGGCCTATCTAACTATGTAGACATAGGGATCAGTTTTTCCATGATCCCGATTCTTCTTACTTTATTTAGCCATTTAGAGATTCGGGGTGGACCTGTCTTCTTCCAACATGTGATGATGCAACTTTTAGCTGCATTCACCAGGTGGCATACCATTGAGTTCTTATATCTCTCTAGTGGGATTTGTGCGCATTGTAGTAAGAAAAAAGCCGGGTCTTCCGGGATCTGGTATTAAGTAAATAGTTGAGAAATTCTATGAACTTCTTGCCAAAACTGTCTAATTGTTGAACAAAACCAGAAAATATGGGCTATAGTACCTCTCTCCTTACAAAACCTCCAACACCTATCCGGCATTTCTGAAGAAAATGTATTCATTCGTGACGGGGTGTAATACCAACGTATTAATACTATATAATTTAATTCCTGTATCTTAGTACATCTAGATGACTTAAGTGGTCGACCGTACCATTCAGTCGGTCCCAATGTTTCAAAAAAATGTTTAACCTCTAACGCCTGCCAGAAGGGTATTTCATATTGTCCTTCTATTTGCGTTAACATTTCTATTGATGGCCATTTATTAAACCTCAAAAAATGTGAGGTCTGAAAACATCCTTTCTCTTTTAATTTCCCAAATATCCCTGGCTCCAAGCAAGGTGGAAAATTTGGGTTCCCCAAAATAGGAAACAGAGGAGAGTCTGGTGATGAAAGTCTAGGGATCCGAGTGGACTTAGCGCCCATACGAATGGTAGATCCTATTAAAGGATGTGCTTTTAGTGTAGAAGGTATAGCTGCATAGCACCACATGGCTCTACCTAGAGGCGATCCACCTTTTACTGTCTCTGTGGCGGCACCAGTCGATAATCCTACCAAGCTGAGTAGCCTGATAGTATTTATATAGGTCTGGCGCCGCTATTCCACCCATCTCTTTAGGTAATGTTAACAAGTTCCTATTATTCCTTGGACGTTTACGATTACGATTTCAACTGAATCTGTGTGTGACAGATGTTTTGGTGTGCACTGGTACACACTGAGACAGATGGGAGACTAGTCATACAGATGTTTTTGTACACTGGAACATGCCTGCTGCAACAGCTGCTTGTTTGTACTGGTAAGCTCTGACAGATGCTGATTGGACACACACTACTATTACCACGAATGCTTTTGGGCACAGGTACACTGTGACAAATGTTGATGGTTCACTAGTAGTAGACCTGACGTAGACACAACATTTTTAGAAAGAATCATTTTTTTCATCAGCCGGTCGTTCACCAGTCGTTTCAAATTTCCATTAATTTTCACAACTTTACCTTCACTTACCATTTGTTGTCCTCCCTTTTTCACATTTCTTGTGCACATGCGCATCTTTCATCTCTTTCCTATCAGTTTCACTTATGTTTTTTCCACAATTATTTCCACTTACTCCACAAGTTTTGCTTCAATAAGCTGATATTATACCGATTCTTTTTACCTTATCCACCCAAACTCCAATTAACACTATGTAGCTCCCCCGAGTTGCCTCGGGGGACCATCTATCAGGTGGTAGCACTATGAGCTTGAGGCCTGCTGGAGCATGGGTAAGCTGAGTTGCTCTTTCCCCGTTCTTATTCCTAAAAGATTTTCTCAATCATGATGCTGTATGATAATGTTTTATCTCTCTACTTTTTGATCATCATATTGTTTTTTTTTTTTTGATCTAATCACAGATAACCTCCAGGTGAAGCGGTAAATGTCTGCGAAACTAGTCGAGGAAACTGACATCTGTGATCAATTGTTTTATTGTGACTACTCACTGGTGACATATATGTGTATCGCTATTATGTTTTTAACATGTAAATGATAATATGTTTTTTGTCATCAATAAAATCACCTGCAACTTTTATATTTATATTTTTGTTATATTATTCATTGTACTGCCTTTACTGTACCGCAATAGTCCAAACTGCCCCCATATTTTCTGGTAGGCTAGTTGGGGATTAGGCTCCCAATCTCTATATCACTTGATTCCTGGATGATGGTACAAGTTCCTATACTCCTATTTCTGCTTTTTATCATAGGAGGCCACATTCAATTTTTTTTATCAGCCGGAATATGATGTACTCATTTCTATTTTTTCTAATTCAAATCAATTGGAATTAGTAACAATTTCAATATTGGCTTGTTATTTCTGTCAGCTCAGGTAGCCCTTGTACAATGCACAAATATGTTTCCTTGAAGCTCCTGAATACTGGACAATTCATTTCTGCCCAAACCATTTTTCAGCTTTCACATCGGATGTTGCTGGGACACTAGTATTACAGAGGTTTTGTGCAACGGTACACTGTGACAGATGTTTTGTGTTGTGTGGTACACACTGAAATAGATGTTGATGGAAAATTGTTTTTGTACAATATTAGCAGTAGGAGTATTTATTCTTTTTTTCTATTCTATTTTATTATTTTCTATTCTAATCTATGCTTTTATTTTCTATTCTATTCTAATCTATTATTTTCTATTTTATTCCAATTTATTCTATTTGTAATTGGAATTTCAGAAGAGGGTTATATTATTTTCTATTCTATTCCTTTATTTTCTATTCTATTTTATTCTGTTCTTGTATTTTCTATTCCATTTTGTTCTGTATTACTATTATTTTGTATTCTATTCCTTTCTTTTCTATTCTATTTTATTGTATTTGGAAATTTGAATTTGAATCTAATTTGAAAACTATTCTAATCTAATTCGAAAATTATTCGAATTCAAAAATTATTTGAAGCAAATTTAAAAAAACTATTTGAATTTGGTTCAAAATTTTGTTTTGTTATTTCAGATTCATTTAAATTCATTACTATTAAAATTTCGAAATTCGGATTCCTCCGAATCTCCAAATAACGAAAAATGTGTCCGAATTCGGAAACGAAACAAACTGCACATGTCTATATTAAAACCTATAACCAAAATACACAGACATTAGGTTGTGCTGCACATCCCCATATCTGTAGTGATTTAAATTAGATATATTTAATACATTCTAAATAAACTCAATTAACAACAAAAAAATACATATAGAATAAAATGAAAAGCAATCCTAAAGAATGTCCTTCACACCAGTGTATGTTATAGATCAATAGTGAAGAAAAGGCGAGGAATTGGGACTTTATATGAAGCATGTGGTGGTAAACAAATGAATTGATGGATATAAGAATATTTATTAGTTCATATACATATATATATAATATTAATATCAAATTTTAGGAAAATTTTCCATGATAACAATAATCATTATAACAATTTCAAAAACATCACAAAATAATGATTCATGATCTAGTAATTTAATTTATGTACATATACACATGTACATAATGTCTATATAGCCTATAACCTTACTAATCCCTATCATTGTTGGTAAAAAATGATAAACAAGATGGCAAAATGTTTTTCACATATAGTCATATAACCATGTATTATGTAAACAAATGGTATAAAAAAATCTATGTCAATACATGATTGGTAAAGAATACGGCAGCTTTTATTTCGACACATTTTGTGACTTTTATTCACTCTCCAGGAGCAAGCCCGTAGTATCTATCTATAATAAAGATGTCTAGATGATCTATCAAGGTCATGAATTAAAACAGTATAGGAATAGGGGGCCCCCTACTACATATTACTTCCAAGAACATATGTGTACTGGTGGTATAGTGCTGGAAACCGGAAGTCAAACAAGGACATCATCTCTGGGAACTGTGGGGGCATGCATAGCGACAACAACCAAAAAAGACAGCATCCATGGGTGGGATGGATAGGCAGTCAAAGGGTGATCCTGATGTTTATTTGGGATGGTGAAACCATGTAGGACCTCTGTGAAAATAATGCGTGGGTTTGGAATTAACGTTGGCCATGTGACCCATAAATATGAGAGAGATGTATAAAAAGCAGATGCATACCTGATGCATACTGTTTAAATTCTTGACCTTGATAGATCTTCCAGCTATGTATAATATTCTTTATTATAGATAGATACTACAGGCTTTCTCCTGAAGAGTAAATAAAAGTCACAAAACGCATCGAGCTAAAAGCTAATAGCTGCCGTGTTCTATACCATTCATGTGTTGACATCGATTTTTATACCATTCGTTTACATAATACATTTTTATATGACTATATGTAAAAAAACGTTTTGCCATCTTATTAAATATTTTTTTACCAACAATGATATTGATTAGTCAGGTTATAGGCTATATAGACATTATGTAACATATGTATACAGTATGTACATAAATACAATTTTATTGAATCATTTTTTAAATTGGTATAAGTTTTATTGTTATCATGGAAAAATTGTCCTAAAATTTGATATTATTAATATAATATTAGGGGGCGGGGTTTGCCTTGGAAGAAGATGGCTGCTTAGACCTTGAGCTCCGTCAGACAGCAGCCTAATCTGATCAACAAAGGAGGATCCAAGCCGTAATTCAGGCTCCTAGAATGGGTACCTCGTCCCATGGGAACTCAGCTACCAGGTCCCATTCACCCCTGGACGTGAGCGGCCCGATCAGCCAGAATATTCTGGAGATCTTCCGGACACAGACCGGCAACATGGAGGTGCATTCTCTGACACAGGCTTTGGCGCCAAGCCACACCGCGATACTAACCCGGCGCCTGCCAATCCACCTCCCTCCCTCACAGAGGGATATATGCACTCAGTGCAGCAGCCAAGCCTTAACGACCTCCGGACCATAGCGGCAGATATTAATGACACCCTGTCCGCGGCCATCACTGATCTCCGCCATGAAATTCAAACACTGGCAGAGTGCAGGAGGTGGAACGAACAGCGGCACACCAGCACAAAGAGATACGGAAGATCTGCCATGGTGTGGACACACACACCTTACAACTAAGGGACCTCCAAAGACACGTGGAGGACCTAGACAACAGAGGGAGACGCCACAATTTGACTGTAAGAGGCCTGCCCGAAACGGTTGAACCTGAGCAGATTCTCCCCACTGTAGTGAAGTTATTTACCACCTCCTGGACAGACCTCCGACTAACCCCATACACATGGAATGTATCCACAGAGCCCTCAGGCCACGAGGTAGAGATACAGACCCACCGCGTGACATCATTTGCTGCCTGATAAATTTCAAACTTAAAGAGGATGTCCTCAGCGATCACCCTGAAACACTGTAAGGATCTCAGACCTCTCCTGGATGTCCTTAGAACCAGAGGTATCCATTATTGATGGAAGTTTCCATTCGGCCTATCTGCCACTCACCAGGGGTGAGCAGCTCTCCTAAGGGTTCCAGAGGAACTGGATGCATTCTGTGCAACGCTCGACATACTGAGAGTTGAGGTGCCAAATTGGTATGAGGATTTACAGATCCCCGGCGTGCTATAATCCCCAGAAAGAGCAGAACCCATGGAAGCGCAAGATGTGAGCTACCGAAGACACCACTCACCATCTTACATGAGACACAGCCCTGCATCAACGGCTCATCGCCAATACTCAAGCCCTACAAAAGCTCCCTTACTCTGCAGGGCATGTCGAGACAAGAATAATTAGCATTAGTAACCAACCTTCACGACAGCTAAGTGCTGAACCCTTCATTCTTTTCATTTTTTTCTTTTTTGGTCGCTTTTCTTTGTTGTTTGACACGTTTTGTTATTACCCTGATGCACCCAGGAATTGCAAAGTTTGCTTTTGCACTGTTTCTAACTCCAATATGGCCGATTCCCATTCTCCATTGCTTAAAAATATGCTTACCAGACAAAGCCCTACTGGCCATCAGCTGTTAGCCACCTCAGGACTAATCACGCCCACATGCCACTCTGTGGCCTTACAAGAGAATATCGGCCAAATAGCAGCTTCATACCCCAGCTGCATAACCTCCGCCTTGCACTGCAGGAAGGTATATGTTTGATACCCCTGATCCAGCTCACAGGGAGATTGATCAGTGACAGGCACTTGCATCTGACATGGTACACAACTACACGCGGGAAAAAAAAAAAGAATAACATGCACTTACCCGGGGGTGCATTCCTTTCCCGAACTAGGCACAATGCCGGGCCTGTGCCTACCTCTTACCACAAGAACTCGCCATCCTAATTGGGGAAGATGTCGATGCACTGGAATAATGGCTGCACTTCCACTATCCCTGGCACCATATCAAACTTCGGAGCTGCCAGAGGGAGACTCATCCTGAATAGTTGTTACCGGACTGCTCAGCTGATCAGTTTGCCCCTTTGTTACCTACCCAAAATGACATAAAGTAAAAGGTGCATCTCCTCTGCATAAGAAGACCAGTATACCGCCCCATTGTTCTACTACCCTTGCATCTTGGCCCATGCAACTACGACCCTCTGGTCTCACTTTAAGGTGACTATGCATAACCCTCCCAGTTAAAAGATAGGCCTAGGCCCAACCTTGCTAACATGTAATCAGCCTGAGAGCCAAGAGCCTGAATAAGGCACGATAAGACAATCCACCCTAATACCTACTCCTGCCCCTACACACCAGATGCAATAGAGGGGAATGTATAATGTATACTAAACACCACTTAGGTTGTCAGACTCCCAGTGCTCCTGCACCATTGGGATGAAAGATGATAATTATCAGATGTTTTGCTCCCTATTTATGCTCCCTACTTACACAAAAGCAAAAAAGAAGGGGGAGGAAAAGAAAAAAAGTATACTAGCCAAATATGAGCAAATTACAGCTAATCCACTCACTATATAATGCACCGCGCATCCTAGTGATGCTAATATATACAATAGTGTATGTCTAACCTTGAACTTGCCTATCAGAGCATTGCAACCTTGAAAAAGATAGCCGTTATATGTCCATTCGTGTTAATACCATCCTGTATTTAGATAACGCCTGATTAACATATGCCGTTAAGCATTTCTCCCCCAGATGAGCAGAAGGAACAAGTCGCACTATCAGAGCTCAAGCCAACCAAAATTGCGTTACAGAAGTTACATCTTAGGCGGAAAACCCGAGGTAAGAGGTTATCACACGCACCACAAACCATTACTGATCTCCCGCCCCTAACTGGGTAACCGGGCACATCTTTTCCGATATCACCACCTCGATTGTGCTCTGGAAGAGCCCCCCCTTCCATTAAACCCCAAGGTATATGCTGTACAAACCCCCTAAATACGGAGTGCATACTCTCCAGGCAAAAAAATGAAATATTGCATTGATAGCTCTTATGGACGTGGTTCTGCTAGTGTGACACTGGAAGGCTAAAGACCGCACCAGGGCATTCCCTATATTCCCTATAATCCCTCAGTTCCTTAATTTCTCTATACTTGTTATTGTTTATTTCTGAAATGTTCATTAATGTTTGAAATTGAAATAGACCTTGTCTTGGTTGCTTAATCTTGTTTAGTCTAGCCTACCTGCACTCTTGTTCGTTATTACACATTTTCTGCACATGGTTCACAAGCATACGATCGTACACATGTGATTACAAACACCTGGTTAACGTTGTAAAATGCTAGATTTTACCTATAGTACAATACTTTAGGAGTGCACATGATACTTAAGACTGCAGATGGTCCTACCACCACCAATGTCTCCTACTATATTAACTCTCCTCTTCCGTAGCTAACCACCAGCATTACCCACCAAATCCCCACACTACTCACTCCCACACCAACTACATCACACCTAGGAACTTCGTAAGCCATCCTACTAACCAGTCTACAACTGAACCCAACAAGGCAGGCTGTCTGACGGGGTACTTGGAAACACCCCTTCTCCACCACCAAACCAACCCCCACACAGTGGGAACTTACTTAGCAAGCATTCTAACACCCCATCAGTTTCTAGTACCACTGACCCCCTCCGGCCATACTGGATGTACGGTATACTTTACATTCAGCCGTGTGAGAGATATCTCAGCTGCCACCAGACTTCTCTCCTCTCTGGGACCTCCCCCACGACATTCCAAGAGGCACAAGCACTTAATGCCTAAATCGTGACCTCGACACTTCCCAATAAAAATAAAACTCTTATTAAAATTGTGTCGCTTAATGTCAGAGGACTCAATATCCCAGAGAGGCACTGCCAGCTCCTCCTCACAATGCAACAGAATAATGCAGATATAGTATTTCTTCAAGAAACGAGCCAACGCGATACTGAAACTGATAAATAAACAATACCCTACAGTTTACCGCGCAACAAACTGCACATCCAAGACCAAAGGAGTCTCCACACTCATAACAAAATGATGCCCCTAACTAATTACCGACACGCTGATGGATGAGGAAGGCAGGTTCCTCTTTCTGAAAGGGACATGCTATGACAAGTTGATAACACTAGCTAACATATACGCCTTGAACCCCCGGGGAATGAAGGGATCCTTCATTCCAGGAAGGATCCCTGATTTTAGGGTGTGACTTCAATGTCCCCCTGAACCCCCTGCAGGACACCCCGAATGGCACTTCCTTGCTACCCTACAAAGCCCTACGCTCCATCAAGGCACAATTACAGGATTCATGGGGTACACTAAACCCAACCAGCAGGGACTTCACATTTTTCTCCAACCCTCACCAACGATACTCACGGCTTGACTACCCCTCCTACACCACACGTCCATCGACCCCATGTTTATCTCGGACCACCACCCTATATCCATGTCAATAGTGATTCCAGAGGTACAGACTTGGAGATTAGACCCCTCCCTACTCACGGACCCTTAAATCGCATAGGCAGTTGATGGCCGCCAAGATGGCCGCTGAGACCCACTGATAGTTCACAGGAGAGGTAGAAAGGCGGTCTGCCAATGTAAACAGGGCAGACCGCAATTCTGTGAGCGAGGAACATGGAGATCTTGTGTTAATGCTATACAGAAACACAGATTTGTGTTTTCCTCCACTCACAGCATTCCCCCAACAGTTAGAAAGCACTCCCTAGGAGCACACGTAACCGTTTGGTCGCCCCTGATTTTAAACCCTACCCCGCCAGTGTCATTTATACAGTGACAGTGCATTTTTTAGCGCTGATCACTGTATTGGTATCACTAGTATCCAAAAAGTGTCACTTAGTGTCAGATTCGTCTGCCTCAATGTCGCAGTTCCGCAAAAAATCTCTGATCGCCGCCATTACTAATATAAAAAAAATTTAAAAAACCTAAAGTCCATAAATCTATCCCATAGTTTGTAGACGCTATAACTTTTGCGCAATATACGCTTATTGGGATTTTTTTTTTTTTACCAAAAACATGTAGCATAATACATATTGGCCTAAATTGATGAAGAAATTTGTGTTTTTCATTTTTTTTTTTGGAAGTGTTTTATAGCAGAAAGTAAAAAATATATTTTTTTTTTTAAATTGTCTGTCTTTTTTTTTGTTTATAGCGCAACAAATTTAAATCGCAGAGGTGATCCAATACAACCACAAGAAAGCTCTTTTTGGGGAAAAAAAGTGCATCAATTTTATTTGTGTACAGTGTCGCATGACTGCACAATTGTCAGTTAAAACAACGCAGTGTAGTATTGCAAACATGTCCTGGTCAGGAAGGGGGTAAAACCTTCCGGAGCTGAAGTGGTTCAACATTAAGCAAGACATTTATCCACAATCCAACTACTTAAATCCAAACTCCAATATAAGACCAATATAATAATATTATATAAAATTATAATAAAATTCACCCTCCTAATTAGTTTCCCCAACACTACCTCCTGTGTATAACCTGTTTCAAAATAACATTCACCCCAGTATATTTTAAATATTAATACATCACTCAAAGTCATAAATCTATTTTGTTTCTCTCCTGGAGAGGTCCTTAACCACACTGGATCCCCGTCAGGAGGGAAATACCCTATCTACCCCCCAGGATTGCAACCCAGGGGGATCTTTTCCATGAACTTCCTAAAATGCAGGGACAAAGTATGCAGCCAATATCCATTAATAATATTTTATGAATGTGTTCCGATATCCATTTTTTTAGGGTCCTTTTAGTATGGCCATAGGAAGAGATTCCCTCATCATAGATTGGAATTATACACCATTGTTTTGCATTTGGAAAACTGGGGATTCATTTCTCCTGGTGCAGCCTTATACAAGCCAACTAGTAGATGGGTTGTTTTTCATTTGGCACACTGAGTATTAACTTCTCCTGGAGCAGCCTTATATAAATCAATGAGCAGGTGGGTTATTTTGCATTTGGCACACTGGAGGTTAACTTCTCCTGGTGCAGCCTTATATAAACCAATGAGTAGATGCGGTTTAGTCCTATATGGAAGTCCCCACGGACAAAACGTGCATCAGGGCATTACCGGAGTAGGACCAGAAGTGATGCAAGCGTGCTAACCTGGAAGTGGCTTTGGGGTAGCGAGCTGTACTACGAGCTGGTGAGGTTCATGCATGGAAAACAGGCACACTGATGACTGCTTTTTTTATTGTAGGCATCATTTTATAATGTATTTTATATGGTTTTAATAAAATTTGAAGGTGTAGAGACACTGTTCTATTGCTGGCCTTTTTTTATGGGGGACTGTTGGAAGGAGAGTGTCTTAGAAGATCATGGAGCAAGAGTACCATATGATATGTTTGAAGTAGTTATTAACCATTTGAGATTTGCATGTCAATCATCTTGGATGTAAGGCATTGATCTCTGGTAAATCACTGAATCTGCACAGTGTGAGTGGTGAAGAACTTTCTTTGGGACTGCTTTTTCATTTAATTATATATAGATCTAGATATCTATCTATCTATCTATCTATCTATCTATCTATCTATCTATCTATCTATCTATCTATCTATCTATATATATATATATATATATATAGATATAAATCTGTGTATTTGTTGTTAATTGGGGTGATTTAGAATGTATTAAATATTTATTTAATTTGAATCACTACAGGTAGGGGGGTGTGAAGTGTTACCTAATGTCAGGGGGGTTTATTTACTAAAGGCAAATCCCCTTTGCCCTACAAGTGCACTTGGAAGTGTAGTCGCTGTAGATCTGAGGGGGGGGGGGGGGGGCATGCAAGGCAAACAAACATTTTTGCTTGTGATTTGATGATAAAATCAGCAGAGCACCCCCTCTTTTCATATCTTCCCCTCAGATCTAAAGTGACTACACTTTCAAGTGCACTTGTAGTGAGAAGTGGATTTGCCTTTATTAAATCAACCCTATGTATTTTGGTTATAGTTTCAGACACTGGTTTGGCTTGCTTGATTCTTAAAGGGGCAGCAGCACTATTTTTGTAATACTCATATTACATTAGATTTTCAAACCAGTTTTTTTTTCAGTTGCAGTAAACATGACATTTTCACCCCTTCGCCTAATTTGCTGTATTTTAATAATTACCAACTGATATTCAAATACATTGGGTTATATCCATATATTTAAAATGTATAGATACACTCTTAAACTGATTGGTGTGGGTTGGGGACATTCTGAATAAGGAGGCAATAAATTAATAGTTACTGTGAGCAATACAGTTTTATATTTATTTTAATAAATCCTGTTATATAAAAAAAGTGAATTAATTTTATTAATAAAATTATCTTAAAAGTCTGCCCTCTTTGTTTGGTATTTTGATCTCTGCTATATTTGGGACGTGGTACCCCGTATTGTATTAGTCCATCTATTTCTGAATATAACAAACTATTTACAAGCAAATAGCATAGCATAGCAATGGAAAGGTCGGGGACTGCAGTGGAGAAACTGTGTCAATGCAAGAAATAAAAAGTACAGTGGCGCGGTCCTTTTATGGCTTCAAGGTTGATCTGGAAAATACAGATTTAAAGGATGCTTTAAAGCTGTAAATCATATTATATAAATGCACAATTTCTATAGGGAGCCTCACTGACACCATACTTTTATGCCCCGTACACACGGTCGGAAATTCCGACCACAAAATCCGTCAGATTTTTTCAGACGGATTTTGTCCGACACTGGTGTTGCATACACACAGTCGGACAAAGTTGTCGGAAAATCCGATCATCCTGAACGTGGTGACGTTCGTTGCGTACGACGGGACTACCTAGAGGCTAGTAGCCAATGGCTTTGGTCTTGTAATGTGATCTGAGCATGTGTGGCACTTTGTCCGTCGGAATTCGCTACACACGATCGGAAAAAGTCCGATAGGACTTTGTTGTCGAAAATTTGAGAGCAGGAGATAAAACTTTTTCCGTTGGAAATTCAGACGAAAAAAGTCCGATGGAGCCTACACATGGTCGGAATTTCCGACAACATGGTCCGATAGGACATTTTCCGGCATTAGAATGTATTTTTACCAGTAGAAATACAATTGTTATCCCTTTGATACTGATGGGGCAACAGAAAGAGAGGTACGCATTAAATAAAGCTTAAAGATACATTAAATAAAAAAGATCCAAATAAACTGGAAAAGACAAAAAGGTGCAGAGAGGGCACCAGCTAGCAAGAAATGTTACTTGTTGCTGATACAGAAAGTAATCCTAACAAGCACTGTTGGGGTTATGTGGATAAGTCTGTGAACACAGGAGGAGACATGCATGATAATGTACCCCACTGCTGAAATTCCCCAAACAGAATAGTGCAATTTAGCACAGATATCACCAAGCTCTCCCTGTACAGGTTGTTAGCGCTCTGCATCCTCCCTACAACAGCAGCTCTGCCAATATGGCTACTGTGAGCCCACCATTGTATAGTAACAGGGCTTGCTTTTCCAATTTTCCTCTTTATTAGCCCTTCTAAGCATGCTGGCTAAAAGGTCATGCACTGAATTATGGAAATTGTACATACATTTTCCTTCACTTCCACAAATGCTCCACAAAACCATGGTTGGCATAAATCCAAACCTCATCCCCTATACAGTTGCAGTCTCTTCATCCTCTACATTGATTTTGCTAACAGTAGCTACCCTTCTTTGCTAGGTCAGGGACAATGCAAAGCTCGATGAAGAAACTCACCATTGTCACAACAAATGCACACTGTATTAATTGCCACATGCAACTCCTAAGACAGCAGCATTCAAATTATTAGTGGAAGGTGCAGCACTCTGAGTCTATCGGGCTCAGTCTGTCAACTGCTGACAGGAAGAGAAAACACAGTAATCGACCAAAGTGGTCCTGCTCTATCATTGTCCTCTCCGCCCAAAAATCTAAAATTTAGCAGCTACAAATACTGTAGCTGCTGACTTTTAATATAAGGAGACACTTACCTGTCCAGGGAACCAGCAATGTCAGCACCCAAGCTGATTCCTAAATTGGCTTTGGGTCCAGGAGTCGGCATTGTAAGTAAGGGAAACTGTCAGTAAAGCCTTCTGGCTTCAAAGCCGGTTTCCCATACCTCCCAACTTTCTGAGATGGGAATGAGGGACACCTACTAGTAAAAGTACGTAGGCATAGGACACATCCCCTACTACGCCCACCTAAAGTATAATTGTACAATAGAAATTGATTGTTTAAACCCACAATTGCTTTTTTTTACCACTACTAATTCCCCTTATATTGGCTTTTGGAATTTACAAATGCAGCAATTTAGAAATTGGATTGGATAAAAGGTTTAGCACTGTAAAACACTTGTTGATAGATAAATAGTGCATTTTGTATACAACTATATAGATCAGACCAAATGAGGGACAAATGAGGAGCTATGAGGGACAAAGGGACTTTGTTCCAAATCAGGGACAGTCCCTCGAAATCAGGGACAGTTGGGAGCTATAGGTTTCCAAATGTGCATGTGCGAGTTGCGCTGCGCTTTGTGAATGGTCCCGCTGTCTTCTGGGATCTGTGTGTGTCCCAGAAGGCTGGGGGGGGGGGGGGCAGGGGGGCTGAACATGCTCGTAGATTGCCACTGTGATCTGAGCTGGAAGAGGGAGTGGGTACCTGTCAAAACCAGCCTGGGTGGAGCTCTGCTTTAACTGTAGTTTAGTCTGCAGTTAGGACCAGGAACTGGGTTATCCGGCAGGGATACCTGTATCATGAGACTGGCTGAATAAAATTATAAATTGAATACTAGGTACACAGGGTAGTAGGAAAAATAGTTTATATTAATTGAATTCAACTCTACATTTACTGTATCTGTTTGTCAGGAGTTCAGCTAAATAATACACAACATACTGTATGTATTTTTTTGCTGATTACTAAGGAATGGCAGCATGAATATAAAACAAAGAAAACCTCTTGCTCTACAACACAGTGAGCTTCCTTTGCATGTCACGGATCAGCTTGAAAGTATTCTATATCACCACAATGTGTTTCCAGAATTAAAGCAATAACATAAGTTATAAAAAAAAGCAAAAATGTATAAACAGATCTAAATTTCAAAAAGGTATTTATTAAAACCTAAAATAATATTATTTTAATCGAGTAAGAGAAAATTGTTTGACAAATACAAATACATTAAAAACATAAGCATACAAAACACATTAGTAGATATTATTCCTTATGAATATTATTATTATTATTGTTATTGTCATCCCCATGTTATTATAAGTTATATAGTGTTGTATATTTTAGAGAACCATGCAAAACAACAGAGAAAGTGTACTGTGAAATAGATGTAATGAAAGCTCCATGTGCAAGGTGACTAACTTTCAAACTATTATTGCTATAACTATGGAAAATTAATATCATATTTATTATTCAAACCAGGCGATAAAAGTAATATTGCTAGTGATAAAATAGAATGTATTTCAGAAAAAAAATACAAAGAAATAAAAATGTACTGAACTAAAACCACACTTTAAAATTATTTAAGTCACCACAATCATAAACTACCTGTAAAAATTATGATTGCTTTACACCTCTATAGTCAGAACTACTGGTGTTTATAAAAAAAATCTAAATAAAATAAAATCACAAGAAAACCTGTTTAGTAGATACAGAGAATTCTCATCTTAAAACTCCTGAATGAGTAAAAGGGTGTACACTACAATTCAGTAGCCAGAGACATGATGTTAAATAGGCACGGCAGCTTAAGTTTGATAAATTGTATATATCCTACATTTATTATGCAGCATATATTGAGCATCAGTGGCTTTATCACTGAATTTAAGAAGAAAGGATGACCACATGGATAAAGAATGTTTAAAAAACTCATAAATGTTTACTAGATTTAAAGAAATTTCAGTATTGTGTTTACTGTAGAGGTTTGCCAGAGGCAAATATTGGAGGGAATATTTCTATGGTGATAGTAAATGAGTGATGTATGATTTTGCAATGAATATTTTATGTGGCATTCTGGACACAACTAATATCCTCCTATATGAGAAATAAAGACCTAACCAAGCTGAAGCCATTTTTTCAAGCTAAAGGGAGATAAATGTTTTGTAGAGCAATAGAATGTTGTTTCTTTCTGTACTTTAAGTGTGAGGTAAAAAACATGTTTAGTAATAATGAAAAAAAAAAAAAAAAAAGAGCTACGTTAAATAGCTCTAAGTATTGTGACTAGTCCTATCATATGATACTGAAATATTTTGTTTTGAAAAAAAATCTCTTTTAAAGTATTTTACATGCATAATCGAACCTTAGCTTAGCTTTCACATTTCATGGGAAATGTGCAATATGCCTACCTAATAAACTGCCTGCCTGCTATATGGAATGCTGGAATCACATACAAATGAGCAATAAACCATGTTCTGGTAGTTACATTTTTTTCCTCAAAGAAGATAGCCAGGTTCTAATCATAACCATTTATAAGGAGTTCCCTTTATTTGTCTTCCTTTTGTCCAAAGGTCAGATTATCTGCAGCACTGGCCTCTAAATCCATATCTAATCATCTATTCAATGTCTTTTCCACTTAAGGCACCTTTGTGTTACAGCCTAACATTAACTGAAAGTAGCAATCACAACCAATTTTCTCTTGTGACAATGCCAGTCTGATCTTTGCTGTGAGATTTCACGAGGTTAATAGAAATTAGGAACAAACCTGAAACCAGAAAATCAGCTAGATCAGATCAGCTTAGCTTGTGGATGAGAACACCAGCTGGACACCCATGATCTGTTGTACCTTTGCCATATTTGGAAAAATATTTGGTTAAAACGTCTTTTGAGATTCATAAACAATGACACCACTTACTCTTGGGGTCTGAATGGTCTAAAATATGTAGGAGAACCAAGGTCTCAACAGCATATCTTGGACACCTTAGTCCATGAATTGACTAGTGATGAGCAAATAGATTTGCACAAAATTATATTTGATCTAGATCATGCCAATATTCTTGTTGCAAACCTTTGGAAGATCTTGCCAGAAATCTCACATACATTTTTAGTTCCTGGTGACCTTTACTGGGCCTCATCTTCCCAGAGCCAGTAAAGAGATCACAATATGCAATCTTTATATAGAAACATTTCCACGGCACAGCAATCTCTATTTTCTATGCACACTGTTTACAGACATTTCAGACACTCCCTCGTGTCACAGCCCTAATACAGAGCCATGGTGGTTGATTTACCAAAACTAAAGAGTGCAACATCTGGTGCAGCTCTGCATGGCAGCCAATCAGCTTCTAACTTCAGTTTGTTAAATGAAACTTTGACAAAATAAAATCCTGGAAGCTAATTGGTTTCTGTGCAGAGCTGCACCAGATTATTCACTCTCCAATTTTATTAAATCAACCCCATAATGTCATCATCACTCCTGTCACAGATTGCAATGGCTGGTTTCTAGTACTCATCACCAGTTGTAAACAATGCCTATATCTCACTCAGTAGGATGATGTAATCATCATCCTTATCATCTAAAATGGTAAATTATATTTTACTAAAAGTCATATAAAACAGTAATAGAAAATCTTTACACATGTAAACTCCAAAAAAAATTACTGAATGTGTATAAATGACAAATGTCAGGAAAATGTATCAGTATTACGTCCTTTCAGAACTGTAGTGGTTGGTAAACTGCAGTGGGCACCAGAGAAATTCAGGTACCTGACACACACGGCAGGTGCTGAAGATTATAAGAAGGCTGAAGATTGTATGAAGGCAATAATGGTATATAATCAGTTCAATTAAGGCAATTATGGTATACATGTTTTTTTTTTTTTTTAAATGTCAGTGGCTCTTTACATTTGCAATGTACAAAACCTATTTGTATTTTTTTTTTTGAAAAAAAAATGTACAGTATTTTTACATTTGTAATTGCATGAAGATATATATTGTGGTCATTTGAAAAAAAAAAATGATCAGCAGCACATACTGATTGCAATTTCCTGATTTTTGACTGATTATTTCCAAAGTTTATATACTGTATGTTGTAAGCAAGTGGAATCAATATTTGGTAGAAGTGTTCCTTATAACCTGCAGTGAACATGTTTGGCATAATTTTACTAGATACGATGTAATATTGGAATCGCTTGAGCGTGGAAAACAGTGGACAAGGTTGTTATTTTAATGATACGCAAAAGTACAGTTTTTTTTCTGGGAGGAACATGCACTCATCACTTTTTTGTATAATGTTGGAAAAATTGTTTTATAAATGATGCATAGCATTTTACTGAAACCAGCTAGCACAGCAGTAAGTCATGTAACTGTATCTGAAATGTGAAAAGCAATTATAGAAGTATGTCCTGTCTGTGCAAAATGCCTGCCTATGCCACTTGGCTACCAAGTAGTGCAAAGAAATATTTGAAAGTGGAATTAATACTTTCTGTAACAGACACATACGTGAAGCTGATTGTCAAACATATGAAAGAACAATTTAAGGTATTTTTCTTAAAGTAAGAAAATCCCAAATACTAAAACCTGATATACAGTAAGCTTTGTTAAAATCTCCATATCCAATCTTTCATCAAAATAATACTTGGTGATTCTGACATGAAGGTCCATGTCAAGGCACATTCTGCACATTATCTTTGTCTCCCAGTTGTGCTCCTGTGTTGTCATCCTGTCATGTAGGCTTCCTATGGAGAATATATAAGCTACTAGGACCCCACGCTATGGTAGGTTCTATAAAGCTGCCTGCACTAAGATACCCTGTAGGGGGTTAATCTGTGTACTATCACCAATATGTGTGGGGCTAAAAAGTGCTCAATGTGTTCCAATATGTATCTAAATCAAATTCTTAAGTGTGCATTTCTTTGCCAGTGACCGGACACTTCCTTATCCTCAATACTCCATCAGTACTCCATCATGAACATGCATAGGGAAATACAAGCCAGATGACATCCCATTGTGCAATTACATTTATTAAAATGTTTTTTTAAAACAAGCAGTATAATACTATTTACAACAAACCTAACAAACATTGTGCATCCCATGGCAAGGAACCATGCGGATGGAAGTGACACCAATCAAGGCCCACCCAATGCATTTTGTCACTCTGACCTCATAAGAAGCGGTCCAGTCACTGGCAAAGAAAGGAGTTTCTTGATCTTACACATATAAGCATTGAAAATGTACCTTTCTGGTAAGTGGGGACACAAAGGGGGGAGCAGGGAGTGTTGCACCTGGAGCACAGAATTTATGAACTTTTACTCTGGCACTGAGCACTTTTTGTTTACAACACATATACTTCATTAGATGCACTATATGAATTATGCAGCATCTTACCTTGTGCTTTATATAGTTATGTTGTGTTGTGTTTGGAAGCACAAAGTACTTTACCCACTTCAGCCCCAGAAAGGATTTACCCCCTTAATGACCAGGCCATTTTTTGCGATACGGCACTATGCCTCTTTAACTGACAATTGCACGGCTGTGCGAGTTGTACCCAAACAAAATTGATGTCTTTTTTTTCCCCACAAATAGAGCTGTCTTTTGGTGGTATTTGATCACCTCTGCGGTTTTAATTTTTTGCACTTTAAAATAAAAAAAGAGCGACAATTTTGAAAAAAAAAAACAATATTTTTAACTTTTTGCTATAATACATAGCCAATAAAAAAATATAAAAAAATAAAAATGTATTCATCAGTTTAGGCATGCATTCTTCTACATATTTTTGGTAAAAAATTGCAATAAGTGTATATTGATTGGTTTGCGCAAAAGTTATATCGTCTACAAAATGGGGGATAGATTTATGGCATTTTTATTATTATTTTTTTTTTTTTTACTAGTAATGACGGTGATCAGTGATTTTTAGTGGGACTGCGACATTGCGGCGGACAGATCGAACACTTTTGACACTTTTTTGGGACCAATGACATTATTACAGTGATCAGAGCTAAATATATCCACTAATCACTGTATAAATGACACTGGCAGGGAAGGGGTTAACACTAGGTGGTAATCAAGGGGTTAAGTGTGTCCTAGGGAGGTGTTTCTATCTGTGAGGGGAGTGGACTGAGGGAGTACAGAGAGATTGCTGTTCCTGATCACTAGGAACAGACTATCACACTGTACTCCCCTGACAGAACTGGGATCTGCTTTGTTTACACTGGCAGATCCCCGTTCTGCCTCTCTGAGGAGTGAATGCCAGTAAACGCAAGTGGCCGGCGGAACTTGCGGCCGACAGATCCACACACCGGCCCTCACGTACATAATTTTGTGCAATAGGGCCGCCCTGCTGCAGTATATATACGGTGGGCGGTCCTTAAGTGGTTAACCTATGATATTCATGTTGTGTATATATATAAAATATATATATATATATATATATATATATATATATATATAAATATATATATATATATATATATATATGTAGCGCACTACCCCCTTGGGGGCTGCTGAATTGTTCATTTACCTTACGCCAGTCTGCTCCGATTACCATCCTCCCATGCGATTCCATAAAAGTAGCACTTCACACTCTGAATATTTTTAGATTGCTTTATTTTGGGACAATCTATAGGGCAATAGAATGAAGCATATGAGATGACCTGTTAATACCATCTTTCTAAAACAAAGGGACAGATTAGTTGTAGCCGTAGCTTTGTAAATTAGTTTTTCCTGTCAGCGATCCTTATCTGATTTCAGTAGCACACTCTCACTATGAGTAGCTAAGCATCACTCTGAATAATGCTGAAGAAGTTGAAAGTCTCGGGCCTCACCACCTGTTTCCGTGACTTGCAGTTTTCAGACTCCTTCACTAACCCCGAGAATTGTTTAGGTCTGTGGTCCTTAGATACACAACACAGAATTTCCAAGTAGCTTCACTGGGTTTGCACTCCCTTTGCACTCTCCCAACAACATCCATGTTCTACTCCCAGAAGGTTTTTCCCAGTTTTCTTCCTCCTCTTAGTTCCTACTTTCTCCTGCGATACATGATGGCTCCTGCTCCAGGGGACCCAACTTCGGCCTCCTTGGAGTCTCCTCCAGCTATCCGGCTCCAGGATCTCTGAACTCCTGGGCCTCCTTGGAGTCTCCTCCGGCTATCTGGCTCTAGGATCTCTGAACTCCTGGGCTTCCAGCCTCCCCCCGGAGACTTTGCGGTCTCTGAACCCCCGAGCCTCCGGCTCCTCCTCTCCTCCTCTCCTTTCTTCTTTCTTCTTTCCTTTCTTTCTCCCCAGACATGTGACCCCCCTTTTTATGAGAGACCTCTTCCACTGACCACAAAATTAACCATTGGTCAGTTCTCTCACATGGGGTTTCCTGCCACTCAGGTCTCAGCACATCCTCTCTTGACAACAGAGTCCACTTGTCAAGCAGAGGAGGCATCCCTGAGCCCAAGTGCTGGCGGCCACACCCCCTTCTACTCTGACACTCCCAACCCCAAATCCACAACCAGGCCCAACAAAAAGACATGGCCCTGGCCAAATTTACCTATTCCTATATCCTACACTATCAAAAACACCACTAAGCACCTATCAGCAATAAGATGCAATAAAGGATGACAAAAATATGAAATAAAGTATTTTATAAAAAAAAGGCAACTGTTCACTGTACACAGTACTTCAGCAAACTAAGGGGGAAATTTACTAAAACTGGTGCACATGAAATCTGGTGCAGTTGTGCAAAGTAACCAATCAGCGTCAAACTTCAGCTTGTTCATTAAGCTTTGACAATAAAACCTAGAAGCTGATTGGTTACTATGTACAGCTGCACCAGATCTTGTGTGCACCAGTTAAATCTCCCCCTAAGGCCCCTTTGACACTGGAGCGCTGGGTGTGTCTGCGGTAAAGCGCCGCTATTTTTAGCGGCGCTTTACCATCAATTTTGCGGTGCTATTCAGCCGCTAGCGGGGTGCTTTTACCCCCGCTAGTGTCCAGCGGCATAGTTGTGCTGTCCATTGATTTCAATGGGCAGGAGCAGTGGAGAAGTGGTATACACACCGCTCCTTCACAGCTGCAAAGATGCTGCTAGCAGGACATTTTTTTAGAGTTCTGCCAGCGCACCCCTCCAGTGTGAAAGCCCTCTGGGCTTTCACACTGGAGACACAGGAGCGGCTCTTTCAGGGCGCTTTGCAGGCACTATTTTTAGAGCTGTAGCACCTGCAAAGCGCCCCAGTGTGAAAGGGGTCTAAATGTAATTTAGTTACTTTAGCATTGGATCATGTAAAATAAATCAATAAATCAGTTGGGAATGTATGAAAATAATCAAATATATCACTTGCTTAAAATTAATTATTGCATAGTAAAGCCTGAATTTGTTTGAAATGATAACATATTTTTTTTTTTCTCTTTAGGGGGAAGGGGGAGTGGTTGTTGTTGGAGAACGAAGACAGAGGTTGAGAGAATTTAAGAAATGTGAGCATATTTTGGAGCATTTAAAATGTTTTATAATATGTATATTCTAGGAATGATACACATGTTTGTGAATGTTACACTATGTGTTTTTATATAAAAATTTCTTAAAAAAGAGTTTAAACATGAAATAATATCTACTGATTAAAATAAGCCTCTCTAGCTTTAAAGCACATCTATCACCAAAAAATTGTTCCTGAAAATTCAGCAGCTTGATAATTAGATAAAATAACATGTTTCAAACTAGTCTGCCAGTATTGTCCTTATTAATTTTGCAGTGTAATACAAAGCTTCATTTGGGCAAGGCCATTCTCAATAATTATCTGTGCTGCCAAGGCACCTACCAGTGTAAAGGACTCTGAACCTATGCAGTATTCTGTCATGCAATTTGAGATTTATACAGAAGATTGGAAAGCCACTGGTTTACTGCTGCTGATAATTAGCAATGGATAACAGATATGTTCATTATTTCTCTATCAGTGTGTCAAATGAATGGCTCTTGTAAAACAATTACAATTAGACCCTGATATGTACCTATTTGGATCATGTGTTGATCAGTTTACAAATTATATTGAATAACTGATAGTGAACTGATGTCCAGAGATAAAAGAAGGCAATTTATAAAACTTCTGTAGCCTAAAATGTATCACATTTCGGAGTTTTCATTAAAAAATGCATAAAATACACATATCTCTACTGTGAGGTTCAAAGAGACCATAATTTGCCTATGAACAGGGACTCTTTAATACTTACTATACAGCCCAGTTGTCCTCACCTTCACAGCTGCTGTTGATTAATTTCCCCTGGCCAGTAGCCGTCCTCCCATGATGCATGCTCCAGCTTAGTGCCATAATGCCATTCACTAAATTTAAATACTGCAATGTGACAGAGGAGGTGATGTCATCACTGCCAGTATGCTATAACACCCGCCAACACCTGGTATTTTGTGGTATCTGCAATAAAGGGAGGATCAGTGGTGTATTGCCGTGAAGATGAATATTACCATGCCAGGGGATGGAATGTAAAGGCACAACAAACAAAAATGGCAAAAATCCCAAAACAGAGGTTTTATTGGCACAACGTGGAAGTCAGACAGCCTTATCAAGGCCCCTCTGTATAGTGTGATTCTATACTATATATAGCAATGGATAAATTAAAGGGCATTTATGTCTGGAGGCAGCCTTTTTCTTTGTAAAGGAACAGGGACACATCAGAAGCCCAACATAGCAGAATAGCAGGCAAAGCATTCAAAGTGTCCAGAGTGGAATTTAAATGCACTCAGTCACTTTGCCCTGAATGGGATTCAAAGCCTCCCTACTTGTAAGACACCACATTCAATCCTCAGGAGAAAGTAGGGATCTGCAGAGGGTGGACTTGTCAGAATCTAGAAGGCCTCTTTATAATAAGGGGCTCCTAGATATCCACCCTTCGAACTAGGGAATGAGTAAATAAATAAATTAGACCTTTGAGTACATAACAATTAAAAGAAAAAATAAACAATAACTCACTATATAAATTCATTATTAGTCACATCGTCCATGTAGATCCAGTGTCAGTAATAGGGTTACCACCTTTTCTTCAAGCCCGACCCAAACACTTTAGTGGTCTGGGACACCTTTGGGTGCCCCAAGGAGAGTAGTATTGCGGTGCGCATAGCATGCCGCATTGGACATTGGGCGTGGCCAAATTGCTCTTGCTGACATCTCGCCCTGGCCCCCCCCAGTGATGTTGAACCTGCCCCCAGATAGCCGCTCACAGCTCCCGGACGGTAACAAATTTGTGTGTGGCTATCTTGGTTACTTGGGGAGCCACAGCCCTGTCTGAATAATGTATCCGGTTTCATTCTGCCTGAAACCCGGACATATGATTCAAAACCGGGACTGTCGGGGTGAATCCTGGACAGGTGGCAACCCTTGTCATTAACGATGACTCAAAGGTGCATATCATTGCCACCCCATAGATCTTTAAGATGATGTCCCAACATGTATTCAGGTGATCACATCAAAGCAGTAAGATGCAATGTTATATGGCTTCACAGGACCACTTCACCAGGCATGTCATATCAGGTGCCTAAATTGTTCATTGGTGTTCCAAACTGCAAACAGACTGGGTTGAAAGCTCATCTCTAGTAGCAATCTGTTTTTATAGGAGATTAAATTGAGCTGTTAGGATTATTATCTTTAAAGTTTACCCTTAGCATTTGAGTTATCCATATAAAGTCCTTTGGTATGGTGATTAAGTGTATGCCCCTTTATCAATATTGTCAGTAATGGCTGTTGTCTGGTCTACAGTTTACAGCCAGTAAGGTAATGCAGCAATTCACCCTTTTAACTTTGGTCAGCTGCTTTCAAAGTCCAATAATTGAGTCTTTGTTATGTGCCAGCCCCCTCACAATTAAAGGGGGAGGGGAGTGGTGCAGCCATTGTTTCAGTGAATAGGAAGCTACTGGGATAGTGAAAGCTGTCAAACTGAACAAGGTCAGTTAGGAAACTGTACTTTAATTCTCATTACTAGGTATTTGGGTAATCAACTCCCTTGTTGCTTCTTTGTTATTATTGGGGGCTATATATACAGTATCTCACAAAAGTGAGTACACCGCTCACATTTCTGTAAATATTTTATTATATCTATGTGACAACACTGAAGGAATGACACTTTGCTACAATGTAAAGTAGTAGTGGTGTACAGCTTGTATAACAGTGTAAATTATCTCAACACACAGCCATTAATGTTTAAACTGCTGGCAACAAAAGTAAGTACACCTCTACGTAAAAATTTCCAAATTTGGCCCAATTAGCCATTTACCCTCCCAGTGTCACGTGACTCGTTAGTGTTACAAGTTCTCAGGCATGAATGGGGAGCAGGTGTGTTAAATTTGGTGTTATTGCTCTCACTCTCTTATATTGGTCACTGGCTCAACATGGTTCAACATGGCACCTCATGGTAATGAACTCTCTGAAGATCTGAAAAAAAGAACTGTTGCTCTACCTAAAGATGGCCTAGGCTATAAGAAGATTGCCAAAATCCTGAAAGTGAGCTGCAGGTTTCGATCAGAACAGACCTCACCATGGTTGACCAAAGAAGTTGAGTGCACGTGCTCATCGTCATATCCAGAGGTTGTTTTTGGGAACTAGACATATGAGTGCTGCCAGCATTGCCGCAGAGGTTGAAGAGATGGGGGGTCAGCCTGTCAGTGCTCAGACCATACACCGCACACTGCATCAAATTGGTCTGCATGGCTGTCATCCCAGAAGGAAGCCTGGCGTGTGTGGTGCGGAGTACAAAGACAAGTCTGTCTTGGCTACAGTCAAACATGGTGGTGGGAGTGTCATGGTCTGATGCTGCATGAGTGCTGCCGGCACTGGGGAGCTACAGTTCATTGAGGGAACTATATATGCCAACATGTACTGTGACATACTGAAGCAGAGCATGATCCCCTCCCTTTGGAGACTGGGCCGCAGGGCAGTATTCCAACATGATAACGACCCCAAACACACCTCCAAGACGACCACTGCCTTGCTAAAGAAGCGGAGGGTAAAGGTGATGGACTGGCCAAGCATGTCTCCAGACCTAAACCCTATTGAGGATCTGTGGGGCATTCACAAATGGAAGGTGGAAGAGCGCAAGTCTCTAACATCCACAAGCTCGGAGGAGTGGAAGAGGACTCCAGTGGCAAACTGTGAAGCTCTGGTGAAATCCATCCCAAGAGGGTTAAGGCAGTGGCCACAGAAAATATTGACACTTTGGGCCCAATTTGGACATTTTCACTTGTTGAGTTATTTTGAGGGGACCGCAAATTTACAAACTGTACCACTCACTACTTTACATTGTAGCAAAGTGTAATTTCTTAAGTGTTGTCACATGAAAAGATATAATAATATAATAAAATATTTACAAATAGGTGAGGGGTGTACTCTCTGTTGTGAAATACTGTATATATATATATATATATATATATATATATATATATATATATATATATATATATATATACTGATTTGAGGTTGGCTTTCACTTTTATCAGGCTGTACCATCGATAGCAAGTTTTTTTTCACTACAAGGCTTCCTCAGAAAAAAAGGCTTTTGCTTTTTTCTTATTTTGGGAGTACATTGATTTTGATTTTATGTTGTTAGGGTCTTTTTTTCAAGGTTAAACTACTTGTTTCTGCATCAAGGCTTTCCTTTTAAAAAGTGTGTTTTTGTTGGAGCATCATTCTTAAACAACTTTTCTTGGAGCTGAATTTTGTCTACAACATGTCAACCATGACGAAGGAAAAATAAACTAAAGCTGGGTACACGCGGTCTAAATACCATCCAGTTCAGCAGGAACAAGCTGACATTCGGACCATGTGTACAGCTGTCCTTCCAGCAGAAACCGGTTTAAGGACCGGCTTTTATCAAAGGGACATGCTGGAAAACCAAGCCCCGCTCTGCCACGTTTTTTTAAATTGTGTCAGCTAGCGGGTATGGGGGGGGGGGGGATCACCGCTAGCTGTCAGATCAGGGATTGGGGAGGCGTAGGGGGCCAATCCGTTCATAACATGTTACACCCTGAATATGGGTGTAACATGTAACATGTTAGTAAAGGTGATCCTTAACAGATTCCCGACCGGTGCACGACAATGTACGTCGACAGAATGGCACGGACAGGCATAAGGGCATACAGGTACGTCCCTTTTAAGATGCCGCTGTGCCATTGCGCGCGTGCCGCCGGTGTGCGCGCGCCGGTCGGGACCCTCGTGAGTCCGGTCGCGGGTCCCGCGGACTCGATCGCCGCAGGGATACCTGCGCATCGTCTCACGGGATGGCTGAATGGGGAGATGCGGAAATAAACAGCATCTCCCCGTTCTGCCTAACAACTAGCGACACCGATCTCTGCTCCCTGTGATTGGAGCAGAGATCAGTGTTCACTAGCTCACAGCCACGCCCCCCTACAGTTAGTAACATGCCTCTAGGAACACTTAACCCCTACACTGCCACCTAGTGGTTAACTCCTTCACTGCCAGTGTCATTTACACAGGAATCAGTGCATTTAAATAGCACTGATTGCTATATAAATGACAATGGTCCCAAAAATGTGTCAAAAATGTCCGATGTGTCCGCCATAATGTCGCAGTCACAATAAAAATCGCTGATCGCCGCCATTAATAGTAAAAAAAAAATATTAATAAAAATGCTATGAAACTATCCACTATTTTGTAAACGCTATAACTTCTGCGCAAACCAATCAATAATCGCTTATTGCAATTTTTTTTTTACCGAAAATATGTAGAAGAATACATATCGACCTAAACTGAGGAAAAAATATGTGTTTTTATATATTTTTGGGGGATATTTTCTTATAGCAAAAAGTAAAAAATTATGTGTTTTTTTCAAAGTTTTCGCTCTTTTTTTGTTTATAGCGCAAAAAATAAAAACCGCAGGGGCGATCAAATACCACCAAAAGAAAGCTCTATTTGTGGGAAAAAAAAGGACATCAATTTTGTTTGGAAAACACATCGCACGACCGCGCAATTGTCAGTTAAAGTGACGCAGTGCCGAATCGCTAAAAGTGGTCTGGTCTTAAGCCAGCAAAATGGTCCGGTCTGAAAGTGGTTAAAAGTAACTTTGGGCCTCAAATTGCTATTTAAAATAGCCCTGCTGCTCCCCTCATCCCTATTCAAGCTACTCTCCCAATGTTGAAAGGCATTTGGCCTGGTATGGTACAGAAAGTGTGGGGGGGGGGGGGGCACACGTTCAATGCCTTCCTTTCTTACCCATCCAGGCTACCTGTCTTGATAATAACTTTGTTAAAGGACATTGGGGGTTATTTAGGAAAGGCAAATCCACTTTGCACTGAAAGTGTATTAAGAAGGGCAGTCACTCAAAATCTAAGGGGTAGATCTGAAATGAGTGGAAGCTCTGCTGATTTTATCATCCAATCATGTGTAAGCTAAAATGCTGTTTTTTTTTTTTCCTTGCATGTCCCCCTCGGATCTACAGCAACTTTACTTCCAACTGCACTTTCAGTGCTAAGTGGATTTTCCTTTAGTAAATAACCCCCATTGCAATGTTCTGTAGAAGCACATGCATTTTTAAGGCATTCCCAACCATATTATTTGTGTAGGATTTGTGTGTTTTCAATGTTTCCCTTTAAGCTGCATGAAAATACCCTCTTCCCATTGAACAGTACTTTTTTTGCATTGGTAAATGGCAGCTTTCCATGCCTTTTTAAAAAATATCTTGCTATTAGCCTTGAAAAAATCAATAAATTCACTTCCCATAGATTTTCAAAATTTTGCTCATCCTATGTAGTATAGGGTGACCAGATGTCCCCTGTTTCAGGGGACAGTCCCCGGATTGAGGACACTGTCCCCGGACCAAGTCTGTCCCCAGTTTTGTCCCCGGATTTGACTTTAACAGGAGCTGGGGTAATTTTCAAAGACAGTCAGTGCAGAATTAAAAAAAAAATCTGAATTACACACCCCTGCTCCTACTAGCTTAGGGGGGTGTATTTTTTCCATTATCTGTGTCTCTTTCTGAGGATGATGAGCTGGTCAGAGCGAATGGACTATTTCTTAAGTTTCCGGCACATGCCCATTCAGCTCCGCTCACATGTTCTTCTGCCTTGGCTCAAATCCCAGCCAGCCGCCTGCCTGCTTATCTCCTTGCCTTCCCCTGCAGAGACATTTTCCTCCGCTCCCCACCCAGTGGTAGCCGGGGCACGGAGAGTGAGACCTGAGAGGCTGTGAGACAGGTGGCGGCGACGGGCAGAGAGAGGCAGCTGAGCTCAGCTGACGATGTCCAGCAGCAGGAATAGAGGGGAAGCAGATCCAATCGTGGGGCTGCCAGTGCCTTCAAGGCTTCAACACAGGTGTGCTTTGGGGGTGTCTGTGAATAGACTACATTTCACTGTGTCTGTCTCTCTGGCATAATGGATGGCATCAGAACTCACAGGCAGCAGGCACTTATTGGTCATAAGTTAACAAAATCCGCACCCAGCAGCCATGTTATGTGACACACTGTGACAGAGCCTGCCAGAGCCATGATAGAGTGCCTGCTGTCTGTGAGTTATCATAATGCTAATGATCTTAACCAGGTGCCGATCGCCTTATAGCAGTTTTACTGCTACAGGGTGGTTGTGCTGCGCAGGATCACTTATATACGTGATCCTGCATTTCTGAGTATCAGATCCAATCAGTGGATCTGGCGGACTCGCCTAGTGGTCTGCCTATGTAAACAAGGCAGTTCACCTTTCTGTCAGTGTGGAAGACATCGATCCTGTGTTCCTGCAAAGCAGGTACAGGGATCTATGTCTTCCCTTAGTAAAAGCACCTCCCCCACAGTGAGAAAACACTTGTTAGGCACACATTTAACCCACTGACTGCCCTAGATGTTATCCCCTTCCCAGCCAGTGTCATTAGTACAGTGACAGTACATATTTTTAGCACTGATCACTGTATTAGTGTCACCGGTTCCCACAAAGTGTCAAAAGTGTCACCAATGCCACG